>CM040117.1:238648029-239848029 GCA_022559845.1 Amorphophallus konjac | reverse complement strand
ATCTAGTTCATTTCTTCGTTCGGTAGTAGATGAATGTGTAGGACCGTCTCGATATAAATCTTCTGGGTTGGCGTTCTTCCACAGTATTGTTATTCAGTCTATCGTCTGACAGCAGCTTGATTTAATTCCGCATTCGGAGCTGTTGTTGTTAGTTTTATTGGGTGACTGATCTATTCACCCCCCCTTTAGATCGTATATAGCATCCCATCAACAAAACTATACTAAAAGGCATTAAGGCCAGGCTCGGTAAGGCCAAAGGTAGTTGGCTCGAGGAATTACCAAGCGTACTGTGGTCGCATCAAACTACCCCAAGAACTGCCACCGGTGAGACTCCTTTCCAGTTAGTGTACGACACAGACGTCGTGATTCCTTTGGAAGTCAGTAGCCCATCTCTCCGAGTCATCAACTTCTCGCCTGCGATGAATGAGTAGAAGCTGCTCGAGAACCTCGATATGGTAAGCGAGATACGAGAGATCGCGGGCATCCGAGCCATGAAATATCAGTGGAGCATCACTCGGTATTACAACGCCAAAGTCCGAGACAGACACTTCCACACAGGAGACTTTGTCCTAAAAAAGCCGAAGCCTCTAGACCACTGGAGGCGGTGGGAAAGCTGGCCCCTAATTTGGAAGGCCCCTACCGAATGGTCGAGGCGCTGGGGAACGGGGCATATCGATTGTCTACCATGGAAGGAACGCCTATCCCACGGACATGGAACGCTACAACACTACGAAAGTTCTATTTTTGAGCTTTTCTCAAACATGTAAGCAACATACGGCAATTATTTTCCTTTCATTAATGTTTCATCATACATCAGATAGGCCAAAGCCAATACAATGCATATCAAAAATAAAAATATTACATCCACTAGTACTATATCACGAGCTGATTACTCGGCGTGGACATGGCTAGTACCCCTAAACCGAGCCACTGACTCCACCCAGTGTGAAAACTGGCTCGGATAACGGGATGGCTGATCCTATTTGCTTAGGAAATTCAGAGAAAAGGTATCAGAGGAAGAGAGGAAGAAAGGGAAGGAATGCCCGAAGGTCAGGAAAACAAGAGAAGGCCTCCTCTGCCAAAGAGGATGGAAGCCGAACAGAAAGCAAGCACCCCTACGTGGTGCGAGCAAGGATAAGGCATCCTTCAAAGAGTGAAAGAAAAGAAAATAAGTTTTTTGAAGAGCAGAAGAGGGGGAAAGACCGAGCACCCCCTCGAAGAAGTGAGAGGGGTGACGGGGTTAGAAAGAAAGGAGGACCAATGACGTTACGTCACCAGTCCCCCTTAAGTGGGGCGGCAGCTTAGAGACCAGGAGAGAGCCCGTGGCCAGGCCTCCTTCCTTCTTGTACATCGTCTGGCGGTGGTCCAGAAGTTTGGAGAGAGCTCATCGCCAGGCCTCCTTCTTTCTCCTACGCTATCCGCCCCGTCCTCCTTCCTTCTCCTACACCGGAGCAGCATGAACACCTCCGCGGCTGCCAGGGTCATCGTCCTCCGAATCGCCCTCCATGTTTCGCTGATAATTCCCTAGCACCAAAGACGAACGCTTCGCGAAAAGGGAGAAAGAAGAAAAAATGCAAGGGAAGCCTAAAGCGGTGAAGAGAGGTGGAGACGCCCTTCGGGGCCTTTTATAGGCCGAAAGGAGGACCCCTCGCCTTAATTGACTCTCCCCTCGAAAAAATGCGAAAGATAGGAACTCTTCCCTAGGGGCAGTTACTCAGTTTCCCTTAATGGCCCTCCCATAGGGACATGCAAAAGGGCAACTCATTCAAAGCATGGAAAGGCAGAAAGGCGCCAGTACCATATCAGATGGCCAATCAGCATGCGATGCGAAGATGCTTGCAGAACGTATCAAATCTCCGCTTTTACTAGCAACTTTAGATACGATGGTCAAATTGTGCCAAAGGTGGTAAGAAATAGTCAATCCAGTTCTGGATACTACTACCATTATATATATAGAAAGGAAAAAACTTACATAGCAATGTTCGAAAAGAAAAAAAAGAGAGAAAAGAGAGCTAGCACATCGAGCCCGTTTCCCTCCTAATCTATGGAGATGGGGGGACTCCGGGAGGCCCTTGGCTTTTCCTGAGGCTCGGTGGATGAAGGATCCTCAGCGTCAGGAGATCTGCCCTTGATATCCTCGGTGGCGGCCGGTCCAGGCACTGACCCCACTCGTGTGGGAATTGCCTTGTTTGAGTGCCCTCCTGAGGCAACCGGAGTTCGTGATCCCTCTACTGAAACTGAGGCATCCTTACTCCCTCCTTCACTCGACGTCGGAGAGGGAGAATCTATTATAGTATCCTCGTCCGAGTCATAGCGCTGCCTGGAAGCAAAAATGAGCTCGTCGAGCACCTGTTGCTGGGCCTCGACGATCGCCCGGAGGAAGCCTTGGGCGAATCCCTTCCGTAGCCCCCGATGGTAGCCTGTCTCGTAATACGAGATGGCAGCCTTCTGGAGAGCTATGTGATAGCCCTCCGAGCTTCTATATCGTTCGATCGCCTCCGCCCCAGCTTGCTCCGTTTCCTTCTCAAGCTCGGCTACCCTCTGCTCGGCTTCGAACAACTTCAGCCTGGCCTTGGACAACTTCGCCTTGGCCTCAGTCCGTGTGACCTCAGCTTCCCTCCACATTCGCTCGGCCTCTCAGATCTGGCTGTTGAGCTCCTCCCGCTCGGCTTTCCACTGCTCGTAGCACTCGACTTGAGATTGACGCTCCTCTTCCAAGAGTTCACCCTTCAGGTCGGCCATATAGTGAGCCTGGACCAGTTGCTCGGCCATTGTCTGAGCCTCCTCCTAGCTCGACTGCGTCTGAGCTCGAAGCGAGGTTGCCTCTCGTCGAAGGACTTTGAGCTCGGAAGTCAACTGACCGATCCTCCGATCGGACTCAGTGCGGACCCGAGAGAGAGACCTCTCCTCACTATCCAGTCGTGCGAAGAAGTCGACTATCTCGGCCCCCAGCTGGGCCACGATCAAGCCACCCTCCATGACCTTCTTGAAGAGTAGGGAGGGGAGACCACGTCTTAACTCCTCCTGAACCAATGAGGGTGCCACTATTGGCATCTTTGGTACAGAGAAGCCCGAACCGCAGAGGTACCGGCCAAATGATGAAGAGTCCTTTCTGGAAGTGGGACTGGAGCGTTCCCCCCGAGCGTCCCCGTGTTCGGGATGACAATGCTCGGCTCAGGCTGGGTCGTTGCCTCGCCCGACGCCCCATCAGCCTCAGTTGGGACTTTAGAACCCACCGCCTCTGCCTGCGATCTATCAGGCTCGGCAGCAGTTTTCCCACCGGCGGCAACCGTCTCTGACTCGATGGATGGGAGATCCGGACAGCAGATTTCCTCGACTAAGGGCTCCTCAACCATGCCAGCACGCTTCTCAACCGAGCGGGCGACCCCCGCCTTCTTTAACCGCTTCTTCTCGGTAGTCAAGGCCTTCATTGAAGACAGTAGCAGCTGCTCCTCAGGGTCCTTGCGTTTGGCTCCACGGCGCTCTGGCAATCCGCTTGCCCCTATCTCGGGCACATGTATGGCCTCCATAGGCTCAGGGTTCACTCAGAGAGGGTGGCTCCTCCAAGTCGACGATTCCCTACTCCGACGACTGTTCCCCCTCGTCATCTGTCCACCTCGAATCTGAGCGACGGAAGCCAACACGTTAGAAGGAGGCCTACCTGCCCAACTCGGAAGCAACAATGCAGGACCTTAAGGATTCTTACCTTGAGGTGGCACCACACGAGAGGGATAATCCTTGATGTTGGCCACAGTCATCAACTCGGTGATCGACTGACGATTCTCTTGGAGAATCTTGATCTCCTCCTCCAGCTCTGGAGAAACCGTCGCTTGCTTCGGAGGGAGAGACAGATGGAAATTGGGCTCCGTCGCGAAGTCCCAGGTGATACCTCCTTTGGATGAGCCCACCCAAAAAAATTGGGTCTTCCACCCCTTGTGAGAAGAATCCCTAGTAGAGAGGGACACGCTGCTCCTTCCCCTCTTCGTCTGAAGATAGAAGAAGCCCTTGCCCGCGTGGGTTTGCTCCTTCAACTCAAAGAAAGAGTGAAAAAGATCCAGCGAGGTGTGGAGTCCGCACGAACAGTAGAGAAAGATGAAGGAAAAATAAAAGTATACGAGTTGGAAACCAACTGGACAGAAGCTAGTCGGTAAAACTGAAGCAACTGCGTGATAAATGGGTGGAGAGGTAGGTGAAACCCACACTTCCAAGCCAAGAGAAAAGTGTAGAAAAGGCCCGAACGAGTGTCCAGACTAGACTCGTGAGGCTTAGACGGAGAGAAATAATATTTCCATGGCAGCCCATAACGTCTCTCCATCCTCTTCACTTCAGCCTCGCCCAACTCACTGTGCATAGGGTGCTCAGGCTGCGGCACCAAACTCCCCGTGCCCTGTTCGGCTTTCCGCACCCCGATTGTGAGATGCTGCTCCGCCATGGAAGGACAAGAGGAACAGAAAGAGCATGAGGAGAGTGTCAAATTAGATTATTCAAGAGGAGGTGGAAGCTGACGAATCACCGCCATTGTGATCTCCGCTAACTCTGCAAAGGCCTCCGTGAGTCGTTGCTCCTCCTGATCACCCTCGCGGAGCATGAGCCCTTCTGGAATACAAGTGCGATGGAGAGAGAAAACCCTAAATGAAGGAGGCGTAGAGCGCAAGCACGTGCAATATTTATACCTTCAAAGGTTTGGCGGGAGGCGGCACGATGCTCCGAACTATAAAAGGGGACTCCTCGCATCAACTCAAAAGAGTCATCATCACGGACATATTCCTAGGATAGCCACATTAAATGGACCCTGCCGGAGCTAATTCCCCGCCCAAATCAAGCCACCAACACCGTCCCCACAGGTGCTACTCATCCGAGCAGAATACTGGCTCGGGAGCAGGAGGGGGACAAGTGGAGAGGGCGAAAAATCTACCGCCCAAGAGCATGGCCCAACTAGGTCTAATTTGACCAAACTAGGCCTAGCTCCCCAAAGTGACAGCCCCATTTTGGGGCCCACTTACTTCAAGCCCAAAACTCACTCGGAGTAGCACTTCCTAGGTGATCCTCGGGTCCGGAAGTCCGAGCGACAGATCGGTCAAAAAGCCCCTGCGGGAATCCAGCGCGACCTATCCAAGGTACGCACCCACTGCTCGAGGGGAAACTCCGAGCAAGCACCCCAGGCTCGGGCCGACTGTCGGAAGCTTATCCAAGAATTCGTTACGCATCCTTCAGGAGTAGGGAACCCCAAGGGATAAGGGAGAGCAAGAGTCCTCATGCCATTAAAAAGCCCACGGTGAGGACGTAACCCCCCTGAATCCCCTCGACTCTCAGGGCTCTTGCATTAAACGGATCACTATATAAATCCCAGGGAGACCCTCTGAAGAGAAAAGTAACGATCCTGAGTGATAACCACCACATTTCTTGGTGGAGATTAATCTCGCACCCTCAGCTTCTCCTACCACCTCCCCCCGCACAAGTGCTTTATCATATTCGCTGACTTAGGCATCGAAGGGTTTTCCCTGGGATTTCATCCCTGGGTACCCCTGATCTGTTTCCCATCTTGCAGATTATATACGTGTGGTGGCCGTGATCAAGGACTTCCCCCAGGATCTCATGACTTAGGATCAGCGCGACATCACGCCTCTTCATTTGACGCCGTATGTGGGAAACGAGCGAAGAGCCATCATGGTGCGAAGAAATTTCGGTAGGAGGATCGCCAGCGGTAAAGGAAAGACTGTGGTGACAAAGGAAGGAGGACGGGGCGGACAACGTAGGAGAAAGAAGGAGGCCTGGCGATGGGCTCGCTCCCAACTTCTGGACCGCCGCCAGACGGCGTACAAGAAGGAAGGAGGCCTGGCCGCGGGCTCTCTCCTGCTCTCTGAGCCGCCGCCCCACTTGAGGGGGACTGATGACGTAACGTCATTGGTCCTCCTTTCTTTCTAACCCCATCACCCCTCTCACTTCTTCGAGGGGGTGCTTGGTCTTTCCCCCTCTTCTGCTCTTCAACCAACTTATTTTCTTTTCTTTCACTCTTTGGAGGATGTCTTATCCTTGCTCGCACCACTTGGGGGTGCTTGCTTTCTGTTCGGCTTCCGTCCTCTTTGGCAGAGGAGGCCTTCTCTTGTTTTCCTAACATCCGGGCATTCCTTCCCTTTCTTCCTCTCTTCCTCTGATACCTTTTCTCTGAATTTCCCGAGCAAACAAGATTAGCCATCCCGTTATCCGAACCAGTTTCCATACTGGGTGGAGTCAGTGGCTCGGCTTAGGGGTGCTAGCCGTGTCTGCGCCGAGTAATCAGCTCGTGATATAGTACCAATGCATGTAATATTTTTATTTTTGATATGTATTGTATATGCTGTGGCCTCTTCATGGCGCAATGCGACACCAGTGTTCATCATACCCCATGGTTTATAGTATGTTTCCGACCATCCGCCGAGGGGGCTAGTGTCGAGCCCTTGGACACAGTCCGTGCCTACTCTTGCATCTTCAAGTTATAAATCAAGCTACTTCCATGAGATATATATAAAATTACGGCCAATAATATACAATTAAATAATAATTCATGATAACAACATCAAGGTAAGAATGCACCAACTATGAATATGAGAGTTCAATGATGATTTAAAAATAAGGTCACGCTACGGGAGAAATCCGACAGCATAACGGTACATTCATTAATTACCATAATTCCTTAATGTCTTATGAATCAAGATGTTAGGTTCCAGACAATCAAAGGACCATCTAGGAACAGAGTACAACCAACCCTTGGGTTGAAGTCTCGCGATCAATGACACCCAAGAGGGGGGGGTGAATTGGGTGTTTACAAATTTTAAGAAAACTTTAGTCGATTTAAAGAAGTGAGAGGAATAGCCACAATGAAGTTCAGATCTAAATAAAAGCTATCTGATCTTTGGTACCGTGGCGTAGGTATGAATCTGAAGATTCTACTCACGCAAAGTGGTATCTTCCTGACAAGGTTTGCCTTGTCGACCCAAACTCACCTTTTGATATACCAGAGATGTAATGTGAAAATGATAGATTATACTAAATCTAACTCAATCAATACAACCAAATTAATCTATGTGCGTGCTTACACAGAATGGTGATAGGAGAAAAGGATCAAACCACACAAGAGACACAATTTTTAGGTGGTTCGGATGCAACAACGGCAACCTACGTCCACCCCTCACGATCTGTGAGGATTTCCACACTATCTTGTAAAAGATTACAAGAGCAAACCACACACACACACTTGTGAGGAGTTTGGAACTCCCACGAAGGTGCACAGACACCAAATCACACAGAAATGTGAAGGAGAAACACACACACACACACACACACACACACACACACACACACACACACACACACACACACACACACGGATCTACGTAGATCCACAAACATAAGTGTTTAGATATTACATGAACACACACTTGAAGCTCAATTAGAAATGAAAGAAGAAACATAAAATAAAAGCTTTAGAATTAAGCTCTCTCTTAGTGGATGAAGAGGATTTTGGATGCAGGTTGATCCCCACTTGACTTGGGTTGATTGGCCTCGGATTGAGCTTGAGAAGCTTGGAGATGGATGAAGAACTTCTTGCACGGAACACTATTCACGGAGCTACAGTAGCATCACTCTTTCTTCCTTGGCAGCCCCCTTTGATCTCCTTTGAGTGATTAGGGTTTCTTTCCCCCAAGAGATATTTTTATATAACTTGGATGGTCAAGGACAAGCCAAGACACAGATCCGTAATTCCAGGGATGTCTGGAGACTTTTGGGATTAAAAAACCATTGATAGATGCTTCAGCCTCATGGAGAAAACAAAGTCAACAATGGATGCTTCGAAGCTGGCGGTCGATCGGGCATAGGTGGGCAGTCGACCGAAATTTTACAGAAATTGAACTTTTCAACGTTGGGAAAACCGGTCAACCGGTCCAGTGGGGGCGGTCGACTGAACTCTATAATTTTATAGAGTTTTCAGCTCTGGGAGATTAGGTCGACCGAACTTTGAAAAACCTGCAGAAATGAATTGTTAGCCTAGTGGATCATATCCATATGACAAGAGCTTCATGTCCTCATTCAATTCATGCATTTTGATTTTAATCTGGCTTTGATTTATGCATTTGGAGATGTTCATTTGAGCTTTATATCCATGTTAACATTTAAGCTTTTATCATTACACAAAGTGGCCTTAAACACATTCAAAGCTTGCTCGTGATTACTTCGACATGACATGACATGAAAACTGAGTTCACGATTTTGTTATCATCAAAATCACATGGAGAGACTCAACAATCTCCCCCTTTTTGATGATGAAAAAATACTGGATTAAAATAGTAATGGCATGCCTCGATAACTAAATTGCTTATGTGTAATGCATCAAACCAAGGATTCTTCATAATGCAAGGCAACACAAACCATTCAAGATATGCAAGCAATTCAATATTTCATTTGCCAAGATAGATGGGAAATGAGAGATAAGAGCCAACAACTTTATATCAAAAACCAAGTGCATTCATTTCATCATTTCATTATAGGGTACATTGATGCTTGAGAGAATGCAACACTTGTTGATAGCTAAAATATGAACAAAGATAAAGATGAGACCAGACCAGCAACGAAGACTGAAAGATGCTTGCAAAGTCAGGATTGAGGGAGGGCCCTCACTACCAACTACTTGCCCGGCTAGGACACTCTCAGGCTGAGCCGATGTCCAGTATTGTCGTCATCCAAACGGCGATACCGATGAAACTCCGGTCTGTTGGCTGATGAGAAACTTCTGGATTATTCAGATGATGATGCATACACCGTTAAAGAAGGAGCCCTCGTCAGTGCTGATGCAATCAAAGGAATTAACAAGGCCAAAGAAAAGAATGGGCCTGTTGAATGGGCCTGTTAATGTGCTATTAAGGATGGGCTTGATACCCCTCGCGCCGAGAACCTCCCCATGGCAGCAGGCGCGCCGGGAAGCCCCTCCAAGGGAGTGCGCCGGGAAGCCCCTCCAAAGGAGGCGCGTCGGGAAGCCCCTCGAAAGGGCACGCCGGGAACCGGTGATGCAGGCACGCCGAGTGCCATTGATGTGAACAGGGTCCTATAAAACCCATTACTTCGCCCACAGGAAAAGGTGACGACGGGGGATAGAAGGAAAAAAAAAAGGGAGATATCCAGAGGATAGCCAGAAACCAAAGGAAGAAGAGAGCCTCCGCTGAAAGAAAAGAGAAGAAGCCTGAGAGAAGAAGAACAAGAAAAAACCCCAGGCGGGCTGCTCGGGGGAGGGAGAGGAGTCAATGCTCCACCCTCCCCCCCCCATGTTGCTGTTTTCTTGATCTGCCTCCGTATGTAATAGTCCATGTCTTCGTGCTTGATTATTCATATGATGTCGAGGGTGCTCCCCTCGCTCCCCCATGTTCCCCCTTTCTTCTGTTCTTTGGCTTTAGCCTCGCAGTTGATGTAATCAATGCTTATGAGATGAAATGAAATGAGCAATCGAAGCTCTTCCCTCTGTTCCTCCATGCATATATACATATATATCTTTTATCCGAAATGTCCGATAGTTTATGCGCTCCCGGTTTCAGAGTCTCCCTATAAGTCTGTCCTTCAGAGGAGCGTAGATAGGACCCCTATCCCTATCCAATGGGCTACTGGGTTCTGTCTTCTTCTCCCCCTCCTGTCTCGATGGCAAATTCATCGCATATGTATGAGTTTCTCTCAAGGCCCTCAATGCCTCTTGTGCTGTTCAGGAACCAGAGACATCAATCTCTTGGTTTCCCTGAACTGCTGGCTGCACGAGGATACGTCTACTCTGTAGATGAATGCCATCCCACGAGGTTCTAGCAAGCGGATCTCGATCTCTCGACCCTCCATTCTAACCCTTGAATGATTAGGGTCTGGAGTCTCGATGCTGAGGGTTCCTCCGTTGCCGGTTTTAGATGCCATTAGGGCTCGTCCGGGGGATCAGAGACAGTCATCTCTTGATTCCCCCCAGACGGCCTGCATCAAACAGATAAAACTCTCCACAGGATCTGGACGATGGTCTCAATTCCCCCTGTTGATTCCACCTTCTAATTCCCTTGGCATCCTTCTAACAGAAGCCCCCATGAAATCTCTCGCCTACACTCTAAATCCAGCCTCAATCCGAGCCAGAAATCTCATAAAATCCCCGAACAGAGCATCGTTATCGAGCTCTGAAACCCTTAATCTTTTCACCTTCCCGGCGTGCTAGTTTCCACGCCGAGAGCCAAGCTGCCGAGAAGGCCTTCCCCTTTAGCAAGCCGACAAAACCATCCCAGGTCGTGCCCACTGGCCGCCGAACGCCTCTCCACCTACCCTTCCCAGCTGGTGCCTCTCGGCGCCAGCTTCCTGGCGCGGTGACGAGCGCGCCGGAAAGCCCCTGGCCGAGACCCCCCCCCCCTCTCTTTTGGCCGACAAACCCCCCAGGCGAAACCCCCTATTCCTTCCTGGCCTGTGGCCTCCCGACGCCAGCCTCCCGGCGCGGTGAGGAGCGCGCCGAGAAGCCCCGCGCCGGGAGCCTCCCCCTTTCCTTTTGCCTTTGGATCCACGCCGAGACCTACTTGTTTGGTCAAGGAACCCGTGCCGAGAGCACCCCCTCTGGCCAATTTAAACCCACGCCGAGACCCTCCTTCTTCGGCCAATAAAATCTAGTCAGAGGCCCTCCTCTGCACTGTCATTCTTCAATCTCCCTACACACCTGTCTCAGGAAGGTTCAGAGACCATCACATGTGTCCCGAGAAGGTACAATAATGGGGAAGACTTCCCCTATAGCTCTCGTTCCCGATTCGGATTTAACTGCTACCCTATGAACTCAAAGAGCCATGTTGTTATGTGCGTTCTAATGGGTTCCAAGGGAATATTAACTGATGAGATAGATGCAAGCAATGTCCCCGGGCCCGGTGCCCATCCTCGTTCGGTCGTCATCCCGGCCTCCCGTGGATGATGACCTATTCTCTCTTGGCATATTCCAAGTTGAGGGGACATGCTGCCAAAATTCTCCCGGGATGATGAAACACAGTATTGAACTGTCCCCGGGACTCTGCACATCAATGGTGAAAGAGGTCCCCTATGCTGGATTGGTATTCCTCAGTTCCTCTCAACCTCTGGCCTTCCTTTGAAGCACAAACCAAAATCAGTTGAGGCCCGATGAATAGATGCATTTTGATCACCCAGGGCCCATCTACTTTGACCTGGATCTCCAGGAAATCCCCTGACCCGCTGGCAAACCCCAGAACGGAATATCGTCAAACCTTGCCGACGCCATAGCTCCCGGCGCGGCCCGCGCCGGGAACCCCTGGCCGTTTGGCCCCTGCGCCGAGAACCCTAACCCCTCTGCCCTCATTGAGCGCGCCGGGAACCTTTCCTTGGCCTTTTCTCCTTGGCGCCGGGAGCCCCTCCGTGGCCTTCTCCCTTGCCCGCCGAGAGCCTCTTCTTGGCCTCTTCCCTTTGGCGCCGGGAGCCCCTCCATGGCCTCCTTTCCTTTGGCGCCGGGAGCTCCTCCGTGGCCTTCTCCCCTACGCGCCGGGAACCTGTCCCATGGCATCTTCCCCTTGGCGCCGGGAACCCTTTCTGGGCTTCCTTGTCTCGGCGCCGAGAACTCATACCCATGCTTAAGGTGCGCGAGAACTTGCTCTGCTGCCTGATGAGTCTCCGATAACCTAGCCAAATTTTATTACTAAGCCTTCAAACCAAATTTTGTTCCGGGGGCTCCGCCCTCGGAAACCCCCGCAAGGGGCGCTGCCCCCTTGACCCCCGCGACCTGACCGGGCAGGTCGATCCCCGCGACCTGACCGCGCAGGTCGATCCGCGTGCGAGGGCGCAACATTGAGCGTTCACTTACATTCCGTCATCCCGCATCGGGTTCATGAATAACCCCTTTAGCTCGGGAGGGCTCTGCCACTGCATGAGTTCCGCCGGCTTCTATAGGGAACATCAAACATTGCCCCATGGCATATATATATAGGTAGGGAGGTTTGGCCTCTCTCTTTCTCTCGGCTTTCATCCCGGCACTCAGTGGGTGATAGCCTATTTCCCCCTGGGCATAATCCAGATTAAGGGGAAATGCTGTCGAAATACTGATCAATGCTTTAAACCTCCATCATGGCCACGGCTCAGTCTTTGAACCGCTGACTTAATGATATCGTCTCTGAGCCGCTGGCTTGACGATACCGTCTGTTTCTACAGCTGATGTTGTTATCTTGCCCGCCTTCCTGGCTCTGGTATGAAGTTCCATTTTGCGCACATGAATACATGTTTGCCTCTCGAGGCCTCCTATTTTGGCATTTAATCAAGGGTTGTCCTTCCTTGGAAGGGCGTAATTAACGTCATAGCCTTTATGGTATGACGGACTTCTGGTCCCGACTCGGACTTCACAATCGACTGACCAAGTCAGATCGAGCGCATAATGAAATCGTCACTTCGGTGACTGGCACGCCAATAAATCAATAAATAAATAAATCAATAAATAAACAATAAATAATAAATAAAATAAATAAGATAAAATCCGCGTTCCACAACACTCTAGACACATGCGACATAGCAAATGCAGAACTGACGTAATGACCCTCACAAATGAACATGCACACAAACATACGAACATGCATACATAATATATATATATATATATATATATATATATATATAAGACATGTACTAACTACTTCTCCCCCTTTGGCATCATCAAAGAAGGGAATAGGATAGATAAACAGTAGACCCAAAAGACAGTTGACCCAAGTACAACAGACTAGAGAGACGAAGCAAAAGAAAATCCTCAAGGATCATCTGCAGGATGCTGGTCTTCTGGAGGAGGAGGCTGATATCCAAGGCGGCGACGAATATCTGCAATAGAATGGTCCTGAAACTGAAGGCAGTATTGGATATGGGGCAAGAGTTTGATCCCTATCATAGTCCCGGCGCTGTATATTCAGGAGAGTGCGGTTCAAAGTATGAAAAGCCTCACGAGAATCTTCATGGCTCTGTGTGAGGGTGGTCATGTGGGTGGAGAGAGTATGTATCTGAGTGGCTAAGGTGTCCAAAGTTGTGGAGAAGGAATCTATGCAACCTGACATAGTGTCAATCACATTATCCATAGTGTCTATGCATTCCCCAATGGTAGAGAGGTGACCCCCAAAAGTATCCACTCGAGTTTCTATCCCAGTAAGATGCCTGTCAAAAGCCTCATAGTCTACCCAAGAGTGCTGTCCGGCACCCTGAGTAGACGACTCCCCATGAAAGAACTGTGATGGGGGAGGCATCTCTGGATCCATGTGATGAGGTGAAGGTGGAGGAGGCTTGTCCTCAGCCTGAACTGGAGGGGGGACATCCCTTTGACCCTGATCCTGCTCTTGTTCTTGCTCTTCCTCACTGTCAGCCTCTTCCCCATAAACTAGTATATCTCGGCGTAGCTCACCATCGGGACCATTGTAATATCCAAAATCTGAGAAAATTTTATGGTGGTTGTAGATATCATCTTGTCTGACTCGAATAAATGTTTCATCACCAAGGTGAATCCTAGCATATACAAACATCCCTATCAGTTGTGAAGCATAAGGCAATGATCTCCTCAGTTGGGTTCGACATGTCTCTATCAAGTCTGTCATGAGCCGACCCATGTTTACTAAATTTCCATTCATAACATGATAAAACAGAAATTTGTGAACCTCTATGACTTCATTCCTACTCCCACTCTTTGGATAGATAAGTGAGGTGAACATGTGGTGCAATATCCTCTGCAGTGGTGGAAAATAATTTGCATTTAAGATAATCAAATCACTAAAGCCACACACATAGTCACAATTTGTCATAGCAATAAATGTGTCCTCAACTGTGCCATAACCAAAAATCATGTCAGCACCCCTGGCCGAGACTCCTAAGGCACGCTGAAAGAGATCGGGTGTAATATGTAACTCAACTTCTTGAACGACTATATATAGCTCATCATTTCTCTCAATCAAGTTGCCATAAAACTGCTGCACTATGTTAGGATAATACCTAGTGTATCTGGTGACAAAATCACTCCAACCCTCTTGAATATCAAAAAGTGCACATAAATCGGGTAAAATATCATTCACCTCATCGAACTCGACCAGTCGAGGGTCGATAATGGGCCGTGGAGGCAAATGAGGTGCACGACGAGGTGTAGGTGCCCGTTGTGGTGGATGAGTCGGGGCCTCTCGTCTCTGACCATTGTGCTCCCCTTGGACAGAACGCCGAGAACTCCATCTAGGTAGCATCCTGAACTAGAAGACTCGGTGTAGAAACCCTTGAAGATCAATCTCAACCTTGGGGATGAAGATGGACCAAATGACACTCCTAAGGCTTGGAATGATCTTCTCCACAATCTGGAACCTTGGGTAGGGCTTCACGAACACAGGAACGGCTGCAGAGAGATCGTCCTGAAATTGTGACGAACCGACCGAATCTAGTGCGGGTGAAGGAGGAAGGAGGTTTTTGGGCTTGAGAATGGGGTTTTGGTGTTTTAGGGTTAGGAAATAGGGTAGGAGAGAGAGTAGGGGAGTTGGAATGAATAAATGGGGTGTGAAGACCCCTTTAAAAGGGGTTCGGATGTTGGTTCGGTCGGCCCGGTTCGCTGGGTTCGGTCGACCGGACCGGGGCTGGCGGTCGATCGAAGGGCCCTAAAAATTCAAATTTTTATTTTTTGTTTCTTTCTTTTTGTTTCTTCTTCTTTTTTGATATGAGCACCATCAACCGACCTTCTAAATAGAACCAACATCATGAAGAAGAGCGAGAGAGAAGAGATGGGGTTTTGAGGAAAGTTCGCTAACTCCCCCTCAGCAGGTGCCTTAGGTCCAAAAGTCATACGGGTCCACATTTATTTAATCAAGGAATATTCATCTTTAGAAGGATTTTCAAGGAGGGTTGTATTTATAAATACACTTAAACATGTAGGGATGTAAATACACACAAGGTATTAAAAATAAGTACAGACAATATGCATGTTAATCTACCCTTTATGCATATGAGTTTCTATATAAGTGCAACCCTTACCCTAAGTGCAGACCTATGTATGTATGCTCTCACCCTTGCACATGCCAAGTTCTCTTCTTATCTTGCTGAATTGATCCCGGTTTAGGGGTTTTGTAAAAATGTTAGCTAGTTGATTGTGTGTGTCAATGAAATTCAATTCAAAGACCCCTTTTCCTACATGATCTCTTAGAAAATGATGTCGAATGTCAATGTGTTTTATCCTAGAATGTTGAACATGATTTTTTGACAAATTGATTGCACTGGTATTGTCACATAGGATTGGAACACATTTCATTTTAACATCTAAATCAAGTAATTGATTTTTGATCCAAAGTACTTGGGCTCCACAACTTCCGTCGGCTACATATTCAGCCTCGGCTGTTGAGAGAGCTACTAAATGTTGTTTCTTGGAAGCCCATGAAATTAGGCACCCACCAAGAAGCTGACAGTACCCACTAGTACTTTTGTGATCTACAATACATCCAGCATAATCCGTATCGGTGTATGCAATCAAATCAAATGAACTACCGATGGGAAACCACAAGTCAAAATCTATTATGCCAATTAAATATCAAAAAATGCGTTTAACAGCCATTAGATGAGATTCTTTAGGACATGACTGAAAACGAGTACATCGACATATGCTGAATTGAATGTCAGGGCGGCATGCTATGAGATACAGTGGTGATCTGATCATATCTCGAAACAGTGTGGGATCTACTATTTTATCATTTTCATCTTTGTCTAACTTCGAGATTGTAGCCATCGGAGTTGACATGGGTTTTGCTTCAGCCATCCCATATTTCTTTATCAGCTCCAATGTGTACTTACCCTAATTTATGAAAATGCCTTCAGATGTTTGCTCCCACCTGCAATCCAAGAAAGAATATAAGTTCACCCATTAAACTCATCTCAAATTCTCCTTGCATAATTTCTACAAATTCAACACATAAGGCATTGTTAGTAGCTCCAAAAATAATGCCATCCACATACACTTGAACTACTAATATGTCTTTACCTGATTTTCTTGTGAAGAGAGTTTGGTCAACCTTACCTCTTTTGAAACTATTTTCAATTAGAAATGAGGTGAGACTTTCATACCATGCCCTTGTTGCTTGTTTTAATCCGTACAAGGCCTTCTGCAGCTTGTACACATGTTGTGGATATTTTGGGTCTTCAAAACCTAGAGGTTGTTCTACAAAAATATCCTCTTTGATGTACCCGTTAAGAAATTCAGATTTAACATCCATTTGAAATAGTTTAAAGTTCAAGGAGCAAGCATAAGATAATAAGATCCGGACTGCTTCTAGTCGAGCAACCGGGGTAAAAGACTCATCAAAATCAATACCCATTTCCTAGCTATACCCTTTGGCTACGAGCCGGGCCTTGTTCCTAACAACCAATCACGTGTCACTCAACTTGTTTCTAAAAAACCCAACGGGTTCCTATTATGGGTTGATTCTTAGGACGCGGCACAAGAGTACATACCTCGTTTCTTTGGAACTGGTGCAATTCTTCATGCATAGCCTGGATCCAGAATTCAATTTGAAGAGCTTCATGAATATCCTTGGGCTCTTCTTGGGAGATAAGGGCCATCAAATCCTCTTCTTCAACTTGCCTTAGAGAAGATCTAGTTCTTACCCCATCTTCAGGATTACCTATGATATTTTTAGCTGGGTGATCTTTCAAGAACGTGGAGGAACTTGGCAAGTCAGGGTGATGCACTCGCTGTTCTTGAAGTGTATCAATTGTTGGATCTTCATCCTTTTCACTTTTGCTGGATATCCCTTCAGTTGATTCATCCTTAATCTTAGCATCATTTGAGCATTATGGATCTTTATCTGCATCCAAAATTAGAATATATTGATTTGTCAGTTTTAATTCAGATTCATCAAAAATCACATGAGGACTTTCTTCAACTACCAAAGTCCTTTCATTGAATGACCGATATGCTCTAGAATTTGATGCATAACCTTGGAAGATTCCTTTGTCACTCTTTTCCACAAACTAACCTAGGTTTGTCTTACCATTATTCAAAATATAGCAAAGGCATCCAAACAGTTTGAGATGGGAAATATTTGGTTTCTTACCTTTGTAGAGCTCATATGGGGTTTTCTTTAGAATGGGTCTTACCATTGCTCTGTTCATGATGTAACATGTTGTACTTATCACCTCAGTCCAAAAGTATTTGGGTAGGGAGTTCTCACTCAACATGGTCCATGCCATGTCTATTAGGGTCTTATTTTTCCTCTCCACTACTCCATTTTGTTGAGGCGTCCTAGGTGATGAGAAGTTGTGCGTATATCCTTGTTCCTGGCAAAAACTGCTGAAATCATGAGTTTCAAACTCACCACCATGATCACTCTAAATTGTGATGATGAGGTATCCTTTATTATTTTGGATTTTCCTATAAAACACTTGAAACTCCATCAAGGCATCACTTTTATTGGCTAAAAATAGCACCCATGTAAATCTGGAGTAATCATCAACAATTATAAATCCATAAGATTTTCCTCCTAGGCTGGATGTCCTAGTTGGACCAAAAAGATCAAGGTGCAGCAGTTCTAAAGGCATAACGATAGAAACAATATTTTTATTTTTGAAAGAGATACGTGTTTGCTTACCTTTTGTGCAAGCTTCACAGATCTTATCACTTTCAAATTTTAATTTAGGCAACCCATTTACCAAGTCATGTCTAGACAATTTGGAGATTACTCCAAAACTAGCATGACCTAGCCTTCGGTGCCATAGCCATGCATTGTCATGGTTGTTTGCTACCAAACACATATCATCATCGAAAACACCATCAAGATCAATAGTGTACACATTATTGTTCCTCTTGCCGATGAATTTGATTTCATTAGAGATTTTATTCATGACAAGGTAGTGGGTTTCATCAAAAATAATTTTAAAACCTTTGTCACATAATTGGCTAATGCTCAAAAGATTGTGATTTAAACCTTTCACCAAGAGCACGTTTTCGATAAGAACTTCAGAATTCTTACCTATATTGCCAATTCCAATTATCTTGCCTTTGTCCTTTCCACCAAAGGCAACCAAGCCTCCATACTTATCTTGTAGACTAGAGAACACTTTATTGTCCCTTGTCATATGTCTTGAGCAACCGCTGTCCAGATACTATTTGCTCCCCCTGGCTTCAAGGCATATCTGTAAAAGATAACTTTCTCATGTAATTGTTTTTGGTACCCAAACGAATTTGGGTCCATAGGAGTTAGTCCAATTCTGCACATATCTTTTCTTTGTCCAAGTAGCATGATTTCTTTGTGTGCTTTGTCTGAACCAACAATTAGTAGTTACATGACCAAATCTACCACAGTGAAAGCAGTTGATATTTGAGAATCTTCTTTGATATTTGTGTGGTTTAGATTGAACATGTTTGGGTTTGGTATGTGAGCATGAAGCATAATCATTTTCTTTTTCATGCACGTAAGATGTAGTAATCTTGTGCTCAAGGGATTTTTTGTTCTGGGGTATATATCCCAATCCTTCTTTCCGGAAGTTAACTTTAACTCCCAACACATTGTCTAGGTTTTGTTTCCCTTTAACAAACCTAGAGAGAGTGAACTACAAGTCAGTCACCTCTTTATTCAAACTCTCATTTTTGTTCTCAAGTTCTGAAATAGAAGATGTTAGAACTTCTTTTTCATTTTTGAGTTTGTCATAAACTTTTTCAATTTCAGACATTTTACATGATAACTCCTCTTTGGTTCTTTCAATATCTGAAATTGTTTGAAGCAAGGTTTCCTTTTCTTTTGTTAACTCAAACTATTCTTGTTCCAATTTCTCAAATTTAACAGAAGTATCATCATGTGTTAAGTCATCAATTTTCTTTTTGAGAGTTTTATTCTCAGATCTGATTTTTCTGTATTTTGTATACAATTTTTCATATTCTGACTCTCATTGTTCATTTGAAATAAAATTAGGGTCAGAATTTATCTCAGCTGAATCATCCTCATGTGCCATGAGGCACAGGCTTTCCACGAGCTCCTCCAACTCCTCATCAGATGGTTCATCCTCTTCGTCGCTCCATGTGGCGACCATAGCTTTCGGTTTCTTGAATTTGTCCTTCTTGAGCTTTCTCTTCAATTCTGGGCACTCTCCTCTCATGTGCTGGGGCTTCTTACATTCTTAGCAAATAACATTGTTAGGCTTGCTCGGCTCACCCTTGGTTTGAAAAGACTTTCTTTGCCCTTTTCTGAAGTTTCCTTGAAAATTCTTCTTTCTTCTCAGAAACTTCTTCACTTGGTGGGTCAGCATAGCCAAGTCTTCTTCTTCATTGCTCTCCTCGCTGGAATCCTCTTCTTGGGAGTCGTCATACGACTGGTTGGCTTTCAACCCCTTGGTTTTCTTCTTTTTGGATTCCTCTTCTGCAGTTCTTTTAATGTTAATCTCATAGGTCATGAGTGACCCTATGAGCTCGTCCAGGGAGAGTGTAGATAGATTCTTTGAGTCATCAATGACTGTGACTTTTGTGTGCCAAGCAGGTGGAAGAGATCTTAACACCTTCCTCATGAGCTCATAGTTTGTGTAATCCTTTCCAAGACTCTTGAGACCATTAGTAATCTCAGTCAATCTTGCAAACATCTCAGAGATGGTTTCTTTGGGGTTCATTTTGAATATCTCATAATCTCTGACTAGAAGGTTGGCTTTAGTCTCCTTGACCTCGGAGGTTCCTTCATAGATGAGCCGCAGCTTGTCCCACATCTCCTTCGTTGACCTGCACATGGATACACGAGAAAACTCGTTAGGATGTATAGCACATTGCATAATGTTCATGGCATTAAAATTAACTGTGGATTTCTTAATATCCTCAGGGTTCCACTCGTCTTCATTTTTAGAAAGCTCATATGCACCCTTGTCCACCACCCTCTAGATCTCGTACTCTTGGGCTCTCAGAAAAACATGCATTCTATTTATCCAGTAGGAGTAGTTCGAGCCGTCAAAGTATGGAGGACGGTGGATTGAGTGACCCTCAAGCATCATCCCCTTGTTGGCCATTGATCTGGATCTTACTCTAGATCGTTAGATCTGAAAGAATTAGAGTCTTAGCTCTGATACCAATTGAAGTCTCGCGATCAATGACACCCAAGAGGGGGGGTGAATTGGGTGTTTACAAATTTTAAGAAAACTTTAGTCGATTTAAAGAAGTGAGAGGAATAGCCACAATGAAGTTCAGATCTAAATAAAGCTATCAGATCTAGCAAGATCTATCACACTCAACTGATCTTTGGTACCGTGGCGGAGGTGAGAATATGAAGATTCTACTCACGCAAAGTGGTATCTTCCTGACAAGGTTTGCCTTGTCGATCCAAACTCACCTTTTGATATACCTGAGATGTAATGTGAAAATGATAAATTATGCTAAATCTAACTCAATCAATATAACCAAATTAATCTATGTGTGTGCTTGCACAGAATGCTGATAGGAGAAAAGGATCAAACGACACAATAGAAACGATTTTTAGGTGGTTCGGATGTAACAACGGAAACCTACGTCCGCCCCTCATGATCTGTGAGGATTTCCACACTATCTTGTAAAAGATTACAAGATCAAACCACACACACACACTCGTGAGGAGTTCAGAACTCCCACAAAGGTGCACAAGCACCGAATCACACAGAAATGTGAAGAAGGAGAAACACACACACACACACACACACACACACGGATCTACGTAGATCCACACGCACAAGTGTTTAGATATTATAGGAACACACACTTGAAGCTCAATTAGAAATGAAAGAAGAAACACAAAATAAAAGCTTCAGATTTAAGCTCCCCCTTAGTGGATGAAGAGGATTTTAGATGCAGCTTGATCTCCACTTGACTTGGGTTGATTGGCCTCAGATTGAGCTTGAGAAGCTTGGAGATGGATAAAGAACTTCTTGCACGGAACACTGTTCATGGAGCTATAGTAGCATCACTCTTTCTCCCTTGGCAACCCCCTTTGATCTCCCTTGAGTGATTAGGGTTTCTTTCCCCCAAGAGATGTTTTTATATAACTTGGATGGTCAAGGACAAGCCAAGACACAGATCCACAATTCCATGGATGTCTGGAGACTTTTGGGATTAAAAAACCATTGATAGATGCTTCAACCTCGTGGAGAAAACAAAGTCAACAATGGAGGCTTCGAAGCTGGCGATCGACCGGGCATAGGTGGGCGGTCGACTGGAATTTTACAGAAATTGAACTTTTCAATGTTGGGAAAACCAGTCGACCGGTCCAGTGGGGGCAGTCGACTGAACTCTGTAATTTTACAGAGTTTTCAGCTCTGGGAGATTAGGTCGACCGCCCATGCTGGCCAAATCGACCAAACTCTGAAAAACCTGCAGAAATGAATTGTTAGCCTAGTGGATCATATCCATATGACAAGAGCTTCATGTCCTCATTCAAGTCATGCATTTTGGTTTTAATCTGGCTTTGATTTATGCATTTGGAGATGTTCATTTGAGCTTCATATCCATGCTAACATTTGAGCTTTTACCATTACACAAAGTGGCCTTAAACACATTCAAAGCTTGCTCGTGATTACTTCGACATGACACGAGATGAAAACTGAGTTCACAGTTTTGTTATCATAAAAATCACTTAGAGAGACTCAACATGGGTCACACCTTGGGTTCGGACAGAAGATGGAAGAATGCGGTCAAGAAAGAATCGCTATTATCAAGCCGCGGTCAAGACAGAACCGCTACTGTACTAAGTCGACCACATAGAGAAAAAGAGTCGACGCAGTGAAAGCTGGATCCAGAACGCGGCTGCGCCAGAACCGCTATCATGAAGTAGCGGTCTCAATAAAGCCGCGTCTATGATAGTTTATTGGAAATGCCGAAAAACTCAAGTGCTTTCTAGTCTATTGGGTTTTCAGGATACAACCAGCTTGACGTCCTAGTGCGAATCCTAGACTCGCGGAGACTTACGGAGGTCTTGAAATAAGATCACCTATTCCGGTGGAAGGAATATCCATCAGAGAGGATCACAAGTCCAAGAGAGTGTGCCTATAAGTGTAAAGTGTAACTAATAACATCGTACCGGAATACGTGCTATGTACTTAAGAAAGACTAGAGAAGGATTTGAATCGTGTAAAACAACGATCAATATCAATGAAACGAGTTCCTTAAACAATATGAAATTACCTTTAATACAAAACTATATGGTTTTGGCATGAAATTAGCATAGGATTAAAATAAGTTTCTAAAACAAGATGGTCATGAAACCTAGCATGATTTATGCATGATATAACAGTAGACATATCAGGGAAACATGTGGATAAAACATAATCAATAGATAATTTAACTAGGTGCCAAACATGATCTGGTTGCTGTTTAGAGTGAACCACAGATAGAAAGTAATACACGGTTAATCTAGAATCACCTCTTTGGAGCCGCGGTTTCTGTGAAATCGCATTCTGCCTCTCAGACAGAAGGGTGATAATCATGCGTATAAGGCCTATTCTAGGGCAATAAATGCATGGAAAACATGATGATAGAGGGATAAATCATGCTATAACAAAGTTAAATCATGAACATGCATGGGTTTGCATGGATTAGGCCAAAAACGTTATGTTTTCTATTAGAGTGTAGGGATACGCATGCAAAAATAACCTAACTACGCAGTGATAGAAAAACATGAAATATGACATATAGAAAGCATGAAATCATATGAAACCAGAGGGCTTTTATTCCTAACACGTTATTTTAGCCATCCATGAGATAACCTACCTTTGGGAATACTCTTAGAGTGTGAATTTCTGACTGGAAGATGGTGCCAGTTCCTGTGCATCTTGCGTAGAAACTGTAACTTCTTGCCCTTCTATCTTCTCAACCTCTTGACCTAAAGTCATGAAATTTTGAGAGAAGTAAGAAGACATAAAGAGGAACAATTTGTCCTAAAGACTCAACGTGAAATTACCTCTGCTAGGGCTTCTAAACTTTTGATCTTTCTCAGGGAAATCCAATCGTTCCTATGCACTCTGTAGAGAAACTACAACTTGTAGGCGCTCTAACTTCTCAATGGCTTGATCTCCTATCACGAAATTTGGAGAGGAGTTAGACAATACAAAGGAAACGAAAAACTTCTAAAGGCTTACCCTGAGTTGACGATTCCTCACCTTTGAAATATGCAGCCAAAAGTAAGGTTCGCCCGAAGTTCAGGCCTTATTTATAGAGTTTGGCTAGGGTTTGAGGATTAGATCAATTAGAAGTCCTAATTTGGAGTAGGATCGATCCCCAGGAGTCCTAGACTAGGTTTACATGCCAGATAGCTTCGAATCTTAGGGATTAGGATAGGAAAAATCACATTTTTCCACGCTTCCTCAACTTCCATTCACGGAACATGGTAGCAGTATCCTTGGAACTGCTATCATGGGAACGCGGTTGCTCGACAGACCGCGTTCTAATAGTTAAATCCGATAATTTCAGATTTTCTAATTATATCTTATTTATCCCATTAATTGATCTATTTATCCTATTTTAAATCTGTACATTGCCCAAATTACGTTTCTAGTAATGGGCTTGGGCCTAAATGTCTTGAAAATTGGTCTTTGGACCTAATTTGAGTGGGCTTAGCCCTTTTGTTAATATAGGGTCTTTAAATTACTTTAATTAAACCATAATTTATTTACTAGCCCATTAAATGCTTTCATAATTGTATTTAATTCTAGAAAATTCTTAGAAATTTCTAGGGCGCTACAAAACGGGTGCGGGGAACCTTGTGGGATAGCACCTCCTCACCTTCGAGCCGACTAGAAGAAGAGGGCCTCACGTTGAACTTGCTCTCCTGCGAAACAAAGACAAGAAACAAAGACAAAACCCATTAGAAACATGAAGTGTAGAATCTGTTCCGAATGCATAAATCAGTGTGAAAGCAAGGGGGAGAATGCACCGAGGGGAGATTTTTAACCTCAGTAAACGGGACAAAATAATAGGTGTGTGTGTTGTGTTGAGAATAGAAGATAATGAATTAACATGCAGCAAGGCTGCGGAAAACGGAGAAAAGTGCATGCAAAGTGCAGAAATATGCAGATTGTGATGAAATCAGAAAAGTAGAGGATGAGAACTAAGAGAAGGATGAATGAAATAGAGCTCTAAACGTTGATAATTGAAGCTAATACTTCCTTGACAGGTCGGGGTCAAAGAGACGAGTCGGAGATACGGCATGGCTTCGCCCCGAACCGAGAAAGAGCCCCCTTTCGCACACTATGAACTGGGCAACTATATATAGACTGCAGAAAACCCTAGGGTTGGAATCCAAGATACGCTCCAAAAATAGGGGATTTAGATTGATAAATCTCGAGTTAATATCAAGGATAATACCCTAGGATGGATAATAGTTCAGGTGGAGGCCTATCTCCCTCGAAAATGAATCAAACAAGGACTCCAAAGAGTCCTCGGGTGAGGAAAACGGAGCCCGGGATGATCAAAATTCTACACTAAGAAGGCGGCCAGTCGCAAGGCCGAAACTTGAAGAAAATGGTCATGTAAGAACTACCACTTGATGGGATTAGAAAAAGGGTAAAATTGCTGAGCCGATGGCCCTCGGAAGCCTCTGGAACAAAAATTGAGAAGGCAGTCTTCAAGAGACCGCTACCTTAAGGTGGCGGTCCCAAGAAGATCGTCACTTGACATTTCAATATAAATAAAATAAAAAATAAAAAATTTTAAAATGGCCAGGTGTTGACACCCGGAAAATGAACAAGGGTGGAAGCATAATTGAAAAGAAGATCTGACCAACAGTGAAAGACTAATGATGAAGCTTATCAACCTTTCACCCGGCTAAAGCCCTTGTCGGCCAAAGCTGATGCTCGGTGCCAATGTCACTCAGACGGCAGCACTGATAAAGCAGCAGTCACTCGACTAATGAGATCTTCTAGCCCTTTAAGAAGAGCTGTACTACTGCTTCGTCCAAGAAGTCATGGACGATATGTCAGGGTAAGTCAGATGTCGGCTTACTGACGGAAGTAATATGAGATAAAGATGAAGCCAGCACCGGCAGATGAAGATGGTAAAGGCTCCTGAGAAGATAGAGCAGAAGAAGAATCGTCTCCACAGATTATGCACCCGGCTGAGGTCTTCCCAGACTAAGGCTGATGTCCGAGCTCGTCACCATTCGAGTGACGATATTGATAAGATGAAACCCCTGTCTACGGACTGATGAAACCCCTGTCTACGAACTGATGAAATCCCTGTCTACGGACTGATGAAACCCCTGTCTACGGACTGATAAAACCCCTATCTACGGACTGATGAAATCCCTGTCTACGGACTGATGAAACCCCTGTCTACGGACTGATGAAATCCCTATCTACGGACTGATAAAACCCTGTCTGCGGACTGATGAAACCCCTGTCTACGGACTGATAAAACCCCGTCTGCGGACTGATGGAAATTGCAATCATGATTTCAATACAAGATATTTCATAGATGATAAACCCTTTGGGGTGATGATACACTTAAAGAAACCCCAGGTGGGCCTATATGAAGGTGGCGCCGAAAGCCCATGTCGAAGCCCAGATACTGGCGCCGAGAGACCAAATTCGAGCGCGCCGGGAAGCTTACCTCAAGCGCACCGTGAAGGTGCCTGCCGAGAAGGAAGAGGAAAAGGGTTATAAAACCCCCTCCCTTCGAAGAAACAGAAAGAGAGGAGAAAAAAGAAGGGGAGACCAGAGAGACGGTTGGGAAAAGAGGTGGAAGAAGAAGAGAAAAAGCCAGATAGAAAAAGGGGATCGATCGAAAGAAAGAAAGAGAAAAAAAGATAGAGCAATAGAAAGATAGAGAGGGAGTCCCGTTCGGAGAGCAAGAGCCACCCCCCCTTTCAACCAACAGAGAAGAGAAGAAGAAGGAAAGCTCCAGGTGGGCACTGGGGAGGGAGAGGAGTCAATGCTCCACCCTCCCTTCCTCCATGTTTTTCTTTTCTTTGATGTAATATAGCGAGTCTTTTCTCGATCTATCAACTGTAGCCGGAGAGTCCCGGCCTTGATTTTTACCTTTCTGTCTTGCATTTCTCTTTCATGATCAGTGTAAGATTTTTATGCAATGCAATGAAACATCGATATGGCCCGCCTGGGCATTGATGGATTAAGACATTCGATCTCTGTCTCTCTATGTATATGGTCTTTGTCTGAAAGAAATATAGATTAGACTCCTCCGGTTTCAGAGCCGATCGTGTGGGTTTGTTCTTCGAAGAGGAACGAGGATAGGACTCCTACCCCCATCTAATGGGTTATTGAGTTTTGTTCTCTTCTTCCCTCTCCGATCTCAATGGCTGTTTCCCTATATATAATCGGAGTTTTCTAACGAGCCCCCTTATGCGGTTTAGGAACCAGAGATATCAGTCTCTTGGTTTCCTGGACTGTCCAGCTCTCATAAATGATGATCCGATCCCAGGGTCCTCCATTCTAAATATTGAATGCTTAGGGCCTGAAGTTTCTGCGTTGAGAGTCCCTCCTTCTCCGTTTTTTTTATGTCACTGGGCTCGTCTGGAGGGGTCGGAGGATAGTCATCTCTTGACTCCCCCAAATGGCCTGCAACAGACAGATAAAACCCTCCACAGGATCAGGTGATGGTCTGATTTCTTTCATCGATTCCACCGTCCAAATCCCTTGGCACCCTTCTAATAGAAGCCTCCATGAAATCCCCCTTTTTGCACTTCTGGCCCGGCATCAATTCGAGCTTGAAATCCCAGAAAACACCCGAACAGAGCATCGTTTATTTCGGCTCTGAAACCCTGAAATCCTGCAACAATCCCACCTTCTCGGCGTGCGAGTTTCCCCGCCGAGAACCATAAGGCCGAGAGGCCTTCCCCTTCTTTTCGCTAAACGACAAACCAGTCTGTTACAACACTTTCCACGTGAGTCTATGTGCAAGGCTCCCGGCGGCAGACTCCCGGCGCGGCCAGGAGCGCGCCGGGAAGCCCTCTGCCGAGAGCCCCTCTTCCTTGGCAGCCATTCACACCCCTTTTGCCAAACCTGATGATGCCCTTCTCGGCGCCCCCCCTTCCCGGCGCGCCCAGGAACCCGCCGAGAACCTCCAGGCCGAGGGCCCTCCTCCCTCTTTTGGCCGGCCAAACCCCTGGCCGAGAGCCTCTTTTGGCCGCTGAAAACCCCTGGCCGAGACCCTTTTTTTTGGGCCGCCGAAAGCTCCTGGCCGAGACCCCTCTTTGGCCAATATCAAAGCCATGCCGAGAGCTCCTTCTTGCCAATCGAAAGCCACGCCGAGATCCCTCCTTCAGTCAACGAAATCCACTCCGAGGCCCATCTCTGCACCATCTTTCTTCAAACTTCTTAATCTCCCCATACATCTGTTTAAGGGAATACTCACAGACCATCACTTGTGTCTTGATGAGATACAATAATGGGGAAGATCTCCCCTACAGCTCTCGTCCCGAATCCGGATTTCACCGCTGCCTTATGAACCCAAAGAACCATGTCATTACATGTGTTCTGATGGGTCCAAGGGAATATTGATCAATGATATGAAGGCAAGAGATGTCCCTGGGCCTGGTGCCCATCTTTGTTCGGTTGTTGTCCCGGCTCTCCGTGGATGATGACCTATCCTCCCTTGGCATAATCCAGGTTGAGGGAACATGCTGCCAAAATTTACATATACCCCACCAATCGAGTGTGGTACTCTCTTCTAACCCCGCTGGCCCACGGAGTTATGCCCTTGCGTGATCTCCGATGGCCCTCCGAAGGGGGATATTAATAAGACATCGCACTCGTACCGGGTGTGTTACATCAGGCCGGTCCCCATCCGGATTCTGGGTTATGTGTATATACCCGATCTTTTACGGATCCTACCCTGCCGCTGCATGGGTGGTTTCCTATTCCCCACTTGGCATCATCCAAGATGGTGGGAATATGCCGTCGGGTCTCTCCCGTAATTAACAAACCCCTGCTCTGTTACATTTAACGTCTTGCGAATAGATGAATTGTGTCTCCTTTGAGCATACGGCTTTACCGCTGTCTTCCTCCTACCTCTAGCGTTTAATCAAGGGTTGTCTTCCTTAGGGAGGACGTAATTAACGTCATAGCGTTCAGGGTATGACGGACTTCTAGTCCAGACACGATCACTCACAATCGACTGACCATGTCAGATCGAGCGCACAATAAAATTGTCACTTCGGTGACTGGCACGCCAATGAACCAATAAATAAATAAACCAATAAATCAATAAATAACCAATCAACCCAATAAATCAAATTAAATAAATAAACAAAGATATCATCATATATACATATATATATGATGAGAAAAATCCGCGTCCACACCAGGCAGAACGCAGTCTTCTAGGAGACTACCTTCAAAGAGCTTGCGCAGGGTTTTTCTGGATGTCCGTTCCGCCCTCTGAACTGCTCGAAATGGACCCAAAAATGGGGGAATTGAAGATAAAAGCCACCAAAGCTCAATGGGATCAAAAAATGGCCAAGAAATGGGCTCGAAATATGGTCAAAGAAGACTCCAAAATAATGGGTAATTCGGAGCATCATGAAGAGTGAATAAGAGAAATAACTCGAGTTGTAGGCTAAAGAAGGGTGTCAACAGCTGGGAACCGCGCCTTCCAGCACCAGAGAAACCATCGCTTCCATCAGGTCAGCACATCTGACAATACTCACCAAGTGTTCCATCGGACGACATTCACAGCATCTCCCTACGCACCAAAATTGTAATTCCTCGAACTACAACTCACCATGCCTTGAGCACTAACCCTGCTGATCACCAGCCATACTTTGCCACAGCGGTTGAGCTAGCTGCTACGACATGCTCCTCACCTATACCTACCTCTGACCCTGGAACCATTAATACGCCAGAACACTTATCGAGGAGCGAAGAAACCACAAAGACGCCAGGCTCGAAGGCTGCTACATCTCCAGCCACCGGACATTATTCCCTCTAATCTGTCCAAGCTGACACTGATCCATTCCTGATTCTCAGGTCCTCAACATATCCATCTCTTGAGTTGCTGTCACGCAGACCACCGCACCAAGAGCCACAATACGAACCATGATCGACACTTGCCAACGCTCATCCTCGAGTCCCGAACCTGCTGCAGAACCTTCACATCTCACCTGCCACCTCGCATAGGGCATCCAAGGCAGTGCACAATGGCTTCAAATTTCATGATCTGGGCCACGAGGCAAGCCACCACCACACAATCTTGAACGAAGTCCAAGACTAACACAGTCCACTCACGCGCAAGCGCACATGACTTAGAACTCACTGGGAAATCCCTACCCAATGCTACCTCAAAATCCATGAAAATAATCGGGACTGACAGGTCATTTCCAACGCCATAGAGCATGAAGAAAAAATTAGGCTCAATAATCAGTTGCTCACCAGGAAGATCCTCCGCTCGTCCGAGCACATCTCTTGATCAAAGCATCCGCTCTGCCACTTCAAACCACAATCTGAACGCCTCAGGGGCCGGCTAAACCTCAAGTTGGGGTGTGCAAAAATGATATTAACACCTCAAGAGCACACTCTTGGCCACCTAACCATAAGTAATCCTTGCCAGCCACCTGACCTCGCTACAGATTCCTTGAATGCAACACCGCAAACTCGCACCTGCCGGCAACTCTGCCCAATATAGCACAACTGGGGCCACCACCAATTGGGAAAATAACTCTCTATCTCATTCCTTAGGCCCCACACCGGCACTCCAACAAAAATAACAACTGCCTTCATAGCGCCATGCCGCGCACTCTAGCTCTCAAGCGAGAAACAAAGCGGAAAATAAACATAAATCCCCATGCCCGCTGTCGACTATACTGGACCTTATGGACTCTGATCATTGCAATATCTCAAATTCTCATGTATGTCCACAACACTGGCTCTGATACCATCTATAATGACCCAAGATATAGATACATGGAGTAACTTGATACCATTCGAATCCTAGCCTGTCGCCCACGAGCTAGACGGCTCGGAAGGGCTAAAAGGTGTGCGTAGAGGTACATAGAAATAAAAAATAAAGCATTAACTACAATTATAGTTAACAATTAAGTATTCTAACTATAGAGTCCATTCCAAATAAAGTACAGTCCACAGAGAAGAGAATGTACTCTAATGCCAAGTGAACACTCAACTCGGGGAGCTGGTAACTAAGAACCTCCGTGTTGTACCCTCGAACCTCGAGGAAGAATCGTCGCACCTTAAAAGCAGGGGGGTGAGCCTCCTATCACTAGCTTAATAGGGGTCCCGTGGAACCACAACTGCAAAAACAACGACGGTAAACATCACTAAAGAAAGCAACAACAACAGCAGCAACAGCAAACCCGGTGGCCTATAAAACCTCACCTCTAAAGCAACTCCTACTACATCGAAAAACATGCCCCGATCCCATAGTCGGGGGCCCACCGAACTATAAACCACCCTGGCTATGCTGCCTGGGAAACCATCATGACACCTCTATCATGGAGGTCTGTCCTCACAGACAAAGGCCCAGCCCAAGACCATGCGGTCTGGGAGCACGGTCACGACCTCGCCGCCGTGAACTCTACACCGTCTAGGGAAAACCCTCGGTAGCCTCTACCGGAAACCCTAGACCTCTATATCGGGGAAACAAATGGGAATTACTCGTAAAACCATGTCTTGGAGATGGGAAATGAAAACTCGAGTCACGAGAGTCTCGTCACGTGATGAGAGTACTGCCCACTAGAAGCAAGGTCGGATGTGTCCCCTGACGACTTAGTCCGCGCCTCAGGTGTCTCCCTGCTCGCCCCAGGCGGACACTGAGACACCATACCAGTAACCACAGAACAAGGGTCTAGTCGGGGTCGTGCTCGTCAGCACTCGTCCGTAGTCCCTAACCATGTGTGCATGCACTGACTAACTGCACTACGTCAGGCCCTCTAGCTGGTTTTCCTCCCGACCCTGACTAGAGCCGCTACAGGGGAGGCCCTACGGCAACCAGCCGAAAACTGTCTCTCCCAGGTGTAGCTCTCCACCTACTCCCAGGTGGGTCGACACACGCATGCCCAGTCAGCTACGACTAGTGGGGGCCACTAAGTTGACGACTCTCAACGGAAACCACCAGAATACAGACAGGCTACGCAAAAGCCTGTCGTAATTAGCTCGGGAAATGGGCGGCACGATGCCACCAGACTCTGGGCAATCCACTAGACCAATTAAATCCAACGGCCCTTGAGTCACAGGACTTCGGTCAAGGCCGTCATATAAGCACAGCTCCATGCCGTCAATGCGGCCTATCCCTAGTCAGAAACCACGGTAAATAATTAATGAGGTGGCACACGACCGCCAAACCTAATCCCTTTCGAAAGGGAAGCTAAGAAACCCACCATCCCTTAGGTCAGTCGACCAACAGGGCTCGGTCGACGCAGCCATAGGGCTGCGTTGATGCAGCCATGACTTGCAGAAGGTCTGGCTCGGTCAGTCGACCGAACTGGGTAGTTCAATCGACCGAACTGGGCGACCTACCCTGTTCAATGGCAAACGTTGTTCGGTCGACCGGCCTCAACCGGTCGGTCGACTGAAAATGGCAGGGACCCCGTCCGGACTCAACCTCGGAGCCCGGTTTCCATGCCCACTCGATCCCAGTCAAGGGGGAAAACAACGGGGACCATTCCCTGGGTCCCACGACACAAACATTGAAGGAAATAAATGGCAAAACGTCGATCGATCTGACGAAACCCTCTTACGCCCCAAAAAATGATTTTAACCCCCGACATGAAATAAACCTCACTCGGCTCGCCTCGGCCTACTAAATCCTTGGGAAATAAAGTACACGGATTATAGAACCATCCCCCTACCTCCACCGAAGATTTCCTGCGTCAAGGACGTTGTTCCGTCGTGAAAAAGCCATTTGAAATCCCGTCGGTACCTGAACTCGCTAATGATCTCCTCGCCGCACCATGTCTCGATCCTCGACCAACCTCGATCGCTCCCCGCCCTCGGGCCGTCTCTGCCTTACCCACCTCGCCTCCTTCGGCCGCCCAGAGAGAAGAGGGAGAGAAAGAGAAGAGAGAGAGAGGGAATGAGAGAATGGGGAGAGAGAGGGGGGTGAGGGTTTATTTATAGGAAAATATTTCATGTTTTGAAATTTGGAAAATACAAAATTATGAAAAAATATTCCCCACGACCCTCAAAAAATGCACAACACACCTGTAACGTCCCAGAGCCTGACAACACATCGGTTCACTCTACATAGGATTTCGAAGGCTCGACAATCAAAAACCCACGTAAGCCACAAAACACGTTCCGGGACTCACAAAGGCGCTCCAAAACCTCGCCGATTCTAATTCAAAAAATATGGGGCATTACATTCTTTGCTCTCGTAGCCTGCTCTTCTGATTTTGGCTCTCCCAGCTTGCTCCCAAGTTTTGGCTCCCGCAGCCTGCTCTCCCAATTTCGGCTCTCGCAGCCTGCTTGATGTGGCACAGCCCAAAGATGCAAATGGATGAATGGTTGAACCTAGGACTTAGATCCACAAGCATACAAGCACTATCAATGGACTCACGCTAGCGGCTCACTCGTACGGCTCAAGCGATCACCCGATGGGGCCGGGGATGATGGCGAGGGTCCGAGGTGGGACCCTAATATTCACAGGACTAGATTGACTTAGGCTGACCCCTAAGGGTCTAGGAATTCCCAACTTCGTGGGCACCCGGCACGCCGGGGCGTGGGGTTGGGTGGCTCTCACTCACGATCCGCGGTAGGCACACTAATAGAATAGTAACGGGTCCGAGCACTATCTCACCGACCGACGGGCATAAGAAGCAATACTAAACTAGAAAAGTATGGAACAACCAGGTAGGAACCAGTCACTCACCTGATCAGTGTGAAGACACCGATCCCGACCGAAGATGAGGGCGAGCGGGGAGGCGTGGGTACGCACCCTCACGCCGCGTCGATGCCGCTTGACTTGAAAATTTTAAGAGTACAACACTACTCCTCTCGTAGGAGGGTGGATCAAGGGGTGGGGGTTAATGTGTTACAGTCAAACACTTCCTCCACGCAGGGAGGGGCTGTCAGCCGGCCAGGCGGGGTGGGGAAACTAAGAGAAAACACCGACTCGCCGAGTTGCGCCGATTCTGCTAGCTTCAGGAACAGCTTGACAGGTTGTTGATGTCGGCACTGCCACGGGCTCAACTAAGCTCAGAATTGGTTGGAATTGGTGCCGAAACATTACTGACTAACCTGGGATGTCGCCTGAAGTTTTGTGGAAGCTCGTGACGCCGTCGCCGGCCGGGGCATAGCCTGGAACGGGGCTAGTCTTTGCTGGTTCTGGTTGCTCTCAGGGTGATGCCGCTGGAAGAAGGGGGTGCAGCAAACTGATCCGTACTTTGTTGGAGGTGCGATAGGTACCATTGAAACCGTGGTCGAGTCTTCTTTCCGTCGGGACCAACGGCATTGTCATCCAATGTCGGAGCTGATCGTGAGAGCCCAAACAGTAGAGGTGTGTCGGTTCTGGCTTAGGAACACAGACCTGACACACTTGGAATGGAAATTTGTAACTTTTGATGCCGAGATCCAAACTTACCTCTGCTTCTTGGGGATTGAGGAGGACTTGAAGGGGAAGCTTCCGACCAAGTTGTGCGCCCAGATCTGCAAGGAGGAGGCCGTGGTGGGACTGGATCCGAGGCTCTGGTTCTCTGCCTGAAGAGTTCTGCGCAGTCGAGGGAGAATCGCTTCTACGGGCAGCTCGGTGCTTGTATTTTGACGAAACCACCTCGCCTGGAAAGCTCTCTGGAAGACCTTTCTAGAGATATATTCCTTGCCATCAGGAGGATCAGGGAACGGTCGGAGACGATGCAACTTTCAGGACCAAAGCTTGCTGCCTGCGATCTACAACCTGGAGCTGCAACCTTGTAATGACAAAGAGAGTAGGAGGGGGTGATGCACGGAAAACGTACGTCGTTAATACGCCCCACTATCAAATTACAATATTCGGCCCACAAATTAAATAAATGATATAGTTAAGTGGTGAGACCGAGTCGAATCCACAGGGAGAAGTAGATTTGAAAGTTGAAAACCTTGAGTTGTTAAGATTTAAAGATCAAGAGAATTGAATTTAGACCGCCTTAGAAAGATTGGGATGCAATTTAGAAGGGTGGAATCGATAGAAGAATAAATAGACAATTGTTGAAAATAGGGGTTTGGAAGAAATAGAATAACTTAAAATCTAGAGGGAATTAGAAAAAGTGGACTAAATGAAAGTTGTAGAGAATGAAAAGATAAAGACGTTTTATGAAGAACACAGAAACAGAAAACGAAAGGAAGACAATAAAAAACATGAAAAATCAAGATCTATCGCTGCTGGTGAACAGTAACTGACAGAAAATAGACCATTGAAAAATTAATTCTAGAGCTCAAACAAAGAAGAATTTGAAGAAGTGGAAGAAGAATAAAACTTAGATCTACAAGAGAAGAACAACTTTCATGAAGAACTCAGAGTAAAATTAAACTTGTAAAGGCTTCAAAATGGAAGATTGGTAGAGACTATCACTTCGGATGAACAGTACATACACAGAATAGCACTTAGAAACACAGAGAATAACTTTTAAACTAGAAGGAATTAAAGGAAATTATGAAAAGATAAGTTGAAGAACACTTACAGATGAACAATTTTTATGAAGACAAGAAATTGAAATGGAAATCACACAATCTTGTAAATTGATTATGAAGAGCCAAAATGGCTAAGAGTACAATGAAAGTATTCAATACAAACTTGACACAAACTTCAAAACTTAAAGACAAAGCTTCCAAAATCTATCCCTACCAAAGCCACAAAGCAAAAACTTGAAGAACACTTATAAATCTTAGCAATTCCTAGCTTATAATTCTTGGCTCCCCTCTCTTCTTAACCCCCTTTCATTACATTTGAAGCCCTTTATATAGGGTTTACATAACAACCCCTTAGGAAATGTGAACACTCTTGCCAATGTGAACACCCAATTGCTGCATTTGTTGACTCCAAATTGTGTGCTAGCATGTGCTGCATATTTTTCTATTATTTTTCTTTTTTTCAATTTTTTTGGCATTTTTCTAGCCCATTTCTCTTCCTTTTCTCTCTCCTTCTCTCTCCTCGGCGCGTCGCGCCGCCCGGCCCTCTCTCCGCGTGAGGCGCGGACGCGGTGCGCCCGCGCTGCGCCGCCGCCCTATGCGTGCCGCGTGTCGGCCGCGTGGGCGTACCGCGCCCACGCCTCTTCCGGCTTCTTCTGCGCGTCCGTGCGCCTGCCCGCGTGACTCCGTGCGCTGGTCGCCCGCGTGCCGCCGCGTGCGCCACCTGCAAAACACACATATATATATTACATATATAGTTATATGTGATGTATATAGCTCATAAAAAACCTAAAACTATCTAATAAATTTATTTTTTTTCTTTTATCCGAAATTATATTTATTATTATATATTTTTTTTATTTTCATAATATATATATAGATATATATATATATATGTATATATGTATATATTATGTATATAGCTTATTAAGGCCTTAAAAATATCAAATAAATTTATATTTTTTTATTTTTTTTATTATTTTTATTCTTATTGAACAAATCCTTGGGTTTTTGGCCCATTTCAACATACATTATATTTTCTTTTTTTCTATTTTTATTATTTTGAGTGTTTGTTAAATAAGGAAATATCTTTATTAAAATCATTTAATTCTAAAAAATTAATTATTTTACTCTAAATTAAAAGTAAGTGTGATAAGTGCATATTTATTATTATTAAAGCCCATAAAATATGTAAATAACATGAATTAAGATGAGAAAATACACACTTATCACACCCCCCAACTTACTCATTGCTAGTCCCTTAGCAATACAAATAATCTCAAAATGTAAGGACTAACAAGAGTTTACAAAGTTCATGCCTTATTTTTAGATGATCTTTCATAGAGTCAACTAAAGATTAGGAATCTGGAATCATTATCACATATTAGCCTTATGTAGGAAATTCAGGTACATGATCAAGAATTCTAATCATAATTCAGTAGCACTTGTGTATGTGTAATACTAAATTCACAGTATAGACAATTGCGTCCTTCAGTTGTTATTCCGAACAAATACCTTTCAATTCTGCACTTCTTAATTAGAGCGTTCAGCATACTAGCTTTTTTTGTCTGCTTTATTGCTTTGTCCCTTTTGGGATCTTTTGTATTCTTTTCTTTTTCTTTCTACTTTTCTTTTTTTTTCTATACACACATGATGCTGCACTACCCTTCACTGTTTTACGCGAATCTCAACACGTCTTAAGTGAAGTACGCCCGGTTACACAGATCCAAGTTCCCTTTTCCTTTTGACGCGAACCTCAACACGTCTTAGGTGAAGTAGGCCCGGTTACTCAGAATCGGAGCATTTTTCATGGTGTTTTTCTCATAATTTTATTTTTCAATAGATAATATGGCAGAAAGCTTATAAAAGATTTCTTCTTCAAGAAGTGCAGAATATCAGACAGTATGTCCAAAATAGCAGAAGGTTTGTCCTACTTGTTTCATTAGCGTGCAAAGTGATTTTTATTTTTCTAAAGTGCACATGAACTTTAAAGAGTTTCTTAGATCAGTTTTCCATGGCTAGAGTAAAGAAATTATCCATCATCCTTTTCTTAGTCTTTTCTATCCAGAATTACTTTCCATGAGACATGAATCAAGAAACTCCAACTGGGTGTTATTTTGGATTTTGGAAGAAAAAAAATTTGTAGGCGAAATAAGGTTGTATAGGATAAGATGATTTCTGCCCCCCTAACTTAAATGACATTGTCCTCAATGACATGAACAATATGGAATAATGAACAAAGTAAACATGATAGTTTGTGAAAGAACGGGACAACCTGATGCATACTTCGACGGCTTTGGCTTGCTGGATTGAGAGGCGACACTTGGCTTTGAAAATCTGAGCAACAGAAGAAGCAAGCATCTCTTCTCTCCCCTCCAACTTATCTTTTATTCAAACCTGCAAAACAAAAACACAAACCACAATAAAAACTTGGGTTGTCTTTCAAAAAGTCATTTATTCTAACACGAAACTATTAAAGGGTTGGGTTGTGTCCCAAGAAGCGCTTAGTTTAACGTCGTCAGCCAGATGTAATGTACCTCATTAACCAACGGGTGGCATTCAGAATGAGCCACCAAATGATCTTATCCTCAAATAAATTCCAGCCCTTGTACCATTGGAGGAAAATATTATATGCATGTGCATGTGGGCTAGAATCATGCCAAGGTGGATCTAGGAATTTAGATGGGCCCCCTCGGTCAGAGAATGTCAGAGGAATTATCATATCTTCAATTACAAAATATTCCTCAGTATGCTTAAGGTCTTTATAAGTGTTAAACACATCAATCTGGATCGTAATTTCTCCCAGCTTTTCTTCTGCATCTTCAATTGTAGGAGTTACTTGCGTATCGTTTAGGTGAGAGAGGATGAGGCTATTATGGATTTTTGGGGAATCCACCACATGGCCAGGGTTAAAGAGATAAGGAGGATTAGGAATGAAATCAGTGCGTTCCTCAACACAAGAATTCTTAGAAGGCTCATATGGATCTAACCAGTTGGTGAGTTGCAGAATATTTGGAATGATTATGGATTCATCAAGGTTAGGGATGGGTAAAAAATCCACATCCTCCTCAAAATCAATGGATACCCAATCAGAGTAAATTTCAAGTGGAGCACCCGGTTCCTCAATTACCGAAGAAGAATGGCTTATGGCCACACTCAGTTCTCTCTCCACACTCACATTTTCTTCGTCATTCTCTTGAAAGGAGGACTTATCAAATTCAGGAAGGGAAAGTAATGGAATTTGATCATTGACGGGCAAATCATCTTCCTCTTCTTCTCCTCCCGACTCAAGATCATCATAATCCCATTCACAAATGGAATGGATTATAGGCTTCTCAGGCTGCTCTTCCTTTAAGTCCTCATCATAAAACTCCCCCATTATCCTCTCAAGATCAAAAGGGATATGTGTGTTAGACTGGGGAATTATAGATTGATCATATGGACTTTTATTGTCATCAAATGCAGGAAGTTGGCCCTCAAGACTTGTAGTGGAGTTGCTAGGTATTGGATCGACTTCCATTTCTACAATGTTCTTAGCAACCCGGCTCACATGAGCCTCAAAGTTTTGCAGTTGTTCCTAGAAGGCTTATTGTTGAGTCTGGAAGAGCCGTGTCAATTGGTCAAACATCTCCTCCTTATGCAAATCTGTGTATGGAGGAGATAGATAAGTGGGCTGAGAGTCAGATTGTGATGGATAGTAACTTGAAGGGCACTCAGTCTGAGAATGAGGTGGTGGAGAGTGTATGGGATGTCCTCCATAATAGGGTTGATCGTAAGAATCCTTTGGGTATGGTTCCCAATTTGGAAAATCTTGTTCTTGAGAACTTTGGCCTAGATCCTGATAAGACTCCCAAGAAGAATCATGTTGATCTCTCCAGCCAGAATTAAAGTTGTTTGGACATGGGTCAAAATAAGGTGTGGAGAGTTCTGGAGACATTTGGGTTTGTCTTGCTTGGTCCATCCAAGAGATTGTTGGTTGATTTTCCCAACGAGAGGTATAAGTATCTAAAGGTGATTCATAATCGGGCTAAGAAAATCGTTGACCATATTGAGCTTGCTCCGGGGTGAAAGGGAGATTATGGCCCCCTTAATCTATTTTCGGTGTGACCAGCCAGGGCACATGGGGCGTGACTGTCCTCAGAGGCAACAACAGTTTCCTTTCCCCAGCAGCAGAGGCAGCAGCAGCAGGGATAGTATCCGCCGCTACCCAGGTCAGCTAGTGTAGGAGGTAGGTAGAGAGCTCGGGGCTAGATTACACACATGACCAGAGCAGAGGCAGTGGCGGCGTCACAGCTCGTGGAAGGTACCGTTCAGATTTTGGGTTGTGCGGCTCGGGTTTTGTTTGATTCTGGCGCGTCTCATTCGTTTATCTCGGAGGATTTCACGCTGGGTATCGAGGAGCCGGTGACCCAGCTATCCTGCGATTTGGCAGTGGAGTTACCTTCGGGTGATTTTATGATCACTCCGTATTGCTTCGATGAGGTTCCCGTGTGGGTGGAAGGGCGGGGTCTGCCAGCTAGGCTCTATGCGTTGCCGCTTCAGGACTTTGATGTGATTTTGGGCATGGATTGGCTTGAGGCACATCATGCGTTGGTGGATTGTGGCTCGAAGAGAGTTTACTTTCGGCGACTTCGTGGACCCACCTTTTATTTCCAAGGTATCAGGTCTTCCTCTTCCCGTTTCCTTATTTCGGCGATTCGAGCTCATCGTTTGCTTGATGCGGGTTGCCAGGGTTTTCTCGCTTCTGTGGTCTTAGTAGACCACATGGAACCAGATGTTGAGGACATTCCGGTGGTATGCGAGTTTTCCGATGTGTTTCCGGAGTATTTATCTGGATTACCTCCCCAGTGGGAGATCGATTTTGTGATCGAGGTTGTACCAGGTATGGGACCTTTGGCGAAGGCTCCCTACCGTATGACCCCCACTGAGTTGAGAGAGTTGCGGGCGCAGTTGCAAGAGTTGCCGGCCAAGGGGTTCGTTCGTCCTAGCTTTTCCCCTTGGAGTGTGCCAGTGTTGTTTGTGAAGAAGAAGGACGGTAGCTTGCAGTTGTGCATTGACTACCGGCAGCTGAATGCAGTGACCATTAAGAACAAGTATCCGTTGCCACGGATCGATGATTTGTTCGACCAGCTTCAGTCTGCTCGAGTATTCTTGAGGATTGATTTGCGTTCTGGTTACTATCAACTAAGAATTCGCGAGTCCGATGTAGAGAAGACTGCGTTCGATACGAGGTACGGGTATTATGAGTTTTTGGTGATGCCGTTTGGGCTCACCAATGCCCCCGCAACCTTCATGGATTTGATGCAGAGGGTGTTTCGTCCGTACTTGGACCAGTTCGTGGTCGTGTTTGTGGACGACATCCTTGTCTATTCGCGGTCTGCCGAGGAGCACGCGTATCATTTACGTGTGGTATTACAGACGCTGCGAGATCACCAGTTGTATGCGAAGCTCAGTAAGTGCGAATTCTGGCTTCGTGAGGTGCACTTTTTGGCCATGGCTGATGTGGAGCTCGGCGAGGATGGTGCTACGAGGTTTTGTGGCAGGCTGTACGTCCCAGTCGACGAGCAAGTTCGTCATGCGGTGTTACGCGAGGCTCATGGGAGCAGGTACACCATACACCCAGGTGCGACGAAGATGTATCGGAACTTGCAGAGACAGTTTTGGTGGCCTGGCATGAAGAGAGATGTTGCCGAATTTGTGGTCAGGTGCCTGACCTGTCAGCAGGTGAAGGAGGAGCATCAGCGACCGGGAGGTACTCTTCAGCCCTTGCATGTTCCCACGTGGAAATGGGACCACGTGACCACGGATTTCGTGGTGGGTTTACCGAGGACTTCGAGTGGGCAGGATAGTATTTGTTTGCTGGTGGATCGGCTGAGGAAGGCGACTCAGTTATTACCGGTCAAAGTCAGCTGGAGTGTGCCCAAGTTAGCTCGTCTTTATGTGGAGCAGATCATTCCGTTGCATGAGATTCCCATCTCCATCGTGTCGGACCGGGATCCGCGCTTCACGTCTGGATTCTGGAAGAGTTTCCAGCGAGCTCTTGGCACAGAGTTGGCGTTTAGCTCGGCATATCATCCTCAGTCAGATGGTCAGTCAGAGAGGACCATTCAGACTTTGGAAGATATGTTGAGATCCTGCCGCCTGGAGTGGCAGGGGAGTTGGATTCACCACCTGCCATTGGTGGAGTTTGCCTACAACAACAGCTATCATTCGAGCATCGGCATGGCTCCTTATCAGGCGTTGTATAGGCGTCAGTGTCGGACTCCACTCGACTGGTTCGAGGTTGGTGAGCGTGTTTTGACGGGACCGGAGTTGGTACAGCAGTGTGTGGATGTTGTTCACCAGGTTCGTCAGAACATGTTGGCGGCCCAGAGTCGGCAGAAGAGCTATGCTGACCGTAGGCGGCAGCCTCTCGCGTTCGCCGTGGGCGATCGCGTGTTCTTGAGAGTATCTCCGATGAAGGGGGTGATGCGCTTTGGAAGGCGTGGGAAGCTGAGTCCCCGCTATGTTGGTCCCTTTGTGATTGTGGAGCACATCGGTGAGGTAGCCTATCGACTGCAGTTACCTCCTGAGTTGGCATCGGTGCATGCCGTGTTTCACGTCTCGATGTTGCGGAAGTATATGCCCAATGACTCTCATGTTCTTGAGGATTCTGTGTGGCCCGAGGTGACTCCAGATCTTTCTCTCCCAGAGTTTCCTGTCTGCGTTGAGGATAGGCGAGAGCAACGCCTGCGGAACAAGGTCATCCCCTTGGTTAAGGTGGTGTGGCAGCGGCACTCTGGTGGTGAGGCTTCTTGGGAGCGTGAGGACGAGATGCGTCAGCAGTTCCCTTACCTGTTCGAGTGAGTCTTCCTCTTTTTCTTTCCCCTTGGGTTGTTCTCAATTTCGAGGACGAAATTCCTTTAAGGGGAGAGGGCTGTAATATCCCAAACCTTTCGGATCCTTCTTCATGGGTCTCGGATCTAGTTTCTCGGAGTGTTCGGCTCCGTTGTGTCCGAAATTTTGTTTCGGACATCTTTCGTGTTCGGATCGGCGCGATCTGGAGTTGTTTCGGAGGCCCGGAAGCGTTCCGCGGCTTTTTCCGTGTGCGTTTTCCAATTTCCGGTGTGGGTTTCGGTAATTCCTTCGGAACCTCGCTGCGGGTGAACCAAGTCGTTCAGCTGGGCACGAGTGGTACCGTTGCGATTGGTGCATTCCGAGGATCCCAAAAATGTAATTTTATATTTTTCGGTATTTTCCAGAATTTCTGGATTTTCCTATATATATATCTCACTTTTCTCTCTCTCCCCTCACCCTCTTCTTCTTCTTCTTCTTCCTTCTCTTCTCCCCACCGTGACCGCCCCTCCCTCTCTCTTTCTCTCTCATTCGGCCACGGCGGCATCCCCTTCCGGCTGCAGACGGCGCGGGGCAGCGGCGTGACGACGTGGGCGACGACGAGGTGATCGTGGCGGCGTAAAGCTTGTGGGGAACTGTGAAGGGATGAGGTTTTTCGAAGCGTTCTTCGTGATCTCGGCATCGATTCGGCGGAGCATTCGCTCCATTGAGATAGGGTGACGTTCCCTAGCTCCCCACCATTCTTTTCCGTGGTTTATAGGCCGAGGGGAGGTCGAGAGGGGCTTGATTGAGCGGGTTTGGGGTTTTCCATGATTTGGGGATAGCTCACCCGATCTATGGTTTTAGCCCATGATTTCACATTTGGATGGCCTAGTATCATGCTAGGGGTCCCAGGGGTCTTCCCCTTTGATTTCCCCCTCTCCAGTGGAGGCATGGGGGAGTGGTTGGTTTTTTTTGGGCTTTCCCGCCTTTTCGCCGTCGGGCGAGTGTGACGGTCCTTCCAGTGAACGTCACACTCTGTGGCGCGCCTGGGTGGGTGCGTCACAGCCCTTGTTTAGGCAGTTGGGGGTCTGGGACTGTGACGGTCCCACGATAGACCGCCACAGGCGTGTGACGCGCCTGGGTTGGGCCGTCAGAGCGTCCCGACCGTTGGCATTCGACCGTTGGTTTGACCGTTGGGGGTCAAGGCGTGTGACGCACCAGACCTGGCGCGTCACAGCCTTGTGATGGCCGAGAGTGGGTGCGTCAGAGCAATTTTCCCCAGGCTACTGTTGTTTTACCCCCAGGCCATGTAACGCTCCAGGGCTGGACCGTTACATGCATGTGACGCTCCAAGAGTGGACCGTCACATGCTGTGACGCACCGAGTGGCACGTGTCATAGCTTGCCCTTGTTTTCCTCTGTGACGCACCTGCAGAGGCGCGCCACAGCCTGTAACGCACCAGGGCAGGTGCGTTACATTTTGTTTCACACTGAGTGTGTGACGGCCCTGCGGTGGACCGCCAGGGTGCTGTGACGGTCCAGCCTAGACCGTCAGGCGTCTGTGATGGTCCTACCTAGACCGTCAGAGCCTTGTGACGCGTCTAGGGTAGGCCGTCAGGCACTGGGTTGCCCCGAGTGGTTTGTAACCCCGTTTCCGTTCCGACCGTGGTCGCCGTGCGACGGTGCTGGTACGTGGGGTGGTCCCCATACGTTGTCGGATGCGGACGTGATTTTCCATTGACTTGAGAGTCTACTCCTTCAGTGACCCTCCGCTAGTCGTAGTCTGCTTACACGCGTGTGGTCCCACCAGGGAGTGGTGGAGAGGCTACCCTGAGGACGGTTTTAAACTAGTTTCCGTCGGGCCCCTCGTTGTTAGCCAGAGTCCGGCTACGGGGGAAAACCAGTCAGAGGGCCAGACCTAGGACGCATGGTCTGTGTGTGCACACGTGGTTGGGGGCAGTTGGACACGCGCTGACGAGCATGACCCCAGCTAGTCACTTGTTTGTGGTTCCTGTTCGGTGTCCGTGCCTTTGGTAGGAGCTACCACGTCAGGCAGTTCACCTGCGGTGTGGTGTAAGATGTCAGGGGACGCTACCCACTGTACTTCTAGTGGGAGGTACTCCTGTCGAGTCGGGAGTGTCAAGCTGTCAGTCCTCGCGACTTCGACCTTCGGGTTTCATCGTGTTGACTATGGCGTTTCGGTCTTCTCGCCGTGGTGCGTGTGTCGGCTTGCGTGCTGTGAGACTGGTGTTTTGTAGTGGCAGGGTTTTCTTTTCGAGGTACTCGTTTACTGCTAGTGTGGCGGTTTCTCCGTTTGCGAGGTAGGGTTCGAGTGATCCCTACTGAGTCTTGTTCCGAGACTCATTCCCTGCATGTTTTCACCGTTGTTCAAGCGAGGCGATGCTTCAGGGGAGTTCGTCTCAGGCTCAGCGCGGTTTGGGTGCCCAGCGTTAGTTCCAGAGGTCAGAGCCGGGGTATGCCCCGTGTAGCTGTACTTTCTTTTCTTGTCACCGTACTAGTTGTGGACTACTGTTGCTGTCTTGTTGTTATATTGTGGACCATGTAAATAGTTAATGTATTTCCTGCTTAATTATATAACTGTTTAACTTCTGCAATTACTTGTGATACTTGTGTAGTTTCTACACCATCCTTCTAACCCTTCCGAGTCTTCAGACTCGTGGGTGGCGGTGCGAGTCTTGGGTTATCGGGCCTTCTCGGTAATAGGATTCTCGGGTCGTTACAATTTTCTAGGCATATAACCATGTACTACCTCAAATGGACTCTTGCATATGGACCTATTGACGGAATCATTGTAGGCAAACTCAGCCTGAGATAAGAGGAGATCCCAATTCCCAGGGTGGTCCCCTACTAGACAACGGAGCAAGTTCCCAAGGCTTCGATTGACGACCTCAGTCTGGCCATCAGTTTGAGGATGGTAAGTCGTGGAGAATTTGAGGAGGGTTCCCATCAAATGCCAGAGAGTTTTTCAAAAGTAACTGGTGAATTTCACATCTCGGTCAGATACAATGGTTTTGGGTAGTCCATGGAGTCGGACCACCTCATCAAAGAACAATCGGGCGACCCTAGAAGCATCTGAAGTCTTGGCACATGGGATAAAGTGGGCCATCCTAGAGAACCTGTCAACAACGATAAAGATGGAATCATGTTTTGCGTAAGGTCCTAGGTAGGCCAAGGATAAAGTCCATACTCAAATCCTCCCAAGGTCGGTCTGGAATGGGTAGGGGTGTGTAAAGCCCAGTGTTTTGCCTCACTTGTTTTGCTGAGGCACAAATGCAACATTATCCCACAATGTGGGCCACATCCTTCTTGAGACTGGGCCAATGGAATTGCCTCTCAATTAGCTCTATGGTCTTTTGGACCCCAAAGTGACTAGCTAGGCCACCACTGTGTAACTCCCAAACTAAGAAGTCCCGAAGTGAAGTCCGGGGTATGTAAAGCTTAGCTCCCTTGAAAAGATACCCCTCTTGGAGTATGAATCCCTCATGTTCCTTGTGGGGCTGAGTGGAGAGGGTGTTGTAGTGAGTTCCAAAATCGGGGCAATTTGGGTATTCCTCTTTGATTCTCTCAAACCCGGTGACTTCCACCTGGATAGTGGAAAGTAAGGCTACCCGCCTACTAAGCGCATCGGCGGCGCGATTCTCACTACCCATCTTGTACTTGAGATAAATGTATAGGCTTGAATGTATTCTACCCAACGGGCAGGGCGGGCATTGAGCTTTTGTTGGGTGTTGAGATACTTCAAGGCCTCATGGTCCGAGAAGATCACAAACTCCTTGGGGAGGAGATAGTGCCTCCAATGCCAAAGGGATTGAACCACAGCGTAAAGTTCTTTGTCATATGTGGAGTACCTAGTTCTAACCTCACAAAGTTTCTCACTAAAATAGGCTACTGGGTGACCCTCTTGACTAAGAATGCCTCCAATCCCTACCCCGGATGCATCACAGGTGACCTCAAAGACCTTTGAGAAGTCGGGTAGGCACAAGACCGGGGCTTGGGTCATCTTTTCTTTAAGCTCTAGGAATGCTTTGGAGGCTGCCCTAGTCCACATAAAAGTGCCCTTCTTGAGGCAATCTGTGATAGGAGCGGTGATAGTGCTAAACCCACGGATGAATCTCCTATAGAAAGTGACTAGCCCGTGAAAGCTTCTGGCCTCATGGAAGGTCTTGGGCTCGGGCCACTCAAGAATGGCTTGGACCTTCTCGGGGTCCATGGATATCCCTTGGGATGAGACAATAAATCCTAGGAAGGCTAGTTGATTGGTCAAGAAATGACACTTCTCGGGATTGGCAAAGAGACTTTCTTTCCTAAGAACGGTGCAAACTTGTTTGAGATGATCTAGGTGGGCTTCCTTGGTTTGGCTATATATGAGAATGTCATCAAAGTAGACGACAAGGAAGATGTCAATGAAGGGTCGAGGACCTCGGTCATGAGGCGCATGAATGTGCTAGGTGCATTGGAAAGGCCAAAAGGCATGACAAGCCATTCATAGAGACTGTCCTTAGTTTTAAGGCGGTTTTCCACTCGTCCCCGGGCCTAATGCGAACTTGGTGGTAGCCTCTTTTGAGATCGATCTTAGAGAAGATGGTGGCTCCAGCAAGCATGTCTAGCATGTCATCTAGCCGAGGGATGGGAAACCTATATTTGACCGTGATTTTGTTGATGGCCCGGCTATCCACACACATACGCCAAGTTCCATCTTTTTTGGGTGTGAGGAGGGCCGGGACGGCACATGGGCTTTTACTAATGCGGAGGAAGCCCTTCTTGATGAGCTCCGCAATTTGCCTCCTAAGTTCAGCATGCTCGGTGGGATTGAGACGATAGTGAGGTAGGTTGGGTAAGGTAGCTCCGGGCACTAAGTCGATGGCATGTTGCACATCGCGCATGGGTGGTAGCTTATCCGATAGCTCATCGGGGAACACGTCATGGAAGTCCTCAAGGATTTATTGAATCTCTATTGGGTGTGGGACGGTTAGGGTGGATTCTCCAAGGCAAATAACAATGGCACACACTTGTCCCCCTTGGTTGACTTCTTCCTCAAGTTCTTTCCTATTGATGAGGTGTAGGTTCTTAGTAGTCCCAATGGTCAAATTAGGACTTGATGGGGTGGGGTTTGGTGGGTTTTGAATAGTGGGAGGGGTAGGGGATCCCTCAAGGGAGGGAGATGCCTTCTTGGGAAGGGAACGGGGTGGAGAGGGGTTGAGTTGGATTCTCTTCCCCTCATGAGTGAAAATACAAGTGTTAGTCATTCCAAGGAAGGTGGCATCTACATCGTAGATCTAAGGCCGTCCTAGGAGTATACTTCCAACTTCCATTAGTAGAATGTCACACCAAACTTGGCCTTGGTAGGATTGAAATGTGATAGGGACAAGGCAACGAGTGCTAACAGGTATGGATGTGGCATCAATCCAAGCTACCCGATATGGGTGTGGGTGTGGGGAGATGGTAAGGCCCAATGTTTGATGGTGTCAGGTGACACCACATTCACACTACTCCTGTTGTCCAAGATGACCTTCCTAGCATGACTCCCTATCTGGATGTAGGTATGGAAGATGGTGTTTCTTCTCCAATCATGTTCTTGGGTTTGAGTGAGGGTGCACCTAACTACTCCAAGGTGAGAATTGGTAGATGGAGGGGTTTGTTCTTGATTGGTCTCTATGTAGTGGTTCTCATACTCCTCCTCCCAATCGGGAGAGGCCTCATACACCTCAACCTCTTCTATAACTTCATCTTGGGGCAAGGAGGTTGTCTCCTCAATGAGTAAGCTAGATGCGCCCTTGGTGGGGCATTGATTGGCAAAGTGTCCATACCCAAGGCACCTAAAGCATTGCTGCCCACTTTGGTGGTTTGGGGCAACCCTAGTGTGAGGGAGAGTGTGTGCCGGGTTTGGTCTATTAGGAGTGGGGTTGGGGGGCCCACTTATGGGGTGAGGAGGAGGGGTGCTACTAGGAGGGGCTGCCCATGTGGGAGGAGTTCCCATGGGGGTGGGGAGGAGTCCTCGTTGAGGAGGTGAGGGGTTGGTCTTCGGTACCATGGATTTTGGGTCCATTCCCCGAGGGGGAAACATTCGGGCGTATCGAGAGAATTTCTCGGCATCTTGGGCCACTTGGTAGGCTTGCTCTAGAGTGGCTACTTGACGCATGAATAGCTCCTTTTTTATGTGGAATTGAAGCCCATTCCTAAAGCGGGATAGTGTGATGGTGGGGTCCTCTTGGACTCCATACTTAAGAAGGTAGTAGTCAAATTTCTCAATGTACTCCATAACGGTCTTCCCTTCTTGCGTCAAGGCTTGCCACTCATCTAGGATGTTTTGATGGTAGGAGGGAGGGACATATTTGAGTTTGAGTTGTTCCTTCATGGCCCCCCCATGTGGTGATGGGAGCTTCCCTCCTAACTATCCTTAATGCCTCAATGTTCATCCAATGAGTCTTAGCTAATTTGGTAAGTTGCATTTTTGCAAGCCGAACTCTCCTATCCTCGGTCATTGGGTACCAATCAAAATATTGGTCCATAGTCGCCTCCCAATCTAAATAGATGCTTGGGTGATGAGATCCATCAAAGGTGGGGGCATCTACTTTCACAAGTCTCATAAGGTGGTCATCCGGGTTGTCCCGGGGGGGTTTTTCATTCCTCCTTGGAGGTGGGTCTCTTTCCAATTCGGGAGGAGGGTCAAGGTTGAGCTCTCCTATGGCGGGTTACTCATGTGGGGGAGGTGCCCTCCTATCCCCTACCCATGGGGCGGGCCTATTCTCCTCAAGTTGCTCAAGCCGGGTTGTTATGTCATCAAGCCGTCCTAAGATACTAGCCATACCCTCCACTAGGAATCTCATGTGATCGGGGAGCTCATGCTCGTTGTTGGCGGGATTCCCTTGGGGATTGGGATTCATTGTGGAATTGGAAGAGGATGGATTGGTTTGATAATGAGTTCCACTACGAGTGGTCATGCAAAGTTGGGTGGGCTATGCACGGGTGTGCGAATGCACCTATGAATGACTTAGTGTGAAGATGACCCAAGACTAGACTTGTAAGAACAAGCCTATGACCGCTCTGATACCACTTGATGTGGCACAGCCCAAAGATGCAAATGGATGAATGGTTGAACCCATGACTTAGATCTACAAGCATACAAGCACTATCAATGGACTCACGCTAGCGGCTCACTCGTACGACTCAAGCGATCACCCGGTGGGGCCGGGGATGATGGCGAGGGTCCGAGGTGGGACCCTAATATTCATAGGACTAGATTGACTTAGGCTGACTCCTAAGGGTTTGGGAATTCCCAACTTCGTGGGCAGCCGGCACGCTGGGGCGTGGGGTTGGTTGGCTCTTACTCACGATCCGCGGTAGGCACACTAATCGAATAGTAACGGGTCCGAGCACTATCTCACTGATCGACGGGCATAAGAAGCAATACTAAACTAGCAAAGCATGGAACAACCAGGTAGGGACCAGTCACTCACCTGATCGGTGTGAAGACACCGATCTCGGCCGAAGACGAGGGCGAGCGGGGAGGCGTGGGTACGCACCCGCACGCCGCGTCGATGCCGCTTGACCTGAAAATTTTAAGAGTACAACACTACTCCTCTCGTAGGAGGGTGGATCAAGGGGTGGGGGTTAATGTGTTACAGTCAAATACTTCCTCCACGCAGGGAGGGGCTGTCAGCCGGCCAGGCGGGGTGGGGAAACTAAGAGAAAACACCGACTCACCGAGTTGCGCCGATTCTGCTAGCTTCAGGAACAACTTGACAGATTGTTGATGTCGGCGCTGCCACGGGCTCAACTGAGCTCAGAATTGGTTGGAATTGGTGCCGAAACGTTACTGACTGACCCGGGATGTCGCCTGAATTTTTGTGGAAGCTCGTGATGATGTCGCCGGTCGGGGCAGAGCCTGGAACGGGGCTAGTCTTCGCTGGTTCTGGTTGCTCTCAGGGTGATGCCGCTGGAAAAAGGGGGTGCAGCAAACTGATCCGTACTCTGTTGGAGGTGCGACAGGTACCGTTGAAACCGTGGTCGAGTCTTATTTCTGTCGGGACTAACGGCATTGTCAGCCAATGTCGGAGCTGATCGTGAGAGCCCAAACAGTAGAGGTGTGTCGGTTCTGGCTCAGAAACACAGACCTGACACAGAGCCTACTGAAGCACAAGGATGGGTTGAAGCAAATGTTTAGAGGTGAGACCTGGCTGAGTTCCTCTTTTGCTGCTTCACGTGAAGCGGCGGAGTGTTAGTGTTGGTGTGCTATAGGCCAATTTTGGGTCCGGTAGGCCCAATAGTTGCACGATCTTGTTCATTATTAATAAAGTTGTATTTGAGCATAAATATGCGAATGTGTTACTTTACGTTGTCCCTAGGATATGTGGTTGTAAAGTCAACTCGAGATGGGATCTCGATTATGAGACTGACTTTACATGAACACATACCTTAAACTGTTCCTGGTTGGAGGGTAATCACTCGGGGACTTTGATTACCTATTAAACCAGTACACATGATGTGTCAGTGACAAGTCTCATGGTCATTGGTGCGGGGCACCAACACATATGTGTAGGTGTATGTCCTTGGAGGATGTGCACTGAACTGATCCGCTATTGGATCTTCATATGGTTGATTATACCCAATGTCAACTGAAGATCCAACTGTCTCAGTAGCATCATTGGTCCTTTGACCTGAGACATTGATCGGATCTTACACGAGGACTGGAATGGTTTAATTACTTAGCTAAGTGACTTTAACCATAAGTCATGAATTGTCGAGTCATTAACCACTCCAGGATACGTGTGAAGATCATCAATGGTCAAGAGGGGATCACTCACTGTCGGGTATATATCAAACAGTTAATGGGTCATGACATTGACGCTCCGTTAAATCCCTGGCCAGGGTCGTGTGAGTTCGTTTAGAACAGACGTCATACACTTTAAGGAGGTCATAGTCAAATGGCACGATCATGGGGTTTGACAGAAACCATACCCTCGATCGCACTAGACTCATAGAAGGAGCGAGGGATTATATCGATACGGTAACTGTGGACTTACAGGTTCCAGACAGGCTGGTTTTAAACCCGGGGTCCTCTAGGATCACGCGGATTTACTTGACCCAACGTGATCGAAGGTTCGGAATGAATTAAACTATTATTCGGCTCTTGTAGAAGCGAATAATATGTTTAATTTACTTCTAATTGGGAATTAGAAGTTAATGGGCCTTAAACTAGAGTGACTATGGGCCTAGAGGATCACACACAATGGATTCTTGGGTGACGGATCATTATTATACAAGTGTATGTATTAATTCCTTTTAATTCCTTTTGGAAAAGAGTGTAAATGGAGCTTAATACATATGTATAATAGTGGATAGGATATATATATAATTTTGATCTTTTGGAGCCCTTTTAGAAATGACCAAATCTCTATGTATAGAATCCTACGTGAGTTCATTCGAACTCTCCCTTCCAACCCCTTAAGCTAATCAAGCATTAGGCTTAAGGGAGAGGTTAAGTCTCCCCCCTTTCTCTCCCTTGCTCTCTCTCTCTCTCTCTCCAGAAGGTGTTAGAGCCGGGGAAAGTTGTGCCGGGGAGGTACCGTCGCTGCGCAAGGGTCCGTGTGGATCTGCTCTAGAGGCCGTACAGTTGTGCGGCTCGGTTTCTCAGCATCGGGCTTAGCGGACAGCGTCGTTCCGCGCATGGTGAAACACGCAACCCGTAATTAGGGTATTAGAAACACCGATTAGAGCACAGATTAAGCTTTCCATAACACCGGGATTGGGCAAATGAATTTTGTTATCCGATGCGTCGCCCGTAGGTGCTGTGCGAAACCTTACAGTGGTATCAGAGCCAAGTTCGCGCTTTGGTCGATGTTTTTTATCGCCGTTAAGAACCGTGTTTTAGGGGCATTAAATACTTCAATTATTATTTAAAGACAGGAGTACTGGGTATTTCGATTTTTTCTGGATGTTGGGCATCAAGAGAGCAAATTTTTTTTGTAAAAAAAAAAGTTGTTGGCCCTTTTTGGGCGCACTGCGCCCGCGGGGGCACCCGCGTGGGCGGGCGCCGCCCACGCGGGACGCCCGCAGGCGACGCCCGCAATGCGGGGGCAGGCACCGCGTGGCGGGCGCAGCCGAGGCCCGCGTGGCCGGCACCGCCCCCGCGCGCGCGGGGGCCCGCGGACCTTTTTTTTTAAATAAAAAAAATTATGTTTTTTAATCTTATTTAATTTATTGTGCAGGAATATAAATATATATATTAGATATATATATCAAAATGCACAGTAAAGTAAATAGGATTTTATCTATTAGGTTAAATAGTATTATCTCAATAGTAAATGTCGAATGGTAAATTTTATTTAACCGATTTGAATTTACGGAGGTGAGATAATTACTATTTACCTTGGGATAAAATGGTAATAATTGAAGTTACTTCAGAAAATTTAAAATTTTAAATTTTTAATTATTAGATAATTAGAAAATTCAAATTCTGAATTTTATTGAAGTTAAATGTGAAAAAAATTAATTATTTGAATTTCAATTATTAGATAATTGTTAAATTCAAATTTTAAATTTTAGAAAATTACTAATTGAGGATAATCGCATTATTTTAAATTTACTTTCAAACAAAATTATTGGATAATTAGTTTGAATTTAAATTTAAATTATTGACATGTTTAAATTTTGAATTTAAATTTGATTATTAGATAATTAAATTTAAATTTAAATTTAATTAATTATCTCAATTAGATGCCCCTGTAGAAAATGACGGTTCTTTACGTGCTTTACTTTATTTACCTTGTATTGGTCTGCTTGTATGTTTAATTTTAGTTAATCATGCTTCGATTTTTAAAAGTAAACAAAGCTAGCCTATTTTTGTTTGCACATCCCATTTTTAAATTCAAAAGTAAGGATTATTTTCAGAAAATAACCCTTGATTGATTTTATTTGAATGGGTTGGCAAGTGATCATGGACTTGGATTAATGTAATTACTTGGGGTCTGCGAACCTCCTTTCTCTCTATGTTAAAATTTTAATGTACTTCTATCTTCCTCCATTGTTGTACTCGCCCTACGGGCTGCTGGAATTTGAGTCACATGTAATTTAATTTTTCCGGCCTGCGTGCCGTGTAAAAGTTGTAATTGATGCGGCGTCGGAGTTTGAAAGTGCGGAGCACACCCGACGAGGACGATCCAGCTGCTTCGGAAGCGGGCCGGATGTCTTAGTTACATTAGGGTTAAAGTCCATGATCACTTGCGTTTATTTTTGCATTGGATGCATTTATTTTGTGCAAACTACTAGATACGGTAAATATATTGGATATATTTATATTACCACCTAGGGTGAGATCAAGATAAAATTGAATTCCCTCGCGCTTAAATTTTAGATCTGGTAAGCGTGGCTCTAGGAGTCGTCGCGGCCCTCCATCATTATGGAGTGAATGAACGTCTTCATTTCATGGATTTGTGGTACTTTCCACAAGGTCCATGAGTTTGGGGACGGGATTAAACTCCAAGGCTCGGCCTCAATGGGGTGAGGAATTGAACTTGACTTTGTTGTGCTTTCCACAAGGGTCGGGTCATGAACTCATTGCTATGAAGTAATGGTGGTTAGATCTAACCGAGAATATCCTTTGTTGTGCTTTTCACAAGGGGATGATTTCTCGGGGGCCGAATATCGGATATTGCATTAGATGCAAGTGCTTGTTGACTGCCCTTGAGATGGTGTATGGCTTGTTGTGCTTTCCACAAGGTCGTACATCAGTCTCGCTGAGATTCCGACCCACTAGGTTGATCTCGCTGATCTCCCGTTCTATATACTGAGGGTTATATAGTTCGATCGAAAAATAGTGAGACTAACTAAGATAGAAAATCACATCTAAGTTAGAATTTGAACACATGCTAAGTTGTCTTTTATTTCTTATCCAGATTACCATGTCGTCGTCCAACCCCCTCCGCGGCATCTTGGATGCAAATAGATTAACTGGACCGAACTACTCGGATTGGCTGCGTAATCTACGCATAGTCCTTACCGCCGAAAAGATTGCGTACGTGTTGGACACGGTTCATTCTGAGCCAGCTCCTGATGCCGACGAGGGCGAGTTACTCGCTTATGCCAAGTGGTCTGAGGACTCCTCCCTTGCCCAATGTTACATGTTGGCCTCTATGGCTCCCGAGCTGCAGAGGCAATTTGAAAGACTGATTGTAGAAGTATACTTCTCAATCTACGCCAGCTCTTCGGGGAGCAGGGTAGGATTGAGAGGTATGACATCTCCAAAAAGGCTTTTCAGGACACGGATGTCTGAGGGTTCATCAGTACAGGCCCATGTACTGAAAATGATGGAGTGGATTGAAAGACTCAATGCATTGGGGTTCAAGTTGGATCTTGAACTATGCATTGATCTTATACTCCAGTCATTGCCCGATTCCTTTTCTTCCTTCATCATGAACTTTAACATGAACAGGATTGAAGCAACTCTCCCAAAGCTGCTCAATATGTTAAAGAGTGCTGAAGGAACCATGCAGAAAGATAAACCATCTTCGTCTGTAATGGTTGTTGGCCGGGCCAACAAGAAAAGGAAGGCCTCTCAAATATCCACCACAAGTAACAAAGGGAAGGGAAAGAAAAAGGTCACGGGTAAGCAACTCGCCAAAGTTGACAAAGGGAAGGGCAAGAAGAATGAAAAGGAAGATAAATGTTTTCGATGGGGGGAAACTGGGCATTGGAAAAGGAATTACAAGGCAATTCTAAATGAAGGTATTTTTGTCATAGATCTTAATTTGTCATATATGGAATCCACATCATGGGTATTGGATACTAGATGTGCATCTCATATCTGCAACTCTGTGCAGGTGCTGGCAAATAGAAGGCGATTGGGCAAAAATGAGATTGAACTGAGGATGGGCAACGGAGCTTTAGTTGCTGCCAAAGCTGTCGGGACTGCACGCCTCAGTTTACCTTCAGGAGTCATTTTGGAGCTGAATGACTGTTATTATGTTCCTAATATTATTAAAAATATTATTTCAATCTCTGGCTTGTATAACATTGGATATACATTGACTTTTAATAGCACTGGGTGCTCGATAATGAATAATGGTTTGATAATGGCCAATGGTTCATTAGTCAATGGTCTTTATGTATTAGATACACATTCTAATGTTATGCAAATTTCCAATGCTGATGAAGTGAATTCTGCATGTCTATGGCATTGCAGACTTGGTCATGTAGGTGAGAAAAGAGTCTCTCACTTACACTCAAATGGGTATTTGAATTCGTTCGAATACAAGCCATTTGATACCTGTGAGTCGTGTCTCATGGGAAAAATGACCAAGGCTCCCTTTGGTGGACATGGTGAGAGGGCTGTTGATCTTCTCGAGCTCATACACTCGGATGTGTGTGGACCCATGTCCATAGAAGCAAAAGGAGGTTATCTCTATTTCATTTCTTTTATTGATGACTTCTCTAGATATGGCTATGTGTATTTAATGAGACATAAGTCACAAGCCTTTGAAAAGTTTAAGGAATACAAGAATGAAGTAGAGAAACAGACTGGCAAAAGTATTAAGGCTCTTCGATCGGATCGAGGAGGTGAATACTTAAGCCATGAATTCACTTCTTATCTTAAAGACATACACCACAGCATAATGGTGTATCCGAAAGGAGAAACAGGACCTTGTTAGACATGGTCCGATCCATGATGTCTATGTCAGGACTACCCTTGTCTCTCTGGGGCTATGTGTTAGAGACTGCGGCTTATTTATTGAATAGGATCTCAAGTAAATCAGTTCCTTCTATACCATATGAGATATGGAAGGGCAGGAAACCAAATTTTAATCACATTAAAATTTGGGGGTGTCCTGCTCATGTAAAGAAGAACTAGAGTGATAAGCTTGAGTTGAGGACCGATAAGTGTAGGTTTGTGGGATATCCAAAAGAGACATTTGAATATTATTTCTATCACCCTTCTGAGCAAAGGGTCTTAGTGGCCAAGAGAGCTATATTTCTGGAAAGAGAATATCTACTCCAGAAAAATAGTGGGAGCCAGATAGAATTGGACGAGGTCCAAGAACCACAACCCATAGACACAAACTCATTAGATGAGACTGTATCGGTTGATCCTATTCAAGGTGAAACACTAACACTACGGAGATCTAGTAGATTACCAAGAGAACCTGAGAGATATGTTGGACATGTCTCAGAAGGGTCCTCTAAGGTATGTATCGATGAGGATGATGATCCTCAGTCGTACCGGGTGGCGATCCGTAGTGTAGACTCCGAGAAATGGTAAGAGGCAATGGATTCAGAAATCCAGTCCATGTACACCAATAAAGTTTGGAACTTAGTTGATGCACTCGAAGGGAAGGTCCCTATCGACTGCAAATGGATTTTCAAAAGGAAAATCGGTGTAGATGGACAGATTGACACATTCAAGGCTAGACTAGTGGCGAAAGGATATCGTCAAAGGTAAGGCATTGACTATGATGAGACATTTTTGCCGGTAGTCATGGTTAAGTCAATCAGAATCCTTCTTGCCATTGCTACATACCTGGATTATGAGATCTGGCAAATGGATGTGAAGACAACTTTTCTTAATGAAAATCTGTCAGAAGAGGTGTACAAGGTACAGCCTGAAAGATTCACCTCCAAGCTACATCCTAATAAGGTATGCAAACTTCAAAGGTCCATTTATGGCTTAAAGCAGACATCTAGAAGCTGGAACTTAAGATTTGACGAGGCTGTCAAATCTTTCAACTTCATTCGGAATGAAGATAAACCCTGTGTTTACAAGAAGGTCAGTGGGAGCTCAGTGACCTTCTTGGTCCTTTATGTTGATGGCATCTTATTCATTGGGAATGATGTAGAGATGTTGACATCAACCAAGTCTTGGTTATCCAAGACCTTCTCCATGAAGGATTTGGGAGAAGCATCTTATGTGCTGGGCACATGGTTTGCCGGCCCGGTCGACTCGGTCGACCTGGTCTCGGCTTGGGTCTGGTCGGGTCGCTCCCGTCTCGGTCCGACCCGGTCCGTCCCGTTCTAAAACACCATTATATATATATATAATATAAAATAATAAAATAAAATAAAAAAACACACATTATATATAAAATATAATATAATATAATATTAAAATAATAGCCCGACCCGGTGGCGACCCACGGCCCGACCGACCCGGTCCCGGCCTGGGTCGGGTCGGGTCGTGCGAGTCGGTGCGAGACGCACCGGGTCGGCAAACCATGGCTGGGCATAAGGATCTATCGAGATAGATCTAAAAGGATGCTAGGACTATCCCAATCCATGTACATAGACACTATCCTCAAAAGGTTTAGGATGGAAAATTCCAAGAGAGGTCTCATTCCCATGAGACATGGATTTTACCTATCCAAGGGGATGAGTCCTAAAACTTCTAAGGAGGTGGCACACATGAATAAGGTACCCTATGCTTCGGCGATAGGGTCAATCATGTTTGCAATGCTATGTACACGGCCTGATGTTGCCAATACTTTAAGCATTGTCAATAGATATCAGGCAAATCTAGGCAAAGAGCATTGGAAGGCAGTAAAGGGCATCCTTAAGTACCTGCGAAGGGTTAAGGATCTTTTTCTGCTTTATGGAGGAGAGGACCTACAGCTTAGAGCTTACACAGATTCTAGTTTCCAGTCAGATCCAGATGACTGTAAATCCATGTCTGGATTTGTATTCATGATGAATGGAGGGGTAGTTAGTTGGAGAAGCCGTCTGGATGAAGAAATTAATCTTGGAACTTGGCGTAGTTCCCGAGATATCAGCTCCCATCCCATTATTTTGTGATAATAATGGGGCCATCGCCCAGGCGAAGGAACCGAGATCTCACCAAAGGTCAAAGCATATTCTCAGGCGCTTTCACCTTATTCGGGAGATTGTTGATCGTGGAGATGTGACGGTAGAGCATGTACCGTCAGAAGACAACATAGCAGATCCACTGACTAAGCCTTTGACACAGACTGTGTTTGAGCGTCATCGGGATAAGATGGGCCTCAAAGTTGTGGGCAATTGGCTGTAGTTCAAGTGGGAGATTGTTAGTGTTGGTGTGCTATAAGCCAATTTCGGGTCGGGTAGGCCCAATAGTTGTATGATCTTGTTCATTATTAATAAAGTGGTATTTGAGCGTAAATATGCGAATGTGTTACTTTACGTTGTCCATAGGATATGTGGTTGTAAAGTCAACTCGAGATGGGATCTCGATTATGAGACTGACTTTACATGAACACATACCTTAAACTGTTCCTGGTTGGAGGGTAATCACTCAGGGACTTTGATTACCTATTAAACCAGTACACATTATGTGTCAGTGACCAGTCTCATGGTCATTGGTGCGGAGCACCAACACATATGTGTAGGTGTATGTCCTTGGAGGATGTGCACTGAATTGATCCGCTATTGGATCTTCATATGGTTGATTATACCTAATGTCAACTGAAGATCCAACTGTCTCAGTAACATCGTTGGTCCTTTGACCTGAGACATTGATCGGATCTTACACGAGGACTGGAATGGTTTAATTACTTAGCTAAGTGACTTTAACCATAAGTCATGAATTACCGAGTCATTAACCACTCCAGGATACGTGTGAAGATCATCAATGGTCAAGAGGGGATCGCTCACTATCGGGTATATATCAGACAGTTAATGGGTCATGACATTGACGCTCCGTTAAATCCCTGGCCAGGGTCGTGTGAGTTCGTTTAGAACAGACATCATACACTTTAAGGAGGTCATAGTCAAATGGCACGATCATGGGGTTTGACAGAAACCATACCCTCGATCGCACCAGACTCATAGAATGAGCGAGGGATTATATATATACGGTAACTGTGGACTTACAGGTTCCAGACAGGCTGGTTTTAAACCCGGCGTCCTCTAAGATCACGCGGATTTGCTTGACCCAACGTGATCGAAGGTTCGGAATGAATTAAACTATTATTCAGCTCTTGTAGAAGCGAATAATACGTTTAATTTACTTCTAATTGGGAATTAGAAGTTAATGGGCCTTAAACTAGAGTGACTATGGGCCTAGAGGATCACACACAATGGATTCTTGGGTGACGGATCATTATTATATAAGTGTATGTATTAATTCCTTTTAATTCCTTTTGGAAAGGAGTGTAAATGGAGTTTAATACATATGTATAATAGTGGATAGGATATATATATATAATTTTGGTCTTTTGGAGCCCTTTTAGAAATGACCAAATCTCTATATATAGAATCCTACGTGAGTTCATTCGAACTCTCCCTTCCAACCCCTTAAGCTAATCAAGCATTAGGCTTAAGGGAGAGGTTAAGCCTCCCCCCTTGCTCTCTCTCTCTCCAGAAGGTGTTAGAGCCGGGGAAAGTTGTGCTGGGGAGGTACCGTTGCTGCGCAAGGGTCCGTGTGGATCTGCTCTAGAGGCCGTACAACTGTGCGGCACGGTTTCTCTGCATCGGGCTTAGCGGATAGCGTCGTTCCGCGCAAGGTGAAACACGCAACCCGTAATTAGGGTATTAGAAACACCGATTAGAGCACAGATTAAGCTTTCCATAACACCGGGATCGGGCAAATGAATTTTGTTATCCACTACGTCGCCCGTAGGTGTTGTGCGAAACCTTACACGGAGGTCGAGGGGATTGTTAACATCTCAAATTTTTGGGATAGAGTGGAGGTATTAGTGTCATTGATAGAGCCACTGTATGAGGTACTGCGATGTCTGGATGGGGATAGAGTACCAACCATGGGGTTGGTGTATAGCAAAATAGAAGCTGCCAAGCAGAAGATCCTTACAACGTCCAAAAAATATGGACCCACCATCCTAGAGATTGTGGAGGACAGACGGGACAAACAAATGAGCTGCGATCTTCACATGGCAGGTAAACACTTACACTCTCGTCCAATAAATGAGGTGTGATCTTCAGTTGATACTAATATGTAATTCATTATCTTGCGATTGTAGCGTACTATCTACATCCGGCCTTCCAATATGTTCGGGGCCTTGCGTATGACGATACTTTGATAGAATCGGTCAACATTGTGGTAGACCGATTGTCTTTCACCCCAACAGATGCTGCTGATGCGTTGAATGAGATATACTTGGATATTTTACCACTGAGAATATGAAATGAAATATACAGTTAATATTTTTCGATAATACAGATGATAACATTTAGAGAGGCAATTGGTTCATTTGCGACACCTAATGCCGTGGCCAGTCATGACAGACTCGACCCAAGTAATGTGTCTTCACAATGTACCTTCTATATCTCAAGAAGTAATTTTTACATCTAATTATTATATTGTACGTGATCTGTCTTAAACACAGCTGAGTGGTGGCTAAATTACGGCACAAGTGCACCCGTATTAAGGAAGATCGCAATGAGAGTTCTATCGCAAACATCCTCGTCGAGTGGGTGTGAGCAGAATTAGTCGACGTTCTCCTTCTTGCATACTAAGCTGAGGAATAGGCTGACACACCGCAAGATAGATAAAATGGTGTATGTTCATTACAATATGAGGCTAAAGGTCTGGCATGTGCAAATGGATACAAGGAGAGGAGAGGGAGATTACGACCCAACAGATGCTGTGTACTTGCGAGATGATGATGACCCTATGGTAGCATGGGTTGCAAGAGCCACAATCGAGTGTGGTAAGGCAGAATTGGACGAGGAGGCTGAAGAACCTGGCGAGACACCACGGCCTAATACTTTTCTCGCATCAGCTGTACAAGAGACAGTGGGGGAGGGAGATGACATCCATGTACAGTTGGGTGGTGACGAGTCAGCAACGGGATGTGATGATGAAGTTAATTTGGATGAAGACCTCGTCATTGGAGATGGAGACACATCGTATGCGTACGATGATACAGCATGGGAGCGATTGATGCAACCTCCAACAATTGAGCGTCAAGTGCCAGCTCAGGTGAATTAATATATGAAAATCGAATCGCATATTTCATTAGATAGCGTAGTCATATATTGATGTATGATGATATAAGAAATATATTATAGGTCGGTCCAACAAATGATAACATTACGGGAGAACAGTGGTCCTGGGTTGCTGCACCGCAGCATTCAATATCTGCGGAACCCAGAAGGTTATCCACTTCAAGAGAGGCTAGGGGGAGTTCCTCATTTAGAGAGGTGAAATTATATTATCATTTCTACATTTATATGTTGTATTTCATTGGTAATTGAATATATTATTCTTTCAATTGTGTAGTCTTCGGTAGCATCGAAACAACTATCTCAGTCTGTTGCGCCACAATGCTCAACATCTAAGGCACCTAGTAAGTCGTCTCAGGTATACGTACAGACTTACACAGTAGAAAGTAAATTGAAAAATTATCTAACCAGGCTTCTGCCTCTCAGGCATCTATAGGGACACAACATGCAGTAGGTAAGCCGCCCCCTGCTCCACAGAAGAAAAAATCATCATGGACCACATTATTCAGCAGCAAGAAGGACAAGAGACCACCATTAAATCCGATAGATATTGCAGACATAGAGACATTAGATCCCAATGCAGATGATGACACTCCCGAGTCCTCTGTTGAGCCCCGCATCAGTGGGAGTCATGACTCTGATGATGATAGTACATCGACAGGGTCTTCATCCCATGGAGGTGGCGGTTCTCACGGTGGTCAACGGAGTCGTCGTGAGGATACTAGTGCTGGTGGCAGAGAGTGCAGCAGTGGTCATAGTAGAGGTCGTGGGGGCCGTCAACATGCCGCATGGACAGAGGAGCAGCACTTCACACATGCCACGCAAGATGAGGACCACGGTGCTCCACCGACAGGGACGAGGCGGGCAGCTGATCATTACGATCCCTACTATGGAAGTTCGGTTGCAGACAGTACCAGCTATCAATGCATGTTGTCTGATTTTGAGAGGATGAGCACACACGACTCCCAGGGATCTGGAAGCTCGTATGGACGGTCATGGCCGCAGCAGCCGATGTATCATGGTGACTCAGATAGCAGTAGTTCATTTTTCTCATCGTATCCATATCCTTATGCAGCAACTGCGCCAGTAGAGGTCGTGTACACATAAGGTTCGCAGCAGTATGAATACTACGTACACATGTACTGGGAGAACTATTCAGGTTCAATGCGCTATGAAGACTATCTGTCCTATCTGCGAAACACTTTTAATGTCAGATTGTTTGGAGATGGGCACTGGCCTAATTTGGGTCCATACTCTTAATGAGTATGTATCATTTGGTTATATTTATAACTAACTAATAATTAATTATAAATTTCTTCATATCTTGAGTTTTGTACTTATCATTGAAATTACTAATGTAAACTTTTACATCATTTGTAGGTCATCATGGACGGACGGCGTCACCCTGCATGGGAGCATGGATACTCTCTTGAGGGTGATGGACATGTGCACTGTGGATACTGCGAACATCGCGTCACCGGCATACACAGGTTTGCAGAGCACCTTGCGGGAGTGGGACGCGATGTTCGTGCATGCGACCGAGTTCCGGGAGATGTCCGACATTCCTTTCGGACACAGTTACATGATAGATACGGTTCTTGTAGCACACCCAGGGCATCTTCTTCTACGTCCCGGGTACCCCCATCACGAGCACAGGGCGGAGCAGGATCTTCCTCCACGTCCAGAGTTCGAGCAGCACCAGCACCAGCACCAGTCGCACATGATAGAATTGAAGCTATAGATGTAGTGATGACTTTTTTTACATATTTTCATGTACCCTCCACCGCAGCACACGACCCATCATTTGTGCAGATGGTTACATATTTTCAGTCTCACCCACATGTACCTCCACCCACTAGGATAGAGTTAAATTATACGGGTGATCAGTCTCATGTATCTGATGATGAGTTTTAGGATTCAGACTTCACCGATGACGAGGATTAGTGAGTTTTGGGATTCGGGCTTCACTGATGACGAGGATTAGTGAGTTTTGGGATTCGGGCTTCACAGATGAGGAGGATGAGTGAGTTTTTATATTTTATACTTCATGAATGAATGTCATTATTATGTCATTGTTTACTTTAACATATTAAGTAATTTAAATAAATTTTTTATGTATTATATATAATATGATGTTTAATTAAGCGGTGTAATATGTTATTTTTATATAATTAATTATGTGTAATTTAGTATGGATCTATTATCATAAAAAATTCTACATTCTAATATTTTTAAATATATATAACATTTAATCTTTAAATAAATTTTTATTAAAAATTTTAAAAAAATTTAAAAAATCACGCGCCAAGAGCCCGAGAGGGCGGACTGGGTCGCTGTGCGACCCGGCCGACTCGACCCGTCCCGCGCCGAGACCGGGTCGGCCGGGTCGACAAACCTTGACCCAGTCAAGGTTTGTTAGGACGTGTGTGTATCGACTGTGTAAGTTATTACAAATTGGTATGGCATGCGTCTTAACACACGTATTGGATCGTATTAGTTTGTAACTGATACAACTGACATGTGACACGTAATTATTATGTTATTTTATTCATATTTTAATTATTTTATATTTTATTTTATATAAAATATATTTTGATAAATAGTTTGATTAAAATAATTTATTTTAACAGGACGTCTCAAGTTCAAGACATCCGATGAAAATATTTTTCTCTTTTTGAAGAAATTTAAGAGAAAGTTGAATGACAAATATTTTAACGTTTAACCAACTAAACTATTAAAAGAACATACATTATTTTGTCTCAGTACTCAATGATACTTCGGTACGTTCGATCCGTAAAATTATATTTTTAAATCTCATCTATTACAGTATAAAATAATACTATTGTATTAGATAGAGATTTTTTAAAAACTCCAAATGATAAGAAATTAAATTTTAGAATAATTATTTTATAAAAACCCGAACCCTTCTCTTCTTCTTCCCCCCCACCAATCCCTCTCCCGCCTTTCACTATGCCGCCCTCGCCGTCAACAATCGCCCTCGTAACACCCAACTTGCCACCGGACGACATCGACAGTCTCCCTCCATCGGCCCATTCTCCCCTCTCCGTTCTGACATCGTAGATCTCGACGGCAAAGATGGGTCCACCCTCGCGATCGGCAGCCCAACATGTTGCAATATGCTGTAGATCACCCTGCCACCCTCGCCCGCGCCGTCACACGGCGCCGGCCACTCCGCCGCTTTCCCTAGCGCCGCCAGAATGAATACACGGGCCCTCCCCCTTTCCTCCCCCCCTACCTGATACAAGACCACATATGCACCGCCGTGCCGATATCGTGTAGATACAATCCAACAAGTGCAGTGTCACGCTCCGACGCGGAATATCGGGACGTACGGTTAGAAACTAGCTAGAGATAACAGTAATACGTTAAACTAAACAATTACACAAGTGCTATGGAAAGAAATAACTCTATTGATCAAGGATATACCAAATTTTATTACAATAACCAACAACTATTTAAACACGATCAAACATAACTTCCAAAATGATTCTAATACAATCACTGACTCCAAAAGTAATAAAGTACTAACAAGATGCTAAGGAATAACTAAGGTAGACAACTATGCCAACACGGCATCTACTAACAAGTACACTCAAAGTATCACTCCTGTCCCTCCCCATCGGTATGCGCATCATCACCTGAACAGTCTGGAAAGGGGGGAAACAACAACTATGAGCTGACGCTCAGTAGGAAATAACAGGCAAGTTTACGTGATTAACAATTAATAACATTTTCATATGCCATGCTAATAAAGGAAATAAATGACGATATAATGAAACAACGTAATAAAAGATCTTGCAAGGTCAAGAAATATAATGACAAGAATTAACGAGGATAACAAGTACAAGAATTTACAACAGGAGATAGTAATAGAGAATTGGCCAACAAGCAAGTATTTTAAACAACATTCCAAGCACGATCAAGTAACAAGAGTAACAAGAGATTTTCTATCGCAGACATCACACTAGTCATGCACTCGGTGCAATGCCTCACCATGTCATTATAACATCCCATGGGCTCACTAATTTTTCGGGCACTCTCCCCAGGACCAGACCGGGCCCTTATGATGCGTTGGCATTGATTTATTGGATCCAAGATCCCACGTTGTCTAGACATTCAGTCAAGTTAAATGGCCAATTTAATCAGAGGAATTACTGTCCATAAGTTCAGATTTAAAGGACTAACTTGTCCTTGGATTCCATAGCACGAAACACGATAAAACTCATCTCCAAGAGATGTGCGGTCGTACAGAAGCCGCTCGAGGGGTATATACGGCTACTACTAGGCCGCGTATACAGGAACTGGACTGAAACTCAGCCCTACGAGGTCAAGGATGAACGGCTGATAGTAGGCCGCTCTAAGGTATGAACGGTGCATAATGGGCCGCACATGTCCAGAGGACATTAAGACCCATGAATAAGATATACGGACCATACTGGGCCGTATTAATGATATGCGGTCCGAATCGGGCCGCCTATGAGGGTATGCGGTCTAATAGAGGCCGCGCATGCCTCTCATAGTCTAATTCGATTCAAGTCTTAAACCAGCGGTTCGGGCACGTAAGACGGTAGTTCTAGTGGTCATTAGGTTCATAACAGGGATATAAAGAAATCCCGTGAAGCTAAGTTCACCGGATGGAGTGTCCGGTGATAAGTTTACGACTTAAAGGGGTTAACGACTTACTAGAAGTCCACAATTTGTCAAAACATTATACTGGAATAGAATGATTATCCAGCAACTAAACATATAGTTTTAATCCTAATTACCATGTTAAATCATCAAGAATTATCATTTACATTAAGTCAATTTGCCAAAAAGATGATTCAAGATGATAAGCTAATGAACAAGATCGCGTAGGAATGAACTACATGCAATTAACAGAAATTTAGTTACATAATTAACCACTAATCATGTGAGTTTCTAATTTACTAATTATCATTTATGACACTAAGCTGAATCATTTAAAACTAGTATTAAGTCACATTCTGTAAGGATAAACGGTTCCTGGAGAACCTTTCATCTCTGGGCTTAACAGGAGGCATACGGGCGGAAAGGGGGCTTGCAGGGCTACACTGGGAGTTGGGCGGCCAGGGGCAGGCCGCCCAAGGTGTTGGGCGATTCCCTAAGGGCCGCCCAAGGGGTTGGGCAGTCCTGGAGTGGCCGCCCATCCCCTGGGATGTGTGGTCACTTTCTGGCCGTCCAAGTTATGTGGTTTGTTCTGGACCTTATATCTAGATGTGTGGTCTAGGGCATGGCCGCCCAACTCTGGATATGTGGTCCAGTAGGGGCCGCCCAACCCAGTTATGTGGTCTCTGAGAGACCGTCCAACTAGGATATGTGGTCTATCGTAAGACCGTTTAACCCTGGGTGTACTCCGGTCATCTCTTCCACGTCCGATGAACGTCGGGAAGATGGGGGTTGCTAGGGTTTGATTAAAACGCTAATAAATCATGGAAACGGATTCCAATTAAGGGGCTTTTGGTACCGTTGGAAAGATAATGTAAAACTCTACCTAACAGTAAGGTCAATTGCATGATTAATTGCTGAAATCGAGATTTATAAAGTCAAGAACACAAGAAACCCTAGTTTTGACATGCTGTTGCTAAAACGTAAAATTCTCTCAATATACATAATGACATTTGGGGCTTATTATATCAAAAGAAAGCTAATTCGATGCTGATTCCAACCATATATGATATGTTATATGGGGATCAAGATTCATAACTCGAAATCATAACTTAACATGAAAGAACACATCGAAAACTAGGTCTAGACATGCTGTTACTCCGAATAAAAATTCTCTAAACATGCTTCATGAAATTTAGGGCTTTCTACGTCAAATGAAACCTAACATAATGCTGAGTACATGCATATATATTAATTATAGTTTGGTCTGTTATAACCTACCTCAATCGAAGATTGAAATAAGATGCTAGATATGAAGAACGAACTTGATAACCCTTCTCAAAAATCTCGATATCTCCCTGGATACCTAATAAAAATTACGGCTTTTACTACCAATGGAAAGAGCTCGTCGAGAGGATCAAAATGATGTACTCATGTGTCAAATTTGGTTGAGGGTACCTACTTTAATCGAAGGAACAAAGAAGAATAAAGGAGGACGACGAGATGCCGACCCACCTCCACTAATCGTCAAATAACTTCCTTGATCGAATTCCTCTGCGGCTGCCGCTGCTACCAAAGAAAAATAGGGTTGAAGAGCTTCATTTTTATAGCTCATACACCTTCTGGAGCCTTCGGAGCTGGGAGTATTCGTCGATGCAATGTGAGTGTTTGAAACGGCGCCGAAATATTTGACCCAATCAAAGCTCGGCCGCCACCACACTCTAGGGTTAGGGTTTCGCTCAATTAACAGAGGGAAAATGATCCTTAGATCGTGACCTTCCATTTGCCACCGATTTGGGCTCATTTGGTTGAGTATTAAGGTCTAATTTCACGTTTTAAGTTAATGTTATGTAAAAGTTAGGTAAGCATGTATTTTCGACTTGATCCTCTAATTAGACAAGCTTACGTATTTTAGTTGGGTCGACCACAGAAGACAAAGTTGATACATAAATGGTCCTTTACCCAATTACTATTTTTTCAGATTTTTATAAGGTAGTCAAATTTTTACTAGTTCTATTTACAAGGTAATTAAATATTAAATTCTGAAATTCAAGCATTAAACCATTTTAATTCAATTTTTAATCAATAAAGGCTCAATAAATAATTTGGGGTATTACACCATCCCCTACTTAAAGAATTTGGTCCTCCAAATTCACTGCACTAAATACAGGAGGTAGGGAATAGAGATCGCTCACCTAGAATAGGTCAGGATACCGCTTCCGCATAGTATCTTTAGACTCCCAAGTAGCTTCTTCGGTCCCACGCCGACTCCACTGAATCTTGACCATCGGTATGGAACGATTCTGAAGTTGTTGCTGCTTCCGGTCCAGAATCTTGATCGATCTTTCTTCATAGGTCAAATCTTTCTTCAGTTCGAAATCCACATGCTGAATGATGTGAGTGGGGTCATACACGTATTTCCGTAACATAGACACATGGAAAATATTATGTACGCCAGACAACTGAGGCGGCAATGCCAGTCTGTAAGCAACCTCTCCCACTCTATCCAGGATCTCGAATGGACCAATATATCTCGGACTTAGCTTGCCATGAATGCCAAATCTGCGAATCCCTCTCGTCGGAGAGACATTGAGAAAAACATGCTCGCCAACCTGAAACTCCAATTCTCTCCTTCTATTGTCGGCATAACTCTTCTATCTTGATTGGGCTACTTGTAACCGGTCTCGGATAATACGGATGTTCTGTGATGATTCTGAAATAAGATCCGGTCCAAGCCACTGTTTCTCACCTATCTCATCCCAACATAATGGGGAACGACAGCTTCTTCCATACAATGCTTCAAAAGGAGCCATCTATATGCTGGATTGGTAACTGTTGTTGTAGGCGAATTCAATTAATGCCAAGTGATCACTCCAACTACCTCCGAAATCAATCATGCATGCTCTAAGCATATCTTCCACTATCTGGTTGGTTCTTTTAGTCTGTCCATCTGTCTGTGGATGAAAAGCAGTACTGAAATTCAGACGAGTACCAAGAGACTCTTGCAGTCCCTTCCAGAAATGTGAAGTAAATCTGGGGTCTCTATCAGACACAATGCTGGATGGTATACCATGGAGCCTTACCACTTCCTTCAAATACAAAGCAGCCAATACATCAACTGTCCATTTAGACTTAATGGGTAAGAAATGAGCTGACTTTGTCAATCGATCGACAATCACCCATATCGCATTAAGTCCACCACGAGTCTTAGGTAGACCCATGATGAAGTCCATGCCAATGCTTTCCCACTTCCATTGGGGTATGTCGAGTGGTTTCAACTTTCCTGTCGGTCGAAAATGTTCAGCCTTAACTTGCTGACAAACCAAGCATCTACTCACGAAGTCTGCAACTTCCCTTTTCATATTCGGCCACCAAAAGGATCTCTTCAAATCCTTGAACATTTTAGTGCCTCCAGGATGAATGGTGTATTTGGATCTATGTGCTTCCTCAAGAATCTTGTTCTTTAACTCAGCTTCATCAGGTATACAAGTTCTACCCTGGAATAACAATCTTCCATCGTTAGCCATCATGAAGTCAGGTTTGCTGCTCAAGCTTCCCTTGATCTCCTCTAGCTTGGGATCATTATCTTGCAAAGACTTGATTTCCATCAACAATTCGGGCTTAAGTCGAATCTGTGCAATCATAACCCGATCATTGTCGACATTAAGGTCCAGGCTAGCTAATTGCTCCAGTAACCTCCACTCTTGTAACATGAGACTTGACAATTTAGCTACAGGCTTCCGACTTAATGCATCTGCCACAACATTGCCTTTTCTAGGATGATACTCAATCGAGAAGTCGAAGTCCTTCAAGTACTCCAACCATCTTCTCTGCCTCATGTTGAGTTCCTTCTGAGAGAATAAATATTTCAGACTCTTATGATCTAAAAATACTGTGAATGTTTCTCCATACAAGTAATGCCTCCAAATCTTCAAGGTAAAAACCACTGCTGCTAGTTCCAAGTCATGAACTGGATAATTCTCTTCATGCTTCCTCAACTGCCTAGAAGAATAGGCAATCACCTTCCCATGCTGCATAAGTACACAGCCTAAACCAATACCTGAAGCATCAGTGTAAACGACAAAACCTCTATCACCAGAAGGTAAAGCCAATACAGGTGCAGTAGTCAAACACTCCTTCAAAGTCTGAAAACTTCGCTGACAATCTTCTGACCAATCAAACTTGTTCTCCTTGCGGGTTAATCTTGTCATAGGTATCGCAATCTTAGAGAAATCTTGGATAAATCTTCGGTAGTAGCCTGCCAGGCCTAGGAAACTCCTAACTTCAGTCACACTGGTAGGCTGTTCCCAATTCTTCACTGCCTCTACCTTTGAAGGATCAACAGAAATTCCTTCCTTGGTGATGATATGTCCGAGAAAGGATACCTCTTATAGCCAGAAGTCACACTTACTGAACTTGGCAAATAGCTGATGATCTCTCAATAGTTACAATGCCATCCTCAGATGTTCAACATGCTCCTCTTCACTCTTAGAATAGATCAGGATGTCATCAATGAATACCATGACCCATTGATCAAGATAGGGCCGAAATACATTGTTCATCAACTGCATGAAAGCTGCTGGTGCATTCGTTAGACCAAAAGGCATAACGACAAATTCAAAATGACCATACCTGCTGCGGAAAGCTATTTTATAGATATCCTCTTCCTTAATCCGCAACCGATGATATCCAGATCGAAGATCGATCTTAGAAAAATACTGAGCTCCCGCTATCTGGTCAAATAATTCGTCAATCCTCGGCAATGGATATTTGTTCTTGATAGTCTGCTGGTTCAATTGCCGATAATCGATGCACAAACTCATCGAACCATCTTTCTTCCGGACGAACAATACAGGGGCTCCCCAAGGGGAAGTACTAGGACGAATGAAACCCTTCTCGAGTAATTCCATCAACTGTTGCTTTAACTCCCTCAGTTCTGCAGGAGACATACGGTAAGGAGCTTTTGAAATAGGAGACGTGCCAGGAATGAGATCAATAGAAAAGATAACTTCCCGCTCAGGCGGAAGTCCTGGTAGTTCTTCTGGAAAGACATCAGGAAAATCTCGGACAACTGAAATGTCCTTAATCTCAATCTGCTGCTCGGGGGTCACATAGACAAAGGCTAGAAAAGCTTGACATCTACGCTTCACTAGCTTATCAGCTCGAAGAGCCGAGATAAGTGATACGGAGTTATGGTGCTTAACTCCCATGAAAGACAGTCTCGGGTGCCTACTAAAAGACACAGAGCTAGAACTGCAGTAAACATTGACCTCATATCTAGCCAACCAATCTGCTCTTAGGATTACATCATAATCCTTCATGTCCATGCAAACTAAATTGCCTGGAAAATTCTGTTCATCAATCATGACCTTACTAGAAGGATAGAAATACTGAATTGTCGATCTAGAACCAATAAGTGTTGATATTTCTAACGGAGAATTCATCAAAATAGGTTCCACAGCTAAAGACTTAGTAAATCTCTGAGAAATAAATGAATGCGTGGCACCAGTATCAAAAAGAACAAATGCTGGCTTGTCGAGTATAATAAGAGTACCTTCGATGAGTCCACCATCCTCAGCGATTTCTGCTTCATCTGCGTGCAAAGCTTGGAGCTTGCCTTGTTGTTTCTTGATGCCTTGAGGTTTCGCCGGTGTAGCTTGCTCCGATAAGAGAGGACAGTCAGGGATACGGTGCTCCCTACTTCCACATCGTAAACAGGCGCCTAGCTTGCGCCAGCACTCCTCCATCTTGTGACCAGGACGATCACAAAACTTGCATATGCCCTTGAATGGAACAATAGGGCCAGGTTTCTTGTCTTCGCGCTTCGGCATCTTGCCCTTCCACGATCCAGAACCACTCAACGAACAAGGTCCACTAATGGGCCTCTTCTTGTTATACCCGGGTTTGATACTCCCGGAACCCGTAGGTTGTTCCTTTCTTGCACCTTTTCCACGGATTCTTTCCATCATTTCTAGAGTATCTTTTAGGACTTGAGCCTTCCTCACCATTTCAGAATAAGTTGAGATCTCCATTGGTGCCAGTTAGTTGATATAATGCAGCCTCAGTCCATTGAGAAAGTGCTTGGCCTTCATCTTCTCGATAGATATCAAGTGAGTAGCATATCGGGATAGCCGAGAAAATTGAGCTTCATATTCTGCCACGAATAGATTGCGCTGCTTCAAAGCCGCGAACTCCGCTGCCTTCTTCTCTTGTACTCTATCAGAAAAATATTTGCTGTTAAAGAACTCCTCGAACTCCTCCCAAGTGACTTGCTGATCACCAAGGGTCGCTTTCACTGAATCCCACCATGTTCTAGCATCACGCTCCAGTTGAAAGGTTGATAGAAGGACACGCTCTTGATTGTTGCACTGTATTACTTCAAATATCCTTCCCATCTCATCTAGCCAGTGCTCGGCTTCATTAGGGTCAGTCGAGCTGTAATGCCCCAGGTTTTTCGGATCCTCGTTCGTGGGTCCCGGATCTGGTTTCTCGGAGCGTCCGACTCTGTTGTGTCTGAAATTTCGTTTCGGACATCTTTCGTGTTCGGATCGGCATGATCCGGAGTTGTTTCGGAGGCCCGGAGTGTGTCCGCGGCTTTTCCGTGCGCGTTTTCCGATTTCCGCGTACGGGTTTCGGCGAATCCTTCGGAACCCTGTAGCGGGTGAACCGGGTCTTTCACCAGCCCGCGAGTGGTGCCGTTGCGATCAGCACGTCGAGACGGTCGAGGAGGTGTATTTTTCTATTTTTCAAGATTTTTCCGATTTTCCGGATTTTCTATATATATCAATTCTTTTCTTTTCTTTTTACCTTTTTCTTTTCTTCTTCTTCTTTCTTCCTCCCGTGAGCGCAACGGTCATCCCCCCCCCCTTCTTGCCCGTTGGACCTCGCGGCGCCCCTTCCTCCTCCGGCGACGGGTGGTGGACGACGGCGACGGCGCGGTGATGATGGCGGTGGCGAGAGGATCGTGGCGGTGTCCCCATTGGCGCGTGGGAGAGGAGTTCGTGGTTGAGCTAGATTTTGAGATCGGCGGCGATCCGGTGGATTTCGAGCTTCCTTGAGGTAGGGGGACGGATCCTTGCCCCCTTCATAGCATTCCCCGTGATTTATAGGCCGTGGAGAGGCCGAGTGGGGTTAAATCCGTGCCGGGAGGGTCGTTTCCATGCTTGGGGTTTGAGCGCCGGATCTGTCGATTCGTGGAGTTTTTGATCGATTTGGGGGTTCTAGATGCATGCTGGACGTTGTGGGGTGATCCCCCGTTGTTTTCCCTTCACCAGGGGTGGTGAATGGGCGTGGTTTTACGTTTCCTGGACATGTTTCGCGAACCGGGCTCGGCCCATTGTCGCGCTATAGTCCAGTGGCGCGTTCTTGATGAACGCGCCGTGTCGTCCGAGCGTGTCCATCTGAGAAGACGAACAGTAAGGCGGTGGGGAATGCGCCTAGTTCTGGTAGCGTGATCTCCAGATCGCGCTATCCAAGACTAGCGCGTTCAGGTGTGAACGCGCTAGCTTTGGGCAGCGCGACATGGAAGATCGCGCTAGCCATAGCTAGCGTGTTCTTCGGTCTCGCGCTAGGGGCACCTAGCGCGACTATCCCCCTCCCCCGAACCGTGTTCTTGCGGGTAGCGTGACCTCCGGTTGGGTAAGTTATGGACCCGGTTGTGGCGTGTGGCCCTAGGGATGCCGTGGGCACCCAGTGAGAGCCACAGGGGCGCCCGGGGTTCCCCGGAGAATCAGTTACCTCGGTAGGGGTGCCGCGTGACTTGAGGGACAGTTGGACCTCATGCGTGTCCCCGGCATCCGTGCCTATCGTATGGTCATCAAGAGTCTGTGCTAGTGTTTGGTCGGTGGTTTCCGAGAGTCAGTCCTTACTTCCAGTGACCTGTCCACTAGTCGTAGCTCCCTGCGCACGCGTGTGTGGACCCACCTGGGAGTGGTGGAGAGCGAGACCCAGTGTGACGCGGTTTTTAGGCTGGTTACCGTAGGGCCCCTTGCCTTTGCCACTAGAGTCCGGTGGGGGGGAAAACCAGCTAGAGGACCCGACCTAGAGCAGATGGTCTGTGTGTGCACACGTAGTTGGGGGCTTAGGGCGCACGCTGACGAGCGCGACCCTAGCTAGTCCTTGTTGTGGTACTTGTTGCGTGTCTGAGTCTCACGCCCGGGGCGTAGTAGCTAGACACTTGTGACGCGGTGTAAGACGTCAGGGGACGCATCCGGTCGTTCTTCTTGTGGATAGTGCTCCTGTTCACTGGCAGGCGTGGACTCGTGTTTTGTTGGACCGAGATTCTGTAGTACGGTGCTGTTAGAGGAGACGGCTTTTCCGTTTATTTATTTCAGCTTGTTGGTTCTACCGTACTCCTGTTAGGTAGGGTTACATTCTGCCTTCTCACTTCTCGTGCGAGGTGGGGATTCGCGGGATCCCTACTGGGCCAATGAAATGAGGCTCACCCCTGCTTTTCAGGTGAGGCGGGGTCTTCGAGAGGAGCGGCCGAGTTTCAGCGCGGTCCTTCTAGCCAGGGTTAGTCGCCAGTCTGCCAGAGCCGGGGGATGCCCCGTGTAGTTGTACTTTCTTTCCTGTTGACTGTACTTTCTTTTGGACATGAGACACTGTGGACCTTGTAGCAGTTTATTTATTTATATTATTATGTGCATTTTATTTTGGATTATTGTGCTATCTCTGTGGTCGTTGCAGCTTCTCTTGTACCCCCACACCACTCCTTTCTACCCTTCCGAGTCTTCGGGCTCGTGGGTTGGCGGGTCAATCTCGACCCGCCGGTTCTTTTCCGGTACTCGGATCCTCGGGTCGTCACAGCTGGTATCAGAGCGTAGGTTGTGGAGGTGCATCGAAACTTGGAACGAATTGCAGTGGTCCAGAAGGTCCATGAATGTCCTGTACAGTCGGCGACTGGCTTAGGGTCGTGTGATTTATTGATCTCCGATTGCTTTTCTTTGATGCCAGGTGTGTTATGGCGCCACGGAGGAGGACTCGTGCCCAGCAGGGAGAGTCTAGTGGTGGTCCAGAGGAGCAGAGCAGGGCTTCACTTTCCGATGGTGTATCTGGAGATGCGAGAGCTCCAGGGGTGGACGACTTCTTCCGAGGCATGTTTGAGTACGTGTTTCAGCGGCAGCAGGGAGGTCAACAGCAGGGAGATCATCAGCAGCAGGGTGGCGATGCTGGTGAGGACCGGGCTCGTGGTGGTCATGGTCGTGTACTGAAGGAGTTTTTGCTGTTCCAGCCTCCTTCTTTCAATGGGCAGCCAGATCCTGAGGTGGCCAGAGAGTGGCTGGATGATATCCGGCGGATTTTCAGTGCAATGGAGTGTCCCGAGGAGGAGCAGGTAGCGTTGGCTACTCATCGTCTTCAGGGACCGGCCCGTTCTTGGTGGACGTCAGAGTGGGGTTCAGTGTTCCAGTCTCGTCTTCTTCGACAGATTGCGTGGCAGGAGTTCGTCACGGCTTTTGAGCGTGCCTTCTGTCCGTCCTTTGTCAGGTCGCAGAGGTTGCGTGAGTTCATGAAGCTGACTCAGGGTGACATGTCAGTGATGCAGTACCGTGCCAGGTTTATCGAGTTGGGCCGTTATGCTCCTCATATCATGGTAGATGAGGAGGTGAAGACCGATCAGTTTGTTGGTGGTCTGAGGCTAGAGCTGAGGCATCATCTTCTTGCGTCGGGTTTGACCAGTTTGGATGCGGCATGTAAGGCAGCAGCAGCGCTGGAGAGAGATTTGCAGAAGGTTCGAGGGTAGGGCAGTGCTAGTCAGGTGCAGGCAGATTTCAGCCAGCCAACGGGGATGCAGCAGCAGAGCACCGTCCAGCTCTCAGTAGGTGGATCAGTGGCGACACAGACTGCGGCTCCTGTGCCAGGTTCATCCTTCAAGTCGAAGCTTAAGAAGTTGCTTAAGGAAGCTGGTTTTGGCAAGAGGCGTCAGGATCGTAAGGAGTCGAAGCAGGAGTCATTGGGCAGTGTTCAACAGTCGGTGGCTTTTCAGCGCCAGGGTTCGATGACTGGTTCGCGGGGCGGTTGTCCTAGGTGCGGTGGTTCTCATCCAGGCAGACCGTGTTCAGCGCCCGTGATTTGCTTCAGGTGCGATCAGCCAGGGCATATGGCACGTGACTGTCCGCAGAGACCGAGCCAGCCGCACGAGTTTCAGCAGCAGCAGCAGTTTCAGCCCCAACAGTTGTCATCACAGCCGCAGTAGTACTAGTAGCAGGGACAGTTTCCTCAGTTGTCACGGTCAGCTACTGTGGGGAGGCAGAGATCTCGAGGCAGAGTGACTCACATGACCAGAGCAGAGGCTGAGGCGTCGCACCTGGTGGAAGGTACTCTTTCGATTTTGGGTTGTGCGGCTCGTGTTTTGTTTGATTCAGGTGCTTCTCATTCGTTCATCTCGGAGGATTTTGCCCAGAGCGTAGAGGACCCGGTGACCGAGGTGTCCTGTGACTTGGCGGTAGAGTTGCCTACCGGTGACTTCATGATCACCCCGTACTGCTTCGAGAAGGTACCTGTATGGGTGGAAGGGCGGAACTTGCCGGCTAGACTCTACGCGTTACCGCTTCAGGACTTTGATGTGATTTTGGGCATGGATTGGCTCGAGGCTTATCATGCCTTGGTGGATTGCGGCTCGAAGAAGGTCTACTTCCGACAGCTTCGTGGACCCACCTTCTATTTCCAAGGTATTCGGTCTTCCTCTTCCCGCTTGCTTATTTCGGCTATCCGTGCGCGTCGTTTGCTTGATGCAGGTTGTCAGGGCTTTCTCGCATCCGTGGTTTTGGTTGAGCGGCAGGGTCCTGAGGTAGAGGATGTTCCTGTCGTGTGCGAGTTCCCCGACGTTTTTCCTGATGAGTTGCCAGGGTTGCCACCGCAGCGAGAGATTGATTTTGTGATTGAGGTGGTGCCGGGCACGGCGCCTATGTCGAAGGCCCCTTATCGGATGGCGCCAGCCGAGTTGCGAGAGCTGAAGGCACAGTTGCAGGAGTTGCTGGCCAAGGGGTATATTCGTCCTAGTTATTCCCCGTGGGGTGCGCCAGTGTTGTTTGTGAAGAAGAAGGATGGTAGTTTGAGGCTGTGCATCGACTACCGTCAGTTGAACCAGGCGACTGTTAAGAACAAGTATCCGTTGCCTCTGATTGATGACTTGTTCGATCAGCTTCAGTCGGCCCGAGTGTTTTCGAGGATCGATTTGAGATCGGGCTACTATCAGCTGCGGATCCGAGAGTCGGACGTGGAGAAGACGGCGTTTCGGTCGAGGTATGGGCATTATGAGTTCTTGGTGATGCCGTTCGGGCTCACCAATTCCCCCGCAGCATTCATGGATTTGATGCATAGGGTGTTTCGTCCGTACTTGGACCGATTTGTGGTCGTGTTTGTGGACGATATCCTTGTGTATTCGCGGTCTGCTGAGGAGCATGTGCAGCATTTGAGAGCGGTATTGCAGACCCTGCGCGATCACCAGTTGTATGCCAAGTACAGCAAGTGCGAGTTCTGGCTCCGAGAGGTGCACTTTCTGGGGCATGTTATTTCTGGTGATGGTGTTTCCGTGGATCCGGCCAAGGTCGAGGCGGTGGTGCAGTGGCCGAGGCCGAGTTCAGTCACGGAGATTCGGAGTTTCTTAGGGCTCGCAGGTTATTATCGGCGGTTTATTCAGGACTTCTCTCGTATTGCAGCCCCGATGACCAGGCTTACGCGGAAGGACGTGCCGTTCGTCTGGACGGAGGAGTGTGAGCGGAGCTTCGTGGAACTGAAGAGATTACTTACCACCGCTCCGGTTTTGGTGTTGCCATCTGGCTCGGGTGATTTTGTGGTGTGTACGGATGCAGCATGGGAGAGTTGTGGCGTATGCGTCGCGGCAGTTGAAGCCACATGAGGCGAACTACCCTACTCATGATCTTGAGTTGGCAGCGGTGATTTTCGCTCTGAAGATCTGGAGGCATTATTTGTACGGCGAGAGGTTTGAGCTTTTCACTGACCATCAGAGTTTGAGGTATGTGTTCACGCGGAAGGATCTTAACCTCAGGCAGAGGAGGTGGATGGAATACATGAAGGATTATGATGTTACTCTGTCTTATCAGCATGGCAGGATGAACATCGTGGCTGATGCCCTGAGTAGGAGGGTATCGGTCGGTCGGTTGTTGTTGAAGAAGTGGAAGCTTTGGGAGTAGGTTCCGGCCATGACTTTTAGACTCAAGGTCCCGCAGGACCAGGGTTCGGCTGTCCTTGCGAGTCTGACTGTCACGCCCGCGGTGCGTCGACAGGTGACTGAGGCTCAGCGAGCGGACCCCGAGCTACCCCGTATTCTGTCGATAGCCGAGGTGGAGCTTGGCGAGGATGGAGCTGTGAGGTTCAGAGGTAGATTGTATGTGCCGTCCGAGGGGCAGGTGCGGCGTACTGTTGCGTGAGGCTCACGGGAGTCGGTATGCCGTGCACCCCGGATCAGCTAAGATGTACCAGAACCTGAAGAGGCAGTTTTGGTGGCCTGGTATGAAGAGAGATGTTGCAGAGTTTGTGGCCAGGTGTTTGACCTGTCAGCAGGTGAAGGCTGAGCACCAGCGACCAGGAGGCACACTTCAGCCCTTGGACATTCCTGCGTGGAAGTGGGACCACGTGACCACTGATTTCGTGGTTGGATTGCCGAGGACGTCCAGTGGGGAAGATAGTATCTGGTTGCTAGTGGATAGACTGATGAAGACGGTGCGGTTGCTGCCGGTCAAGGTCAGTTGGAGCGTGCAGCGTTTGGCTCATCTGTACGTGGAGCGGATCGTCCCGTTGCATGGAGTTCCTATCTCCATCGTGTCCGATCGTGACCCCCGTTTCACTTCTGGATTCTGGAGGAGCTTCCAGAAGGCTCTAGGCACTGAGTTGGCTTTCAGCTCAGCCTATCATCCTCAGTCGGACGGTCAGTCTGAGCGGACCATCCAGACTTTAGAGGACATGTTGCGAGCATGTTGCTTGGAGTGGCAGGGGAGTTGGACCCACCATCTGCCGTTAGTGGAGTTTGCCTACAACAACAGCCATCATTCAAGCATCGGTATGGCTCCCTATGAGGCGTTGTATGGGCGACCTTGTCGGACTCTGCTTGATTGGTTCGAGGTGGGCGAGCGTGCCTTGACCGGACCAGATTTGGTGCAGCAGTGCGTTGAGGTGGTGCATCTCGTTCGGCAGAAGATGTTGGCAGCTCAGAGCCGGCAGAAGAGTTATGCCGATCGGAGGAGGCGACCTCTCAGCTTTGCCGTGGGAGATCGAGTTTTCTTGAGAGTGTCTCCCATGAAGGGCGTGATGCGCTTCGGTAGGCGTGGGAAGCTGAGTCCCCGCTACATTGGTCCCTTTCCCATCGTTGAGCGCATTGGGGAAGTTGCTTATTGGTTGCAGCTACCTCCGGAGCTTTCCACCGTGCATGATGTGTTCCACGTGTCGATGCTTCGGAAGTACATGCCCGATGATTCTCATGTTCTCGAGGATGCCGTTTGGCCTGAGGTGACCCCAGATCTGTCCCTTCCGGAGTTTCCTGTTCGCATTGAGGATCGGCGGGAGCAGTGCTTGCGAAACAAGGTTATCCCTCTGGTTAAGGTGGTCTGGCAGCGTCATTCTGGCGGCGAGGCGTCTTGGGAGAGCGAGGATGAGATGCGGGAGCTGTATCCTTATTTGTTTGTGTGAGTCTGTCCCCCGTCCTTGTGCTTTGTTCTTGAATTTCGAGGATGAAATTCCTTTAAGGGGGGAGGGCTGTAATGCCCCAGGTTTTTCGGATCCTCGTTCGTGGGTCCCGGATCTGGTTTCTCGGAGCGTCCGACTCCGTTGTGTCCGAAATTTCGTTTCGGACATCTTTTGTGTTCGGATCGGCATGATCCGGAGTTGTTTCGGAGGCCCGGAGTGTGTCCGCGGCTTTTCCGTGCGCGTTTTCCGATTTCCGCGTACGGGTTTCGGCGAATCCTTCGGAACCCTGTAGCGGGTGAACCGGGTCGTTCACTAGCCCGCGAGTGGTGCCGTTGCGATCAGCGCGTCGAGACGGTCGAGGAGGTGTATTTTTCTATTTTTGGGATTTATCCGATTTTCCAGATTTTCTATATATATCAATTCTTTTCTTTTCTTTTTACCTTTTTCTTTTCTTCTTCTTCTTTCTTCCTCCCGTGAGCGCAACGGTCATCCCCCCCCCCCTTCTTGCCCGTTGGACCTCGCGGCGCCCCTTCCTCCTCCGGCGACGGGTGGCGGACGACGGCGACGGCGCGGTGACGACGGCGGTGGCGAGAGGATCGTGGCGGTGTCCCCATTGGCGCGTGGGAGAGGAGTTCGTGGTTGAGCTAGATTTTGAGATCGGCGGCGATCCGGTGGATTTCGAGCTTCCTTGAGGTAGGGGGACGGATCCTTGCCCCTTCATAGCATTCCCCGTGATTTATAGGCCGTGGAGAGGCCGAGTGGGGTTAAATCCATGCCGGGAGGGTCGTTTCCATGCTTGGGGTTTGAGCGCCGGATCCGTCGATTCGTGGAGTTTTTGATCGATTTGGGGGTTCTAGATGCATGCTAGGACGTTGTGGGGTGATCCCCCGTTGTTTTCCCTTCACCAGGGGTGGTGAATGGGCGTGGTTTTACGTTTCCTGGACGTGTTTCGCGAACCGGGCTCGGCCCGTTGTCGCGCTATAGTCCAGTGGCGCGTTCTTGATGAACGCGCCGTGTCGTCCGAGCGTGTCCGTCTGAGAAAACGAACAGTAAGGCGGTGGGGAACGCGCCTGGTTCTGGTAGCGTGATCTCCAGATCGCGCTATCCAAGACTAGCGCGTTCAGGTGTGAACGCGCTAGCTTTGGGCAGCGTGACATGGACGATCGCGCTAGCCATAGCTAGCGCGTTCTTCGGTGTCGCGCTAGGGGCACCTAGCGCGACTATCCCCCTCCCCCGAACCGTGTTCTTGCAGGTAGCGTGACCTCTGGTTGGGTAAGTTATGGACCTGGTTGTGGCGTGTGGCCCTAGGGATGTCATGGGCACCCAGTGAGAGCCACAGGGGCGCCCGGGGTTCCCCGGAGAATCAGTTACCTCGGTAGGGGTGCCGCGTGACTTAAGGGACGGTTGGACCTCATGCGTGTCCCCGGCATCCGTGCCTATCGTATGGTCATCAAGAGTCTGTGCTAGTGTTTGGTCGGTGGTTTCCGAGAGTCAGTCCTTACTTCCAGTGACCTGTCCACTAGTCGTAGCTCCCTGCGCACGCGTGTGTGGACCCACCTGGGAGTGGTGGAGAGCGAGACCCAGTGTGACGCGGTTTTTAGGCTGGTTACCGTAGGGCCCCTTGCCTTTGCCACCAGAGTCCAGTGGGGGGGAAAACCAGCTAGAGGACCCGACCTAGAGTAGATGGTCTGTGTGTGCACACGTAGTTGGGGGCTTAGGGCGCGCGCTGACGAGCGCGACCCCAGCTAGTCCTTGTTATGGTACTTGTTGCGTGTCTGAGTCTCACGCCCGGGGCGTAGTAGCTAGACACTTGTGACGCGGTGTAAGACGTCAGGGGACGCATCCGGTCGTTCTTCTTGTGGATAGTGCTCCTGTTCACTGGCAGGCGTGGACTCGTGTTTTGTTGGACCGAGGTTCTGTAGTACGGTGCTGTTAGAGGAGACGGCTTTTCCGTTTATTTATTTCAGCTTGTTGGTTCTACCGTACTCCTGTTAGGTAGGGTTACATTCTGCCTTCTCACTTCTCGTGCGAGGTGGGGATTCGCGGGATCCCTACTGGGCCAATGAAATGAGGCTCACCCCTGCTTTTCAGGTGAGGCGGGGTCTTCGAGAGGAGCGGCCGAGTTTCAGCGCGGTCCTTCTAGCCAGGGTTAGTCGCCAGTCTGCCAGAGCCGGGGGATGCCCCGTGTAGTTGTACTTTCTTTCTTGTTGACTGTACTTTCTTTTGGACATGAGACACTGTGGACCTTGTAGCAGTTTATTTATTTATATTATTATGTGCATTTTATTTTGGATTATTGTGCTATCTCTGTGGTCGTTGCAGCTTCTCTTGTACCCCCACACCACTCCTTTCTACCCTTCCGAGTCTTCGGGCTCGTGGGTTGGCGGGTCGAGATTCGAGACGCGCCGGTTCTTTTCCGGTACTCGGATCCTCGGGTCGTCACACGAGCCACCAAATCTTGGTGGGTTCATCCCTCGAAAGTTCCGATAAAGGTCACCAGTGCCATGGTGTGCCACTCCTGCTTGAGCCACTTGCTGCAAAGCCTGCGCAAGGCCTTGAACTGTATGTTGCAAGTTCCTCCATTCCGCATGATCAGCTGCCATTGCAATGGCCTACATGAGGAATAAATTACTTAGGTTCAATAAAATAGATAATAAAACAATTACGATATGAACTTAACCCAAGTTTCTACCCAATCTCACCAGGTCAGGTCTTTAAACTTAACAAGGTTAGGGGTCCTATGATAACACTTAGAACCCTAGAACTTGGAAAACCTAGAACTCTTAGGGAAACCTAGGAATATTAAATCTAGGCTCTGATACCAACTAAACTGTCACTCCCCGACGCGGAATATCGGGACGTACGGTTAGAAACTAGCTAGAGATAACAGTAATACGCTAAACTAAACAATTACACAAGTGCTATGGAAAGAAATAACTCTATTGATCAAGGATATACCAAATTTTATTACAATAACCAACAACTGTTTAAACACGATCAAACATAACTTCCAAAATGATTCTAATACAATCACTGACTCCAAAAGTAATAAAGTACTAACAAGACGCTAAGGAATAACTAAGGTAGACAACTATGCCAACACGGCATCTACTAACAAGTACACTCAAAGTATCACTCATGTCCCTCTCCATTGGTATGCGCATCATCACCTGAACAGCCTGGAAAGGGGGGAAACAACAACTATGAGCTGACGCTCAGTAGGAAATAACAGGCAAGTTTACGTGATTAACAATTAATAACATTTTCATATGCCATGCTAATAAAGGAAATAAATGACGATATAATGAAACAACGTAATAAAAGATCTTGCAAGGTCAAGAAATATAATGACAAGAATTAACGAGGATAACAATTACAAGAATTTACAATAGGAGATAGTAATAGAGAATTGGCCAACAAGCAAGTATTTTAAACAACATTCCAAGCACGATCAAGTAACAAGAGTAATAAGAGATTTTCTGTCGTAGACATCACACTAGTCATGCACTCGGTGCAATGCCTCACCATGTCATTATAACATCCCATGGGCTCACTAATTTTTCGGGCGCTCTCCCCAGGACCAGACTGGGCTCTTATGATGCGTTGGAATTGATTTATTGGATCCAAGATCCCACATTGTCTAGACATTCAGTCAAGTTAAATGGCCAATTTAATCAGAGGAATTAATGTCCATAAGTTCATATTTAAAGGACTAACTTGTCTTTAGATTCCAGAGCACGAAACACGATAAAAGTCATCTCCAAGAGATGTGCGGTCGTACAGAAGCCGATCAAGGGGTATATACGGCTACTAATGGGCCGCGTATACAGGAACTGGACTCAAACTCAACCCTACGAGGTCAAGGATGAACGGCTGACAGTAGGACGCTCTAAGGTATGAACGGTGCATAATGGGCCGTGCATGTCCAGATGACATTAAGACCCATGAATAAGATATACGGACCATACTGGGCCGTATTAATGATGTACGGTCCGAATCGGGCCGCCTATGAGGGTATGCGGTCTAACAGAGGCCGTGCATGCCTCTCATAGTCTAATTCGATTCAAGTCTTAAACCAGCGGTTCGGTCACGTAAAAAGGTAGTTCTAGTGGTCATTAGGTTCATAACTGGGATATAAAGAAATCCCGTGAAGCTAAGTTCACCGGATGGAGTGTCCGGTGATAAGTTTACGACTTAAAGGGGTTAACGACTTACTAGAAGTCCACAATTTGTCAAAACATTATACTGGAATAGAATGATTATCCACAAACTAAACATATAGTTTTAATCCTAATTACCATGTTAAATCATCAAGAATTATCATTTACATTAAGTCAATTTGCCAAAAAGATGATTCAAGATGATAAGCTAATGAACAAGATCGCGTAGGAATGAACAACATGCAATTAACAGAAATTTAGTTACATAATTAACCACTAATCATGTGGGTTTCTAATTTACTAATTATCATTTATGACACTAAGATGAATCATTTAAAACTAGTATTAAGTCACATTCTGTAAGGATAAACGGTTCCTGGAGAACCTTTCATCTCTGGGCTTAACAGGAGGCATACGGGCGGAAAGGGGGCTTGCAGGGATACACTGGGAGTTGGGCGGCCAAGGGCAGGCCGCCCAAGGTGTTGGGCGGTTCCCTGAGGGCCGCCCAAGGGGTTGGGCGGTCCTGGAGTGGCCGCCCATCCCCTGGGATGTGTGGTCACTTTCTAGCCGTCCAAGTTATGTGGTCTGTTCTGGACCTTATATCTAGATGTGTGGTCTAGGGCATGGCCTCCCGACTCTGGATATGTGGTCCAGTAGGGGACGCCCAACCCAGTTATGTGGTCTCTGAGAGACCGTCCAACTAGGATATGTGATCTATCGTAAGACCGTTTAACCCTGGGTGTACTCCGGTCATCCCTTCCACGTCCGATGAACGCCGGGAAGATGGGGGTTGCTAGGGTTTGATTAAAACGCTAATAAATCATGGAAACGGATTCTAATTAAGGGGATTTTGGTACCGTTGGAAAGCTAATGTAAAACTCTACCTAACAGTAAGGTCAATTGCATGATTAATTGCTGAAATCGAGATTTATAAAGTCAAGAACACAAGAAACCCTAGTTTTGACATGTTGTTGCTAAAACGTAAAATTCTCTCAATATACATGATGAAATTTGGGGCTTCTTATATCAAAAGAAAGTTACTTTGATGCTGATTCCAACCATATATGATATGTTATATGGGGATCAAGATTCATAACTCGAAATCATAACTTAACATGAAAGAACACATCGAAAACTAGGTCTAGATATGCTGTTACTCCGAACAGAAATTCTCTAAACATGCTTCATGAAATTTAGGGCTTTCTACGTCAAATGAAAGCTAACATGATGCTGATTACATGCATATATATTAATTAGAGTTTGGTCTGTTATAACCTACCTCAATTGAAGATTGAAATAAGATGCTAGATATGAAGAACGAACTTGATAACCCTTCTCAAAAATCTCGATATCTCCCTGGATACCTAATAAAAATTAGGGCTTTTACTCTCAATGGAAAGAGCTCGTCGAGAGGATCAAAATGATGTACTCATGTGTCAAATTTGGTTGAGGGTACCTATCTTAATCGAAGGAACAAAGAAGAATAAAGGAGGAGGACGAGATGCTGACCCACCTCCACTAATCGCCAAATAACTTCCGTGATCGAACTCCTCTGCGGCTGCCGCTGCTACCAAAGGAAAATAGGGTTGAAGAGCTTCAATTTTATAGCTCATACACCTTCTGGAGCCTTTGGAGCTGGGAGTATTTGTCGATGCAAGGTGAGTGTTTGAAACGGCGCTGAAATGTTTGACCCAATCAAAGTTCGACCGCCACCACACTCTAGGGTTAGGGTTTCGCTCAATTAATAGAGGGAAAATGATCCTTAGATCGTGGCCTTCCATTTGCCACCGATTTGGGCTCATTTGGTTGAGTATTAAGGTCTAATTTCGTGTTTTAAGTTAAGATTAGGTAAAAGTTAGGTAAGTGTATATTTTCGACTTAATCCTCTAATTAGACAAGGTTACGTATTTTAGTTGGGTCGACCACAGAAGACAAAGTTGATACATAAATGGTCTTTTACCTAATTACCATTTTTCAAGATTTTTATAAGATAGTCAAATTTTTACTAGTTCTATTTACAAGGTAATTAAATATTAAATTCTGAAATTCAAGCATTAAACCATTTTAATTCAATTTTTAATCAATAAAGGCTCAATAAATAATTTGGGGTATTACATGCAGTGCATGCCATGCCACCCTGATCCTGCAAATCATGAATCGAGTAATAATCGGGTGCTACAACTTTTTGCACCGCCCAACTATGGGAACAATTTTTTGTGTGTGTGTTTGTCTTGAAGTCCATCCCAACTTGTAGATGTGAGATAAATTTTTAGTGTTGATAATTTTTTTGAGATCTACTTAATTTCATTAAAAGAAAGAGGGGTATTAATACCGAGGGTACAAGATGATGACAATAACAAATAAGTCCCTACTCTAATTTATTTTAACACTCCTCCTCAAGATGGAGCATATATATCAAACATGCCCAGCTTGTTACATAGTGCCTTAAAATGAGAAACTCCAACTGCCTTTGTAAATACATCTGCTAACTGATCATCTGAAGGAGTGAAGGGAGTACAAATCTGTTGTGACATAACCGCATCGCGCACAAAGTGACAATCAATCTCAATATGCTTGGTACGTTCATGAAAAATAAGATTTTTAGCAATATGGATAGCGACCTGATTGTCACAATGCATCTCCAACGGCTCAGTATAAGTAACCCCAAAATCAGACATCAAACTCCTTAACCACAACATCTCACATGTAGTTTGTGCCATAGCCCTATATTCAGTCTCAACGCTAGATCGGACAACCACACTTTGTTTCTTGCTTCTCCAAGTGACTATATTCCCTCTAACATAGGTACAAAATCCTGTAGTGGACCTTCTGTCAAACTTTGATCCTGCGTAATCAGCATCAGAAAAAGCTTCAATTCTCACATGACCATTTTTTTTGTAAAGCAAACCTTTTCTTAGAGCGGCCTTGATATAATGTAAAATCTTCAGAGCAGCTACCCAATGGCACACCTTAGGCTTTTGCATAAATTGACTAGTTACTCCCACTGCAAAAGAGATGTCAGGTCTAGTAACAATCAAGTAAAGAAGCTTCCCACACAATCTCCTATATCTTTCAACATTTGCAAACTCGGGGCTGTCCTCATTATCAAGATCATGCTGTGGAACAGTGGATATGTCAGCTGGTTTACACCCAATCAAACCCATCTCTTGAAGTAGGTCCATAACATACTTCCTTTGTGAGAGAGAGACACCAGTTTGACCATGAGCTATCTCAATACCCAGAAAATAACATGGTCTACCCAAGTTCTTAATAATAAAATACTTTTCCAAGTACTTTTGAACCTCTTTAACACCTTCCGTGTCACTACCAGTAAGCAACATGTCATCTACATAAACAATCAAAATAATCATGCCAGCAGGTAAATGACGAACAAAAACAGAATGATCAGCCTGACTTCTCTTCAGCCCAATGCCAAATGCAATTTTGCTGAATTTATCAAACCAAGCACGTGGACTTTGTTTCAAACCATAGATAGTCTTTCTTAACTTACATACCAAATCCCCCTAAGTCACATACCCTGGAGGTTGTTCCATGTACACCTCCTCATTTAGATCTCCATATAAGAAGGCATTTTTCACATCCATTTGAACCATTGACCATCCTTGATTAATAGCAAGAGAGAATAGGATTCGAACAGAATTCAAGCGTGCCACATGGGAGAAAATTTCAAAATAGTCTACCCCATAAGTTTGTGTGAACCCTTTTGCCACCAATCTCACTTTGTATTTGTCAATAGTGCCATCTGGAGAGTATTTCACAGTGAACACCCAACGACAGGAAACAGGAGTAACATTAGTCAGACGGTCTACAAGGGTCCATGTGCCACGAGAAAGCAAGGCACGCATTTCTTCATCCATAGCAGCTTTCCACTCTGGTTTAGTGAGGGCCTCAGATATAGTCTTGGGAATAGAAATTGTTGAAATAGCCAAAGCAAACTGACGAAAGGATGGAGTCAAGGATGTATAGGAAACAAAATTACCAATGGGGTGTTGATAAATGCTCTTACAAGATCTCACACCTTTTTGAACAACAATAAGAAGATCAAGATCCAACACAGGTGGAGAAGATGTCTCACCAGAAGGGGCAGGTTCCTCCGTAGATGATGGTGGGTGGTCATCACCTGGCTGTAGCATGCGCCGCTTATAGACCAATCCATGCATATGATCTGTAGTAGGTGGCTCAGAGACTTCATCATTAGTGACAACAGTTGAGTCAGAAGGAAATAAAAGAGATGGAATAGGAACATCAGGAGCAATAGGAGAAGTTTGTACATCGGGTGTGGCAAAAAAAGGTACAGACTCATAGAAAGTAACATCTGTAGAAACAAAAGTCTTCCTGGATTGGGGTTCAAAATAACGGTAACCCTTTTGAGTTCTTGAGTATCTAAGAAAAATGTAGGGAACCGACCTGGAGAAAGTTTATCATGGCCTGGCCCAAGAGAATGAACAAAGCATCTGCATCCAAACACATGAGGAACCAAGGGGAATGGTGTACCATCAGGATGCAGACATGAAAAGGGCGATTGCCCATTAAGGACCTTGCTGGAAACACGATTTATAAGGTAACACGAAGTAAGAACCGCATCACCCCAATACTGTTTGGGAACATTCATGTGGAACATCAAGGTACGAGCAACATCTAGAAGATGACGGTTCGTTCTCTCCGCCACACCGTTCTGTTGTGATGTATAAGAACACGAGGTTTGATGGATAATCCCCCAAGAAGAACAAAAACTGGCAAAAGATGTCTGAACATACTCCAATGCATTGTCAGTACGCACAACTTTGATAGAGGCAGAATATTGGGTTTTTATTTCAGTATAGAAATTTTAAAAAATATGAAGTACATCAGACCTTGACTTGAGTAGAAACACCCAAGGCATACAAGAAAAATTATCTATGAAAGTAACAAAATATCGAAAACCAAGTCTGGAGATAACTGGAGAAGGTCCCCAGATATCTGAGTGAACAAGATGGAAGGGAGCAGTGCTCCTTTTATGTTGACTCAAAGGAAAAGACACTCTATGATGTTTGCCTAATTCATAGGCATCACAATGAAACTTATTGATTGTAGATGGAACAGACATAACATCTCTAAACTTCGAGATAGAAGGGTGACCCAATCTGCAATGCCACTGATAAGAAGTGTCACTAGCCGACAAACCATGATGAGGCTGGAAAGGTCTATCTGCAGTAAAATAGTAGAGACCACCAGATTCATGTCCCCCACCAATCGTCTTCCTCGTTTAGAGGTCCTAAAATACACAATAAGAAGGATAGAAGGTCACTGAGTAATTTAAAGAGTGAGTCAACATGTTGACAGAAAGAAGATTAACATGAAATTTTGAAACATAGAGAACATCATTTAAAGTGAGATGAGACAATGAAACAATGCCTTTTCCTACAACAGGTGATTTAGAGTCATCTGCTATAGCAACAGGTGCATGAGAATTAGTGGAGTCAAGTGAGGAGAATAGGGAGCGATCACCTGTCATATGACAAGAGGCTCCCGAGTCCACAATCCATGAGGAATTAGAAACTGCAAAGGCACTACCTGAGTGGGAGACAGCATGAAAAGAGGATGATGATGTGGCAGAGCCCTTTATAATTCGTTGAATTGCCTCATACTCCTCCCGAGATAAAGTTACTCCCCCTTCCTGTCGTGAGGATGTAGGAGTAGAATCAGTCTGCGGCTGCTATGTAACCACAAGATTCAACTTACTTCCTCCCCTTCCGTACTTCTTCCAACAAAAATTTGAATGATGATTTGACCGCCCACAGTGTGAGCATGGTTGACGACTGTTGGCCCGTAAAACACTTGAAAAGGCATCAACGAATTTAGCCATGGGGACATAGAGCTCTTGCTGAGGCAACCGACCTTTGATTCCAAAACTGCAAGCCAGAGGTGGCGCAAGCTGTTGGCTTAAGCAGAGGGGCTTGCAACAAAACCTAAAGAAATCATGTATGATCACTTCAACAACAACAAAAAGACAGTAGAAGCCACAAGGCCCGCACACTGCATGTGAAAAAGCTTTAAGAACTTCCTCCTCATTAGTTTCCCAGGGGATCTGCAAGTTGCTGGCTCAATCAGCAGAGGGTTTGCAATGAAAGCATGTGAGCAACGGAGCCCTAAATAAACCCAGTAGTGATCACTTAATAACAAGAGAAAGGCAGGAGGGCATATGGCCTGCCACTGTTTAAAATTTTTTGAGAACCTCCGATCCTCTGTAGTTTTCCACAGCTAGCCCTTTGGGCTGTTGAGCTGTTCACCTCCCAAGAAGAGCACAGCACCCCAATGGAGGAGCCCAACGCTGAGGGGATCAAGCGACGGGGAGGCGGGGAGGCAGGGAGGAGACGAGGAACGCCCACCGAGAGTGGCGACAGCGGCCTGCGGAGAAGGAGGTCGCGGAGGCTCGACGACCGCAGCGGGACGGTCTGGGCACAGGCATGGGCGGCGGCTGGCGAAGAAGGAGGCTCGGTGACCGGTTGAGGCTTCAGACGGCTGACATCGAGAGTGGCGGCAGCGACCTGCGGAGAAGGAGGCCGCGGAGGCTCGGCGACTGTAGCTGGACGATCTGGGCGCAGGCATGGGCGGCAGCGGCCAGTGGAGAAGGAGGCACGGCGACCGGTTGAGGCTTCAGACGGCTGACGCGTGTAGATGGCAGCCGCAACTGGACGGCCTCTCACCCTGCGCGCAAGAGCCGCGCGTCCGGCGGGCTGCTGGCGGAGGAGGCGGGCTCGGCGAGGCTCTCCGCGGGCTACTGGCGGAGGAAGGAACGCGGAATCCACAAAACCGCGGTGTTGAGATACAAAGGCCCAGGGTCATAAGCACATAAACCACAACTCAAATAATCAATATGGGACTATTGCCCGCCCAAATTCCAACACTCCCCCTCACGGTCAAGATGGGACGTGGATAATAATTGGGTGGAGTAACAAGATAAGAAATATATATAGTTGGGCCAAGACCATGCTCTGATACCATGATAATTTTTTTGGGATCTACTTAATTTCATTAATAGAAAGAGGGGTATTAATACCCAAGGTACAAGATAAGGACAATAACAAATAAGTCCCTACTCTAATTTATTTTAACAAGTGCCCCCATAAGATGCTACAACTTTTTGCACCGCCCAACAATGGGAACAATTTTGTGTATGTGTGTATTGAAGTCCATCCTAACTTGCAGATGTGAGATAAATTTTTGTTGTTGTCTGCAACAGACATTGTCTTCAAAGCGGAGGTGAGATTTTACCCGTGTAAAAATACTCTTTTAGGTTAAGAGGTGAAGACTTACATTATAAGTACTTGGTTGCTTTCTCAACATCCGATGTTGGACTAATCCTGTGACCCTAGGTCTCACTACACTAGCCTCCCTTGAGAAAACAAGCGAGTGCGAGCTTAGAATTCTCACAAACGGTGCCATATGAAGAGGCAAAATCTCGCACTAAGCCTTGAGCCATCCGATTTAAGGCGATCACGTGATGCAGCTACTCCGATGTAGAATTATGTAAAGAGGGAAGAAGACAATCAGAGGGCCCATGGTGATAACCCCGGGGAAAATCCTCGGATGCTTAAGTCAGCGAGGGGTAGAAGCGATGTGCGAAGGGGGACGGGAGAGTAGAGAGGCACAAGATTACTCTTCACCAGTTGAAGTGGCTGAGAGTGACTTACCTTTCCAGAGGGATTCCTTGAGTTTATATAGAGGCGGGCTCCTTCGTCAGGATAGGGGATGTGTGGGGCCTGTAGGACGCTGCATCCCCGTAGGGGACTCTTCTCGGTCAAGGACTCTCACCTTCTTCTTATCCCCTGGATCTCCGTTCCCAGATATCGGCGTAACCTCCGCTTGGATAGATGCTGATAATGACGACTTAACCCTAGCTTATTAAGGAATCCTTATGCCGAACTAATCCATGAAAGATAAGTGGAGGCACTCCTCTTCATCGCTGGGGTACCTGTTAAACCTTGGGATCACTCGGTAGGGTCTGTAGGCTTTCCCCGAGCATAAGGGAGACCGACCGATCGGGCATCGACCTAAAACTCGGCGGGCGACGCAGGCCTTGGGCAAATGATGTCTTAGAGTAAGTGAACCTTGCAGGGGCTATCAGTTGTTGGGCCAAGTAAACCTCGTTGGACTATTTGGACCGCGCATCTAGTGGGTTGCGAATATCTCCCTCTCCACCACATATCTACATAGTTCGAGTTAGATAGACAATTAAATAGTTAAAAAAATCAGAAACGTCACTTTCATCCCATTTAAGACATACAATCTTTTTTTTGATTTTGTTTACTGTCCAATTGATGACTGAATTGTACCCAGATCACAGCGAGAAAAAAATATTTACATGACACAATAAGCTGCTACACCGCCGGCGTTGCAAACATGCATTACTCTTGAAACTGTGCAAGCATGGAAGGTCAGTCCTAGGACTAAACTGCTGTGGAAATGAGTCCCATCAATTCACCAAATGACCAAAAAAAGTCATTTAAGTATTGAAACTTGGTTAAAAACCATGATTCGCCGTACCGCCCGTCCGGGGCGTCTCAAAACAAAGAGTCAATTCTCAAGATGTTCTTAGAACAGCCCTACAGACAAGTTCTTCAAATCAATCTGCACAACTTGAAGTCTTATATTCCACTATATTCTCAGGGTATCTCAAACAACTGATCATCCGAATAACAACGACAATTGATCAAAAAAAAAATAGATAGATAAAATGAACTATGCTTTGGGCAAATCCGTGCAATGTTGGAGGCAACCGGCCATGTGGAAACAACATTGGTTGGTCGAGTTCTCAAACCTCAGCTGTGCCTTGGGTAAATCCTGGATCCTCACAACGATACCTTCCATCAGGACCAATCCCAAAACCTTTTGGATCTACGAACACGTTCTCCAGCAACTGGCTGCGAGGAGGAAGAGGGCTTGCATCGGCAAATTCCACGGCGTCTTCGATCACGTCGTCGATCTTTTTCTCAACTGCCTTCAGCTCAGAGTCAGTTGCTAGGCCGGGCTCAATCACGTATTTCTTCAATGCCATGATGGGATCTCTTGCAGCATAGTGTGCTTTCTCATCTGCAAGTAACACATAAAATTAGGTAAAGTTGCATAATAATCATGAAAAAACTATATGAATAGTTCGCATAGTATCTAATTATACATATGAGGACATATATAGTGTCATGTCTGTCTCAAGTGAAGGTACACTGCATTGTGAAACAAAGCATCTCCACCTTCTTGGTTCAGTCATTTTGTAGATTCAGATATTTGATTTAAGTTTGGACTCCCCGGTAAAGTAACAACTGAAATATTCAAAGAGCGAGATAAATATGGCCAGCCAGGTTTTGGGGGGGGGGGGTGGAATGGGAAGAGACAAAGATGGGAAGCTACATAGATGAGCATAATTTTGTACTGCCTCTAAATCCCTTATTTTACTTTCTTTAACTACATTTGCTTAACATTTAAATCAGCTAGAATTTGTCTAACATGTGCATCTTAAAGAAGTACAAAAAACTTAGAAAAAGCAACCGACATCATGCAAGACAGAGAAAAGTAGATAGGACCTCAAGTTCATCCACCATCCAAAATCAAGTGCTTCGGGTGGAAACCAAAGGTGGAATGATGGCCTGACGAAATAACTACGAAAATATGTGTGTCTTCAGGGGTTTGGAAGTTCTCAAAGCAACGATCAATCCTTTTGTCTGGTTGAAATGACAAACATGTAGCCATAACAAAGATGCCAGATAAATGTTCTAATGTAATATGTGTGTGTTGGCTTAGTTCCATATCGGATGTCTACAAATCTATGTATGACCAGGATATTACACTAAGGGCTTGTTTGTTAATAGGGTAGAATAGCGCATTCGACCCCGGGTAAGAGAGTTGTGTGTGAGAGGCGCCGGTGGGCCCCACACACTCTCTCACCCCGGGTAACATATTCCCACTATCTAATCCCAATAACAAACTGGCCTAAGAGATCAGGAGTCCCCCCCCCCGGGGACATATTCTCCTTCCTCCCCTCCTTCTTCTTCTTCTTCTTCTTTTTCTTCTTCAACTTGGTATCAGAGCCAAGATCAAGGGTTTGCCCACGCTTGCCTGGGTGCACCCAGGCGGGTACACCGTCTCTTTGCCCAGGCCCGCCCAGGCGGGTGAGTCGCCCCCGTCGAGGTATCTCTGTAAACCTTTCCCTTTTTATTTCATTTGGAGAAGCAGACCCCTGTCGACTGTCGAGGTATCTCCAGGGTTGTGTGTATGCAGCAAGCTATCGTCTAGGGTGAGCACAGACGAGGGGTGCGGCCGGGCACGTGCGCACGGTTCTGCGGTGGTGCCCTACCTGCGGCCCTTGTGTGAGGCTTTCTTAGCCGGCGTCTTTGCTGACGTCGTACCGTTTGTTATGAAGATGTGAATATGTGTGGATGCTTGTGGGCGGTTTGTTGGCAATAATTGTTTGTTGATATTTGAGGTGTAGTTGTCTGGTGCGGTCTCCTTGGGTGGTTATGTCCTATAGGGATAGCCGACCCGGTTACTATGTAGGACCTTGAAGGTTTGATTGGGCGCCTTATCTCAACACAGATTATTGCTGTACATTCCGTCGCTACTACAGGCAGTTCAACTCGGGAGACTGCTTCCCTTAATGCCTTGCAAGTGGCAGTCAAATTTGATGGACCGGCTACATATTTGACTTGGGCAAGGAGTACTCGTCTACTTGTGCAAGGACGAGGTTTGGAAGGATATCTAACTGGTGTGGTGAAGAAGTCAGGTAGTGTTTCATCCGGTGTGGCACAATGGAAGATGGAGAATTCGGTTGTGTTGGCGTTTCTGCTTAATACCACGGCGCCCAGTGTTGCCAGGAGTGTTCAGTTATTGGAGACTGCACATGAGGTGTGAGAGGCAGTGGCCCAAATGTTTTCACAGAAACTTAATTTTGCTCAGGTTTTTAAGATTCGGTCCCAATTGTAGGAACTTCGTCAGGGAGACTTGTCTGTGACAAAGTATGTCACAGAATTGAAGCGTCTTTGGTCTAAGGCTGATCATTATAGAACCTATGTTCCTTCTTGTTTTGTTGGTGTTGAGGGCTTCCAGAAATATGTTGAACATGAATGGGTTCAAGACTTCCTTTATGGTTTGAATTCAGAGTTTAAGTCCGTTCGTGTTCAGTTATTGGTTCGAGATGTTCTTCATAGCTTGGGACATGTATTCTCTACTATCCAAAGCGAGAAAATCCGACGACGAGTCACCTCAGCAGCGGGTGCTCCAGTGCGATCAACCCTTATTGTGCAACCTCAGACGCAGCCATCAGGAGAGAGAATATATCACCACTGCAAGAAGCCTGGGCACATCAAGGCCTATTGTTAGGAGCTTCATGGTCGTCCTCCTCAGTCTGGCCGTCGTGGTCGTGTCGTGGTGATAGTGGTGGTCATCGTGGTGGGGTCCGGACTGGAGGCCGTGGTCAGGGTAGTCAACTGGGGCAGGCTCATCCTTCTGAGAAGACTGAGGACACTTACCTAATATGTCTATCGAGGAGTATCAGACTCTGCGACGGTTGATGGAAAAGTATGAAACATCTTTTGGCACTACCTCTTTTACGATAGAGACACCTAGCCAACCCGAGGGGCATTTAGACTCATCTCACTTTGCCCAGTCAAGTATTACATCTAGTATAGAACGTGCATTAAATTGTGTAGGTAGGGAATCCAACGCATGGGTAATATACTCAAGAGTCTCCAGTCACATGACAAGTACATCCACTTTTTTCCGGTCATATCTCCTATGCTCGAGTAGGGATAAAGTCCGTATTGCTGATGGATCCTTTATCTCTGTCTCAGGCAAGGGATCTGTAGAATGTACACCTACCTTGAAATTGTCTTCAGTTTTGCATGTTCCTTCATTTCCTATAAATCTGCTTTCCATCCGTTCTATTACTCGAGATTTGAATTGTTCTGTAACTTTCTGGCCTTCCTATTGTCTTTTTCAGGAGCTGAAAACAGCGAAGACACTTGGATGTGGTAAAATGCACAATGGACTCTACTACTTGGAGGATGAAGCATATAGTTTGAAGCCTGATGTGGGTAGGTTTGCCTTTTCAGTTGATAATGCTATCTAAGAGATTGTGTTACAACATCGTAGGCTAAGACATGTTCCATTTCCGTTTCTTGATCGTATGTTTCCTTCTTTATCAAATAAGTGTAATACACATCTACTAGTTTGTGATCATTGTGAGCTGGCTAGACATACCAGAGGAGTTTATCATGTTTATGGAAATAGAAGTTCTACACCCTTTGACATTGTGCATTCTGATGTGTGGGGTCGTAGTACCATTGTTGTTACAGGTCATTGGTGGTTTGTTACTTTTATTGATTGCTTTAGCCAAGTAACTTGGGTCTACTTGTTGAAGAGTAAAGGCGAAGTTCTCAGTTGCTTTAAGGAATTTCATAAGTTGGTGGACATACAATTCAGTGCCAAGATTAAGATTGTGTTCTGATAATGGGACTGAATACACTAATAGGGAATTCTATGAGTACCTTCAAGCCCATGGGATTCTCCACCAGACAACTTGTGTTGATACTCCAGCTCAGAATGGGGTGGTTGAGAGGAAGAATAGACACCTACTGGAGGTGACTCGTTCACTCTTATTTACCATGATTGCTCTAAAGTTTTTGTAGGGTGAGGCAGTATTGACTGTTGCCTACTTAATTAACCGGATGCCTCTCGGGACCCTTGGTTTTGTATCTCCTCTTCAGTGCCTTAAGGGGTCAATGGATTATGTAGTCCCTCCTAAAGTGTTTAGGTGTGTTTGCTTTGCCCGAGATCATAGGCCATATGTTGGTAAACTGAAACCTCGAGCGTTGAAGTGTGTGTTTGTTGGCTACTCTGCTATTCAAAAAAGATATAAGTGTTATTACCCTCTTGAACGACGTTTTTTGGTCACTATGGATGTTTTCTTTCGGAAGGGTGAAGCCTACCATGATATTCGTCCCTTTGATGGTGGGACACTAGCCTTACTTCTTCCAGAAGAGTTCTTTTCACTCCTCCTAGTTTCGGTGTCCAGACGGAGTTTCATCATGGTGGTGATGACGTTCAGGGAGAGCCAAGAAATAGAATTACAGAGGAAATAGACCAGTCCTATGTGCATCCACGTCCTACTACTATCCAAGTGTCTTCACCGATTGAAGCTCCATCCATTTCTTCCTCTAAAGTCTCTACGTCGAGTCATACTGGTCCCATTGCCCCAATTGTTTCTGACCTTGATATTCCTATTGCACAACGAAAGGACACTCGCCCAATTGTTCCTCCTACTCGTTACCGTTATGATATTGCTAATTATATTTCATATAAGTCTATTTTTCCGTCCTATCAGTGTTTTGCAGTTGCATTAGACTCTATTTGCATTCCTAATACCTGGCAAGTGGCTATAGAAGATCCTAAGTGGAGGGAGGCTATGTCGGAGGAGATGAGTGCTTTATCCAAAAATCGGACATGGGAGTTGGTCTCTCTACCAGTGGGAAAACGCCCTCTTGGGTGTAGATGAGTGTTTACTGTGAAACAAACACTAGAAGGCAAAGTGGAAAGGTACAAAGCTCAGGTAGTAGCAAAAGGCTCCACTCAGATATATGAAGTGGACTATGATGAGACATTTGCTCCTGTGACAAAAATAAATTTTGTTCGTATCTTGATTTCATGTACAGCTAACTTTGGTTGGGAGCTACACCGATTGGATGTGAAGAATGCATTTCTACATGGTGATCTTCAGGAGGAGGTTTATATGGAAATACCACCTGGTTTTGACAGTGAAGTAACTGCTGGAAAAGTTTGCAAACTGAAGCACTCACTATATGGTCTCAAACAGTCTCCTCGTGCCTGGTTTGATAGATTTAGTCGAGCTGTGAAAGGTATGGGATACAAACAGAGTAGTGCATATCACACTGTGTTCTGTAGGCATTTCAAGGGGAAGAAGACCATTCTCCTGGTGTATGTTGATGATATTGTTATTACAGGAGATGATCACATCGAGATCAAGCAATTAAAGTCCAAGCTGAAGCAATTATTTGATAAAAGACTTGGGCCCACTAAGATATTTCTTGGGTATAGAAGTTGCAAGGTCATCCAGAGAGATCTATTTGTGACAACGAAAGTATGTGTAAGACTTGCTCTCAGAAACTGAGATGTTGGGGTGTAAACCTGCTGCTACCCCGAAAGAGCAGAATCATCTACCAGTGGCAGATGGTGGAGCGTCTGTTGATCGAGGGCGATATCAACAGCTGGTTGGGAGGTTGATCTATTTGTCACATACTCGACCTGATATAGTTTAGGCAGTCAGTGTTATCAACCAATATATGCATGATCCACGAAAAAAAAGACATTTGGAGGAAGCTTATAGGGTGTTGCGCTACCTGAAGGGATGCCCTGATCGGGGTCTATTGTTCTCTTGACATAATACCTTTCAGGTAGGAGGATTTGCTGATGCTGATTGGGCTAGATCATTGGATGACATGCGATCTACCTCTTGATATTGTATGTATGTTGGGGGTAACTTAGTTGCTTGGCGGAGTAAGAAACAATATGTGGTAGTTCGGTCAACAGCAGAAACAAAATATAGGGCAACGGCACTGGGAGTATGTGAATTTCTCTAGCTACAGAAACTACTTCAAGAGTTGCAACTGTGGAATGGGTCCCCTCTTCGTCTGTATTGTGATAGCAAGGCGACAATTGAGATTGTGAATAACCCTGTACAACATGATCGCACCAAACACATCGAGATAGACCGTTATTTTATCAAGGAAAAGATTGATCGGGGCCAAGTTTGTATTCCTTTTTTTCAGTCATCTAATCAGGTGACAGATATTTTTGACTAAAGGGCTTAGTGCATCTTCCTTTTCTATACTGGTGAGCAAGATGGGGCTTTGTGATATCTTTGCCCCATCTTGAGGGGGAGTAATGTAATGTGTGTGTGGTGTGTGTGTTGGCTTAGTCCAATATCAGGTGTTTACAAATCTCTGTACGACCAGAACATTATCTTAAGAGATCAGGAGTCCCCCCTCTGGGACATCCTGTCCTTCCTCCCCTTCTCCTTCTCCTTCTTCTTCTCCTTCTTCTTCAACTTGTTCAATGCACACTAAAGCCCCCCCTGCAAAATGGAATTGCCAATGCACCAGTTGGTGTCAGGAGCAGGTTTCGAACACATTGCAGTGCAAACAAAGGGTAGGCCACGCGACCAAACACAATTATGTGATCACACCCTTCATAGAAGGTATCTGGCAAGGTTTTTGGTGTGAACTGCGGTGAGCTTTCAGGGACAGAAACAACATGATATCTTGGGCTGAAGAAACACAAAGGGCAAAGAACGACTACACTCCAAGAAGAAATAGACACAATTTGATTCATACATCTTGCTGAACACCACGGCAATGAAGAGAAAAAATGGCTTGATGAGGACAATAACTGGAAAGTGTAGCAAAAGTGTAAGTTTAGTGAAAGAGAAGTAGACTTCTGTGTGGGATAAGGACAGGAACCATGTTTGTCCGTGCCTCGGGCCTCAATAGTTTGCTCTGACATGAACGCCACTGGTAAACTGGTGCATCAGTGACATATTAACCATTAACATTTCTTAGTTGTTACTAGACACTGGGCATTTTAAGGACAAGCAACTGCAGAAGCAAAGTTTCTTGTCAACGTTCAAGCTCTGAGGAGGAGGTTAGGCAAGCTTGCACGGCTGAGAGAAACCAGGCTATTGCCTGGTTGAACACTTTGGCAATTCCAATGCATGCCAAAATTGTCTTAGTATGCATATTCAGTGAATGCAGTTAGCATGTGAGATCTGACTTCTGATCTGCAGTACCTTGAATGAGTTCAGAAGTACTGTAAGGAAAGGGCATCAGTCTAAATCACTTCCAATGCAAACACAGCAACATGCAGCAGAAGAAAGGAAGCAAGCCAGCGTTCAAACTTAAATATAAGAGGTCCAAATGGCTCTACTCACTCTGAGAAACATTCAAGAAACAAAAGCAAAGAGAGTATAATTTCTTCAACTATAATAAGAATGATTAATGCATAACAGCTAACAGAGGAAACCAACAAATTTTGGAACCCATCCATCTCAGAAAGAGGTATAGCATAATGGATGATCTCCTAACTTTATAGACAGCGAGTAAGCCACAGTATCTTGATGCGCAGTCCAATTAACAATCTCATCATGCTATAAGAAGTTTGAGACTTGCAAGACCTGTAACACTATCAAGATCAATCAACCTCATGTCCATGTTGGAAGCGCAGACAAGTCTATGTTTGATATCTTTTACCCAAATCATAATCTAATCATGTGTTTATATCGTAGACGACTCTGTGTTTCACATATTTACCCACATTGTGTGCATTTGCTCTTATGCTGAAGTAGAACCCAATAACATAAATCTTATAAGACACATAATGCTTCGAGTGGATTCACTTTGCAGTACATGTGTGCAGAACCACCAAAACATTTAAGATGATCAAATGCCAAAATGCCTATACTACTTTCAATACCACAATTTGTCACCTAAAATGCGAAACTCATCAAGGGATTAACAAGAAACAGAGCATGAAAGGCACCCAAATCCGTATAGCAAAGTAAATCCAAGACACAGAGGGGCATGCAGTCTCACCAGGGTTTCGGAGCTCGTCTGGATCGGCCAGCGAATGTCCCCGGAAGCGGTACGTCTCACACTCCACCAACGTCGGCCCTTCCCCCCTTCTCGCCCTTGCTATTGCCTCCTTGGCCACCTTCCTCACCTTGAGCACGTCCATCCCGTCCACATGCACCCCGGGCATCCCAAAGGCAGGCCCTTTCTTCCAGATCTCGGGGTCCGAGGTGGAACGCAGGTGGGACATCCCAATCGCCCACAGGTTGTTCTCCACCACGAACACGATGGGCAGCTTCCACAGGGCGGCCGTGTTCAAGCACTCGAAGAACTGCCCGTTGTTGCAGGTGCCGTCCCCGAAGAAAGCAAGGGTGACGTGGTCGCACCCGGCGTCCTTGAGGACCTCGCGGCGGTAGCGGGAGGTGAAGGCGGCGCCGGTGGCGACGGGGATGCCCTCGCCGATGAAGGCGAAGCCGCCGAGGACGTTGTGCTCGGCGGAGAACATGTGCATGGAACCGCCCTGGCCGCGGCAGCAGCCGGTGGCCTTGCCGAAGGGCTCCGCGATGACGGCGCGGGGGGGGGGGGACGCCCTTGCTGAGCGCGTGGACGTGGTCGCGGTAGGTCGACACCACGGCGTCCTCGCGCTTCAGGAGCTTGATGAAGCCGGTGGAGTCGGCCTCCTGGCCATTGTAGAGGTGGACGAAGCCGAACATCTTGCCGCGGTGGTACATCTGGGCGCACATGTCCTCGAACGCCCGCCCCAGCACCATGTCCTCGTACAGCTCCAGCCCCTCCTCCCTCGAGATCACCTGCTGCGGCAGAAACCCAGTGAGGAAACCATGCAAGAAAAAGAGAAAGGCGCCATCCTTCGTATCAATTGGGAGACCCACTTGATCCAGGAAGGGATAAAAAGAACAAAATTTCCCACCAGGGACCGAGGGGGTCACATTACCAGAAAGGAGGCCGAGGAATTGGACTCGATCGGCGCGCTGAGGACATCGGACGAGGCGGCTACCTGGATGGGGCGTGGTAGGGAAGCGCAGGAAGAGGAGGAGGAGGAGGGGTGGAAGGGGCGGTGTAGCCTGGAAGAGGCGCAGCCGAGGATGAATTGGGACGAGGTGGGCTTGTCGGAGAAGGTGGATCGGGCGGAGATGCGGTGGGAAGGCAAGATCTCGACGGCCGAGAAAGCGGACATTTTGATCCCTCAAGACACCCGAACCCTTCCACCCCCTTTCTCTGCTGCCGCCGCTGCTCTCTCTCTCTCTCTCTCTCTCTCCAAAGGGTTGTTGCTGCTGCTCCCTCCCTGCCTTCGTGGCTTGAAAACTTGACAGCGGCGGCGGCGGAAGAAACGAGGGAGGGAAGCGGAGAAGGGGACGCCCCTGTGTGGCCCTGGGGGAGAGTGTGTGTGTTGCTGTTTGTTATTGTTGTAAGTTCGAAAACTTGGAAGCGGTTGGGCGATGGCCCCCCAGAAGAAGCCTGGCCTTGACTTGGGATTTTGGGGCAGAGACCGCACAGACAAGCTGCAAAGAAGGAGAGAAAGGCAAACTCCCACGTGTGGGGAGATTCTCTGACAGACGGATGGGAACGTGGGGGTGTGGCTGTGACGCAGGTGAATCACGTGATCAGGTGGCCGTGTAGTCGAGAAGAAGGGCAGGGGCAAGTAACCGAACCGCACAGATGACATGTGTAGCTTCTTCAAAGATGCAGATCCGCCGAACAAATGCTTCCTTTCATATTCCGGTCCCTTCAAAATCCGCAGGTCGTAGAGTTTTCTTATTATTGGTTTAACGAGCTTTCACGTTCAATTATTAAATCCACGTGACACCAACATTTTGTACGGCTCAGCAGCTAGGCAGGGGTTGGGAGGTTACGGTGACGATCGAGATGACTCAAAAACTTCAAACGTAATAAAAATCGTCGAATCTCTTGATCAAGTCTAAGAATGATCGACCTACTATCATTCTTTATTTGTCTTATCATTTTCGAATCATTCTATCACCCATAAAGACTGTATAATTATGAATGGCCAGATTTTCAAAATCAGCTCGGGTGCACCACTAATCCCAGGCGGTGCAGCCAAGTATTGTTGTTCTTATTTTTTGACGACGGAAAACAAAATGAAATTCGATGAAAGGAAACCCCGTGGATCATCCCTTGGATCTGAGGACCTGGGCCCGAGCCCGCCCTCTTTACTATGGCGTTTGGGCCTTTCAGCTTATTGTCCGCTTACTGGGCTAACAATTGATGGTGGTCCGACCCAAATTGGACAAGGCACGACACTTTGCCGAGTTAACTCAACGAGACTCTAATTGAGGACGGTAACTATGGGCATAACGGGGCCGTCATTATGGTTTAGCCAGCTTCATAACTCGATGAATCAAGACCTTCAAATAATGGTGAAAAATCGAACAACAACGAGCCATGTGGTGGTCAAATTAGATTATTGTAAAGTTTCTAAAGCAGAGGAAGATAGATAATCAAGGGTGTCATTTTACCGGACATAAATCGGGATTAAAAAAAATTCAAACCCTATTATTTCTAAATTGTTTTTTATACATAAATTACCTAGAGATTATAGTAGGAGAGTGCACCCCTCTTCAAGGAAGGGAAATGTACGCGTTCCACCGGGACTCTTCCAAGTAAATTTTAATTGTAAGAATGTGAGGTTGATTGCCGATCTTGAAAAATAAAGAGTAGGGAAATTATTTCTAACTTAATCAAGTTTATTTCTCCATAGTTAAATCGAAGCCCAACCTCAGCCCATGGCTCGGACTTCGAAACTTAAGTGTAAGACTCATTACTTCTCTTGTCTAAAAAGTGAAACATGTCGGTTTAACGTGAATTGGTTTTTAAAGATTCTTCGCATGACCCAAAAGAGTTATGTATTTTTCTCAACGAAAGATATAAGAAGCATCTACAATCTCAATTAGCAAACCCTAAAAAAAAAACCAGACATCTTACACTACTTTTGACAACTCTAGTAAAAATACAAAACACTCAAATGATTTCAAATGAGATAGATAATATGTTAGGTTTCTTTGATAAGTATATGCATAGAGCACTTAATTTCTTTTATCTAGGTATCATTGTATCATCAATTTAATTACCATGATTGGCATAGATTAGTGTGTGTAATATATATGCATAAATAGATAGTAGTGTCGGTATGAACACTATATATATATATATATTAAGATTTGTCACTACTCTTTATATTTAGTAGTTATGGGATTCTTTGGACTTTCAGATTTGAGTTTGACAAAACCCCAGCAGAGGATTGGGTTTAAAATTGTAGTCCAAACCCACCCCAAAAATAAAATGAGGTCAATTTTAATACTCAATTCCAGTTAGTAAGTTGGACTGAGTATCCATTATAAATAATCTTCAGACACTATGCAGTGTTTATGGCCCTTAAAACTACAACTGAGATTGCAACAAGAAGATAAAGTATTAGAATCAACCAAAAAAATATTTCCCTTCAATCTTATAGTGTCTGCCATATGAATTATTCGTTTTTTTGTTTTTAGGTCAGAAGAGGTAATTCAAGTCATTCAACACTAAGAGGAAACACACATAGAGGCAAACATGAAAATCACTACCATAGCAACACACCAAGTCTTGGGGGACATTGGTACAGATCTAAATCCATTAAGATCAACATTGCAAAGATACAACACAGTAGACACCAGGGGCCCCAACAACAATGGCCATTAAGTTTGAATTGACGAAGGATATATCGCTTGCATAAGGGAAAGACACGAGAAACTTGACGCCGGCAGAGAGAACTTCCAAAATCCTTCAAAAGGCTGATTTGGGTCGCATTTAAAAACATAAGCTGAAATAATTCATGAAATAATTTCAGGATAACATGTAAATAAAAGTGTAGAAATTTAATAAATAATTTGCACTCCTATATGAGATCCTAGTTATGACTATTACAGTTGTTAGCCTTCTTCTTAGAGTCTTAACCCTCACACGAATGGTGTCGCATGTATAGATATCCTTCCCTTCTTCCAGTCTAGGTTCTTCAACAATTCTTTTTTTTTGAATAAATGAAAATATTTCACACATTTCTCTTAGTGTTAATTTTTGAAGTCTATGTTCTCAAACAGACTTGCAGAGAAGCTGGAATTCACAAAAATCTACAAAGTTCTGATCAAAGAAGTCATTGGCCAGGCTGGATGATAGAAAAAAGAGAGTCCTCGACTCCATATAATATCGCTGATCAGCTGGTTGACGGCTTGAAAGGAATCACTAATCAGCTAAATGGGATGGAATGCTCTTACACAATGCTCTCTTAAATGCCTTTTGTATCCAATTAAGATGAGAGTATGAGACGTTGTCTAGGCAAAGCTCCCCTTAGGCGGCCATTTAGAAGACTTGTTTGTAAGACAAGACAATGAGACGTTGTCTTAGGCAAAACTCCATTTAGCCCTTTAAAATACTCGTTTGCCTTAGTGGGGAGTTGGCCGTCCTTATTCAGATTAGTTGGCCTGTCGATGATGATTTAGAAACCCCAACCAAGTCATGTGGGCCTTTTCACGGACACTATCGAGGAACAAGACCACAACTCTCATGTCTGTAGCCATGACACTAGTATGCGTGTTGTTTTCCTGAGAAGTTCTCTTAAGATAACTTTGTAAGTGGAGAAAAGCTAAATGTGTAGATGATTAGTAATGGGTAGTGGTAAATCAAGTCAGCTACTTCGTTGGTAACTTAGGGCCGATTTGATAAAAAGTTTGTCGGCCGGTTAATCTACCCGGGGAACACCGGGCCCCACCTCTCATTCGCCTCCCCCTCACCCATACCCATCTAACCGGCCAGGGGTAACATAATCGACCCTGTCGGGTCGATTAAGTTACCCCAACCGATTACCAAAAGGGGCCTTAGGGTTCGATGACTCGGGGATCCGTATGGATGGTACAAGTAAGTTTGACTCGGAGTTAGACTCGGATGACCTGACTTCAAGTTTTTATTAAATTGAATGTAAAGAGTTTAGGATAATTAAACAAATGCACAGAAAAATAAATGTATTGTTCATAAAAGTATGAATTTAGAGTTTAGGAAAAAGTTACACTAAGGAAAGACGCATCACTTTTTAAACTGTCGAATCGTTTCTATTACCATCTAATTGTTGAAAAAAAAAAACAAATTTGGGCCTTGAGTTAGAGTCCCAGGGTCACGGAGGTGATGTACGATGAGGAGCACGAGCGTGGGTCTCACAGGCTGTGTTTTACTCGAGAAAAAAGCCATTGGTTAGACACGGCCCAACATGTGCCGTGGGCCGCAAGCACATTCCCACCCGACACGCCAGGTGCGGTGCCAATCACACCCCGCCTTTTAACAGATGAAGTACGTCCGGAAAGAAAACATGCCAGGACAATCTCAGGGATGACACATTAAAATAGCACACTTCGGAGCATCCTGATTCCCGAGTGACTACTTTAATTCATATCAATAAAAAGTATGTCAAATCGATCATCGTTTACAGACTATGTGACCACCGAACTAATTTGGGCCAGGACTCAAATGGTCTGAAAAACAAACATCAATTGAGATAAAATTATGTGATTTAAATATTGAGCTAAGTTATGGTCATTTTATTTGTCACACTCGTCTTAATCATCTGATTTTTGATAAATATATATATAATAATAAAAATATAATTATTTGTTAGAGTTAGAATTGGCACCTGGGTCTACCAAATTTTCCCTCCAAATCCACCCAACCCTGTCCCACCTTCCACCCTTTCCCTGAGCGGTTGTGAGACGCCCGTGTTCTTGGCACGCGTGGTCTCTGTCACCCTGCCGGATCCTTACCTGGGCTGTTGCCCCTTGCCATCGAGCGGCGTCGAACTCCAACGCGCAGATTTTTTTCCCTCTCCTCTCCTCTCCCACGGGCTGGCGGACACGTGTCAACCCCGACACCGCTCAAGCTCTGGGTCCAGTGTGAGAGCAACGTCGCAGAACTGCAGAAGGCAGGCGCGCGAGGAAAGAAGGAAGCGAGGGGCCCACGGGCCACGACGAGCCGCAATCGCTGCGGCCGTGCCCTCGCAATTAAATTAGCTATTATACTTTTTTTCCTCGCGGAACTCAGATGGCATTTAAATCGGATTTATGTTTTTGGACGGAGGCAATTGCCCCATTCGCGGGCCCCCCCCCCACCCTTTGCCTTCTCCGGGTATTTAAGGATGAGAACAGGGGAGGAGAGGGCAGAGCTCGTCTCGTCATCGGGAGTTGCAGTGGTTGCTGGTGGTGGTGGTGGTTGTGGTGGACTGGTCACAGCTGCGCTCTCTCTCTCTCTCTTCAAGTTCTAGCCAGGGAATGAGGAAGACCGGGGCGTTCGTGGCCTCCGTCGCGGCGGCGTCCTCCATGGCTCTCCAGCCGCCCGCTGGCTCCTCCGCTTCCGCCTCGCCTGAAGCTGGCCGCCTCGTTCGGCCGCCATGCTTCTCTCACCAGGAGGTACTGCTGTGGTAGCCTTTCGGCCCTCCCTCTTTTTGGCGTGATCTTTGTTGCTCCCTGCTGATCTAGATTTGCCGTGGTTGCTCTGTTTTTGTAGTCTCCGGGATCGTCGTTGTCGTCATCGCCGCCGACGAGGAAGGTGACCGGGGGGACGGCGTCGGGGAGTGGCGCGCCGGAGGACAGGTACACCCCGCGGTTCGACGGCTTGCGGTTTATCGAGACTCTGGTCACGGCGCACAGGTGAAGACGACACCCCTTCGGGGCTTCTCTCCGCTGTACCCCCGCGGCGAGGTTGCTTCGTGCCTGGAAAATTGAAGAACTGCCGATGTGAGAAAAGCCACGGATTCTGCGCAGGAAACCGCGGTGGCCGAGACAAAGATTAGATGGGAGAGGATCCCAAAATTACCATTGATCTTCTATTACTGTTGGAAGATTTCCAACCCGTAGCCCGCGAGCTACCCCAGTTTTGTTCAACAACATATCTCTGTATGTACTACCATTTGGTTTGATGTGGTAAAATCAGCTTACCTTTATTACTTGGTGGTGTTCCCTCGTCTATGGGTAGTTGGCATGTGTCTGTTGCGTTTCCTCGTCAAAATCTCTCTTTGGGTGAGGGTAGTTGGCACGCGCGTTTCAAACCACCGTAAAGACGAAATCTCAATTAGGGCTATTAATGGGTTGCGCCTTCCTGGTAGGGATGCGAGTCTTATTTGAATTTAGATCGAATCATAAGATTTTTTTTTTACGTGTGAATTTTTAGGAGGGTCAAAAAAATTAGTTTAATTAGACTCACGGGTTTAATTCGGGTTGTGAGATCGGTGGTCAAAAAATTTAGTTAGATTAGATCAAAAAATTTAGTTCAAGTTTTGAGTTCGATCTTCTAATCCGGTCTATTTTTTTTCAAAATTTAAAATTATTTAATTAAAATATATTATTTATTTAATTAAAAGATAAAAATTCTTTAAAAGTTTAATTAATTTAATAAAATTATAGTTTTTATATTATTAGATATATTGTTTTTAATTATTTATATTTTTATTTAAAATTTTAAGTTAAGTCAAGTCTTAGTTGAATTTTATATTTTTAAAATAGCGTTGAGTTCTGTTCATTCTGATTGGACATAACTGAGTTTAGATTAGATTTAAACTTTAATATTGACGAGTCCAACTCGATTTTAACCCTAATAGAACATCAAAAATGAAAACACAAAATATGGACATTTTAATTTTATTTGGTTGGTAAAACTTCCAACCAGAGGATATTCTTTTAATTTGTATGCTCAACATGCAAATATAAGAACCTATTTTTTTTATAACAACCTTATCTTCTATTTCCTTTTTAAACAAATTCTGTTTGGAGTTCAAGTCACATGGACTTTGAAAATTGATCCAACCGGACACACCAATGTAACGATCCGCAAATCTTGAGACTGCTGTACCTTCTAGAAGCGGTTCTTTGTTTTGCATTTTTTTTCTCACATATTTGGAGCGATTGTAGACGCTTCCGGATGCCGATTCCCTCCCCTCCCACATGGGATGGGGAACTATAGACGGAAGCTCAAGAATACTTCTAAAATCTTACGCCACACACAGCTGATATGAAATATTGAAAACTTTTCTTCTTCTACTCTACGTTTCGCCTTCCTTGGGTATTGACATTTGTACACTAGCATGGGGTTGCCGCCCATCTTTATGTTGTACGATGCACAAAATATACTTGGTTTCAAAAAAAATATAAATAAATTTATAAAAATAATTTAATAAATATATTAGTAGACATATTACTACGTAAAATCAGATAGTGGATAAATGTCATCGCCGTAATTGAATATTACCATCGGTAAGATTAACTGTTAACACCCTATCTCTCCCCAAGTCGTCGTGAAGCCCCCCCTTCCCCCGTTGTCGGCCCCCCCTCCCCCCTGCCCCTTCAGCGGCGGCTCCTCTAGAGAGGACACTAGATCATTGGAGGAAATAGGTGGCCCACGAGGGGGAGTACTAGTCTGCCCAGTCCGTTAACCTCTATAGCACCACCCTGTCTACCGTAGCCGTGGTGTCGAGGCCTGTTCCGTTGTTTTCAAAGTTGAAGGGTACACTGACCTTGTTCATGACGTTGACGTTTTCGTAGATTAGCTCAGTGGAGTCGAACTCCACCATACTGCTGCCGATGGGAACACACACCATCGCCTAGATGCTAAAGTTCTGGGCCTACAGGGCCCGCTCGCACCCCCCAAGTCCAATCGCTTTGACTCTAGCACCTGCGTCGTTGACAAGGTGAACAAGAGGTCTCTCGACAACCCCACGCTGTTGGGGAATCTCTATATCATGGACAGCAAGAAGAATCACTGTGTCGGTGACCTCCTCGTTGATGGTGTCGTCAGTGGAGACCAATGCATCGGAGGTGAGCGAGTTGAGCTCCCGGAGTACCTTCTTTCGGTGCTCCTGCTTGGCGGAAGAGACCGCACTGGTCCCCCATGCCTTATGCTTGTCCTTGCAACCCTTGTAGTAGCCGTTGCCTCATGCGAGGAGGGAGGGACCCCCGGGCATATCCACGGACGATAGCTAGAAGATGGGTGTGGCGTCGGTTCTACGTGGGAGTTTCGCGGCCCTCTTGCCTTCCCCCCCCGCCCCTCCAGGCCCCCATCTTCCTCTCCAATGAACTCGCAACCCTCTCCCCTTGTGCAGTTGTAAAGCCCCCTCGCCTTGTAGGCATGCCCCCTCCCCCTATGTCAAATCTCTCTCTCTCTCTCTCTCTAGTGAACCGTGATATATTGGTCATTTAACATATATATAACGGGAATATATAATTTTTTTTAGAATATTCGCTCTCTTGTCGACGAAATTTAACCACGATGTCATTTATGTACTACGTAATTTTACGTAGTGATATGATTTATGAGGAGGATAAAGTTCGCCAGGCTAGTGCAGCCCAACAGCATCAGACCCATGGTGGCTCGACCCAATCACGTCAGAGAAAGGCTGTTCGATAGTCTTTGGCCTAAGCCGGGCGGCCCGTTTGAGGTCCACAGAAGATTCGCCAACTCGCGGATAAGATTGGTGCGAGCATCTCGGACGTCGGAGAACTCGCCAACTGCCGAATGTTGCTTTCGCCATTATAGACTCTTCCTTGGCAGGGACTGGTCACGCCCACAGCGCTGAGATTCTTATCATGAGGCCTCCCTTCCCGAATAGGCACGTGCACAACGAGAAATTCTTCTCACGATGAGGGAGGCGTTACTCCATGACTCACGTCCTTTCCCCATTAAGAAACAAGTCATCACCGCCAGGACGACCTATATAAATAGGTCCCCGACCAGGCGCACGAAGGGGCACACGGAGATACACAGACACACAAAGAGACTAAGAGAGTCAAAGACAGAGACGTGTAAAGAGAGACGAAGATCGACTGCTCTAAGTACTCTCCAGGCTTTGCGAGCACTCCAAGGGCCCCTCTTGCTACACACAGACTTGTTAATTCTATTCTTACGCTCTTCTCTCTTCCCTCTCTCCTCCTTATAATCTCCTTCAAAGTGTGTTCCTGATTTAAATATCAGAGGGTTGTCCCCTAGAGAAATACTAAGTACTCCTTCTGACGCTGTCTCTCTAGTGTTTGTAGAATTTCATAGATAGCTGATTGATATTCCTCAACAAATAAATTTTAAAAGTGTGGTATGAGATCTAGAGACTATTTTCCTATCTCTACAAATTATAATGTACTTTTAAAAATATATTTTTATAAATTTATTTATAAAAATAATTTATTTATAAAAATCCCTTCAAATGAGAGAGAGAGAACCGCACACGATGCACGTGACGTGATGCCTATCGTGTTGATGTATGCGACTGATGCATCAGATTCTGCATATAAAAGTATCGTTCCTCCACTCGACCACGTCAAGGTGGTTCGCGAGTTACGGAGTTTACCTTCAGCTTCTCCCTGGTTCGTATTAACGAAGGAAAAATATAATGTACATTAAATATATAACATAATAATAATAATAATATTATTATTAAAATAAAATATAAAAATTTTAAGACAGATGCATTTATTAGAAGACACATAAAATAACCATCCGTCTCAAATAGTCAGAAAAGGAGTACGACAGTAGAAAGTTCGGGGCCAGCATTTGACGTCCGAGAAAATATCTAACTTTCAGTCCGACGCCTGTCCGTCATTCGATTTCAAGAGTCTGCCCCGCGTGCCAAATAAGTGACGGGCCCGATAGGATCGACCATGTGACGGTTGGACTTTCCAGTCCGCCTGATCAAATCATAGAGTCCATGTGGGAGGTGGGCCTTTTGAGTGTACGAGAGGGCGGCTATTGGGCCGACGGCGCTGTGTCCCGTCCCCCTCCTACATGTGGGCTTCCATGATGGCATCATTTTAAATAAATTTGAGCAGACTGGGGAAGGGGGGAAGGTCGCGACGTCAGCCGGCTCGTATCTTGATGTCACCTCGCACTCCGGAGACCCCTGCCCGGGTACGGTCGTGGGCCTGTGGGCCACGCCGGCCCTCTTCTGGACACCACGTCCTTAGCCACCCACCAAACAAAGGTGGGGAATTTGGGGGGGGGGGGGGGATCTTGTTCCCGTGGTCAACTAAAACCAGGATATTCCTTCAGAATGGAAGACATCATTTGTTTTTAACAGTGTATAGATGTTAAGGTCTCAGATTGTTTTTTCAGAATCTAAGATTTGATTTCTATAAAAAACAAATTACTAACATAAATATAGATTCTCCCAAAATCTATTTCCAGGTGTTAGATACAAGAGGGACCTAAACTCGATTCCCCTAGTATGTTAGATACAAGAGAGATCTAAACTTGATTCTCCCTAGTATTCAAAAAAAAAATACTAGGAGAATCAAAGGCCATGAGCATGTCGTTTATCAGAAAATGTCCTATATACCTCTTTGAAAAGATTAAATTATTGAAAGCGGCGGATGGGGGGGGGGGGGGGGAGACTCAAGATCTCTCCCATAAGAAAGAGAGAGACCTTTGGGGTTGAACCACACAGGTCTATTGATTTTTCCCACTCTCAATGTCAAGGAGTTGACAGTCATGGCGAGGAAATGTCTGCTTATCCATGTTATCAAAGGAAGAGGGAAGAGGATAGAAAGGTAGCTGAAAAGTAATTGCGTGTGTTAAGAACAAAGAACTGTAGTCTGCCGTACCCAGTTTCTTCACCATCACTTATCTTTCTCTGCTAAAGGTCGATCAGGATGCCCACAATCTGTCAAAGGTCTTCGCTCAAAAACTGTGTTGGCTCTAAAACAAGCATTCCACTGGCACTTAAAACTTAATAGCAACGAAGATATATAGTTCACATATAGATGTGCCGGATAAACAAATCACCATACGAGACAGCGTTATAGGAACAAAACTTGTAACAACACTCAGGCAGCCGTAATTAGAAAGGAATTGCGGCCACTCATCATCAGATTTCAGAATAGTACTGAGTTAACAACAAGGGACATGTTGAAATGTCGATAACGCGGTGTTGATATTCAAGTGACTATGGACAGGAACCTCATTCCAGAAATCGACGTGAGACTAATATCCAAGTTATAATACTTCGTCCTCACGGTCAAGCTAAGTTGTGGAGATTAATTAATTAAATGGAGGTGAAAAGATATGAGATTCGATCTAAGATCATGCTCTGATATCATATTGAAATCTCAAAATCATGATGTCGAGAGATTCATAAGTCTATGCACAGAAATCTTAACCCAGAACCGATGTGAGACTAATGCCTAAATTTCCAACGTGAGCTGAAATGCATTATGGTACATTGAAAGGCAGCCATTGAGCTAAGACCCACGTGATGACATGATTCATTGAGGAACAAGCATCTTTCTCTCTTTTGCTGGTGTGTGACGTGAAATCAAACACGGTTAGTAAACTCCATGCTCACATTCCTCGAGGATTAAATATGAGTCTAGACCGTTATCCTTTTTACATCTTCCTCGTCAACTAAGAACAAACCAATTGAATCTTCAACTTATCCATCGAAGAAATGGATGTCCTGCTGTACCGATTCAACGTTTCTCATTGCAACTACCAGGAGGGTCGGTCTTTTTAACAATCCTGGGGTGCTTTAATATCTTCTGTAGAGAGCCAATTTTTTTAAACCATTAGAACCCGTGCTAAATTTTTTTTGCCTCCTTGCTAAATGACATAGGGATGCTTAAAGTCTTACCCTGCTAATGAGTAATGAGATCCTTCGCTTCTACAGAAACATCGGGCATTGAAGGCATTCTCAAGTCAACCCTCATAGTCTCATGCATTTTTTGGTTTCAATTCACAAAAGTTCATTAGGCATTTAACAGCTATGATTGCATAACAGAAATGACTACCTTTTGAATGTATTGAACTGATCGTCGTCTTCAAATGGAGGAACTCCATAAAGAAACTCACAGCACAGGACACCCAATGTCCAGTTATCAATTGTTGTTGTCTTGTATCATCTTATTCATATCATTATCCAGTGACACATTTAGGAAGCATTAATGCTCGGGAGATTTGAAGGACAGAAGAGCTCTCCAGCATTTGTTATTCAATAGGTCAGTAGCCTTAAATGACATTTTTCTCATTATTTTGGGCTCAATTTTAAAAGATGTGTCGATGTCTTCATAAAACTCTATTGAAAAAAAAGAGTAATGCTTCACAACCACTGACTTAATTACACCGCCCAGAGATATAATACTTTTTTTTGATTTTTTTTGACGCAGAGCCTACACCACTCATCCCCCTCTCCAAGAGAAGACTTTTTTTTTCTTGCTCGACCCCCACGCCACGTCGGATGATGGCATGGAATGAGTCCCACATCAAAAAAAATTTCAAAAAAAACATTACATTGTTGGGCGGCGCAATTAGGGGGGTAAGTGTGTAATAAGCATTACTAAAAAAATAGCAAAAAACTTGCCCCCCTACCCCTGCCCACTCATATAAGAGAATTAAGTGTGCGTCCCTCTTCCTCCCATCTCTCCCTTGTGAGATCTTATCTTATAGTTTACTCATCATGACATTCATCTCTTCATCCGTTGTCTGCGTGGCTCTGCTACAAGATCCCCACCTCCACCATCCCTGTGAAGTATTTTTTTTTTTAACTAAGGTTATACTTGCAAGGGACGGGGGGAGAGACTCGACCCCGGCAACCTTACAAGAGAATTTATATATAATAAGTATAAAGGAAAGAAGAGGGTTGGAGATACAGGGGACCACGAAGGTCTGAGGGGAGGCATCCTGCTAAAGAGGGGAGGAGGCCCACTAACAACAAGTGGGCAAGGCCCAATAAACTCCAAGAGGAAAGAACCCAAAAGGAACCCTGAGATACAGCATGTGAGCAAAGCCCAATAAGCCCAAAAAGAAAAAATACAATGAGGCCCAAGAGATGGGGCAAGTAACACTGTTGCAGAACAAGGCCGTCGGTGGCTGCAGCATGGCTGGCGGACTGGAGCGCACCTGGGATGGCCACCCACCCAAATGACGTGTGCGCATCAGCAGGCGAGACCACGAACGGATGCAGGACATGAGGGTGGTTGGAGGGACCACGCCGGAGTAGAGACGAAGAGCCCACCAACGGCGGCAGGCAGGCGAAGCAGCAGAAACCGATGGGAGCGCCAGCGCAGACGGGCCGCAAGGGGGTGGCGACGGGAGAGCGAGCATGGGGGCAGGAGGGCCGGAGGGAGGCAGGAGGGTCGACGACCACCAAAGCAAGGGGAGCAGGGAGAAGGCTGAACATGTCGAGGGGGGGCAACCGAGGGGAAGGTAGGAGGGTCGGAGAGGATGAATGGGATGCCAAAAAAAGGGGAGGAGGTAGGACGAGGGGGGTGGCAGCCGAAGGGAGGCCAGGGGCTAGCAAGAGGCAAGGAGGAGCTGACGAGGGAAGGGAGATGGGGGGGGCAAAGGGAGGAGGAAGAAGAGGGGAAGAGGGGGGGGGTAGGGAGGGAGGCAGGAGGGCTGGGAGGACGGACGGAGAGGGAGGCGCACCACAGGCATCCACCTGGGGCAGGGGTGAGGAGCAAGGGAGCAAAGGGGACGAAGCAGGATGGGAGTCACCGGCGGCAGGAGCAGGACGGCACAAGAGAGTGGTTGAAGAGAGGGCAGGAGGACAGAGGGGGGGGGGAAGGGAAACCTGGATGGCCGGCGACCGAGGAGGGGCATGGAGCGAGAGGGGGCCAAAGGACAAGAGGCAAGAGAGGAGGAGGCCAAGGGGTGGCCGAAGGAGGGAGAAGGAACAGAAGAGGGGGGAAAAGAAAGCAGGAGGTGGGACGAAGGGAAGCAACCCGGAGGACCTCCAACAGGAGGAGGGCAGTAGAGCGACCAGCCGGCAGAGCACCGATGGCAAGTGATGCCGGCAGGACACCCACCGACGCTGGAGAAGAACCTGGAGCGACAGGGGCACGAGGATGGCAAGGGTGGCGACCGGCAGTAGCAGAGCGCCGGCAGAGGGACCCGCCGACAAAGCAGCCCGAGTAGCATAGAGAGGAGCGGGAGGGGGACGAGCGCTCCCGTTGGAGCAGCTAGCAAAGGCGGCTGCGAGGCGAGAGGTAGGAGTGACAGGAGTCTCATCGAAACGGGTGCAGCACGGAGAGACATGCACCGAGGCAGTGGCAGTGAGTGTCTTGGGAATTGAGGGGACACAGCCCGGCGAAGCAGCAGGAACAAGGGCACCTAGTGCGCCAGCTAGGCCACCAGCCACCGGAGGCGAGCGAGAGTCAGCAGACGCAGGGAGGCGGAGTAGAGGAGCGGTGCAGCAAGTGGCCGGCGAGGGCGCCACTGCAGGAGCCAGGAGGCCAGGAGGGTGCTCAGCACCGCCAGCGCCAGATGCTGTAAGGGAAGGACCGCCACCGCACGCAGTAGGGCAAGCACGGGCAAAAATAGAGCATCATAACCATCATGTGTCCCATCAATGGTAGAGGCCGGAGCAGCCTCAGGAGTGGTGGCCACAGCAGCGACAACCGACGGCGAGAGGATGGGGGCCAGGGGGAGAGGAGGCAACTGGGCCTCAGAAGCTGACTGGGCGTTGCGTGATGGTACAGCGCGGGAGGGTGAAGAAGACCGAGGTCCCGCGGGAGGTTGCGTGCAAACGTCTCCAAAAACGTGTCGATCTCCAGGCGCTCGGAGAACGCCCAAGGAAGCACCAAGAACGCCGGCAGGAGCACCAGAGGGGGCCGGAGGATGAGGGAGCACATCGGAGGGACTAGCAGAGGTCACCAGGCCGGCGACGGGCGCAGTAGGGAGGACGTCCGTACAGCAGGTGGCAGTGGCCGGAGGCGGAGCGGGAGGTATTACTGCGGCGGCAGGGAGACCAAAACTACCCGCGGCTTGGAAGGGGCGACCAAGAGAGGGAGGGGGAGGCGCCGGGCCTCCCCCCCACCGCCGGCCAACACCGGAGAACAGGCAGCTGGAGCAGATCAGAACGCAGGGACGGGGAAGTAGACGATGACGCTGAGTTTACTGTAGAGTCAATTGAAAACCCAGGTGAAAACCCTGTGAAGTATTGCCCCACGGCAAAGCATGATTTACCTATCCCTACACCAACATCGAGCGGACCTCACTGTAGACAAGGCTGTTGTGTGTCAGTGTGATAACAAACTTGATAAAAGTAGGGAAAGAGCATAACAAAGAAGGGATACCTTATGATTGGAATTGCATCAATTCATTGTGAGATTGTAAGCCATATTTATACAGACATTTAACCTCAGTTTGAAAGGGAGTTTGGGTTAAGTTAAGTTACTTAGGTTAGTCCAGGATTAGCCTATTTTTGATTTGATAGCAAGAGTATTAACTCAGAAGTAAGTAGGTGGGCTAACTTAGTTTCAATCTATTGTGATTTGGTAGGAAATGGGTTAACCCAATAATATTTATAAGTAAAATATCATATTTATTTCTCATTTTGTAATTTTAAATATCTCTCTCATTCTCTCTCCCTCTCTCCCCTCCCCTCTCTCTCAGGTCACTCTCTCTCTCTCTCCATGCTACACTCATTAGTTATCATTTTTATGAATTTTTATCATTTTCAGAATTATTTTATTACTATAGTATTAGATTTATTAATTATTTTTTATAATTTTTATCAGTATTATAATTATTTTATTATTATACTATTATATTTAATAATTATTATTATTTTTAGAGAGAGAGAGTATTGATTATGGGTGTGAGAGAGAGAGAGAGTATTGATTATGGGTGTGAGAGAGAGAGAGAAGGTGCATTTATTGAGCATTGATTGTTGGGTTAACTCAACTTAACCCACCTCTGGAGGTGGATTTCGAAGTCCAGGATTACTCCGGGTTTAATACTCATCCTCCAGGTTTAGTCCAGGTTTAAGTATCAAAGTAATTTGGACTTCAAAAAGAGTTAATCCTGGATTAAATGATGACTAACCCAGGTTTAACCATATATCAAAGTGAGGCTTATAGAGCTGCGCTTCCCAAGAAACAAGGGAGAATATGTAAAGTTAGTACACAACAAAAGATATAAAGAAAATCCCCTAAACATACTACGCATCTAATGGTAGTTGGGTTGGCGTATTCGCTAACACCCATCTCAAATTAAAAATGCCTTGCCCGAGTAAAGTTTGTGAACCAAGAACTTGCACCATGCACCGGAATGATGTTTTGTAAGAAGGTCAACAATCCGATCATTAGATGAAATATGAAGCAATGTAATTATCTTGTGATCAAAATGATAGCGGACAAAATGACAATCAATTTCTATGTGTTTTGTCATTTCACAAAACAGATCATTTTATCCAATTTGAATAGTGTAGCGGCAGGAAAATGGTTCCTAGGCCACGTACCACCTTCTCTATTTATTTGTTGGGGAAGTCATCTCGCACCTGTGGATGTCTGCACACACCAAGAAACCAGAAGGGCGTCAGAAGGAGTCATGGGTGTTACCCCAGGGGACAACCCTCTGATGCTTAAGTCAGTAAGGGATTAATGAGCAATAGAGAGGAGCAAGGTGAGAGAGAAGTGGGGGCCGTAGTCGTTGGTCCAAGAGGCGTGTAGATCCTCTGCACGCGTGCTCGCCGCTCCCAGTGGGCTCTCGGAGAGTGCTCTCTAGGTGGTAAGGCCGCACAGGAGGAAGAAGCTCTCTGGATGTAGCGGACGTCCCTCTCGTCGTGGTTGCTAGTCGAGTTGCTCTCTTCTCAGTAGGAAGCTCTGGGGCATGAGTCTCCTCTTACATAGTAGTGTGGGATTTTAGTAGATGAATCTACCATGCTCTTCTCTTCTGTCGATGTCCCTTTTATATGGGTTGTCCTGGAGCGAGGGCCTCATCCCTTGATAGGGAAGGGTCCGTTTAGTAGAGTAACGTTCCTCCGCCGGGAGTTTCCCGTTGGAGGGCGATACCTCCGGCGTCGGTTGGTCCCTGGGCGAGTCTTGCGGCACTCATGGCGCGTACTCGCCCGTTACGGGGTCAAGGCCGACGTCGTGGGGGCAACGGTCGGTCGTCGGAGTGTCCTCCGGAGAGAACTACGCTTGGGCCGGCCTCATCGACGTCACGGAATCCGATGCTCTGTTGGGCCGGTCTTCTTCTTATTGGGCAGAGCATGCGCGCTCATCCTTTGCCTGGGCTCAGCACGTCCAAACCTTAATGGGCCGCGCGTGCGTGGGCCGTTTCTAGATCAAACCAGATTTACTCTCCTCACTTCTCCCCTACTCTTAGTTGTCGAGCACTCACAGGGGACTGAGAGTAGCCCAAGAGAGGGTTCTTCTGGAGGGTGTGATCCGAAGATGATTTCCTCGTACGGCGGGAGTCGGTGGCTTCGAGGGCCTGCTTGGCGCGCAAGGTGCCTCTGGCGGTGGCATAAGCCACGCTGGCAATGATGACGTCGAGTCTTGTCTTGTTCTAGGGATGTGGGCTCAGAATGGTCGTCTGGCCATGTAGCCGTACCACCGTAGCGGCAGACGTCCCTTCGCCTAACCCTCAGGGGGTGCAACCGTCGAATTGTGGTGGGCGGTTTATAAGAAGCGTTGAGGGGGCTCTCGCAAACCATACCCACATCCCTCTGGTCGTTGCACTCCATCGTAGGCGTCTTCCTCCCCTTTGCCTGGTGAGGATCCTCCTTTCTCCGTTCTTCTTTTCTTCAGTAGCGATGCGTCCGAGTAGGAGAGCCCTTACTGTCGAATCCTCCTCTTCGGAGGATACGCCTCAAGGCCGGGGCGGTGTGCCCAGCACTTCGGGTGCGGGCACTAGTCAGCCTGATTCCCAGCCTCTAGTGCCCTATAGGGACTTCCATGGCTTGTGGGAGACATTCCAGATCCCCCCCGAGTACGACATTGTCTTCCCCGCTGTGGGAGACGACATAATGAGTTACCCTTCTGGCGGGATCTTGATCCCGGTGGCCTCTTTCCAGGCGGGTTTTCGTATTCCAGTCCACCAGTTTATCGCGATCGTCCTTCACCATTACGGGCAGAACCCCGGGGCGATAACCCCTAATTCGTATAGTATCCTCTGTGGGTTCGTCTACGCATGCCGTAGAGCGTCGGTGGCGCCGAGTGTCGACTTGTTCCGGCAGTTCTTTCTCCTCCAGAGTTGCCCGTCCGACACTTATTTCGCCTACTTCAAGGCCCGCGCCAACGACCACTTTATCTCTGTCTCCCGTACCCCGTCCAACCGCAAGGGGTGGGCAGAGCGTTATGTATATTTGATCAAGTCAAAGGACTGGGAGAAAGCCTCTGATGGCTGGATGCAGGGTGGCTGTCCTCGCCCTTGGCATGACTCGAAGTCTTCTCTGAACGCCGAGGGTCGCCAGGATTTGAAGGCGGTTTCCCGGTACCCTCTCATCGATGCAGACCACGTTCTGACCCCGGCGCAGCTCCGAGAGCTGGGGTTGTGTCCTTCGTTGCCGCAGGGTACTGGCCTTGTCTCCCCGTAGGGTTGTGGAGGTAGTGACTGATGCTTGACTAACCTCGTCTTTGCCTCCAGGGGCAGTTGAAGCGCAGGGGTGGACCCCTAAAATCGTCCGGCTGCCGCGGCTTGCTCCTCGTCCCGTGGATCACGTCATTCCGGGAACCGGCCAGGTGTCAGTTGTCGCCCCCCCCAACTCAGGTCGCTTTCGCCCCGGGGAGGTTGCAGTATCCGGCCCCTGTCGGCATTCCTTTGGTGCGTTTGCCCGAGGCGTCGGTGGCCAGTGGAGGGCCTAGTCTTCGGCGGAGTGCCTCCGAGGCCACCCCTAGCATTCTCGGCGAGGAGTCTACCATGGCTGGTGGTGGTCGAGCTTGTTCGACTGAGGATGAGTTGGCAGAGATGGACAATCGTCGCCGATCGAGGAAGAGGGGGAGGGACTCGACTCCGGGTAGGAGCCGGGCTCCTCCTTCTTCTGGGGTGCCTCCCCCCAATGTTCGCCTACCGTCGTCGCCTGTGGTGCCGGCAGCTGCTACCTCGGCGTCTGTCTCCGGCGGACGGGGGCGTGAAAGGGGCAAGGCCCCTACCGTTGTTGAAGTTGACCCTCTCCCTCCGCAGAGGGCTCCTCCGCGTGGTCAGTCCCCGCAGCCCGAGGACTCGCTGGCGGGGGTGCTTGGTGTCCTGGGCATCGTCGACCTCATGCTGCGGAGTGCTCGCTGGCATGAGCACATTGGGGAGCTGGGTCCTGGCGTCATGGATGAGTTGACAGCCGTTGCCGCAAGGAGCGTGTGCCTAGTTGTTAGCGCCTTCGGGCTGTGGAGGCACCATTTCCTGGATGTCGTGCGTGAGCTGGAGATCAGTCGGGCCCTTCTAGCGGGGGCCGAAGGTCGTCAGAAGAAGTCCGAGGCTGCGATCGCCAGATTTCAGGAGCAGCTGTCTCAGCTTGAGTCGGCACTGACGGGGATGGAGCGCGATCGGGATTCTTTCTGGGCGCAGGCCGATGCTGCCGGCGAGCGTGCGACCACGCTGGAGGCGGAGGCCCGAGCCATGAAGGCCCGCGACTAGGAGATCGAGGCGGAACTCGCCAGGCTGCGCATGTCTTTGTCCTCGGCCAGCGAGGAGGCTGTGGAGGCCTTTCGTCTCTCCTCGGCTTATAGGGCCGAGCTGAAGGAGGCAGCCCCGGAGTACTACGGGCTGGCATGTGACCGTGGCTTCTGGGAGGGCTGGAGTGCTGCCGTGAGGGCCACAGCTGAGCACCTCGACCTCGAGGCCCCGGTTCTACCTCCTCCTTCAAATCTGTATGGCTCAGAGGCCGATGACGAGGAAGAGGGGTCTGACCCCGCAGAGGCGGGCACCGACTAGCTGGTGTCGAGTGCAGGCGAACGAGCACCTGCGGAGGTTGCCATGGTGGACTTGAGTGACGAGCCACCTCCTCCTAGCGCTGCTGCTGTGCATGTGCCTGCTGAGCCCAGGGCATGCGATGATATAACTGGGGCAGGTCCTTGAGAGGACGCCCCTAGATGTCTTTTCCTTTCTTTTTTCTACGCTTTCCGAGGTAGTATCCTCTTTTTTGTAATTTCACCTTTTTGGAAATGAAAACCTTCCTCTTATCTGCAAATCTTGAGATTTCTTTCGTGTATTTCCTTCCTCCTGAACCGCCGTGAGATCCTCTAGGGATACGAAACGGCGCCCTTGATGAGGGCTTCCGAAGGAGCGTGACTTTCGAAATCCGTCGCTTCCATTTCCACGGATTTGATTGAGGTGGTAAGAGTCCTCATGCTTCTGGGGACTCTGCTTCCCCTATAAATGGTGGCTCTCGCAGCGTTCCAGCGATCATCTCTGTGCCAACGAACCGTCGCAGGTAGCTTCCCCAGAGAATGTCCTCAGGAGAGTTTGCTACCTCGTCGGATGATGGATCGCTGCCGACTTGTCATCAACCCTTGGTCCTCCGGGAAATCCAACGCCGGTACTGTAACGCCCCAGATTTTTTGGATATTTTTCGGATCACTTTCGTGGGTCTCGGAGTGTGTTTTGTGCTTTACACGCGTTTTTCCGTGATATGCCTTCGGAACCTTGTGCAGGGTGAACCGTTGCGTTCTCCGACTACGGGACGTGACCAGCGCATTGTGCTCTTCCCGAGGATCACGGAGGTAATTTTTCATAATTTTTTGAATTTCTAGAATTTTTGGGTTTTTTTATATGTCTTAACCTCCTTTTTCTCTCTCTCCCTCACTCTCATTTCTCACTCTCTCCCCCTCCGTTTCTCTCTTCCTCTCCCTCTCTTCTCCGCGGGCGGCTGACCGTGGTAGGCAAGGGCGAGGCGGCGATGGCATGAGGGCGAGGACGGCGAGGATGGGTCGAGGATCGAGGGACGGAGGCACGGTGAAGCTCGGGTGCGAGTTTGTGAACCGGCGAGGGTTTCATGGCGTTTTCTTCGCGGATCGGCGTCCACGCGCGCCAAATCTTCGGTGGAGGTAGAGAGATGGACCCTCAGCTCGTGTATTTCATTTTCTCGCGAGTTTTGTAGGCCGTGGTGAGCCGAGCGGGCTTGTTTGGGCGTTTTGGGAAAAACTCATGTTTTTTTGGGTGTGAGTCGGATCTCCCGTTTTACGGCATTTTTTGTCGACCCGGGGGTTTAGATGCATGCCTAGGGGCTTGGGGAAGGTTTTCCCTTTTGTTTCCCCTTCACCTGGGGGTGAACGGGGCGTGGAATGGATTTCTTCATGGTTTCCGCCGTTTTCGGGCGCGGACTGGGAACGCGCTAGCCAAGGCGGGCACGTTCTTGGAGAACGTGCCGCCCAGATTGAGCGCGTTCATCGGGGAAGATGAACAGTAAGGTGATTCCTATCGTGTTGTAGGGTCATAGCGTGTTCTATCCCTGTCGCGCTATAGGGTCATAGCGTGATTTGATCTTGTCGCGCTATGGACCTATAGCGCGTTCTGTTTGAACGCGCTATACAAAGATAGCGCGTTCTTGGAGGTGACCAACCGGGCAGCCCAGGGCGGGCAGTCTACGGCTGATCATGCTCCCCTTGGGCCGTGTGTGTCCCGGACACCACGTGGAGTTCCGTGACCGTGTCTTTGGGTGTCCGGAGGTCCCGTTTACCTCGATTAGCGTGCCCATGAGTTTAAGGGTCCAAGTGACCTATAGCGTTCTGATCATGTTGCATTGGTCTCCGGTCGACCTGGTTGTGACCTAGTGGTTGACCTTCGGCCTCGTGAGTGTCCCGGACACCCCGTGGATTTTGTGACCATATTTTTGGGGGTGTCTGGAGATACCGTGTTACCTCGATAAGCGTGCCCATGGGCCTGGTGGCTCCGGTTGACCCCAGGTGTTCCAGGCTTCCGTGTTCTTGCTAGATCGAGTCACCGTGGATTGGGGTGAGTGCGGTGAGGTTTTCCCGCACGTAGTTGTTTCTTGGGAAGGTGGCTTCCGAGTGGGTCAAGCGTGTGGCCTTGGACGTTGAGTCCAGTCTCCCAGCCTGGGACTGGAGGTTTCTTAGTTCCCTCGTGAGGGAATGGTCTCGGTAGTTGTAAACTGCCTCGTGAGTCATCGCATCGTGATTTTGGACCTAAGGATTAGGCCAGATTGACGGCTCAGTGTTGTCGTGTGCAACGGTCTTGACCCCGAGTCTTGTGACTCAAAGGACATTGGGTTTAGTAGGTCTAGTGGGCTGTCCAGAGTCGGGTGGCTTTGAGACACCTTTTACTTCGCGTTACTCGCGATGGGTGCGTGCGTGGTTTTCTGTGTCCACGTTCTGTGAGCCCCCACTAGTCGTAGCCTTCTTAAGGCACGCGGTGCTGACCCAGCCGGGAGTGGTGGAGCGGCTGACCCGAGAGAAACAGTGAGTGGGCTGGTTACCGTAGGGCCCCCACGTACAGCCGAGTCCGGGCTTAGGGGGAATTACCAGCTAGAGGACAGGCCTAGGGCGTATGGTCTGAGTGTGCACACGAGGCTGAGGGGTTCGGACCCGCGCTGACGAGCGCGACCTCAGCTAGTCCTTGCTTTTTGGTACTACTGGTTACTGAGTGTGTCTGAGTCTCCGCCTGGGGCGCTGTAGCTAGACACTTGTGACGCGGTGTAAGACGTTAGGGGACGCATCCAGTCGTTCTTCTGGTGGGCGGTACTCCCGTCACGTGACGTGAGTTTCCTCGTGAGTCGAGTTTCGCTTCACGTCTGCGAGATGTGATTTTGCGTGCAGTTCTTGGATATATTCCCGATGCCGAGGTCTAGGGGTTACGGTGAGTGTCACCGAGGGCTTTCCCCTAGACAGCGTCGAGTTCCCGACGGGTGGTCGTTTTCCTAGTTGTGTGACTAGGGTGGTTCGTTGTTCGGTCGTCCCCGACTGTGGGATCGGGGTGTTGATTTTCTTGTACAGTAGGAGTAGCTGTTGTGCCGAGTTTTTACCGGCCACCGGTTTGCTGTTCCTACTGTTACTGTTGTTCTTACTGTTGCTGCTTTCCGTGTTACCGTTGTTCTTAGTTGGGGTTCCCCGGGATCCCTACTGGGCCAGTGACAGGAGGCTCACCCCTATGTTTCAGGTGCGGCGGTTCTTCCTCGAGGGTCGAGGGTGCAGTATGGAGGTTCTTAGTTGCCAGCTCGCCGGGACGAGTGTTCACTTGGCATGTGGTACTTTCTGTCGGACTGGACTCTGTTGTAGTTGTTCATTTATTTCTGTTAATTGTTGAATTGTCCTGCTTTATTTTCTATTTCTTTGTACCTCCACACTCCTTTTAGCCCTTCCGAGCCCCACCTCGTGGGCGGCGGACTAGGATTCGAATGGTATCGGGTTCCTTTCCCGGTATCTGGATCTTGGGTCGCCACAGTTGGTATTAGAGCGTGGTTGTGGACGTACATGGGAATTCGAGATATTGCAATGATTAGAGTCCGTAAGGTCCAGTACAGTCGGCAGCTGGAATAGGGTTTGGTGCTTGTTTTCCGTTTGGTTTCTCGCGTAAGGGCTTGAGTGCGCGACGTTGGCGCTCTGATTGTGGTTGTTGTTCTCGTTGGAGTGCCGATGTGGGGTCTGAGGATTGAGGTTGAGAGCTTTCTGTAATATCCCGGATCCTTAGTGGATCTCTGTCAGACCTCTATTAGGTCTTTCGGATCCTTTTTGGAGAGTTTCGGATCGCTTTTGTAGCTCCTGAGTTGAGTTTTACGATCCGTGTGAGTTTTTCTCTCGTACTAGTTACGGAACCCTGCGGTGAGTTTATTTCTCAATTCATCGACTCTTGGACGCCTTAGTTGCGATGTACTCTTCGAGCCGATTGTTTCGACTATTTTTACGTATTTTTCTGAATTAGGGCATTTTCGGCGCATTTTACGGAATTTCAGAAATTAGAAAGATTTCTAATTTCATTTTTTATAACCCCCTCTCTCTCTTCTCACTCACGCCCTCACTCCCTCTCTCCCGTTCTCTCTCGTTCTCTCACCCTCTCAGCTCTGGCTGCAGACGGAAGCGACCGTGGGTGAGGTAGCGATGCCGGGGAGCTGTTGAGGCGTGTGCTGGAGCGAGGATCTGTGCGGTTTGGGCGCGATCCCGAACGGTGGATTCAAAGATGGCGGTTCGATGCGCGGCGCGATTTTTGACGTGGTTTAGTCGCTTCGGCGCTCAATTTCTTTGGTGGAGGTAGGGAGATGGACCACCACTTCATTCTGCACGTTTTCCCTACCCATTCACGCGATTTGGTGCTCGATCGGGGGAGGTCGGGCCGATTTAGTAAAAATCGTAGTTTTTGGGGTTTTCAGGGTTCGTCGAAAAACGGCAACCATTCGTGGCATAGTTAGTGTCAGAATGACCACTGGGATGTCTGGATCGCATTCACGTCAGTTTCGTGTCAATCGGTTGTCATTCGGGGCCGGTAGGAGTCCGGGAACCCCGGTGACCCGTTTTGGGTCGATTCGTCAGAATCGCCCCGTTCGTGCGTTTCGGTACGTGCATGTGGTGTTTTCAGGCTCCGGGGGTGATTTCCTGTCGTGTGGCGTTATTTCCTCTGCGCTACGGTGTGAGAGGGGCGTGGAACAGGCCGATTCGGCCGTTCCCCTGTTCTGCGCGTCGGGTTGCTGTAACGGTCGTTCCAGAGGCCGTCACCTACTGTGACGGTCCCTCGATAGACCGTTACGCTCGCTGCTTGCTTGAGGTTTTTCGGGGTGAGCGTCCTATGACGCGTTTAGCCTAGACCGTCACATGGTTGTGACGCACCAGGGGAGGTGCGTTACGGCTTGTGGATCCTTTCGAGCCTGGGTGAGCGTGACGGTCCAGTCTTCGACCGTCACACACCTCTAACGCGCCTATGTTAGTGCGTCACAGCTTGGGCGTCTCGCGAAAACCGTGTCAGTCGGTTTGTGTAGCGGCCCATCCTTCGTGCGTCATAGCCTTGTAACGCACCTTCCTTGGGCCATTACATGCTGTTTGACTGGATTTGACTGGTTGGGTCGGTTGGTGTAACGCACTTAACCCCATGCGCCGGGTGGCTGTAGCGGACTCAGGCTGATCCGTCACATGCCGTTTGCCGGTGTTGAGGGTTCGGGTTGGTTGGCCCTGACGGCCCTGTCCGGGCGCGTCAGGTGCTGTAACGCGCCTGGCCTGGTGCGTTACATGGTTCGAGTTATAGCCGTTGGCCTGGTTGCCCTGACGCCCCTGCCTGGGTGCGTCAGAGCATGTAACACGCCTATGGAGGTGCGTTACAGTCCTGTTGTGGCCGTGATGGCCGTTAGGCTATTCAGTGTTCGTCCGTGTGTTGGGCGGTCGTGGGTTTGTGTTTTAGGGCTGTGTTTGTGTGGCAGTGGTCTTCTGGATCGGTCGGGTTAGGTGACTGGGTGCGGTCTTTTCCCTGACTGTGATAGTTCCCTAACGACGCAATCTAGAACTGCCAATGCCCTTGCCTCTGGTTGCGTAGCGGCTGTTCCTTGACTGCTGGGTCTGCCTAGCGGTTGAATGACGGTCCGTTCTGCCAAAGTGTTGTTATTGCCGTTTCGGTTTCTGCTTGTCTTGGCTTGGTCTCGTGGTTTGCCCGTGACCGTGGGTGTTTGTTGACATCCTATGAGGGCAGTAACCATGATGGGACAGCCAGGAGTGCTTGTGCATGCTGTGTGTGCGTTGATTGCTTGTGTCGGTGTTGTCTGGCTCCGGTCAACCGGGGGTTACCCAGGGGTTGATGGGTGGCCTTGTGTGTCTCGGCAGTTCTGTCCAGCCCGAGACATTGGTTCTGGATACCTCGAGGTGTTGTCTTACCTCAGTTTGTGTGTCCAAGTGTGCTGAGGGTTCTCGGTGTTCCCTCAAGTCTCCGTGCGTTGTGTTCTTGCGGAGTACGTCATTTTCTCTGGCTTAGGTTTTAGACCGATTGGCGGCTTGTTTCGCTGTTCGTGACGATCTTGCCTTCGAGTCGTCCAACTCAAGGATCGTTGTGCTGGTAGGTCTAGTTGCCCTACCCTGAGTCGGTCGACAGTTTTCTGTGCTGCCATGGGTGCTTGGAAGTACGGGTGACAGTGTTTGTTTAACCTGTCTGTACTTCGGCACTCGTGTTTTGGGTCTCTGTGTTTCGTGAGCCTCCACTTTCTGTTACCCTCGACTTTCAGTTGTCGACCCACCTCAGGAGTGGTGGGAGGGGTGTTCCCGTTAAACGGTTCCTAAGCTAGTTCTGTGGGCTCCCGGCTCGGTTACCGTAGCGTCCTACGGGGGGAGAATACTAGCTAGAGGCCTGGCTTAGGCGAGAGACGTGGTCAGGGGCTTTGGATGATACGCCGACGGGCGTTCCCCTGCCTAGTTATTCGAACTCGGTTGTTGTCCTGGTTCTGGTTCGGACAGCGTGTATCGGAGACTCCGCCTGTTCGGTTAGGCATTGTTAGGCTCGGTACGTGTGGCGCGGCATAAGACGTCAGTGGACGCAACTGGCTGAGGAGAGGCACTCCCGTCACGTGACACGTGACTCTCGGCGTTTCTGTGCGTCGTGACCTTCCCGGGTTCGCCTTTCTGTGGCTGTACTAGAGGTCGGTGTTCTGTCGCCTCCGTGACTTTCTAGTCGTGCGAGGGGTAGTGTGCACGACGTTCTGGTCGTGTTGTCGGTCTAGGTTTTCCTAGGCTTTTTTGTTGTCCTTGCAGGTCTTCGCTTTAGGCTTGGCGTTTTGTCGGCAGATCGGCAACTCCTGACTGTGTCAGCTCTGAGTCACCTTCTGCGGTTGCGTGGAGTAGTTTGGGGTGCCGCGGTTAGTTCGGTAGCCGTTATTTGGCACGGGTTCTTCCCCCTCTTCCTTAGCTTGCTCCCTACTCCTGCTTCCCGTCGGTTCCTTTACTGCGTTCTAGTGTAGACTTGCAGCTTTCTAGTGTAGCTTTCCTGTTTGACTATTGCTGTCGTTTACCTGCAGTTTTAGCGTGTTACTGTGTGTTTTTCAGTGGGAATCCGCGTGACCTTACTGAGCCAGTGACACGAGACTCACTCCTGCATTTCAGGTGGGGTGACGTTCGTTCAGCTTCCATGGCTCCTGGGTTTGCGTGTTGTCGTTGCCAGCTGGTACCCTCGTCTGGTTTCCCCCGACTCTCTGGTACGTCTTTCCTCTCTGTCGATTGTACTTGGTAGACTTGCTGTCTTTCCTTTGGACTTGACTATGGGTATATAATTGTTAATTGTAATCTGTTAATTAAAAAGTAATTTTATTTCTGCTATTTCAGCAACCCGGTCTAATGAAATTTAATTACTTACTGCTATATCTGTCAGTTCAATGTACTACACGACAATCCTTTTTCCCTTCGGAGCTTTACTGCTCTTGGGAGGCCTCGCGGGTTCCATGTGGTATCGGGTGTATTCGATTATCCTATCGGGTATATCTGGTATCCGGGATCCGGGTCGTCACAGTTGGTATCAGAGCAGTGTTTTGAGATGTTCGGAGTTCATTTCTGAGCTATCAGAGCGTTGTTGTGTGAAGTACATGGGGATCTCAGATATGCAGTTACCAGAGTCGTTAAAGTCTAGTACAGTCCTCTGCTGGCTTGGGTTTTGCGATTCCTTATCGCTTTGTTTCCGTGTGTTGTCTTGTGTGTGCTGTTCTAGCACTGTGCGCGGTGGTTTTGCTCTCGTCAGGGTGTGACGAGGTGCCCTTTTTCCATTGTGATGTTTGCCTCGATCATGTCGTACTTGGCAGTGTTCGTCGGAAGGCCTGAATCTGCAGTACGTTGTTCGAGGGTTTCCTTGTAAGTTGTTCAGGTTGCTGTTGACCTTTGGCCTTGGTCTGATGACCGAACACGTTTCCACGTTGTTTTGGATGTCCCGGCTTGAGTCTGTTCAGCTCCTGATGTGTCCTGCTTCTGTTGAAGTGCTCGACTAGATTCCGTGATTGAGAAGTTGCTCAGGCGAGCTAGGATTTTCCCTTCCTGGTGAACTTTTGTTGTTGAGCTTGTTGCTTCTCGTTCCTTCTGGTGGAGTCTTTTCGAGATTTGCCTTGAAATTGCTGTCTTAGTGGTGCCTCGGTCCTGTGTCTACTTAAGTGTGGATAGCTTTATTCTGAGCCTGATCTGTTCCTCGTTTTACGGTTGCTTGGCTTTGGACCTAATCCTTGTGTCGGGAGCTGTCGCGTGCCGTGTTCTGTCATGCCGTGTCCAACGGCCGATGTGTTGTGAGGGCTCAATTATCGTTTCAGGACGTGGAGGTAAGATGAGATTAGCATTTTCCCCTAGGCCTTGTGCTGAAGCTGCTGCTCTTCTCTTGTTGCACTTAGGCTCTTGTGATCGGTTATTCACTGGGTCAGTACTCGTGGCGTGTTATTTGCGATCTCCATAGATTGCGATGGCGCCTGGTGTGTGCTGAGATGTGACCACTGAGGTTGTTCGGTTGCCTATGTGCGTTCCTTGAGTGCACGGTGGAATCGTGTGGGCTGATTACCCATTGGTCCAGGATCGTTGTTGTTAGATTCTGGCCGGTCGAGAGATTTGCTTCTTCTCGATGTGACTTCATCTTGGCTTCTTGTGCCTTGACTTTGTCTGTTGCCGTGCTGTTGCTGGTGATTTTCTGCTATCGATTTTGGCCTTTGCGAGTGTTGGGGAATTTGTCAGCATTCCTGCTGATTGAGTACCCTCTACTCTGCGTTTCTTCTCGTGGGTGCTGTGCTCTCGAGACATGTCGGTGGTCCTTGAGATGTGTTCCCCGAGACTGTGGCTTTTCTTGTCGTTTTCTCATCGTTGTGGGTCTTTCTTGGCGAGCTGCTCAATACCTGACTCATTCCCTGTGATCGTGCGTTCAGCTGTTGTGCCTTAATGTGACCCTGCTTGCAGTCGTGTTCCGTGGTTCTGTGTGCTGTACGGAGCTGGAATCCTGCGAGTATCGCCGCTGTGTTGTTTTGTGAGTGCTGCTTCCGTGTGATTTTGTGTTTCTGCCTTGGACCATTGTCTTGTCAGTAGCTTGCCATACTCTTCTTTCCTGGTAGAGTAGCTTGCGACTCGGTCAGATGTGTTGTCTGATGAGGACTGACTTGATTACGCTTGTGGTCCAGCGGTGTTGTCGTCATTGGCGTCTTGTGTGCCAGGTATTCCCTGTTACCTTTGGCACTGGAGCCGATGATGTGGTCGAGCTTGCAGCTGAGAGGACTGTGTCTCCTTGTGTAAGCTGCTGCTTGCCGTGCTGTCGTTGTGTTCCTCGGTATCGGTTGTCTGTTGTTGTGGCAGTCGTGTCTCCATTTCTGGTGAGACGTGAACGACGTTGCCCTGTTTCGGAGGTGTCGGACTTGTGTTCACTTGCGTTGTGCTCTGCCCAGAGCGTGTGCTTGTGATGGTAGTCTGACTGTGTTCCTCTGAGCTGTGTTTCTCGAGATTTGTGTTTTTTTTCGTGGTTGTATCCGTTGGGTTGTCTGTCCCCCCTTCTTCCTTCTTATTAGTCCTTAATTTCGAGGATGAAATTTCTTGAAGGAGGGGAGGATGTAATATCCCGGATCCTCAGTGGATCTCTATCAGACCTCTATTAGGTCTTTCATATCCTTTTTGGAGAGTTTCGGATCGCTTTTGTAGCTCCTGAGTTGAGTTTTACGATCCGTGTGGGTTTTTCTCTCGTACTAGTTACGGAACCCTGCGGTGAGTTTATTTCTCAATTCATCGACTCGTGGATGCCGCAGTTGCGATGTACTCTTCGAGCCGATCGTTTCGACTATTTTTACGTATTTTTCTGAATTAGGGCATTTTCGGCGCATTTTACGGAATTTCAGAAATTAGAAAGATTTCTAATTTCTTTTTTTATAACCCCCTCTCTCTCTTCTCACTCACGCCCTCACTCCCTCTCTCTCCCGTTCTCTCTCGTTCTCTCACCCTCTCGGCTCCGACTGTAGACGGAGGCGACCGTGGGCGAGGTAGCGACGCCGGGGAGTTGCTGAGACGCGTGGTGGAGCGAAGATCGATGCGATTTGGGCGCGATCCCGAACGGTGGATTCAAAGTCGGCGGTTCGGTTCGTGGCACGGTTTTTTGGCGTGGTTTAGTCGCTTCGGCGCTCGGTTTCTTCGGTGGAGGTAGGGAGATGGACCGCTGCACGTTTCCCCTATTCATGCACGCGATTTGGTGCTCGATCGGGGGATGTCGGGCTGATTTAGTGAAAACTGTAGTTTTTGGGATTTTCAGGGTTCAACGGAAAACGGCAACCATTCGCAGCATAGTTAGTGTCAGAATGACCATTAGGATGTCTGGGTCCCATTCACGTCAGTTTCATGTCAATCGGTTGTCATTCGGGGCCGGTAGGAGTCTGGGAACCCCGGTGACCCGTTTTGGGTCGATTCGTCAAAATCGCCCCGTTCGTGCGTTTCGGTACGTGCATGTGGTATTTTCAGGCTCCGGGGGTGATTTCTTGTCGTGTGGCGTTGCTTCCCCTGCGCTACGGTGTGAGAGGGGCGTGGAACGGGCAGATTCGGCCGTTCCCCTGTTCTGCTCGTCGGGTTGCTGTAACGGTCGTTCCAGAGGCCGTCACCTGTTGTGACGGTCCCTCGATAGACCATTACGCTCACTGCTTGCTTGAGGTTTTTCGGGGTGAGCGTCCTGTGACGCGTCTAGCCTAGACCGTCACATGGTTGTGATGCACCAGGGGAGGTGCGTTACGGCTTGTGGGTCCTTTCGAGGCTGGGTGAGCGTGACGGTCCAGTCTTCGACCGTCGCACACCTCTGACGCGCCTATGTTAGTGCATCACAGCCTGGGCGTCTCGCGAAAACCGTGTCAGTCGGTTTGTGTAGCGGCCCATCCTTCGTGCGTCATAGCCTTGTAACGCGCCTTCCTTGGGCCGTTACATACTGTTTGACCGGATTTGACTGGCTGGGTTGGTTGGTGTAACGCACCTAACCCCATGCGCCGGGTGGCTGTAGCGGACTCAGGTTGATCCGTCACATGCCGTTTACCGGTGTTGAGGGTTCGGGTTGGTTGGCCCTGACGGCCCTGTCCGGGCGCGTCAGGTGCTGTAACGCGCCTGGCCTGGCGCGTTACGTGGTTCGTGTTGTAGTCGTTGGCCTGGTTGCCCTGACGCCCCTGCCTGGGTGCGTCAGAGCAGGTAACGCGCCTATGGAGGTGCGTTACAGTCCTGTTGTGGCCGTGATGGCCGTTAGGCTGTTCGGTGTTCGCCATGTGTTGGTCGGTCGTAGGTTTGTGTTCTAGGGCTGTGTTTGTGTGGCAGTGGTCTTCTGGATCGGTCGGGTTAGGTGACTGGTGCGGTCTTTTCCCTGACTGTGACAGTTCCCTAACTACGCAATCTAGAACTGCCAATGCCCTTGCCTCTGGTTGCGTGGCGGCTGTTCCTTGACTGCTGGGTCTGCCTAGCGGTTGAATGACGGTCCGTTCTGCCAGAGTGTTGTTATTGCCGTTTCGGTTTCTGCTTGTCTTGGCTTGGTCTCGTGGTTTGCCCGTGACCGTGGGTGTTTGTTGACGTCCTATGAGGGCAGTAACCATGATGGGACAGCCATGAGTGCTTGTGCATGCTGTGTGTGCGTTGATTGCTTGTGTCGGTGTTGTCTGGCTCCGGTCAACCGGGGGTTACCCAGGGGTTGATGGGTGGCCTTGTGTGTCTCGACAGTTCTGTCCAGCCCGAGACATTGGTTCTGGATACCTCGAGGTGTTGTCTTACCTCGGTCTATGTGTCCAGGTGTGCTGAGGGTTCTCGGTGTTCCCTCAGGTCTCCGTGCGTTGTGTTCTTACGGAGACGTTGTTTTCTCTGGCTTAGGTTTTAGACCGATTGGCGGCTTGTTCCGCTGTTCGTGAGGATCTTGCCTTCGAGTCATCCAACTCAAGGATCGTTGCGCTGGCAGGTCTAGTTGCCATGCCCTGAGTCGGTCGGCAATTTTCTGTGCTGCCATGGGTGCTTGGAAGTACGGGTGACAGTGTTTGTTTAACCTGTCTGTACTTCGGCGCTCGTGTTTTGGGTCTCTGTGTTTCGTGAGCCTCCACTTTCTGTTACCCTTGACTTTCAGTTGTCGACCCACCTCAGGAGTGGTGGGAGGAGTGTTCCCGTTAAACGGTTCCTAAGCTAGTTCTGTGGGCTCCCGGCTCGGTTACCGTAGCGTCCTATGGGGGGAGAATACTAGCTAGAGGCCTGGCTTAGGCGAGAGCCAGTGTGTGCACATGTGGTCAGGGGCTTTGGACGAGACGCCGATGGGCATTCCCCTGCCTAGTTATTCGAACTCAGTTGCTGTCCTGGTTCTGGTTCGAACAGCGTGTACCGGAGACTCTGCCTATTCGGTTAGGCGTTGTTAGGCTCGGTACGTGTGGCGCGGCATAAGACGTCAGTGGACGCAGGTGGCTGAGGAGAGGCACTCCCATCACGTGACACGTGACTCTCGGCATTTCTGTGCGTCGTGACCTTCTCGGGTTCACCTTTATGTGGCTGTACTCGAGGTCGGTGTTCTGTCGCCTCCGTGACTTTCTGGTCGTGCATGGGGCAGTGTGCACGACGTTCTGGTCGTGTTGTCAGTTGTCGCTCTAGGTTTTCCTAGGCTTTCTTGTTGTCCTTGCAGGTCTTCGCTTTAGGCCTGGCGTTTTGTCGGTAGATCTGCAACTCCTGACTGTGTCAGCTCTGAGTCGCTTTCTGCGGTTGCGTGGAGTAGTTTGGGGTGCCACGGTTAGTTCGGTAGCCGTTGTTTGGCACGGGTTTTTCCCCCTCTTCCTTAGCTTGCTCCCTACTCCTGCTACCCATCTGTTCCTTTACTGCGTTCTAGTGTAGACTTGCAGCTTTCCTGTTTGGCTACTGCTATCGTTTACCTGCAGTTTTAGCGTGTTACTGTGTGTTTTTCAATGGGGATCCGCGTGACCCCTACTGAGCCAGTGACACGAGGCTCACCCCTGCTTTTCAGGTGGGGTGACGTTTGTTCTGCTTCCGTGGCTCCTGGGTTTGCGTGTTGTCGTGGCCAGCTGGTACCCTCGTCGGGTTTCCCTCGACTCTCTAGTACGTCTTTCTTCTCTGTCGACTGTACTTGGTAGACTTGTTATCTTTCCTTTGGACTTGACTCTGGGTATATAATTGTTAATTGTAATCTGTTAATTAAAAAGTAATTTTATTTCTGCTATTTCAGCAACCCAGTCTAATAAAATTTAATTGCTTACTGCTATATCTGTCAGTTCAATGTACTACACGACAATCCTTTTTCCCTTCGGAGCTTTACCGCTCTTGGGAGGTCTCGCGGGTTCCATGTGGTATCGGGTGTATTCGATTATCCTATCGGGTATATCTGGTATCCGGGATCCGGGTCGTCACAGTTTCTCCCTCATCGATGGTGGCCCCGGTCGTGCTGCGTTGGGCAGAGGTTGCCGGCATGTGCGTTGCTGTAGTGCTGCTTTCGAGGGATCTGCAGCGAGGTCAGGTGGCTGGCGAGGACTGTTCGTCGTTAAGTGGCTGTGAGTGTGCTCTGAGGGAGCTGTTATTGAGTTTGGTCACTCCAGTCTGAGGATTGTCCATCACCTTGAGGTGTCGAGATTGCGGTTTGAGGCGTCGGAGTGGGTGTTCTGGTGGAGAATTGTGCTCGGGCAAGCGGATGATCTTCTTAGTGAGCTGCTGATTTGTCGAGCCCAATGTTCTTGGCATGCTCTGTGGCGTCAGAAATGACGTGTCGATCTCGGTTATCTTTATGGATTTCGAGGTAGGATTGGGCGGAGATGTCCCAGTAAGTTTTTGCTCCTGCGCTCTTATGTGCGAATGGGTTGTGTTCGTCTTGGATTTGGCTCGAGATGTGAAGGTTCCGCGGTGAGTTTCGGGACTCGAGGATGAGTGTTGGCGATTATCGGTTATGGCTCGTGTTGCGGCTCTTGGCGTGGTGTATTGCAGTTGAGGAATTGCAGTGGTGGTGCATCGAGGGATGCTGTGATCGTGGTCCGACGAGACACTTGGAGAGTGTGTCGGAGGAGCTGACCTGACGGAAGTGATGGTTTTTCCGGTGCTGGAAGGTGCTGTTCCCAGCGTGTGCAAGGTTCGAGGTCAGGTCGAGCGTGGAGACCTTCTGTTGGTCAGAGGTATGTTGGTTCCTCTTTTGGTCGGAGAGGATTGCGTTTGGCTAAGGTTCGTCGTCTTGCATTGTGCGTCCGGATTGGTTGGCCTTTATGTGCCATGAAATCCGTGTGAGACGTGTTCCATTTTTTGGCAAGGTGGTTGTCTGTGAGAAGTTGTGCCCATTTCCCCTGGTATGTAAGGTGCGTTGGCGCTATTCCGGAAGGATGTGTGCCGCTTGGGCGGTGTTCGTGAGGATTTGCGGCTGGTGTTGTGGTTCCGATGTATCGAGGATCGGAGCCTGCGGAGTTGCAGAGGATTGTCGAGATGGTGGATCCCGAGTCGTTGTGGTTGGTTGAGCGTGTAGATCAGAGTGCGCGAAACGTAGCGTTGGTTGCTACATGTGGATTTAGAGGATGTGTGAGCGTCAGAGGATTGGTTCTTTGGTATGAGAATATCTCGGGTTGCGTGAGACGTGTTGTTGCCGTGCCGTTGCTTGAGATATTGTGGCCGTGGCACTGGCGGGGTGGAGATTTGGGGAAACATGTTGGCAAGTGCGCCACATAAGTACCCTGATCGTGTGTTGGAAGCTGTGTCCACAGATGAGGTTGTGTTTTTGGAGAAGTGATCTCTGAGAGATTATGGGTCCCAATTGGTGGCTGCGAGCGGCTGGTCAAGTTGACCGAGTGGTCGACCATGGTGAGATGTGTGTTGTCTAGGGACCCGCGTGCATTGGTCGTGGCGTTGTTGACTGGGTTGCTGTGGTGGTATGTGGCACTTGGTTGTCGTGGAGTTGTGTGCCGTGAATTGCACAGGTGATGTCTCGTGGCTCTGTGGTTAGGGCGGAATCGGGATTGGCAGATGCCCACTTGGATTAATTGAGATGAGTTAGGATTTGATGAGACAAGATGGTGATCGGTGTCTGTATGTGGAGGTCCTTGATGGGACGTTGGCGTGGAATAGTGATCCTTGGTCTGGTGACCAGCATGGGAGGATTTTCCTGTAAGTCTGAGTCGAGTGAGGTGAAGACTGAAGACTCCAGATCCTGTCATGTGAATTTGTCGTGCTCCCTTGAGGGGGTAAAGTTGGCGTGAGGTTCGAGATCGATTGTGGTGTTGGTCTGTGCATGAGTCAGCGGATGGCATGTCATTAGTTGGATCGTGCCTGCGGGGCCGGTGGAGGTTTCCCGTTGATGAGTGTCTGGTGACCGACAATTGGTCTTTCACAGATAGAAGATGCTGGTTGTTGGGGCTCGAGAATGGCGAGAGCTGTGTGCCAGCGAGGCCTTGAGCGGCTGATCATGAGGTGTGCATTTTTCCGGATTGGATCTGGGAATTTGTGAGAAATTTGAGTTCTGGCAGGGTTGGTCAGGTGCTGTTGTGGCGTTCGGCTTGCCAAGTGTGAAGTGGTCCTTGGCGTGGAGCCGACGAATTGTGGCGGTCAGCTAGTGGAGAGGCTGACGTTTGGTTGGTCCACCGAGCATGTATTTTGATCGGTGGTTGTCTCTCGTAACGAGGACTGTGTCTCCTCGGTGAGTGAGACGGTGGCAGCGGTGCCATGAGTGGTTTTCGTTGTAGCTGAGGTGATACCAGACTTGTGCTTTTGTGTTATGCTTGCTCTGGTGACTGATGTGTGTGTGGTGTGCGGAGCGAGGTGTTGCTAGTGATGATGGTCTGGCCGTATCCCTCATTGTTGAACCCCGTGACCCAACACTCATGATCGGTGCTTTCGTGAGAATCGAGGTTTCGGTGCTGGGGCTCTGACAGTGTTGTTAGTTGATTTTGGCATTCTTCCCCTTGTGGATTGGTGCTTGTCCTGAATTTCGAGGATGAAATTCTTATATGGGGGAGGGTTGTAACGCCCTAAATTTTTCGGATATTTTTCGGATAACTTTCGTGGGTCTCGGAGTGTGTTTTGTGCTTTACACGTGTTTTTCCCTGATATGCCTTCGGAACCTTGTGCAAGGTGAACCGTTGCGTTCTCTGACTCCGGGACGTGACCAGCGCATTGTGCTCTTCCCGAGGATCGCGGAGGTAATTTTTCATAATTTTTTAAATTTCTATAATTTTTGGGTTTATATATATATATTAACATCCTTTTTCTCTCTCTCCCTCACTCTCATTTCTCACTCTCTCCCCCTCCGTTTCTCTCTTCCTCTCCCTCTCTTCTCTGCGGGTGGCCGACTGCGGTAGGCAAGGGTGAGGCGGCGATGGCATGAGGGCGAGGACGGCGAGGATGGGTCGAGGATCGAGGGACGGAGGCATGGTGAAGCTCGGGTGCGAGTTCGTGAACCAGTGAGGGTTTCATGGCATTTTCTTCGCGGATCGGTGTCCACGGCACGCCAAATCTTCGGTAGAGGTAGGGAGATGGACCCTCAGCTCGTGTATTTCATTTTCCTGCGAGTTTTGTAGGCCGTGGTGAGCCGAGTGGGCTTGTTTGGGCGTTTTGGGGAAAACTCATGTTTTTTGGGGTGTGAGTCTGATCTCCCGTTTTACGGTATTTTTGGCTGACCCGGGGGTTTAGATGCATGCCTAGGGGGTTGGGGAAGGTTTTCCCTTTTGTTTCCCCTTCACATGGGGGTGAACGGGGCGTGGAATGGATTTCTTCGCGGTTTCTGCCGTTTTCGAGCACGGACTGGGAACGCGCTAGCCAAGGCGGATTGAGGGCATTCATCGGGGAAGATGAACAGTAAGGCGGTTCCTATCGCGCTGTAGGGTCATAGCACATTCTGTCCCTATCACACTATAGGGTCATAGCGCGATCTGATATTGTCGCGCTATGGACCTATAGCGCGTTCTGTTTGAACGCGCTATGCAAAGATAGCGCGTTCTTGGAGATGACCAGCCGGGCAGCCCAGGGCGGACAGTCTACGGCTGATCATGCTCCCCTTGGGCCGTGTGTGTCCCGGACACCACGTGGAGTTTCGTGACCGTGTCTTTGGGTGTCCGGAGGTTCCATTTACCTCGATTAGCATGCCCGTGGGTTTAAGGGTCCGAGTGACTCTCTAGCATTCCGATCGTGTTGCATTGGTCTCCGGTCGACCCGGTTGTGACCCAGTGGTTGACCTTTGGCCTCGTGAGTGTCCCAGACACCCCGTGGGTTTCCTGACCATATTTTTGGGGTGTCTGGAGGTACCGTGTTACCTCGATAAGCGTGCCCGTGGCCTTGGTGGGTCCAGGTGACCCCAGGTGTTCCGGGCTTCCGTGTTCTTGCTAGATCAAGTCACCGTGTATTGGGGTGAGTGCGGTGAGGTTTTCCTGCTCGTCGTTGTTTCTCGGGAAGGTGGCTTCGAGTGGGCCAAGCGTGTGGCCTTGGACGTTGAGTCCAGTCTCCCAACCTGGGACTGGAGGTTTCTTAGTTCCCTCGTGAGGGAATGGCCTCGGTAGTTGTGAATTGTCTCGTGAGTCATCGCATCATGGTTTTGGACCTAGGGATTAGGCCAGATTGACGGCTCAGTGCTGTCGTGTGCAACGGTCTTGACCCCGAGTCTTGTGACTCAAAGGCCGTTGGGTTTAGTAAGTCTAGTGGGCTGTCTAGAGTCGGGTGGCTTTAAGCCACCTGTTACTTCACATTACTCGCGATGGGTGCGTGCGTGGTTTTCTGTGTCCACGTTCTGTGAGCCCCCACTAGTCGTAGCCTTCTTACGGCACGTGGTGCTGACCCACCCGAGAGTGGTGGAGTGGCTGACCCGAGAGAAACGGTGAGTGGGCTGGTTACCATAGGGCCCCCATGTACAGCCGAGTCCGGGATTAGGGAAAATTACCAGCTAGAGCACAGGCCTAGGGCGTATGGTCTGAGTGTGCACACGAGGCTGAGGGTTTCGGACCCGCGCTGACGAGCGCGACCTCAGCTAGTCCTTACTTTGTGGTACTACTAGTTACTGAGTGTGTCTAAATCTCCGCCTAGGGCGCTGTAGCTAGACACTTGTGACGTGGTGTAAGACGTCAGGGGACCCACCCGGTCGTTCTTCAGGTGGGCGGTACTCCCGTCACGTGACGTGAGTTTCCTCGTGAGTCGAGTTCCGCTTCACGTCTGCGAGACGTGGTTTTGCGTGCAGTTCTCAGATATTTTCCCGATGCCGAGGTCTAGGGGTTCCAGTGAGTGTCACCGAGGGCTTTCCCCTAGACAGCGTCGAGTTCCCGATGGGTGGTCGTTTTCCTAGTTGTGTGACTAGGGTGGTTCGTTGTTCGGTCGTCCCCGACTGTGGGATCGGGGTGTTGGTTTTCCTGTACAGTAGGAGTAGCTATAACGTCGAGTTTTTATCGGCCACCGGTTTGCTGTTCCTGCTGTTACTGTTATTCTTGCTGTTGCTGCTTTCCATGCTGCCGTTGTTCTCAGTTGGGGTTCCGCGGGATCCCTATTGGGCCAGTGACAGGAGGCTCACCCCTGCGTTTCAGGTGCGGCGGTTCTTCCTCGAGGTTCGAGGGTGCAGTACGGATGTTCTTAGTTGCCAGCTCGCCGGGCCGAGTGTTCACTTGGCATGTGGTACGTTTTACTGCTTTAGATTGTACTTTCTATCAGATTGGACTCTGTTGTAGTTGTTCATTTATTTCTGTTAATTGTTGAATTGTCCTGCTTTATTTCCTATTTCTTTGTACCTCCACACTCCTTTTAGCCCTTCCGAGTCCCGGCTCATGGGCGGTGGGCCAGGATTCGAATAGTATCGGGTTCCTTTCCCGGTATCCGGATCTTGGGTCACCACAGGTACCGTGGCGGCCGTGGCCTGCGCTTGGAGAGGGTGTCCTGACTCTTGAGCAGTACAGGCTCGGATACCTGGACGGCTGACGGGAGGCCTTGGAGAAGGTTAACCGCTTGTTTGCTGGCAGGGGAATCCTGCTTCTTGAGCCAGATAGGTTCCGTCCTTGACGGGATGAGAAGTGTCGGGGTAGCGCTGCTTTTCAAACTTCAGCTATTTTCCCTTGCTTGTCTTTGCGGTCTATAACCGTTGTTTGCTCCTTGCAGGTGCTTGGTGAGATGCTCCTCGTTGTTGGAACATCTTCCTACTTTCTGGTAGGAAGGATCGTAAGGAAGGGTGGAATCTATTTTCCATTCTTCCACTCGGTGGGCCTGGCCGTGCGGCTTGGACGACGGCGGTGGGCTCCTCAGTTTGCAGGCATGGCCAGTACGCTGAGGTGGCCTTCCTAATGAGTTGGCCTCGTAGTACCTCTATCTCCCGTCGGCTTGCGTGGGTCTGCTGGTTCCCTGTAACAGGTGGACCTCGCTGGCCTTCCTTCAGGCGGGGGTGGCTGGAGCCACTGGCCTAGTTTTCCTCGTGCGGGACTGCTACCAGCGAAGCCCTTTGTTGACCTGAGGGCTTTGTCCCTCTTCTCTAGCATAGGAGGCTTCTCCGTAGGTACCCTACCACAGAACAAAAAATGGGTACCTACGCCTGCTTGAAGATTAGCATGATCATCGACAGAGGATGGCATCCGGGAACTGAGTCGTTGGAGTCATATGTCGCCATCGTCGAGCACGTTTTATCTCTCTATGTACTTATATTTGGCCCGTGTGAGGGTACTTTGCCAATTTTTTGGCAGCTTGTACTTTGACTAAAGAGGTATAAATTCTTTGATTTTGAGCCAATACTGATGTGTACCTTTTACTGGAGTTCTTCTGTATGCTTTCCTGGGCGATCCTCCGTGCTCGTCTTCCACAGTGCTCGTGTCCTCCGCGGGGACCCTTGGGTTGCCTTCTTATTTTCAAGGGGAGCGGTGCTAGCCTTTAGGGAACCCTTAGGTTATCACTTCATTTTTAAGGGGAGCGGTGCTCGCCTTTAGGGAACCCTTAGGTTACCACTTTGTTTTCAAGGGGAGCAGTGCTCATCTCTAGGAAACCCTTAGGCTACCTTCTCGTTTTCAAGGGGAGCGGTGCTCGCCTCTAGGGAACCCTTAGGCTACCTTCTCATTTTCGAGGGGAGCGGTGCTCGCCTGTAGGGAACCCTTAGGCTACCTTCTCATTTTCGAGGGGAGCGGTGCTCGCCTCTAGGGAACCCTTAGGCTACCTTCTCGTTTTCAAGGGGAGCGGTGCTCGCCTCTAGGGAACCCTTAGGCTACCTTTTTCTTTGTTCGTGGGCAACTTACCCTAGTGGAGTATGGCTGGTGACGTTTCACTCGAAGAACTTCCTGAGGTTGACGGAGTTCCACGTCCTGGGCACCTCTCTTCCCCCAAGCGTCACCAGCCTGTACGCTCCTTTGCCGAGTGCTTCTGCTACCCGGTATGGGCCTTCCCTGTTAGGTGCAAGTTTCCCTGCGACTCCTCGCGGGTCAGCCACGCTTGCTCGCCGTAGGACCAGATCTCCGGGGGAGAAGTGTCGCTCCTTAACTCGGGCATTGTAATACTGCGCCAACTTCTGCTGATATGCCGCAAGCTTTATCTGGGCGTTGGTTCTTCTTTCTTTGAGCAAGTCCAAGTTTTCGCGCATTGCCTGGTTGTTCCTGGCTTCATCAAAATACCCCACTCGTAACGAGGGGTCGGATATCTCCACCGGGACTACTGCCTCAGCTCCGTAGGCGAGATGAAAGGGCGTCTCCCCGGTGGCGGCTCTAGCGGTGGTCCGGTGAGCCCATAGGATGCTGGGGATTGAATCAATCCATGCGTCGCCTTGATGTGGGACAAGACCACGGACACGACAAGCTCGTGATTGCCCCTTAACGAGGGAAGCGTCGGACGTGCGCGGTTGAGAAACCGGCAGTGAGCTAGGGTGATCGGCTCTCTCGTGTGCCCGGATCGGGTCACGGGACGGTCTTGCACTCTCTCGCAGCAGCGGTAATGAATAGATAAAGCGAGCTAGATATCCCTACACATGCTCTCTAGCAGCGGCATAAACAAATATATATGAAGTAAGTAAAATGCCAAGTAAGAGAGCGAATGCGATACCTCCACGCGCTCGGCGTGGGGATGACGGACCCGGCCGAAACTCGTACTCCCGGAACAATAATACACGGAGATTACAGCAATAAAAATCCCTGCCCACTCCACGCAGGGAGGTAAAGGGCTACACAATGGGGTCCGGGAGGACCGAATTCGGGTTGACGGGCGGCTTCTCGCGCTGTTTTGGCAACACCTGAACACGTGACGGTGGGGCCCACGTGCTGTCCGGAGGGGCCGTGTGGGACCCGGTGGCACCGCTATGGTGGAGGATGCCTGGAAGGGCGCTCCCTAGAGTGGGGGCGCGCTGGTTCACCGGACGGAGGCCGGGCGGCTCCGATCGGCACCGGTCGGAATAACCGGCCACGGGCTGCAACTTCTGGTTTTCAGCGCGCGTCTCGGCGAGAACGGGCGCTGCAATCAGCTCCGATGTCGGATCGACACGAGACTGGCTCCGTTAGAAAGCTAACTTCAAATCCTTCAATCTAGGCTTGGAGATCTAGCCAGGATCTGCACGGATCTGGACTTATGGAATTTCCAAGTTCCTATTGTACAGTTCCTGAAATCTTAGGTCAGCAGAGAACTTTCCTGTGGATTGCCTTTGACCGTGAGGTATACGTCCGAATCTGGGGTTGTGTTCTTCAGAAAAGTTGTGGAAAATCAAGCTACAAAACCAGGACTATTTTTGGATCTGGATTTGGGGAAGGCTACGAATTTCTATGATTTTTACACTAGAAGTGGGTCAGATCTGGAATCTGGCTGACAACACTGTAGCTGAGGAAGAACACTTATTTCTAAAAATAGATAGAAGGCTGATAAAAAAATTAAGGAAATTTGTGGATGTAGGAAGTGATGGAAAGAACTCCCAGCAAAATTGGGAGGGTTTGGACAAATCAAAAAGATTGCCAGAGGTGGGAAACACAGGGCTACTGTCACTGTAGACAGAGATAAAACAGAACTAGGAATGAAAGATGCACGAAAATGGGAAAATACTAAACGGTGGAATTTGGGCATGAAAATTTAGGTGGAGCTTAGAATACAAGGGAAGAACACACCATAAAAATTTCAGCTTGAGATCTTCACGTGGTGGAGAGCAGATATTCGGACAAGAAGCCTCTATCCAGGATGGACAGAACACCGAAGGCGGCTCCGCGGCGGCGTGATAGCGGCACGAACGGCGGCGGCGGCACCGATGATCACCAGAGGTGGGGGGAAGGAGATATCACTCTATAATGGGGGTTGGGGATGAAGAAACCAGGGGGAGAGAGAGGAGAGGTCGAAATTCTCTAAGAGAGGGGTTCTTGCACAATGATTTTTTCACTTTCATTAATATTCAAATGGAAAATACAAGTATTTATATGCCTCCAATCTAATCCAATCTCTACCATTAGATATAGGGATGGGGAATGAATGGCCTAGATTAAATGTGACCAACACACACAAAAAAAATAAAATAACCCAAGTGGGAGACAAGCTTGACATGGTAGGTAGCCTACCTTAGACTTTTTACTCCCTTTGTCTACCCATGTGGCATTTGACATTCAACCCTTCTAGATGGCCACCTAGGATGGTTGACCAGCCCCACATAGGTGACATGGACCAATGGGAAAGGGCTGAGGGCCCCCTTGCTGGTCCTACTGTATAATTGCATAAAAACCCACACAATCCATGGGAATGACGCATTGACTTATAAAGCCGTACAATTGCGCATATACTTTCCCAAGGATATAACACAAACTAAAAGGACATAAATGCAAAAGTAAATGTACATGCTCGGCGTCGATTCCCATCACGCCTACTTTGTCCAGGCGAGTCTTGATGCCGTGGAGTAGAGTTCGGTTGGCATTTTTTACCAACCCGTTGGCTTGGGGGTGTCCCACTAAGGTGTAGTGGTTCCAGATCCCCAACTCCGAGCACTTCTCCTAAAAGGTGGTGCTCGCGAACTATCTACCGTTGTCGGTAGTGAGAACCCTGGGGATCCCAAACTGGCAAATGATGCTCCGTAGCACAAATTTCGAAGCTGCTTCGCTTGTTATTTTTCCCAATGGCTCGGCTTCGATCCATTTGGTGAAGTAGTCGATGGTGACTATGAGGAATTTCTTCCTTCCTTGTGCCTCAGGGAAGGGCCCTAGTATATCGATCCCCCACCGCGCAAACGGGCGAGGCTCCGTCAAGGTGTGGAGCTGCGTCGCCGGCTGGTGGTGCAGGTGGGAGTACTTCTGGCATTGGGGGCACCTTCGAACGTAGTTGAGGCAGTCTTGCTACAAGGTGGGCCACCAATACCCTTGTTGGATCAGCATCCTCGCGAGTGCTCGCCCTCCCACATGACTTCCGCAGAGTCCTTCATGGACTTCCTGGATGGCCTGGTTGGCTTCCGTGGGGAAGAGGCACTTGAGTAGAGGAGCTGAGAGAGACCGGTGATATAGTCGGCTGTCCACCATAGTGAAGTGGGCCGCTCTTGCCCGCGTGCGCCGCGCTTCGGCGCGGTCGCTGGGGAGCTGCTGCCGAAGGAGGAAATCAAGTAGAGGATCCATCCAGGATGGTTCGTAGTCGATGTCATTTACCTGGAGTGCTGGATCGTCTATGCTCGGCGCTGACAGTTCCTCTATCAGTTTTGATCTCGAGCTGGAGACCGTAGTGGCTGACGCTAGGCGGGAGAGGGCGTCTGCTCGGACATTTTCCTCACGTGGGATGTGGACCACTTCAAAGTGGGCGAACTCATTCGCCGCGGCCTTGGCCTTCTCTAAATATTTCATCATGGAGGGGTCTCGGGCCTCGAACTCCCCCTTGACTTGGTTGGCGATGAGCGTGGAGTCACTGTAGGCTCGCACGCTTGACGCCCCCAGGTGTTTTGCCATGCGCAACGCGGAGAGGAGCACCTTGTATTCAGTCACGTTGTTCATGGTTAGAAAGTTGAAGCGCATGGCGTACTGTAGCTCTACACCTTCTGGCGAGAGCAAGACCAGCCCCGCGCCGCTGCCTGCGACGCAGGATGATCCGTCGACGTATAACTCCCAAGTGGGCTCCGAGGACTTCTCGGGTACGAGAGCCTGGGCCTTGATCACTATCCTCGGTCGGAACTTGATATCGAACTCTCCCAACTCGATGGCCCACTTGACCAGTCTTCCAGACGCATCAAGGTTCTGAAGGATTTGCCGGAGGGGCTGGTCGGTGAGGATGGTGATCGGGTGAGCCAGGAAGTATGGCCGTAGCTTGCGAGCAGCTGTAATCAACGCGAAGGCGAACTTTTCAGTCAGTGAGTATCAGAATTACGGTCCTTGTAGTGCTCGGCTGACATAGTAGACATGCTTCATGACTCCTGCTTCCTCCCGTGTGAGCACATCACTCATGGTGCTGTGTGTCACGGGTAGGTACAAGAGCAGATGTTCCCCCCCTTGGGGTTTGGCGAGGACAGGAGGCGTTATCAGGTAGCGCTTCAATTCTTCGAACGCCTATTCGCACTCCTAGTCCCAGTCGATCCATCCCTTCTTCTCGGCGCCAGGTTAGCCTGCTTGATCAGTCGGAAGAAGGGTAGACATCGTTCGGCGGCTCGGGATAAGAACCGGGCCAGAACGGCGGCGCACCCGGTGAGGCACTGTACGTCCTTCACCCGCTTGGGTCGCTCCATCTCCAATACTGCTTTGATCTGATCGGGGTTGGCTTCGATTCCCCGGTGCGTAACGAGGAAACGTAGGAACTTGTCTGACCGCACCCCGAACGCACACTTAGCAGGGTTGAGTTTCATGTTGTACCTTCTGAGCGTGGTAAAGGTTTCCGGCAAGTCGCGCAAGTGCTCGGTTGCTCGGAGACTTTTCACGAGCATGTCATTGATGTAGACCTCCATGTTGCGGCCGATCTGCGAGTCAAACATATGGTTGACTAGGCGTTGATACGTGGCTCAGACATTCTTCAGCCCGAACGGCATGCGAGTGTAGCAGTATAAGCCGTGGTCAGTGATGAACGCGGTCTTGTCTTGGTCGGGATGGTGCATGCTGATCTGATGGTACCCTGAATAGGCGTCAAGGAAGCTCAGCATTTCATGCCCGGCCATGGCGTCAACCAGCTGGTCGATCCGTGGCATGGGGAAGCTATCTTTGGGCATGACTTTGTTGAGGTCGGTGTAGTCCACGCACATCTGCCACTTCCCATTGCTCTTGAGAACCAGGACTACGTTGGCCACCCAATCTGGATACTGGGTAGGCCGGAGCAATCCTGATCACAATTTTTTGCTCACTTGCTGCCTGATGATGGCTTGTCGCTCGGGGTTGCACCGTCTTCGGCGTTGCTATACCAGGCGGCAGTTAGGGTCCAACCTTAGTTGGTGCGTGATGACCTCTGGAGGAATTCCGGAGAGCTCGTCCTCGGACCAAGCGAACACATCCTGATTGGCTGCAAGGAAGCTTGCGTACGCTTGTTTGTCGTGCTCGAGCAGGGTAGCGCCGATCTTTAGTGACCTGCTTGGATCGTCCCCGACCTGGATGAGGTACAAGTCCTCGGCTGGCGCACTCGTGCTCGGACCTGGATCTTCGGTCCTCACCTTCTTCTCTAGAGGGACTTCTTCGGGATGTCGGTCGCGGGTGGAGATAAGGTAGCACCTCCTGGACTCCCGTTGATCACCCCGGACTTCCCCTACCCCATGGGGGGTGGGGAACTTGAGCTTCTGGTGGTAGGAGGAAGGGACGTCTCGGAGCGTGCTGAGGATTCCTCGGTCGATGATGGCACTATACTCTGTCATTGCACGGACCACAGTAAAGTCGGCGAGGAAGGTTACCTCTTTCGGTGCCGTCCCGAACGTAATCGGGAGGGAGATACGCCCTTCTGGGAGGACAGTCGTGCCGGAGAATCCATACAGCAGCGTGTGCAATGGCGCAAGTTGTGACACGTCCACACCCATGAGTACAAGACAGTCGTACGCGATAACATCGGGTCCACTTCCATTATCTACCAGGATGCGGCGCACAGTACGTTGATTAATGGTGGCGGAAACCACCAAAGCATCAGAATGGGGCATCGTGACGCCGTTAAGGTTATCCTCGAGGAAGACTATGGGGTCTCCCGGGTGGCCTGAAGGGGAAAACTCCCTTGGGGTTCCGTCGCCTTGATCCGCCGTGTTGATAGCCGTCACGTACCGACGCCTTCTGCTCGCGTTGTCTCCCCCCGCAGTGGGCCCCCCAGAGATCATCATGATCTCCTTTCCATTGGGCCGATTGTCGATCGGGGGAGGCTTTTTCTGTCGTCTCTCGGCATTTTTAGCGAGGAACTTATCGAGGAGCCCTCTGCGTACGAGGTCCTCGATGGCATCCTTCAGATTGATGCAGTCGGCGGTGTCGTGGCCATGGTCCCAGTGGAAGCGGTAGTACTTCTTCTTATCCCATGAGTTGGGATCCGACTTCATCCGCGAGGGCCACTTGAGGAATGGCTCCTCGCGAATCTCCATCAGGATCTGGTCGGGCGGGGCCGTCAGGGGTGTATAGTGGCGGTAGCCACCCCTTTCCTTCTCGGAACGGTCGCGGTGGTTCCCGTCGCGCCGCTCTCGCTTGCTCCGACCCTCGCGCGGTGGGTCGGCGGCTCTCTTGCAGTCAGGCTGGTCGGTCCTAGCCGCGTGACACAGGGCCGCGGTGTTTTCCTCGTAATGCACATGCTTTTGGGCTAGCGCGAGGAGATCTGGAAGGGTTGTTAAGGCTTCGACTCCGAGTGCGCGCCAGAGGATGCGGTCTCGCGTCCCCTGAGTGAGCGTCGTGGTGACGATGCCGACGTCGAGGTCGTGGTGGCGATGCCGACGTGAGTGAGAGATGAAGTCCCACAGTGCCTCTTCCTTCCCCTACCTGAGGGCGAGCAGGGTTACTGCAGACTTGGCTACCTTTCGACAGCCCACGAAGCTCTCCTTGAACAACTTCTTGAGCTACTGGAAGGAGGAGATCGTCCCGGCCGGCAGGGACTCGAACCATGCTCGGGCGTTCTCCCGAAGGGTCGTGACGAACGCCAGGCACTTCATGGTGTCCGAGGCCTGGTGAAACACCAGGTGGGACTCGAAGCCGTGCAAGTGGCTGGCCGGGTTGGTGGTGCCGTCGTAGGAGGCGAATGACGGCAGTTGGAGCTTTGGCGGGATGGGGGCTTCCATGATTTTTCTGGAAAAGGGAGCGTGGAAGTCCTGGTCGTCGTCGATGAGGCCGCGGTTCTTGGCGGCCAGGAGGACATCGTCTAGGTACCGGACCTTGTCCTCTATTTCGTCGAACCGTTGGAGCCGGCGGTCCATCTCCGGGTTGGAGTGGAGAGGGCTGCGTCCCCTAGATGCGGGCACGCTGCGCGATCGCCGGGTTCTTGCAATGGAGGCATGGGATGCCTCCCGTACCTGCCGAAAGTTCTCTCGGCCTGGCCTCCCTCGCCCTCCCGTCGCTCGGGTGGGGCGTTTTGGGGCCTCTCGTCCCGGAGCTCTTGGCAGAATTCCGCCAGGGCTCGAATCTCCTGGCGGAGCTCGTCTAGGTCACCTGGGGTGACCTCTTGTCGGTGGTGCGCGGAAGAAGCTTCTTGCGATCCCCGGCGAGAGTTGGGTCCCTGATGGGAATCCCGCCCCCGGTTGCTGGCGTTGCGGAGGCTTCCACGGGGCGCCATAACTTTTTGCTCGTGATTCCCACATACGGCGCCAAGAAGTGTAGCGGCAGGAAAATGGTTCCTAGGCCACGTACCACCTTCTCTATTTATTTGTTGGGGAAGTCATCTCGCGCCCGTGGATGCCTGCACACACCAAGAAACCAGAAGGGCGTCAGAAGGAGTCCCGGGTGTTACCCCAGGGGACAACCCTCCGATGCTTAAGTCAGCAAGGAATTAATGAGCAATAGAGAGGAGCAAGGTGAGAGAGATGTGGGGCCCGTAGTCGTCGATCCAGGAGGTGTGTAGATCCTCTCCACGCGTGCTCGCTGCTCCCAGTGGGCTCTCTGAGAGTGCTCGCTGGGTGGTAAGGCCGCACAGGAGGAAGAAGCTCTCTGGATGTAGCGGGCGTCCCTCTCGTCGTGGTTGCTAGTCGAGTTGCTCTCTTCTCAGTAGGAAGCTCTGGGACAGGAGTCTTCTCTTGCGTAGTAGTGTGGGGTTTTAGTAGAAGAATCTACCGTGCTCTTCTCTTCTGTCGATGTCCCTTTTATATGGGTTGTCTTGGAGCGAGGGACTCATCCCTTGATAGGGAAGGGTCCGTTTAGTAGAGTAACGTTCATCCGCTATGTTGACGGGAGTTTCCCGTTGGAGGGCGATACCTCCGGCGTCGGCCGGTCCCTGGGCGAGTCTTGCGGCACTCATGGCGCGTGCTCGTCCGTTACGGGGTCTAGGCCGACGTCGTGGGGGCAACAGTCGGTCGTCGGAGTGTCCTCCGGCGAGAACTGCGCTTGAGCCGGCCTCATCGGCGTCGCGGAATCCGATGCTATGTTGGGCCGGTCTTCTTCTTATTGGGCTGAGCATGCGCGCTCATCCCTTGCCCGGGCTCAACACGTCCAAACCTCAATGGGCCACGCGTGCGTGAGCCGTTTCTGGGTCAAACCAGATTTACCCTCAAATAGCATTTCCGTTGTCACAAAAGAGAGGTGCATCATCTGAGAGAGAAACACCAAAGTCATAGAGAAGTTTCTTGAGACAAACAACTTAGTTGTTGTATGAGCAAGAGCTTGATATTCAGTTTCTGCATTGGACCGGGAAATAACAACATGTTTCTTACTCTTTCACGAGATAAGTGAGTTACTAAGGAAAATACAGTACCCAAAAGTAGACCGACTGTCTGTGACATCCCCAACACAGTCTGCATCTGAGTAGACGTGAAGAGTCAATGGACTAGAGTTGAAAAAAGGAAGAACCTTCATACATAGTGGCATGCACATATAGTAGAATACGTAGTACAACAAGAAGATGAGTAGAGCACGGAGCAGACATGAATTGACTGACGGTATGAATGATGTGGCTGATGTTCGGTCAGGTGATCGTAAGATAATTGAGACTTCCAACAAGCTGTCGATAAAATGCAGGATCAAAAGGAATAGTACCTTCTATTGGAGAGGGCTTAACATTTGTTTCTAGAGGAGTGCCTTATGCTTTTTTGTCAGAAGTTCTAGCTCTAGCAAGAGTGTCATAAGCATATTTGACTTGAGATAAAAAAAAGACCTTGAGAGTTGTATTTATTTCAATTCTAAGAATGTACCGTAGGACACTCAAGTCGTTCATCTCACAAACCCTATTGAGATGTTGTTTGATTTCACATATGCCATTAAGATCATCTCGCATAATAACCACATCAACAACATAAATCAAGAGAAGCAGCAGCGCCCTCGAGAGGAGGATTTGATAAACAAGGCTAAATCATGATAGCTCTATATATAATCACCTTGTATTATTGTTATCTTAAATTTGTCAAATCAAACACAAGGTACTTGCTTGAGACCATATAAAGCATGTCGAAGACGATCGACTTGATTTTCTCAGTGAGGAAGGTCAAGAGAAGGAGCCATATATACTTCTTTAAGATCTCCATTTAAAAGGTGTTTTTAACATCCGTTTGATGCAAGGTCTAGTGTCTGATGGATGTAACAACGAGAAAATTGTGAATAGTGGTGGCCATATGAACCTAGTGCAATAGTCTCTTCATAGTCAACATCATATTCTTGAGTAAAGTCTTTTACAACTAATTGAGCTTTATATCTTTTAACAGAGACACCTGAGTGAATCTTGATCTTATAAAGCCACTTGCTCCCCACTATAGACACTCGATTTTGACCATCCCCACGGAGTTCAATTAAGCCCATTAGGCTTATTAACCCACCACATACACTTGCATGGCAACGCATGTGGATGGTGGAATCAACTGCCGCCTAAATACTGCTAATGTCAAGATCGATTGCCGTCTGATGTTTCTGACGGCAAGGTCGACTGCCGTTTGACAAAGGTAACAACAAGATAAGTTGACGTCTAGTGTTGCTAACGGTATTATAGACTCCCGTCTGCATGTTCTTGACAGTAATACAAATTGCCGTTAGACTGATCTTGTCTACAGACCCAGCAATCGCCCACGTTTCTTGCTCTTCGATTCCATTCTTCCACTCCTCTGACCCACTCTTCGGTCGTGGCGTGTGCTCAGAGGGGAGGATCTCCACTATGGTCACCCATTGACTCATTTGATTGCACACTTGACAATTTCCCATAGGTTGAAGCCTCTTGTATTGCCACGTCATTTAACTCCCACCTCTTGTGTGCGACTCAAGCACCTATAAATCCTCCTAAGTTTGCTCGTCTCGAGAGGTTGGAGAAGGTTGAGAGGGGAGAGAGTTTAGCACGAGGACGAGCCTTGAGAGAGTAAGGAGAGCCTTTAACTTCCTATCTTTCCTTTCTGAGTGACGACAGGGGTTCCATCCCTTCCTTTCCCAGCGAACCCTGAAGATCTAAGGCGTTCCTTGGCTACTGGAGGAGCTGCATTCGTCGTCAACCTACGGCCTAAAGCGGGGGCTTTCTCCTTCCTCCTCTGCTATCTCATTTTCTTTTGTTTTCATGCATTTCACCTTGCACACACCACCCATCACGTAGGTAATTAATGGGATGTTTGGTTGCAGTTTTTTTCCCTCTTTCTCTCTTAAATTTAAAAAAGAGAGAGAGAACTCACTAATGAGGTGTTTGGTAAGTATTCTCTAATTTTTTTAAAAAAAATCAACCATGTTCAAATCTCTTTCTAAAACAAAACAACTCCTGGATTATTTTTTTTTTGAAATCATCCGTTGAGACCCTCCCCCCCTCTTCTGCTCTCTCTCTCTCCCACTCGGTCCTCTCTCTCTCTCTCTCTCTGTAACTGTCGAGCCTGCCGGAGGGGAAGACCCCCCTCCCCCGGCGGCTCCCCCCTCCCCCTGCGGTGCCCTCCCCTCCCCCGGCGGTCCTACGGCACCCTCCCCCCTCTTCTGCTCTCTCTCTCTCTCCCACTCCGTCCTCTCTCTCTCTCTCTCTCTGCAAGTGCCGAGGGTGCCGGCGCCGGAGGGGAAGACCCCCCTCCCCCCGCGCAGCCCCCTCCCCTCCCCCGGCGGCTCCCCCCTCCCCCTGCGGCGCCCTCCCCTCCCCCTCCTCAGGCGGCTCCCCGGCGGTCCTGCGGCACCCTCCCCCCCCCTGCGGCCCTCTCCGCCCTCCTCCGGCGGCAGCCCCCTCCTCCAGCGGCTCCCGCACCCTCCCCCTTGGTCCTTCGCAACCCCCAAAATTGGGAGTTTTGCCAAATAGCACATGACATTTTTTATTAATTTTAAAAATAAAGTAGAAAATTGATGCGGCATAATTTATAAGATAGAAAGAGTTTTTTTTTTTAAGTGTTCCCAAACACCCTATAAGACATGTAGACTCTCTCAGAACCTAGTATAAGGTTTTTTTTCCATAAAAAGGAGGGAAGACAGACTGCCATATAACACTTGGCCGTCCCTCTTCCCAACCCCAAAACTGGTAAGGGAAATCCCTCTTGCATGCATTCCTTTCGCAACCTTTGAGCATTAAATGCACTGTCATAGACTAATGGGTGTCTCTTTGTCTTGTTTTTGCAGGGATTAGGACTGTCAAGTCACGGAGCTCTTCGTCCTTGGCCAGTTGAGGAAGGAGAAGTGAAGACTCCACTATTCCCCCGCTACTGCAAGACAGCTGTCTTCCGTGCGATCCACAGCACCTTTGGGCAAAGGTAAGAGCCCCGGCGATCACCTCTTGTGCTTACATTCATTCTATATCACCGTCTTAGTGCCTCTCTTGCTCAAAAGAGGTCACTAATGTTCTTGTGAAATTCTCTGGCAAGCAAGGCTACGGCTTGGGGTGGGGACTTGAATTGTCACTTTGAACTTTCCACGACATTGAGTACCGCTTCCAGTTCTCCATATATGAGGGTCTGTTGAAACCTGGATGTACATGGTGACCTCCAACCTGCATCTCCTACACCTCGTGATCATGTGCACTGGGTGGCTGTATTAATTTGGGTGTAAAACCCCGTCGAATAGGTTGCAAAATTAATTATGAGGCTCAAAGCCCACCAACTCTTATCATTGATTCCAGCTCATTTTCCGTACTATTAATGGACATTCACTTGGTCATCTACAACTGGCGCCTTCTCTCAGCTGGAGCATGGTGCTGTCTCTGCAGCTTAATTACTGCTTCTGCTCTTGTTTGCTTGTCTTCCCACTCTTTTCCAGCAAACTTGAGAAGCAACTTTGAAATGAACCTGAGTCCCTGATGAACCGCCTTGTGAGGGGCTCTCAATGTTGCATCTGGGAGTACCAGCTGAAAACAAGAAATCTCACGCTCTCTTTTATTAATTATGTTGCTATATATGCTCTATCTTATGCAAACCCTCTGATGGTTAAATCTTTGATTAGAAACGTGGTTTTATTAATTTTGTTTAATCTTCTTCCTACATGTCAATGGTGAAGAGAGCTCAATTTTCTGTCGGACACAGTAACTTTCTCACAGTGCAAGCAAACCATAACAGCACAACTGCACAATGGGAGCAAATGAAGAAAATTCATGAAGCATTATCGACTTACAGAGCTTCACTTCAAATTATCATTGTGAAGCATCCAGTATCACCAGCTAGGCGCAAATGTGCATGAATGAAGTAGAGGGTCAGGAACATTAAGGGCCTGTTTGTTTGCGGAGTTGTCGGGGGATAGTCTAACTGGGGAGAGAGAAAGAGCTGGTGGGCCCCGCCTCCCCCTCACACTCATCCGCGTTAACCGGGGTCGGTTAGCGCAATCGACCCCCGGGGCCGATTGCGTTAACCTTGCCCGGTTAACAAACAGGCCCTAAGAGATGAGAATATCAACTAGGTGCGGACGTTAACGAAGGTTTCTCTGCATCAAAGTTTGATTCGATTTACTAACTGTGAACATCAGCTATAGGACGTACTTTCCTGGTCAGGAATTTCTACCAGCACATCGCAATTTGGCAAGTGGGTCGCTACTGCAGGGTAAGCCCATCAAAGAGTACTCCAGTTCATCCGCGTGCATTTCTGTCGCCCATGCATTGAACCTTTGCTGGTAACATGGGTTGGATAATCTGGCCACCATGTACGCATTCTAGTGGGCATAGACTTGACATCTATTCACATGTAGGAGCTGGTTCATTTGGTATATTGTTGTATCCATCAGTGTTTAATTTCCGTCGTCCAGTTGAGTTGAGTTTGAGAATTTGGTAAAGATCGTATGAGCAATTTCATTTAATAACCAATTGTAGCTAGCCTTCGCAAGTTTCAGTACACCGAGCTTGTGGCACCATTTTTTATATCTGGTTTTGATTTCCAGTTCAAAATTATCGAAAACTGAAAGCCGGGGATTTTAGAAGCAAAAGGTTTTCTTTTCCTTGATTTTTAAGTTGTTGATTTTAAAATACTTTTTGGTGTTCCACATCAAACTAAATGACCCCTTAACGAATGAGTAAATTGTTGGATTTTATCCTTACATTGTGGTCCACTTGTGATTGGGCCACACACAATTATGTACACCGTTAGGTCCAGTTAAAAGAATACGTTATTGGGCTGAACCCATTCAGTACCCATTAGGATCCTATTATGGGTGGGATCCTGTTTAAGCTCAATAGGGACTGGCCCCTCATCTCTATATAAGTGTGCAACTCCCCATTAGGTTACATACACACATACAGTACGTGAGATAGAAAGAGGAAACCAGAGGGAGAACGTGGGTTTCGTCGCTCCCTTTCCCGTGTTCGTGAGCATGGATCGTCTTCCTCGACGTCTTCCTTCGTGTGGGATGACTTCCGCTTCAGGTACACATCCCCAACATCTGGTACCAGAACCCGTGTTCGATCCATGGGACTTCAATCTTATGCTCTTCCCACTTCCATATAGTACGGCTAGGAAGATCGTTCTTCGTTTATTTATAGTTTAGTTTCTTATGGCAGTCGGGCGTCGTTTAACGTCGCGAAGGAACCGACGCCGGGCTGCAGGCGAAGTTCCCCGCGCAGGGGAGGGGCACCGCGCGCGAGGACTTTGTGCAGGCGAACCGCCACGTGCGGCGTCCTGCGCTGGGAGCCTCCGAGGCTGCCGGTGTTTAAAAAAAGGGGGGATTTCACTGGGTCTCGGTGGCGGCCACCTCATCACCGGACGACGTCGCCGGCGTCTTTAGCCCGTGGGGAGACCGGCGGTCACCGACGGGCCTCCTCGCCTGCCCCCGCCCCCCGCCGTTGTTACAGGTCTTAAACAAAAAAAATGGTGGAAGTTTTAGGGACTGGCGGCTTGATCCTCGCCGGACGACGCCGCCGGCGTCGTCTCCGGCCGGCGGGGATCCGGCGGCGGCCGGGCGGGCCCCCCTGCCCTTTCCCTTCTGGCGGCGATGACCTCCTACGGTTAGGGTTTTAGGGTGAGGGGGCAACGACAGGGAAGATAAAAGGGTTTAGACCTTTTTTTCCCTTTACCCCTTAAAATTTGACTAATTTCGAATTTTATTTAAGTTAGGATCCAATAAAGCTTGTGGATCTTATTTTTGGGCGCCCCCTATCGATGTTTTGGATTTAAGTTTGGGTTTGGATTGTGGATCTTTTTCGGATCTGGGTTTAAGTTGTTAAACAGTTCTGGGTTTGGATATTGGGTCTGAGATCCATACGAATCTTATTTGGATCCCGAATCCGGATCCGTTTATGTATCTGAATCCAATTAAAATCCATTCCTTTTAAATATCTGTATCCGTTATTACTTAATTGTATCCTTTTAAGTATAAAATTGTCTATTCAATTTCATTTAATTATAACCTTATTCTTTAAATTCTGTTAATGGGTTTTCTATAGGATCCATTAAGTTCTGGATCTTGGGCCCATTCATTTTGGGTACATTTTGAGCCCATTAACATTTTTTAAAAGGATATAGGGTCCATTCTAAAAAACAATTTGGATACAAAAGCAATTTCTGTGAATATGTTTACAATTCAGTGATTATTTCTACAAACAGAAATGGATATTTATGTAACAGCATGCTAAAACTTATGTTTTTAACCCCTTTTAATTTAGTTTTGGCATGATTAAGGCTTGTTAATGAACAAATAATTGTTGCAGTAATCTTAGGAGATATTTTTGTGATATTTTGACCTCTCTACAGTAATTATTCATGCATTAATATCTCCATTTCAGATTGTAATAATTATTGTGTTTATGTCCTTTTGCTCATATTTAGTGTTATTTTGATGCTATTATGCAGTTTTGTGTGAAATTTTTGATTTTTACTAGGTTAGGTAGACCACCAAAGTGGCACTAACTACGAGGAATGATAAAATTTCACACTTTTGAGTTAAAGATAGTGTCATTTATGAGCATTATAATTTGTTTGTTATAATTTTTAATTGGGGTAGGATATTTTAACATTCAAAGTGTGTAAGTTGACCACCAAAGTGGCCTTATGCATGGAGAATAATAAAGTATTTTCATTAAAGAATTAAAATGATATCAAACTTTGTGTTCCTGACTTGAATGTAAAATTTAACTCCCAAAGGAGTGTTTTATTTTCATGTTATGAACATGATAGAATAAAATTTATGTGCATGGCGACTCTTGAGAGTTTTGTATCCAAAGGTGCTCTCTCTTGACATCAAAGTGTATATAAGTTTTAGTTCTATCACTTAAGTTATTTTGTGAGGAGTTTGTCTATTAGTATGTTATAATTCTCACCCAAATGAGAGATTATAATGATGCAACCTGACAACTTGCTAAAGTAATTTATTTTAGTTGTTAGAATTACTTAGCATTCATTTTTATGCCTCATAATTTGCTGCCATTATTTCATATTTTTATAAGTGAGCATTTAGTTATCTTCAGGTGCTTCTCCTTTGTTTGCACCCTTCACTGGAACTGTCCCTTATCTGAATGGCACTAATTTCAGTGAATGGAAACAAAGGGTACTATTTACTTTAGGGTGCATGGATTTAGATTTATCTTTGCGTGAAGAAAAACCAGCTCCACTTACAGCAGAAATCACACAGGAACAGAAGACTCACTTTGAGAAATGGGAAAGATCCAACCGTTTGTGCCTATTGTTCTTTCAAGGACATGTAGGTCAAAACATTAAGGGATCTATCCCTGAGCAGGCCACAGGTAGTGGATTTCTAAAGGCTGTTGAGGAACAGTTCATCAGTTCTGATAAAGCAAAGGCTAGCACCTTAATGGCTAAGCTTTCCTCAATAAAATACACTGGCAGTGGTAGCATTAGGGAACATATTATGATGATGAGAGACATTGCATTTCAGCTTAATGCAATGGAGGTTACCATTTCAGATATATTCCTTGTCCACTTTATTCTCAACTCTCTTCCAAATGAGTATGAGGCCTTTAAGATCTCATACAACACACATCAGGCTAAATGGTCACCAAATGAATTGATGACCATGTGTGTTCAGGAGGAGGAGAGGTTGAGAGGGGAGAGGAATCAAGTTGTAAATTTTACCACTCATAAAGGAAGTGGAACTTCAGGAAAGCACAAGAGTGTTCAGAAGAAGGGCAAGAAGAAGCACAGGAAGAAAGGAAAGGGCAAAGAAAAGAAAAAGAAAAAGAAAAGAAAGAAATGCCTCTTCTGTCATGAGCTTGGACACATTAAGAAAGAGTGCTTGAAATTCAAGGGATAGTTTGAAAAGAAAGGTAATCTCTCATCTTATGTTTGTTATGAGTCTCATTTAGTAAATGTTCCTAATAATACATGGTGGATTAACTCAGGTTCTACTGTGCATGTTGTCATTTCTATGCAGGGATTCCTATTCCAAAGGCCTATCAATAAGGGTGAGCAGTGCATCTTTTCAGGAAATAGGACGCGCTCACAAGTGAAGGCTATTGGAACTTATAGGATTATTTTAAGTTCAGGATTTGTTCTAGATTTGAAAGACACTTTTTATGTACCTTCTTTTAGTAGAAATTTGGTTTCAGTATCAAAACTTGCTTCAGAAGGATTTCATATTAGTTTTGAAAACTCTGTAGTTGAATTAATGAAGGATTCTGTTGTTATTGGTACTGGTTCTATATCTGATGATTTATATAAATTGTGTCTTAGTAATGTGAATGAACAATCCTTTAATACCCTGCATACTTCAGTTTCTATTGGCAACAAGTACGGTAGAGTTAATAAAAATTCATCCATGTTGTGACATAGAAGATTAGGGCATATCCCCATTAAGAGGCTTAAGAGGTTAGTGGGAGAAGGAGTGTTGCACACTCTAGATTTCGCTGACTTTGAGACTTGTGTGAATTGAATAAAGGGAAAGTAAACACACATGCCTAATAAGGATGCCACTAGAAGTTCTGAACTTCTGGAAATAGTACACACTGATATATGTGGTCCCTTTTCACCTTGTCTTACTGGTGAGCGATACTTTGTCACTTTCATTGATGACTACTCTAGATATATGTATCTCTACTACTTCTTGAAAAGGTAGATGTTTTCAATACCTTTAAAGATTTTAAGAATGAAGTAGAGAAATAATCAGAAAAATCTATTAAGATAGTTAGATCTGATAGGGGTGGTGAGTATTATGGTAGATATACAGAGATGGGACAGAGACCTGTACCATTGCTAGGTTCCTTAGAGAGTATGACATTCTACCTCAGTATACTTTGTCTGGCAGCCCTTATCAGAATGAGGTTACAGAAAGAAGGAACCGAACGCTTAAAGAAATTGTAAGGACAATGTTAAGTAATTCTACTCTTCCTTTATCTTTGTGGGGGGAGGTCTTAAAGACAGCTGTACATATTTTGAATAAGATTCCTACTAAGGCTACTCCTAAGACTCCTTATGAGTTGTGGAGTGGTAAGAAACATTCAATGAGCTATATGTGCACTTGGGGCTGTCCAGCTGAGGCCAGACTATATAACCCACAAGAAAAGGCTTTTGATCCTAGGACAACTAGTGGATTCTTCATTGGTTATCCGAAAAAATCAAAGGGGTATAGATTCTATTGTCCATCACATGTTCCCATCATTATAGAAACAGATAAGGCAAGATTTCTTGAGGATGGCTGAGTCAGTGGGAGTGGACCTTCTCGAGAGATTTCTTTTGAGGAGTTACATGATCAAGTTGAAATACCTGTAACAACTAACAACTTTGTTCCCATATTCATTCCTCAGAATGATATTCAAGGGGAACACGAAGTTGCAGTTGATCCACCTCAAGTGGCTCCAGAACCATATGCTGCAGTAATTGTTGACCAACCACCTCCTCAGGTGGATCAGGGGCTAGCACTACGCAGATCTGAAAGAGTTAGGAGTCCTGCCATATCTGATGAATTTTTGGTATATCTACAAGAGGATAATGTAGATAGGGGTGACATTGATGATCCAGTGACATTTTCACAAGACATGAAGAGTGAAAAGTCCACCTATTGGTTTGAAGCCATGAAGGAAGAGCTTGACTCAATGGCTAAAAATCAAGTCTGAGATCTTGTTGACTTGCCTAAAGGGTCCAAACTTGTTGGATGCAAATGGGTATTCAAAACTAAAGTGGACTCTAAAGGTAAAGTTGAGAGACATAAGGCCAGATTGGTGGCTAAAGATTTCACTCAGAGGGAGGGCATTGACTATGATGAGACCTTCTCTCCAGTCTCTAAGAAGCTCTCATTCAGGTTAGTCATGGCCTTGGTGGCTCATTTTGATTTAGAGTTACACCAAATGGATGTGAAAACGACATTTCTCAATGGGGACCTAGATGAAGAAGTGTATATGGAGCAACCTCAGGGGTTTCATGCTAAGGGAAAAGAACACTTGATATGCAAATTAAAAAAATCCATTTATGGACTTAAGCAAGCCTCCCGTCAATAGTTCATAAAGTTTAGTGAAATCATATTATCCTTTGGGTTTAAGGAAAACATCATTGATGAATGTTTATACCTAAAGGTTAGTACGTGGGAGTAAATTCATTATCTTGCTTTTGTATGTGGATGACATCTTGCTTACTAGTAGTGATATTGGTTTGTTGCATGAAACTAAGACTTTTCTTTCTAAGAACTTTGAGATGAAAGATATGGGTGATGCCTGTTATGTCTTAGACATTGAGATCATCAGAGATAGACCTTCAGGTACACTTTGTCTTTCTCAGAAAGCTTACATCTCAAAGATCTTGGAAATGTTCAACATGCATTTTGTGCATCCGATAAAGTACCCGTTATGAAAGGAGATAAATTCAGTGATCTGCAGTGTCCTAAGAATGACTTAGAAAGGAAGTAGATGGAGCTCATTTCCTATGCTTCAGCAGTTGGGAGCCTGATGTACCTTCAGACTTGTACACGTCCAGATATTATTTTTGTTGTGAGTATGCTGAGTAGGTACCAAAGTAACCCAGGTTTGGATCATTGGAAGGCTGCCAAGAAAGTCATGCGTTATTTGAAAGGGACTATGGATTACATGCTCACATACATGAGGTCAGATCAGTCGGAGGTCATTGTATATTCTGATGCTGATTTTGGTGGTTGTCTTGATACGAGGAAATCTACTACAAGCTACATCTTCCTCTTGGCAGGGGGAGCCATTACTTGGTGCAGTGAAAAGTAGACTATTACAGTGACCTCCACTATGATAGCTGAGTTCATTACTTGTTTTGAGGCTAGTGGACAGGCCATTCAGTTACGGAACTTGCTCACAGGTCTACCATTTATAGATTTTATCTCAATACCTATCAAGATTTATTGTGACAATTCCGTTGCGGTCTTCTTCTCTAAGAATAATAAGGCCTCCAAGGGTGGTAGAGCCTTGGATATTAAGTATTTTACTCTTAGAGATAGAGTGAAGAATCATGAAGTGTCGATGGAACATATTGGGACAAATCTTATGATTGCTGACTCGCTCACTAAGGGACTACCTGCTAGCACCTTTTGTAGTCATGTGATTAAGATGGGTCTTGTTAGTTCTATTGGTATGTTATGACACTTACAATTATTTGTGATCACATTTATATCATGATTCTTCTATTGTTTTTCTGCCTATTCCATTTGTTGTATATACATATTGGTTATGGATTGTGGTTGGCAGAATTTATGCTTAAGTGGCGACCAGCAGATAAACATTAAGTTTGAGTTTATCTATTAATTCAGTTTCAGTGTTCAATTGTAGTAAGTTAGTGGTATTGTGGTACATGGAAAGTAGTGTGTGATCTGAATACATTTATCGCCATGACCCCTGTCATTTGATTTAATATACTTGAACTTCTTCAGATTCTATTAGCTGGAATGGTGTGTGGTTTTGTTTTAATCATGCGCGCATGTACCGTATTTTTCCCTTCAAGTGTAGGCCCAAGATATCAAATCTTCAAGAGTCTTTTTCAAAACTATATATATGTCTATGTTATATGTATGTTTTCGAAAGGAAGATTTGGTATGTTTAAGACAAGATGGACCAAATGGGAGAATGTTGGGTTTTATCCTTACATTGTGGTCCACTTGTGATTGTGCCACACACAATTATACACACCGTTAGGTCCAGTTAAAAGAATACGTTATTGGGCTGAACCCATTCAGTGCCCATTAGGATCCTGTTATGGGTGGGATCCTGTTTAAGCCCAATAGGGACTAGTCCCTCCTCTCTATATAAGTGTGTAACTCCACATTAGGTTACACACACACATACAGTACGTGAGATAGAGAGAGGAAACCAGAGGGAGAACATGGGTTCCGTCGCTCCCTTTCTCGTGTTCCTGAGCGTAGATCGTCTTCCTCGACGTCTTCCTTCGGGTGGGATGGCTTCCACTTCAGGTACACATCCCCAACATAAATAGCTTATTAGAAAATAATCTGAAATGAAATGTTCTTATGGCTTTGTTTTAAAAGTTCAATATATATAAATGTTATGTATCATAGACCCTGGTCTATCTCCTCCGACTAGAGTGGGTAACCGGATCTGGCCGCGATGGAAGCAGTAGCGGTAGCGGGAGGAGAGGGATTAAATCAGCGGCAAAGTTCGGTGGATAGCAGTGCTCCCTCCACAACCAGCCAGGCTCCCTCCTCGGCTCATCCGATGACTACATCCGCCTTTGGCAGGTGAACGACGGCGGCACTCGCCGTAGCTCTCACCGGTCCCACCATCGAGCACCATGGCGTCTTCAACAACAGCACGTTGACCGAGTTCATGGGTGCGTAGAGAGAGAGAGAGAGAGAGAGAGAGGCTGATCAGAGAGACTGATCAGAGAGAGGGATCAGAGAGAATGATAGTGAGTAGCTCGCCATCGTCGACTCCCACCTCTCCAGTGTGCTTCGACCTCAAGCTGACCGAGGAGGAGATCCTTCACATCGACCATGAAGAGAAAAGAGGTAGGGGAGGAATGTTTTTGGGGCTCCGGTGACAAGCTCTTTTCTCATGTGTTCAATCTCCTCAAATGAACATTCTATTTGTAGAGGCTCACCGCCAACCACCTCCGCCCCGTGAGAACCACCTCCTTTGGAATCATGGAGATATTCTCTCCGTTAGTTAGGGATAGCCTTTGACGAGTTCAAAACTATTTGAACTCTTTTCCCTCTGAGATATTTGGGATTTGTTCGGCCATACTCTCACTATTCTTGAGATACATAACATTCTCTTTAATTATTTCGATACACTCCCACTATCCATGAGATGTATCATCACTTTCATTATTCATGAAAATTTTCTTTGACTTATATGTTTTTAAGTCCCATCAAACCAACATGTTTGATGAAGTTCTCTGTCGGAATGCTTTTTGTCAAAGGATAGGCAATCATATCGCTTGTGGGAATATAAGTCACTTTTATTTCCCCTTTTTGTACGATATCACGAATGTAATGATATTGTATTTCTATATGTTTTCCTCTAGAACTATTCGCTCCACTATTGATCAGACTTATTGCTACCTGATTATCACAGTACATCTCAATTGGTTCATCTACCAAATTGAGATCTATATCTTTTAGAAACCGCTTATCCAGACTGCATGAGTAGTAGCCATACTGATAGCAATATACTCAGCTTCTTGTGTGTATCTTACAACACATCCTTATTTCTTGCTACTCCAAGAAATAACAGCACCACCAAAGATGAATAAGTGTCCCAAAGTGGACTTTCCATCATCTTTATCACCTCCGAAATCAGCATCAGAGTAACCAAGTATCTCAAGCATATCAACTTGATAAACTAACTTGTGGTGCAAAGTTCCTTTTAAATATTTCATAATCCTTTTAACAGCTTCCCAATGTGTTGGACCAGGATTACTTTGATATCTACTGACTAAGCTTATTGCATATGCTATGTCAGGCCTGGTACATAGCATAGCATACATCAGGCTTCGTACTACTTGTGCATATGGTACATCAAGCGCGCTTTATCCTTCTCTAGGACATTGTTCTTTGCACAACCGTTTGCCATGGACTAACGGTGTAGGTGTTGGATTACAATTTTGCATCCCAAATCTTCTGAGTATTGAGTGTAAATATCTTTTCTGATTTATACTCAACATTCTAGATTTTCTATTCCTTAGGATTTGTACACTAAGGACATATGATGCCTCACCCATGTCCTTCATCTCAAATTTTCCACTTAGCCCAGCTTTGATTTTATTCAACATTTCTATGTCATTTCCGGCGAGCAAAATATCATCCACATACAAGGACAATATTATGTACTTGCTCTCACTCTTCATGACATATACACAGTTGTCCAACTGATTTGGAACAAACCCGAGTTGAATAATCACATCATGAAATTTGAGATACCATTGTCTAGAAGACTGTTTTAAACCATACAATGATTTCCTTAGTTTACAAACTTTATTCCCCGGTCCATCTACCTGAAATCCCTCAGGTTGTAACATATATATATCTTCCTCTAACTCTCCGTTGAGAAATGCAGTCTTGACATCCATTTGGAAAAGATCCAAATCAAAATATGCAACAATCACTAAGATCATCCTTATAGATGCAAACTTAGCTACAAGAGAATAAGTTTCTTGAAAGTCTATACCTGCCTTCTGATTATATCCTTTGGCAACTAACCAGACCTTATATTTATCAATAGACCCACTTGCATCCTATAGCCTTCCTATTTTTAAGTAATTCACATAGTTCCCACACATTGTTCCTTTTAATGGAATCAATTTCATCTTTCATGGCTTCTAGCCATAAATTAGATTCGTGAGATCTCATTGCATCAGTATAACTCATGTGATCTATGTGATTTTTCTCATTTATGTCTACTGTTAGACACGAAGGCTCACATGAGTACAAGTGATAATCATCCATCCATGCTGGTAGAGTTCTAAGTCTCTTGTTGCAGGTTGTACATTTGGTATTTCATTCATAGGTACTAATTTATTTTCCATATTTTGAGGTTCTTCCTCAATTTTCGGATCATTTCTATGGATATCATCATAATAGACATCATATATTACATGCAGAGGTTCCTTCTCATGTTTATGAGATTTCTCTTCCTCTAGATTTTCTAGAAATGTTGCATCCCTATACTCAATGATCCCCTTTTCTTTATGGAAAAATATATATCCACATGATTTGTCACAATAACCTATGAATCTGCATTTTAATGTCTTATAATCTAATTTATCACTAAGTTGGCTAGGAATGAGAACGTGGGAAATTGATCCCCACTTCTTGAGATGACTCAAATCAGGTTTCCTCCCATTCCATAATTCATATGGTGTACATTCTATAAACTTGGTGGGTATTCTATTCAGAGTATAATTTACCGTGAGCAATGCCTCTCCCCAAAATCTCTTAGGGAGACATGAATGTGATAGCATACATGCATGTAACAGCATTCATCAATATTCTATTCATTCTTTCTGCCACACCATTCTGTTGTGGCGTATAAGGTATAGTAACATGCCTCTTAATTCCATGCTCTTGGCAATATAACTCAAATTCCTTTGAATTGTATTCTCCACCTCTATCAGTTCCTAACACCTTAATGTTTCTACCCAGTTATCTTTCTACTTCTGCTCTATATTTCTTAAAATAACTAAGTGCTTCTGATTTAGCAGAAATAAGATATACAAAGGCATATCTGGAAAAATCATCTATGAACGTTATAAAATATTCCTTGTTATCATATATTTTCACACTTAAAGGGTCACAAATATCTGAGTGGACCAACTCTAATAATTCTTTTGATCTATGTCCTACTGCAAAAGGTTTCTTAGTCATTTTTCTGACTAAACAATGTTCACAATGTGATATTTCTATTTTTGAAATGGCCAGTAAGTTCAATTTTATCATTTGTTCCATTTTAGATTTACTAGGATGACCTAATCTAAAATGCCATAGATCACATTCAGATATGTAAGACAAGGAATAATCTGAAACAATCTCACTATTATTCATTTCATTATCCATGACAGTAATACAGAAAAGATCATGTTCAGGTACAAATTTTCCCATTGCAAGGACTTCTTATGCTTTCCAATGGACACACGCTTATTATAAAAGCGAACTTCAAGACCATTCTTCATCAATGCAGGAACATATATCAAATTGCGCCTAATGCTTGGCACATAAAACACATCTTTGAAGACCATAATGTTGTCCCCCACATCCAGCCGATAAGTGCCAACACCTTCCACATCCAGGTAGATGTTATTGCCCATGTAGATCCTTTTTTCTCTGGGTTTCAACTTGCTCAGCGACACGAGCCATTTCTTTGTCTTTGTAATATGACGAGTTACTCCAGAATCAACCCACCATTTATTGGTGTCTGTCAACACAGCATTGCACTCGGTCACGCCGACGAATTCCTTTTTGCTTGTTCCTCCTTGTTGTGGGTATTTATCCTTATTTCCATGCTTCCCTTGTGTGCAATTAGCCTTGAAATGACCAAAATTGCCACAAGTGTAACAAGCACCCGGAGGAACCTTTTTGCCTTTATGTTGTGCCTTGTTCTTGAACTGTGCCCTATTCGGTCCAACAGTCCGATTCTGGAATTTGTGGGCTTCATGTTTGGGCTTCTGGTGGATGGCATTAGCTTCCTGCAAGTTCAGCTCTAATTCTTTCATTCTAGCTAGAATATCCTGCTCTATCGCTAACCAAGCTGGCAAATCAGTGACACGGAGAATGGTACTACTTAATCAAAGAGTTGTGGCAGCCATATCTAGAGAAGGTGACAAACTATTTAAAATAGTAGCAACTTGCATCCTTTCGGGAATTTCAGATCCACTACTAGCTAGGTCTTTGGCCATGACTATCATTTTGTTCACATGTTCAATCACGCTATCTCCCTCTTGCATGCGACAAGAGTTATATCGGTGTAACAAGAGTTGAGTATTCATCTCTGTAGTGGTGTCATACTTCCCCTTGATAGTATTCCATAATTTTTAGGTAGTCTCATAAGTCTCAAAAAACTTGATGAGATTGTCCTCCATGAACATTAACATTAAGCTCTTAGCTTTTCTATCATCGGATAGCTATTGCTCCATTTTTCTTCTATCCCCTTCTGAGGGATTCTCACTAAGTTCTGGGACAATGCTATCAATAACATATTCTATATTGTCATGGATCAGGCCAAACCTAATCTTCCTATGTCACATATCATAATTAGTACCGTTCAACTTATCTAACTTAGCCAGCTCAGAAGCGATGAGTTGGCTAGCCATTAAGATTTTAGAGCTAGATATTGAAATTGAACTATGTTTCAGTGAAATAGTAATTAAATTTCTTTGGAAGTAAATTTAATGTCAATTGTTATAATTTTTTTTAATGTACATGCAGCAAAGAAGGTTGTATCTTGCTAAATTTAAACAAAGTTAAACAATATTCAAATAATTAACTAGTCATATGAAATGACTCGTACAACAGTGAACATGAATTTATTTAATCAAACTAACATGACAATATTATGTGATGACCCTTTTTTAAAAAACATATTATATGGGTGCAATAACATAAATGTATTAATTGAACATGGATATAACAGACCTGTTACAAATGATGTCGATGAGCATGAACAAAAAATCCCTAGTCAGCATAGAAATATTATTAGCGTAGAAATCAACAGATCAATTTTCAGATACGATATAAATGCGGTTCGTATGCTAGATTGTCAGGTTCGTATGCTAATTAGACTTTAAGTTTGTCAGATTCACATGCTATAAAGGCCTTCTATCTTCCTATTGTACATAGGAAACAAGAAAATCCAGTAAGATTACAAGGTTACTTACGGTGCAAGCAAAGGAAAACTTTCTCTTATACACAGGAAACAAAAAACTATGTAAAATTTCTTTAAATTTCTTTTATGTGAATCTTTGGCTTATTTACATATAAAGTACATATCAGTCAACCATTCAATGAATGCATGCTGAATAAACCCTCACAATCCTATTATTTATTTATTTATTTATTTATTTATTAACTCCCGGCAATGGTGCACAGGGATAACCCATGGTTATTTTGTATGCATAGCCTTCTTTCCCAGATGCCCAAGAGTTCGACCACCTACCTACAGGGTGAAGACCAAGGAGAGCGATTCTACAGCACGGTGCGGCTGAAGCTCCTTTCTGTGCCGAGGCGCAACGGCTTCCGCGGGTGGAGGCTGTGGCCAAGGGAAGCTGGTAGCAACGGCATCGGAGAGACACTGTGGCATAGGGAGGACCCGCGGCAGTAGCGGTGAGGCGAACTGGCAGCGACCGACGACAGCAAGCTTGCAGGGACAGTCGCAACCAGTAGGGAGGTGCAGCAGCGGCAGGCTCGCAGCGATAGGCTGGTAGCAAGGTAGAGATGGTCGCCGGCAAAGAGAAGGTGCAGCAGCGGCAGTGGCTAGCTCGCAACGATAGGATTGCAGCGAGGTAGAGATGGTCACCGGCAAAGAGAAGGTGCAGCAGCGGCGGCGGGCGAGCGGGCGCGACGAGCAAGAGAGGGTTGCGATGTGCGATGACGCAATGGGAGCTCACCAGGCAGTAGAACGGCGAGCAGCTCAGTGGCGCACAGAGCGCGACAAGTGACGACAGATCGAACGATGCTCTGATACCAGTGAAGAGTAGAGAAGGGGGAGAAAGTTTTTGGGGCTCCGATGGCAAGTTCTTTTCTCATGTGTTCAATCTCCTCAAATGAACATTCTATTTATATAGGCTCACCGCCAGCCACCTCCGTCCCATGGGAACCGCCTCCTTTGGAATCATGGAGATATTCTCTCCGTTAGTTAGGGATAGCCTTTGACGCGTTCAAAACTATTTGAACTCCTTTCCCTCCGAGATATTTGGGGTTTGTTCGGCCATATCCCAGCAGACTAGGCCATGGAACGGGTCCTCATGGTGCTCAATCGACCTGGAGCTTGTCACCCTCCTGTCTGAGCTTCTCAATGGCGGCTTCGACACCACCGCCACCGCCGTCGAGTGGGCCATTGCCCGGCTGATTGAGAACCCCACCGTCCAGGCCAAGCTGTACGATAAGATGGGCATTGGGTTGCATTGGCGGGCGGCCTTCCGGCAGAGGTAGTGCAGCACCAGCTCCTCATCGGTGGGGTGGAACCGAAAACCCGACGGCAGGTTCAGCTCGGCCTCGGCGTCTCTGCTCCTCCTCACCATCCTCATCGCTACACAGACCCTGCTATGCTTGCAGCGCATCCTGGAGCACCCACAGCTTTCAGCGGCTGGGACAACCGCACCAACCCCAGCTTCGTCCCACCGTCGCCCTCCCTCTCCGTCTCATACGCCGAAAATCACGTCAGCTGTCTCTTATTCCCCGACGCCGGTGGCCGCCTCTCCGCAAGCTTCTCCATCTGAGACGGATGGCTCCCTCCCCCGTCTCTCTCTTTCTCTGCGCAGGTGCCCCCTGCGACGCTTGCAACACATCCTGAAGCACCCGCCAGCTTTCAGCGGCTGGGACAACCGCACCAACCCCAGCTTCATCCCGCCATCGCCCTCCCACTCCGTCTCCTGCGCCAGAAATCGCATCAGCCGACTCTCCATCCATGGCGCCGGCGGCCACCTCTCCGCGAGCCTCTTCATCTGAGATGGATGGCGCCAGTTAGCTCCACTTTGATAGCTTTATCATTTAAGTTAACACCTTTTCACCTTTATAGGTGAAATAAGATAACTAAGCAATGCTATTAAAATCGGACCGAACCGGCCGGTTCGACCGTCGACCGGTTCGAACACCGGTTCGATTAAAGCTGGTTCGGTCTGAAGCTAAAAAATCGTCCGAACTGGACAAACCGCGGTCGAACTGGTAACCCGGTCAGACCCGATTTGCTAATTAAAAAAATTTATGAAAAATATTAAATCAAAAATCCCTCTTGAAATCTGTAAGACCCGTTCTTTAACAGATCTTTACCAGTTCTAATATAGAATTTATTCCATGAATTTAGGCGATTTTTAGGGAATTAATAGGCTTTTCCTAGTATTTAATCCAATTAGTTAAAGAATTTTAGAAATTAAATGGGCATAATTATAATTTTACTTCTTTGAGAGTTTAAAGTACAAAAAAAGGATAAAATAAAAAAATATTATAACAAAAAAAATTTTAACCCACCGTCGACCCTCTCTCTCTCGCCATTTCTCTTTTTTCTCTCTCCCTCACCCTCTCTCTCTCTCTCTCTCGCGATCGTCTCCCCTCTCTCTCTCGGGGCGCGGTCCAACCGGACTGTAGACGGAGGCGTGGCGGACGTCATCGGATTGCTCGCGACGTGAGGATCGCATTGATGCCAGCCTTGCCTCGATCCGCGGAGCGTGGAGGCGTGTGCGGGCAAGAGGACGACGTGGCTTCCTTCGGCCGTTCGACGCCGGAACGTCGGTTTCGTCGCGATCAAGGTAGGGGATGGATTCCTTGCCTCGTTAGGATTGTGCCAGTACCCCATGTGAGCGATGTCACGCAGATTGCCGGAGGCGCGCGGAGCGCGCGGGCTCATTTTGCTGCGACACAGAAAAAAGGAGAGAGAAGCAGAGAGAAACCACCACGGGAGATTGCTCCGGTGGGGTGTGTAGAACAGATACATCGAAACAAGATATGGGGATTAAATGGCCATAGCGAGAAATGCCTCTCCGCGACCTCGGGGGATGGGAAAAGTGTAGAATTTAAATGACAGTAATTTAAATAGCTATTGTGGGAAGTGACTCGCCGCAGCCTCGAGAATATGAGAAGATATGAAAACAACATAGGATATAAATGACAGAGATTTAAACGGCCATTGCGGGAAGTGACACGTCGCGGCCTCGAGAATATGAGAGGATATAAATGACAAAAATTTAAACGGTCATTGCGGGAAGTGACTCGCCACGGCCTCAAGAATATGAGAAGATATGAAAACAACACAGGATATAAATGACAGAAATTGAAACGGCCATTGCGGGAAGTGACTCGTCGCGGCCTCAAGAATATAGAAGATATGAGGATAACACAGGATATAAATGACAGAAATTTAAACAGTCATTGCGGGAAGTGACCCGCCGCGGCCTCGAGAATATGATGTGATCGCCAGGGGCCGGAGACCCCAAAATAAGAAGAGTGATCGCGCTTACCTCAAAAGTGGGAAATGTCGAGTTGCTTCTTCCTCTCCCTTCGGCCGACCGATGGAGAGGGCTTTCCTTAGTTACCCATGCAAAAGAGTAAACAGACAGATAACAAATGAATTATAAAAATGGCAGTGTAGTATTAGCCCCTTGTAATGAAAAATGATGAAATTATGGCGAGACACACACCTGGATGGTGTTATTTTTAAACCCCTCTCGGACACGAGTAGGAGGAAAATGCTATGATGGATGGAAGATCATGCAAACGTGCATAAACGGATCTCTCTTATGAAGGGAGATGACAAAAGACGGGATAATGTATGTGACAAAATGAAAAAAGAGAAGGGGAGAGAATGACTTATTGAAAATGCCGATGGCGGGATCCGGCGGAGCTTCGGCAGCGGAGCGACGACGTGGAAGAAGAATGGATGGAGCTAGCTTTCCTCTCGCGAGCGCGGGCACCCGGGAAGCCGATAGAGCCTCTCCCTGCAAAAACTCACGTGTTAGAAATGAGATCCGGCAGAGTCTCTCCTTCCTCTGTCGGATCTGAAGCTCTCTCCCTTCGAGGGAGGGGGTCCTCTATTTATAGAGGGGAAGATGATTGAGGCGTCCAGGAGCCTGGACGCCTCAATATATATATTTTATTTTTTTATTTTTTTTATTTTTATTGAGGCGTCTAGGCTCTTGGACGCCTCAATGCTGAGGCGTCCGGGACCCTGGACGCGCCCATATTCGCCCACCGAATCGCCGCCGTCGAAAGCCGTCGATAGTGGAGAAAGCGCGTGGTTTTGGCGGGTAACCGTGACTCTCGAAGGACGCATCTAGTCGACAAGATGTGTTTATGATTGGATTTATTCGAAACGTCAAACTAAACGGCCAAAGCTGTGCCACGTGCGCGTTGCACGAGACTCTGAAGAAGGCGTCCATGCTCCTAGACGTCTCAAAGTGAGGCGTCTAAGCAGCTTGACACGTCAAAGACTTTCACAAAAAAAATTTAGAAAAATGTAAAAAAATTTAGAAAAATAGGAAATCACCAAAGTAATTAAAAATGTGAAGGCAACATTGGGGTATCATGGTGTAATATGAGATTTACTCACGGTAATGTCAAGAATGGCATGTCTACAGCTGCCCCGCCTTGGCGTCTGCTTTGTAAGGGAGTGGCACGTAGTGGAGTGGCATGGAAATGGAATGAAATGGAGTGGGAGTGGACTGAAAAGTAGATGTCAATGTATGATGAGACACATTCTGAACATTATGGTTTGGAATGTTTTCAGAGTTTCAATGAGGCGATCCTGAAGAAGGTCTTCCGAATTTAACAATTGCTTGGACGGAAATCAAATAAGGAAGGGGAAGATGTGCTCTCAAGCACAAGTAGAAAAAAGGACCAACGTCTCTGTGTGGAAGTACCTGGGTCGTAAACCTGCAGGTTTCACCTTTGGGGAGCGGTTACCACGAATGTGGAAGTGCTGCGGACAAGGTAGGTCAAATGGAGTAAAAGTAAAGGAATATTTGAGGATCAGTCCAAACAAGGGTCTCTTTTGGAAGAACAGCCCAAGACCGTCTCAAGAAAACTCAGTACTTTATTCGGAATGGAATATCTCATATTATAAGACTTAAGCACGGTGGTCTTCACAATCGAATTACTTTGAATGATCTTCCGCAATGGAATCAAAGTCCTACATGAATGCATGTTGGGTTTAAAGGAAAACTTAAAACAAACTAAAATAGAAAATAGCCAAGGATAATATTGTCAAGTTGTTAAGAATGGGTCAGGATACCGATCCGGTGAGCTGATACTGAGCTGGGGCCCGTTTATCCACGCACCAACTCACTGAATGGAACCATCGTCCCCACGCTTTCACAACTTAACGGCCTATCCGTACACCTCAAATTCCTCTGAAATTATCACTGTTTTTGTTGAAGGGGAACTCAAATTCCGATTCGTTCAAGTCGCAAGGTCCTTGACATGTTCTAATAGCGTAAATATCATATAATACAATGCATGACATGGTGGGACCAGTTATCGAATGGTGGCACACGATGGGATGGTGGTGTCCATTAGTGAAACCTGCACTGATCAACATTATTAAAAGTAGCAGAGTTGCACCACAGTATAAGGGAGATCAAGACAAAATACCTTGCTAAGGTCAACAACGACGACTCATCATTGATGTTATGCATTTTAGCTTTTACACCCTTCCCTTTCTATAAGTACCTCCCCTTGCCTAGTTCAGCCAAATGCACCAAGGAGTGAATTGAGAGCCTTGAAACTTAAGAGGAGGAGAAGAATCTTGGGTTCTTTCAGGATTGAAGGCGAGTCTTCCCGCCCGATGAAGAGGAGCAGGCCTAGTAGCGACCTCAGGCGGCTCTCCGACCTCGAAGGACATCTGAGTGAGATGATCCAGTTGCGTATGGTGAGTTGATTCATTTCAAATTTCCTGTACGACCTTTCTTTCACCTCCTTCCTCCCTTGTTTTCCTTCTTCCTTTCCAGCTGTACCCTCTCTTCCCAGGCCCGAGGAAATTCTCCAAACTGCCGTGGCTTTCGAAGCTAACATCCAACATCTCCATCGGCATGAGGGCCATAATTTCGAGGTGACATCTTCAGGGGCTCCTGATTCACGCCAAGCATTACGAAAAGATTCGCATGGACTGGGCGGCTATGGGTGCGCTGGTGGAGATTTGGCATCCTCAAACCCACACTTTCATTTTTCCCACTTTCGAGGTGACCATCCTTCTTGAGGAGGCAGAACTCTTGCTTGGGTTGAAAAGATTCAAAAGGGATGGCAAGATAAAGATCATGCCGATGCTGAAAAGGGTGACTTCCGAGGACGTCCTCGGAAGCTTCATGCCGTCTGGTGCCGTTAGAGACGTCCAGACTCGGAAGGGAATTAATCTGCAAAAGCTCGCGGAATGGGTCATGGATGCCCTGAGAGGATTGCCAGATGATGATCGTTTGGAAGAAATCATGAAGGGATTCACAATCTGTTTGGCAGATGCTCTCTTATTCCCTTATACCGACAACATAGTGGAGGAAGATCAGCTGAGTGCCGTTAGCGGGATTTAGAATGACAAAAAGGTGGGACCCGCCGTTCTTGCTTACCTCTATAGTGGCCTTATTGCTTCCAGCATGGGTAAGCCTCCTTTTGGTTGTGCACTTCTTCTGAATTGCTGGGTTGATTTACATTTCAAATTTGATCACCGTGAGGGGATGCCAACTGCCTCGAAGAGCTTTCAACAAAGCCCCCTTTACCACATAGCCGATGTGTTAGGCTTTGGTGGTAATATAGTGAATCGCGGTCCATGGCTGAAGAAATGTGAAAACTGGAGGTCCCACTTCAGATCTATGACGCAAAGCTTCTTCACTTGCGCACCGGCATGTCTACTCTCACGCGAACTCCTCACGAGGTCTTCCCCCGAAGCTGAACTCCAACTTATTGGCGCGACTGAGTTTGTTCTTTACAACTCACATCGGTGTTGCATTCAAATTGGCCTTCCCCGCCACTCGTTCCCACTATTATCTGGCACTGCTCCTTTGAGGAAGAGAGAGTTAGGCGCGGAAGAAGATGCAAAGGGAGTGAAGGCCATCAAAGTGTCGTCGAAGACGAGCATTCCGGGAAAGGCATTAGTGCATGTGGAGGAAGAATGCGAGCTGTGGAGGGCTTATGTAACCGAACTGGGGAAGTTAAGGCCCGAAGTGCCTAAGCCCCTAATGTAACTCACTCTGCTGTTTTAACGGAATAAATGAGAAGTTATTGTGTGCAAAAGTTCTCTTTCAATTTTTAGCCCCATTTTCTTTTATTATTATTTTATTATTCTTTCTCCTCTTTTTTTTGAACGCGTCTAAGATACTGGACGCGTAAATATTATTATTATTATTATTTTATTTTATTTATTTTTTATATTTTTTAAGTTTTCGTCCCCCTTTTATTATTATTATATTATTTTTCTGACGCGTCCAGGAGACTGGACGTGCAAAATATTTAATATTTATTATATATTATTATTTTTGTTGTTGTTGTTGACGCGTCCAGACATCTGGACGCGTCACATTTTATTTTAATTTTTTGGTGGACGCGTCCAGATGCGTGGACGCCCCAAATATAAATGTATTTTTTTTGAATGCGTCCGGGCGCCTGGATGCTCCAATTTTTTTTTTTTTGAACGGGACATCTAGGGGCGAAGACGCATTCTAAGCTTGAATTCAAATTTAAATCACCGAGAACCGCGGGATGGCCTCTCTCCTTCCTCACTTCACCCACAAACAACTCCTCTCGTCGAGATTTGTCTAGCTTCATCTTCTTCCACTCTTGATCGATGGAGTATAGTGGGCCAAACCGTGGTGAAGGGAGAGGGGGGAGAGGAACCCCTCGCCCGAGGAGGGTCGTGCAAGAGCACGGAGAGGCGGCCACAGAAAGGGAAGGGCCTCTTCGGGCACTCGAGGGACCAGAGAGGCTGGAAGACATGGAAGGAGGCGAGCATGGCCTGGTAAGCTCCTTGATCTTCATTCCTTTTAGTTTGGTAGCGAATAAGTAGAGAGGGAGAAGAGGGCTCGGTGAGCATTGCACTTGAATGATGAACGCGTCTTCGACAAGAGACGCGTTTTTTTTTGATGTGGCCCTTCCTTTTTTTGATGGGGCCCTTCCTTTTTTTGATGCGCAGGGAATGACAAAGATCTCGGGCTTGGCCGATGAATGGGCGAGCGCGGATGAGCCGAACCGCGTCGGGGGAGAGAGACGCGGCAAGGCGAAACTTGAAGATTTGCGCATATGTCTCCCCGTTCGGTTCCAGGACGGGCAGCAAGGTGGTGCGCCTGTGCAGGAGAGTGCCGACTACTTGCGGCAGTGCAGAGAGAGCCAAGTGGGGCCTCTTTAGCTCGGGAGATGGACAAAGGTGAAAGAAGGGCCCCAATTTATTATTATTATTATTATTATTTTTTTGAAGTTTCGGGGCTTATCCGATGGTTCTTGTTTGTCTATTCTAGCATACCCAATAGGCAGCGATGACAGGGATGGCCGGCGGATCATCTTCCAGCTCTCAGGCTCTTTTTCTGGAGATCGCCTCCCTCTGGGAGCAACGCGCGATCCGGGTTGAAACGGAGCGTGATGGCTGGGCAGCAGCCATGGCAGAGCTGCGGCGTCATGATGAGGAGAGGCCGCCTCCAAACGTCCTGGAGTTAAGGGTCTTCCACCAGGTGGCAAGGAGAGAGGCAGAGAGGGAGAGAGCGGAGAGGGAGAAGGAGAGGGAGGAAAGAAGGGCCGAGCGACAGCAGGATCGGGATGGGAGGAAGGCCTTGCAGGCTCAGGTGAGGGAGCTCCAGTTGGGCCTCCGAGTTATGGGGCAGAGGCTAGGAGTCATGGAGACGCGTTACGAGAGAGCATGAGAGTTCGGGGTGCGACTCCGCCAATCTGGCCATTTTCTATTAGTGGCTTCTTCGCCACGCTAGGGGAGCAGCAGCACGTCACCGTTGCTGAGCAGGCATTGCGGGGTGAGGGGACTGCTGCTTCACGGAGCCCCAGAAGGCCCCTGAGGGACCCTCACCTTAGGGGAGAGGAGAGGGATGTCCGGAGGGACGAGCATGAAGGTGATGGCGAGGGTTAGCGAGCTATCATACCCGCCTCCTCTCTTGCGATGTTCATGATTGTGGTGTTTATGACAGTTCATGTAGGCCTATGAATGGAGTGATTTGGTTTCCTATTGCTTATTTATTCTCTTACGCGTTCCTTCTTCCTTACGCTTCTTCTCCTTTATATTGTTCCCATGTGATGCGCTCGACAAGACCCGGCCGTGAAACGGAGAATCGCGTCTCGCTGCGACCATTTTTCCACGAGAATCTGCCATCAAGGTCAACAATGACAGCTTCTAGCTCCTTCTCCCGGATGACCTCGACAACATGACAGGGCATCCTTAGACTGCGTAGGGAGCGAGTCATCATATCGCACCATCCAATCAATCACCCTGCGCGAGTGGTGAAGTGACACGGGGGACCGCAAAGAAGGTGCCCTATCACGAGGGTTATCATTAACAATGATGGAGGCAGTCTTGGCTCGCACTTCTCCCATTTCTATAAATACATCCCCCGTTCGTTCTCCTAGGGGCATTGAGAACCAACTCGAAGAGTGCAAGTTTCCACGGAAACGGAAGAACTAAGAGTCCTCAGGTTCAAAATGGAGGGTGAATCTTCCCACTCCTCGAAGAGAAGCAAGTCCAGCGGTAGTAGTTCCAGGAGACTCTCAGACCTCGAAGGGCACTTCAGTGAATGGACCCAATCGCAACTCGTAAGATGAGCTTTCTTGCCCCTTCTCTCGTTCTTTCTTCCTTTCTCTCTTTTGACAAAACCCCTCTCCATTCCTTGTGCATGCGCAGAGTGTGATGAAATCACATATTTCATGGGAGTTAGTAGTGGCAGCATACAGAGGTCTCCCGGATTTTCAAAAGGCCAGGCTAGATGTGATGGGGCTTGGAGCCTTTCTCCGGATCAAGTCCGTCAAGCTCGACCTCGCCCCCGTCCAAGCATTGCGTGAAAGGTGGGATCCAATGAGTCGTGCCTTCTTGATGCCTTGGGGGCACATGGTGCCCAGTCTGAAAGATGTGATCCGAATTATGGGCCTCAAAGTGGATGGCGAGGCGCTGACTAGTATCACATACTCCGATTACAGAGAGGCTGCTCAGAGCTTATTAGGAGTGGATCTGGATGATCGTAAGAACATGTCTGTAGCCAAGACGCCTATCATGGAGACGTTGGGACTTTCTGACATTCGTTCTCATGATGATGAGTCCTTGGAAGAGTTCATGGAGAGGACTGAAAGAGGATGTCGCGCCGTCTACTGCGTAGATACGAGCAATTGGGAGAGAGCCAATATGGATTTGCGGAGATTCCTCTTCTTCATGTTGGGAAAATTATTACTGGGCTCGAGAGGAGACAGCATTCATTGCCCCTTCTTATAATTCCTGGTAGACCCTGAGAAAGTGGGACGATATGCCCGGGGAGCAGCCATGCTGGCGCATCTATTTGCGGGTCTATCTGAAAGAGCAGATCGAGAGATAACAGTGAGTGGTTTCACGCCATTCATCCAGGTGCCCCCCCTATCCTTTTTCTTTTTTCTTTTTTTTGTTGATATGTTAATGACGCATGATGGTGCAGTTGTTGAACTATTATTACCTCCCAATGGGAAAAGCCCGTCATTGGCGTCCAATGGCGGTGCCGCTGGCGAGGCGGCGGCAACCCATCACGAGCCCAGCCCCTCTATCCTACCAGCTGATGGTGTTAAGACGCGAGTTGCAAGAGTTCCCCGCAGCGATGGTGGTTATTATTCTATCATCTTTTTTCCTTTCTTTCTTTCCCCTTCTTCTTTTTTTTTTTATTAAGAGGATGTGTGTGACCTGACCTAGGTGGTCTGGAGGTCTTATGCGGGCATGACCGATGCCGATCAGCCATGGGTCATAACTAGCCGTGCCCGATTCGGACGCAACCTCTGGATGCACTATTTGTACGAAATCGAGCCACTTTGGCTACGATTGTCCATGATGACTCTAGGACTCGCCCAAGAATGGGTGGACATGACTACAACACCACGTGTCGGGAGGAAGACGTGTGGGCTGGCAACTTCCGTTGATTGGAGAGTGCGATTTCTCGAATAATATGAGGACTGGCAACGGGGTGACACTCCCGTGGAGTCACATGCTCAAGACAGCGAGGATTTTCTACGCCTCTATAAGGCGATGTATGCAGAGTGACTCCATCCCAAAGGGACTGTAGAGGTGAGCATATTTTTCTTTTCTTTTTTCTTTTTTCTTTTTTGTTGTTTTTGTATGTTAACCTATGCCCTGGCCACAGGATGTTCGCGACGCTATGATAGCAAACCTGCAAACTCGCCTGATAGGTAGGAGCGGCAGTTACATGATACTCGCGCCGCCTTGAGTTCTTCGGTAAGCCTACATACACACGATCATAGACCAAGATTCCTAGTGCTAGGTCCTCAGTGTCACTTTATGTGTGTTGCAGCGCGCCCAGCTTGATGCGGCTTCCTCAGCAATGGGGGCGGATGGTGTCTCTTCCAGTTTATGGATCCCCACTTCCGAACTCGATTTGCTTCATGAGCAGCTTGCTCATACTACGTAGCGAGCCGTGGAGGCAGAAGGAATACTTTCCGCACAGGTGAGAGTCTCACCCTTGAATTTCACTTATCCGTGCCTCCACATATCTGAGATGATGGTTATGGCAGACGAAAGAGGTGCAAGATGCACTCGCCCGTACTACGCAGGGGGAAGCCAGAATAGAAGAACTAGAGGAAGAGTTGCAGCATCGTTCAGATGATGGCCCTTCTCGAGACGCCGTGGAGCTTAGGATTACCCTTCAGTTGGAAAGGGAGGACAGAGAGAGAGAACGCGCAGAAAGGGAAAGAGACACTAAAAGAGAGAGAGCCGACAGATTGACTGAGAGGGAGGAGTGGAGGGCAATGGAGGCCCAACTGTTTGAACTCCGAACCAGTCTCGATCTTGCTGAACAATGGCTGAGAGATGGTGAAGAGCGCTACCGTAGAGCACGAGAGCGTGGCTTTCGTGTTAGTAGCTTCTTTGCCGCCCCTATCGATCAACGGGGAGTAGAGATGGGAAGAGGGGTACAGAGCAATAGAGGCACCTCCTTGCATGATTTGACAACACCCTCATCCTTGTCTGGAGAGAGGAGAGAGGGGTAACGTTGAGAGAGAGGATAAAACTTAATGTACAATTTCTAGAAGGAAATAAAGGAAGGAATGTTCAGTTTTCTATCTTTTGCCTTCATTCCTGCTTTTCAATCCTGTACACATTGCTTAATGAAACAAGTCAATTTTTCCGTTCTGACTTGGCCCCTTGCCTAGAGAGCAGGTGTTTGCTTTGAGACTAACCTTGATAACGAGTCAAGGGGTCAAGCCTTTATCAATTAAGATAAGAGTAAAGATAATGAATGCAACACACGGGCACGCAAATGGGAATAGAATGTAAAAATGTAGCACACAAATGAGATCACACAGATGCAAAAAAAAATTATACGTTTTTTTTGTTAATGATATTTTTTGTTTTTTTATTTTTTTGAAAAATACTTGTTATTACAACCGGCATGATTTTTAGAACAGGAGTGTTTAAATAGTTCTTAAGTAGCGTAATGCGGGGTTAACGTGCTCCAAGAGAATTCCCACTTGGGGACTCACCTAACGGCATCTTCCGAGGGCCACTTCATGTTTTTTTTTATGAGACAACTAATGCCTAGTGACCATCCTTATGGCATCTGATTCTTATGAAGACAGGGTTCCTTACTAACCTCCCAGGTATCCTGTGTGCACATCTAGATTGATTTGGGCCCTTAGACTCCTCAAGTGATAATCCTGCCAGTTAAGACTTAACCTGATGACAAAACCATCATGCCATGCTTAGGCTCCCAGTTGCTTCCGACCGCAAAGATGCACCGAAAGAGCGTTCAAGGTAAAAGATTTGCCCGACCCGGGTGTATTGCCTTACAACTCTAGATGGTATAGGAAGGAACACCCTGGAACCCTAACGGCCAACCACGCGACGCTGACCCGAAATCAGACGCCGTCGCACCTATTGGTGACGCACTTGCATTGACCCAAGCCTGAGGTTGAAGTAAGAATCCACCGAGGTGGTAGATAGAGGTCTTGACCGGCCAGAAACACCGAAACTCCTTCGCGGTGATGGCTTTTGCTTTTCGAAGTAGACAGTTATATGTGTGTTTTGCTAAAACGAGGTCGCTTGCCTTAGTGGGGCACGCCTTTCAAGATTTCCATTGGGTTTTCATCTTCGAGGGGAGAAAGAAGAGTACGGTGGGGGAAACCTTCCGAGAGGACCGGCAAAACCGTTAACCCGACGAGCTAATCGAGACCTACTTGACCTTTCCCTTTTGGGCGACTTCGGACCAAACCTCGAACAGAATTATGTTGCCCCTTTGTGGAATTCAGCCTTTGTTTTGAGGGGTTTTCGTTTGTCGAAATCAGGCACGGCCACAACTAGGCTCTTATTTGACATTTTTTTTTGAGGGGGACATGATAATTTGATATGTGGGAATCCCTCTTGTATGCCTGCGGGGACACTGCCCTCTTCTCGTGCTCTGATTCGGGTTCGAGTAGATGAATCCTACTCTCACCTTCAGGGTATGGTATTTTGGATCCCTCATGCTCAGCGTTTTAAGGGCGCCAGCTATCTCATTGGGTCGAGAAAGAAGAGAACAAAGATTACGACTTTCCTGGAGACCTTCGAGTACAGCCCCAAATAAGCAATATCACCAATTTTTGGCTAAAACAGATGCGTGTGTGCGTGTTACCTTCTTTTAGTGGGCGTAAGCCGACATGACCGGACAGGAATCTCCGCGGTTCTGGCGGGCCAAGATCCGAGACCTATCGAGCCTTAATGGGTCCTATCCTATATGAAGGACAGATGCAAAGACTTGACTGCATGATGAACACTAGGCACTCTCTTTTTTTCTCTTTTTTTTCTTTTTTTTTATCTTCTTCTTCTTCTTTTTTTTTGAAGCTTCCCTCGAGTTCTGCTTCGTTTGATCCCAAAAGCGGGGTGTGGGAGTATGGGCAGGTTAACCCTGAGTTAGACTACAAAGATCGAAGAGTGAATTCCCAACTCCAATGGTCCTCGTACCATGCCAGTTGTTACACTTATCTAAGGGTAGTATTTCTTAAGATAAAGCCCGTTCTAGGGGTGGGATAACTCGGTTCCTTCGATATTGACTAACTTGTAGGCATTACCGGGGTACGCAGCCTGAACCACAAATGGTCCTTCCCAATTGGGTTGAAGTTTAGAACGCGGCCCTCCAAGTTTGACAAAAATTCTTTTTACGACCATCTCGCCGACTTTGAATTTTCTCTCAATGACTTTCTTTTGGTAAAAATGAGCGAGTCTATTTTGATAAACAAGTGCATGCTCGGCAGCGGCCAGCCGCTTCTTATCTAAGAGTTCCAACTGGGCGAGGAGTGAATTACGACGTTTGTCGAGGAGAAATTTTTCATCCAATTGTACCCTGAGAGAAGGAATCAAGGTCTCGTACAGGACTACCGCTTCCATCCCATAAGTAAGGGCAAACGGAGTCTGCCCGGTGGGGGTACTGATTGAAGTGCGATAGACCCATAGAGCTTCGATAAGCTTTTCTGGCCAGTCTGAGAACTTAGCAGACTCGCAGGTTTTCTTTATGATTTTGATCAATGTTTTGTTGGTGGCCTCCGCCTGGCCATTACCTTGTGGATAATAAGGTGATGAATGATGCAATACGATTGCGTACCTTTTGCAGAGGTCTTGAAGGTCTTGAGAAATGAACTATGGCCCATTGTCGGTGACGATTGTGCTAGGGATGCCGAACCTGGTGAGGATATTCTTCATGATGAACTTGCAGACTGTTGACGACTTGATTTCCGCGTAAGCTTCGACTTCGGCCCATTTGGTGAAGTGCTCCGTCGCAGTGAGGATGATGGATTTCTACTTGGTGAGGGAGTTGGGATCACCTAGGGGACCAATGATGTCGAACGCCCACATGGAGAAAGGTCATGGGAAGGATATTGGATGAAGTGAGGAAGATGGGGAATGAATTTTGTCGGCGTGAAGCTGACACTTGACACACTTACGGACATAAACAGCACAATCCTCTTCCATAGTGGGCCAGTAAAAACCTTGCCGAATGATCTTCTTAGCAAGCATTTGGCTATTTACATGGCCACCGCACACACCTGAGTGTGCTTCTCTACATATTTCCAGACCTCATCGTCATCAAGACATCTTAATAGAACACCAGTAAGGCTTCTCCTGTACAGTAGACCTCCAACCAATGTGTATTTCTGGGCCACCCTTCTTATGACTTTCTTATCTTCCATGGTGGCTCCTTTAGGGTAAGACTGATCTTTGCAATATTTGTCGATTTCATAGAACCAAGGTTTCTCCTCATCGGCCAGTTCTTCTTCAAATTCTGCCAACATGATTTCCCTCTTCTCAAGAATTTTCCCTTCTTGAATCTTCCGCGGGACTCTTTCTTTGATTCTTAAAAGGTAAGGGTCCTGAACAACAGGGACAAGGCGCTTGTAGATGCTAATGGATTCAGACCATACACCTAAAGGGAATTTAAAAGATGACGCCAAGGAGGCGAGGGCATCGGCCAGAATGTTCTGTTCGCGAGGAACATGGACAAAGATCAACTTAGTGAACAATTTGGCATAAGCGGAGACCAGCTCCTGATAGGGCTTGAGCTTGGGATCAAGGGTGCGATATTTGATAAGCACCTGGCAGAGAACAAGTTGACTATCACCCACGACTCGTAATTCGGTGATATAGAAATAATGGGCTAGTTCCAGACCAGCTAGAAGAGCCTCGTATTCAGCAATGTTGTTGGTGACTGAAAATGCGAGATGAAATGCCTCTGGGATGGTAACACCTTCGGGCGTCAGAAGGACAATGTCAATACCTCTCCCTTGGGAATTCAGAGTTCCATCAAAATATAATGTCCACATGGGCTCGTCGGATTGGGTGATGGACATTAGTTCCTCATCTGGAAACTCTGATTTGACAGGATCGAACTTGGGGAGAGGATGGTGAGCGAGATGCTCGGCTATAGCATAGCCTTTAATCACCTTTTGCTGGATATAGGTGATGTCAAACTGAGATAGGAAACTCTGCCAGCGTGCTAGCCTATCAGTAAGGACAGATTTCTCCAGGAGGAACTTGATAGGGTTCATGCGAGCAATCAAATGGGCCTCATGAGCCAAGAAGTAGTGCTTCAATTTCTGCACTACTCAAACGAGGGCAGCACAGGTTTTCTCCATGGCCGTGTACTTCTGCTCACAGGGATTGAGGAGTTTGGACAAGTAATAGGTTGCCCGTTCTTTGCCTTCTTCATCGGCTTGTGCGAGGACGGCCCCCACGGAGTCATCCAAGATTGAGATATAAAGGATCAGAGGTTTTCCTGGCTTGGGTGGAATGAGAACGGGTGGATTAGCCAGGTATTCCTTTAACCCTTCAAAAGCTTTCTGGCATTTAGAATCCCAATGGAATTCTACTCCTGGCTTGGTCAACTCATAGAAAGGTCTACACCTTTGTGAGTGTTGAGACACAAACCCCTCCCAATTAAACCTCAGACTTCCCTCAAATTTTTGGGAGGCGGCATATCCCTGATGGCCTTAGCTTTGTTGGGATCTATCTCAATCCCCCTTTTGCTCACAATGAAACCCAGTAATTTACCCGATGATACGCCAAACACACACTTCTTCGGATTCATTTTCAATTGGAACTCCCTTGATCTCTGCAAGACCTTAGCCAAAACCCTTGGATGTTCCACCTTGATTCTTGATTTCACCAATAAATCATCCACATACACCTCCATATATATATGCATCATGTCATGAAATATGGCTATCATGGCTCTTTGGTAAATAGCTCCAGCATTCTTTAACCCAAATGACATGACCACGTAACAATATGTTTCCCATGGTGTAGTGAATGACATCTTCTCCTGATCCTCTTCTGCCAAATGAATTTGATTATATCCCAAAAATCCATCCATAAACAAGAGGGTCTCATAGTCTGCCGTGTTATCGATTAACACATCAATGTGAGGCAAGGGAAAATCGTCCTTTGGACACGCGCGGTTAAGGTCCCGGAAGTCGATGCAAATCCTGAATTTTCCATCCTTCTTCATGACCGAGACAATGTTCGCCACCCAATGAGGATAAAGGACGACTCTAATGAACCTGGCTTTGTGGAGCTTGTCGACCTCTTCTTTAATTTTCAAAGCCATCTGAGGGTGGAAATGCCTTAACCTTTATTTTATCGAGACGGACCCTGATTTTAGAGTTAAGCGATGTTCGACCAAGGTGGAATCCAGACTCGGCATGTCCTCGTAGCTCCATGCAAATGTGTCCTTATACTCTTTGAGAACTTCAATTAATACCTCTTCTTCAGAGGGTGGTAAATTATCACTTATGAGGACGATCCTAGGGTCTTCCTCAGTTCCCAAGTTGACTTCTTTGGTGGACTCTTCTACGGCGGCTGACGGCTCGTCGAATCTCCTCATTCCACTAGCATATGCGCTGGCCGTGTCCTCATATTCTTAATCCCTTTTTTCAATAGGGCATTCTTCATATGTGATCTCGTAGACTCCATGCCCATCATCAATTGTGCAATTCTCCTCACAATCTATCTCTGGCAGTTGGATGGGATTTTCTAGCAATTGAGGAATGGATAGGCACGCTCGACACCTACTAACTAGATCTAGAAGGAATCGACGAGGGATCTGCTTTCCCTTGGATTTACTTTTGGGTGCTACCCTTGACCCATTATTCCTAGGTTGACTGAGCTGTCCTACGGATGAAGGAGAAGCTAAAGAAGATGTCGAAGAATGTACAGGGAAGGACCCCTCAGAGGAGGGGTAGAAAAGGTCGCTCATAGGACCTTGGATGAGTGGCCCGTAGGTCGGGACGCACTCGTGTGAGAGGTAGGAGGTTTCCTCAACGAAGATGTGTTGTTGAGGGGTTTGAAAATCGACATTTTTTTTCATTTTCATTTTTTATGACAAAGCAATGAAAAGAAACGAGAGGAGGGGGAAACGTGACTATGGCTAAAGGATTGGGAGGCTCATAGAGCAGATCATGATTGAAAACCTGGCGCGGGTTGAGAAACCCGCGCAGGTATGTAAGTAGAGAAGGGGACCTGGGAAGATCGTCGGACAACCGTCTGGCCCAGAAGAAGACATCAACGAGGGCTGAGGTGAGTGAATGGAGAAGACGACGGCTAATGAGCCGTCGATGGCAATGTTGATGACGGATGAAGATCCGCCGGTGACAGAGTCCTCTTGGCGAGGATGGTTTGGAATTCTGGCAACAGTAGTGATATCCCCTGGCATTTCAGAGATCAATGGCGGCCCTTCCAGCTGCGAGGGCTAGAACATTCTTTCTAGTGCAGTGAAATATCTTGTATGTCGAACCATTTGCTCCATTCGCATTCCGGATCCTTGATCTTGCCTCTCTTAGCGGCCCTTGAACATTTTTCAGCCAAGTATACAACATGCGATCCCCCATGTGTTTCTTGCGGGTAATCCCCCATCTGAACAACGGTCCCTTCTTGAAGTGAGAGGATAGGGTCCACGTGAGGGGTTTCCCATCGCCTCGAGCGGTCCTTTAAAGCCGAGGCCAAACTTGTGGCTCAATCTTATTTTCTTTGGCGGTTTCAGCCTTCCTTGCAATTGCGCGCCTAAGCCTTTACCTGTTGATAGCCGATATTCCTCATTATCTCCCATCCTTTAGAATGAGAAGGGAGACGTGACATTGGTACTGAAGGTGGCTTCTTTGGTGTCAACGGAATGCGGGTTGGGTCCACACATCCAGTAGTGACAATATGGGCCGATGAGACGGCCAAACAGATGGCAGAGAGGTATTAATAGCATCCACTGTATGAAGGACAGGTGTACTGATCACTTTAATAATCCTCCCATTGTACTGAAACTTTAGGCATTGGTGGTTGCTGGAGGGTACAGCATCCATGCCTTAATATAGGGGCGACCCAGTATAGCCTTGAATGTGGGATCCATGTCGAGGACATGGAATTCCGTAGAGACTGATGCAGGGCCTAATTCTGCCTCAGGACAATCATTCCTTGTGGTGGCCTTTTGCTATTGTCATATGATGTGACTGTGATTGAGGACGGTCTTATCTATTCCTCACCGACCTCACATAATTGAAGGGTGCTCATGGAGATCACATTTATGGATGCGCATGTGTCCACCAAACACGGGTGTATGGACACTCCATTGATTTTTATTGAAACACACAACGCATACTTTCGAGCTTCCTTGGGGGCGAGCTCGTGGTTGTGGAACACAATGGCTGGCTGTGTGTCTGTCGGCGTCAGAACGGCCGAAATCTTCTCCATAGGGAGGTCCTCATTCACCATGACCTTTTGAAGATATTCCATTAAGGCTGCCTGATGGGATGTGGATCTCTGAAGCAGCTCAAGGATGGAGATCCGAGCAGGCGTCTTGTCTAGATGTTTTAACAAATCATACTGTGTCCCAGGGATGGATTTTTCTGGCTGTTCTCTATTGTCCTTCTCTGGCTGGACCTGATCGGGGTTCTGACTGTTCTGGGGGAAAACCCTGTGGAAGATCCTTTCACTCCGGAGCACCATTGCCTGCGGCTTTTGTACCTCTATGGGGGTAGCTGTGGGTTTTAACAGAGGTTTGAGGGGTAGCGGTGGAGGAATAGTTGATGAGGCCGGGGTAACGATGGGAGCATGGATTCTGATGAGGGGTTTGTTAAGTGGAGGCATGGTGGAGGTAGAGGGGATATCATATGGGTTGTGGAGGGTTAGGGGTTTGGAAGGTAGAGGCGGAGGCGAAGTGGAAGTAGAGGGGATCTCATGTGGGCTATGGAGGGAAAGGGGTCCAGAAGGTGAAGGTGGAGGGAAAGTGGAGGTAGAGGCTTAAGATGGATAATAGTTCTGAGATGGATGGTGGGTGATGAGTGGCTTTGAGGGCGATAGGGGAGGCATGGTGGAGGTAGGCGGGGTCACGTACGGTTGGCGGATGATGAGAGGTTTGGAAGGCATAGGTGTAGGTGTAGTAGGGGTGGATGGCAAAATGGAGGGGTGAGAGAATATGAGAGGGTGCGAGGGCATAGTAGAAGGCATTAGTTGATAGGTCATTGGTGAGTTGGTGGGAGGGGTACGAATGAGAGGACGTAATGGCTGTGGAAATGGTGAAGGTCGTACTATAGGTTGTGATGCGGGCTGATGAGAGAGAGGCGCTACCCGAGCAAGGCGAGGGGGTTGCCTGACGATTGGGTTGGCGGTAGCAAGAATGGAGGTACTTTCTGGGTGCCACACCTGCTCCCTCCCAACTTTCGGGAAGGAGGAGATGGGGTTGACTTGGTGATTGGGTTGTTGGTGCTCCGGTAATGGATTCTGGATTATGCCCATGTTGGGTTGTTGTAGTTGGGCCTGCTGAGGCTGTTGTGGTTGTAGCTGTGGCTACTGTTATAGTTGCTGTTGGAACTGTGGCTTAGGAGAAGGTCTCCTGGCTTTGAGGGTGGTGATGTATCGCCTCATTTCATCCCAGTCAATTCCACCTTCATCATTCATATCATAGATGTAATCTTTAAACTGGAAGCAGTTCTCTACTGTGTGTCCTGACTGCCTGTGGTAGACACAGTCTCTAGAGGTATCAACATTAGGGGGCCATGCGAGCCTTTCCCTGGGTAGGATGAGAGTGTTTGAGGCCATGAGGGCACTTAAAATATATGCCAAAGTTTTTGGCAATGGTGGGTAATAGGCTCTCTTGGGGCCAATCAGTCTCCTTTGTTGCTGTGGGGGGCCATAATTCCCTGGGGGTAGAACTTAATTGGTGGTACTGAGGTGGTGGTTGCTGTTGCTGGGGTCGGGATTGTTGCTGGGGTTGAAATGGTTGAGGCATATTGTTCTGGAGTGGATTATTTTGGGGTGGAGGACGATAGGGGAAAGGACCTTGCTGGAGGGGAAGTCGAGATATTTGTGGTGGTCTTGGGTTGGTTGCATAGTTGGCGTTGTTGACTGTACTTACCTGCTCATTTGTTACGACCCCTTCTGTGGCTCCACTTGGGACACCAGTGCCTGTCATTTTGACCACCTTGGGCTTTGGCGGCTCAAACATGTGCATAATGGGGGAGTCTTTTAACTGGGTGTGGATATACCGGGCCCTCTCATAGAGCTCCTCCATTGTGGTAAGCTTGTTCATGGCCAGGACGTGTCTGAACTGTGGGGTGACATTGGACACAATCATTTTCACTTGTTCAAGCTCTGAGAGGGTATCTCTTATCCTTTCTGCCAGAGACCTCCATCTGTCGGCATAGCGGATAAAATCTTCGTCCGGACCTCATTTTCTCGGCCACTAGGTCGGTAATGGAAAGAGAGGGACCAACCCTATCCCGATACTTTTGCAAGAATCTTCTTTGCACTGTATCAAAGTTCTCGGCCTCGCTGGGCTCCAAAGAATAGAACCACTCTAGCGCAGGACCGTCCAATGATCTCCGAAAGAGGTATGCCAGGGATCTCTGGTCATTTTGCCAATAGGAGGATTCATACATGAAGTCCTTGAGGTGAATAAAGGGGTTGCCAGTGCCATTGTACCTGCGGTACGTAGGCATTTCGGAGGGAGGAAGATGGATCACCGGAAGGATTGGCAAAGCAACCTCCGGGGTGGATTTCACGTCCACCATTTTCTTCAAATTCTGAAACTGTTCGTCCATTCTATTGAACATGTTGAGGAGCGATTGGGCGAGCTCCTCGGGAGGTGAAGGTGGCACCTGCCACTGGGGAGGGAGATGTCTCCCGGAGACCTGAGGAGGAAACCCCGAATGGGAGGGAGCTGCCAGGACGCCGATAGCTAGCCCTGGCTCGAGTGGCGTGTGAGGAACGGCAGAGGTTTGAGATTGTGAAGGGAATTGGAACGGGGGAGGCTGTTGGCTCGCCTGCCCTTGAAGTGAGGGAGAAGAGATGGCTTGCACCGGTGAAGGAGATGGGATGGCCTGCACCGACTCTTGGAGGAGTGGGATGGCTGGAATTGACTCTTGGGGGTGGGAGAAATGGATTTCCCTTTCAGAATGGCCTAGAAGGCGCGGAGCTGCTCAGAGGTGAGCTCCGTGTTGGCGAGGACTCATAGCAAAGAGAAGATGTCATGTGGTGGGGATGTGTCCCCTGCGGTAACCTGCACCTCACGTGAGGGCTCATAGGAAGGGCCCGAGTCCATAGCATGGACTCGCGGCTCGACTGACTGACCACGACCAGGGTGGTTCTCCTCAAAAGACTCCTGAGCCATGCTCAAAGTACTTCTGGAACGTAAAAACATGCACCAACAAGCAGATAGCAGAGATTATCAAACAAGTAGATGCCTTTATGCCCTTTTTTTGTTTTGTTTTGATAATTTTTTGTGTTTTTAACCAGATCTGAAGTTCACACAAAAATAAGGACCCTAGTTAGTTTTGTTTCACCGCCGTGTCAACTAGGGTCTCTCGTCTCACCACGAATGGGTCGACTAACTCCGGAGAACTTCAATGGTACAACCAGCCCAGTGAACGAAGAGGGAATCATTCGCTATCGGGGACTTACGGAGGTCCCGGTGGAGGAGATCCTAGTCCGTCGAGAGGAATTCCCGAACGGAGAGTCCTTCCTTCACCGAGAGAGGGTGATCCTTAGAAAAGAAATAAAAATAATAAAAAATGGGGTGGATGTATGCAATGAAGTGTTGAGCAGATATACAGAACATAAGAAAACAACAGAGATATCAAAGATATAATCAACACCCAATGAATCACAAGGGACTAGGGGTGAAGTGCACGAGGTGCACGAGGGATAAGAACTGAAAGTGCTACTGTGAGCACAACTGGAGCGCACGGGGACGCAAAGGTGGAGAGGCACATGTAAGTGCCGGGTGGAGGAGCATACGGCGATGCCGATATTTCAAGAGTAACCAAGAGAAAGTGAAAGTCGTCCCGACGTGATCGCCAAGATGTGAGCGGCGTCACGCGGATTGCCGGAGGCGAGCGGAGCGCGCGGGCTCATTTTGCTGCGACACAGAAAAAAGGAGAGAGAAGTAGAGAGAAACCACCACGGGAGATTGCTCTGGCGGGGTGTGTATAACAGATACAGTGAAACAAGATATGCGGATTAAACGGCCATAGCGGGAAATGACTCTCCGCGACCTCGGGGGATGGGAAAAGTGTAGAATTTAAATAACAGTAATTTAAACAGCCATTGCGGGAAGTGACTCGCCGCGGCCTCGATAATATGAGAAGATATGAAAATAACACATGATATAAATGACAGAGATTTAAACGGCCATTGCGGGAAGTGACTTGCTGCGGCCTCGAGAATATGAGAAGGTATGAAAACAACGCAGGATATAAATGACAGAAATTTAAACGGCCATTGCGGGAAGTGATTCGCCGCGACCTCGAGAATATGAGAAGGTATGAAAATAACACAGGATATAAATGACAGAAATTTAAACGGCCATTACGGGAAGTGACTCGCCGCGGCCTCGAGAATATAGAAGATATGAGGATAACACAGGATATAAATGATAAAAATTTAAACGGCCATTGCGGGAAGTGACTCGCTGCGGCCTCGAGAATATGATGTGATCGCCAAGGGTCGGAGACCCCAAAATAAGAAGAGTGATCGCGCTTATCTCAAAAGCGGGAAATGGCGGGTTGCTTCTTCCTCTCCCTTCGGCTGGCTGATGGAGAGGGTTTTCCTTGGTTACCCTTGCAACAGAGGAAACAGACATATAACAAATGAATCAGAAAAATAGCAGTGTAGTATTAGCCCCTTGTGATGAAAAATGATGAAATCATGGCGAGACACACACTTGGTTGGTGTTATTTTTAAACACCTCTCGGACACGAGTAGGAGGAAAATACTATGATGGATGGAAGATCATGCAAACGTGCATAAACGGATCTCTCTTATGAAGTGAGATGACAAATGACGGGATGATGCATGTGACAAAATGACAAAAGAGAAGGGGAGAGAATGCTTATTAAGATGCCGATGGCGGGATCTGGCGGAGCTTCGGCAGCGTAGGGACGACGTGGAAGCAGGATGGATGGAGCTAGCCTTCCTCTCACGAGCGCGAGCACCCAGAAAACAGGCAGAACCTCCCCCTGCAAAAACCCACAGGTTAGAAATGGGATCCGGCAGAGTCTCTCCTTCCTCTGTGGATCTGAAGCTCTCTCCCTTCGAGGGAGGGGGTCCTCTATTTATAGAGGGGAAGATGATTGAGGCGTTCAGCAGCCTGGACGCCTCAATGTTGAGGTCAGGACCTGGACGCCTCAATACTATAATTTTTATTTTTTATTTTTATTGAGGCGTCCAGCTCTTGGACGCCTCAATACTGAGGCGCCCGAGACCCCGACGCGCCCATATTCGCCCACCGAATCGTCCGTCGTCGAAAGCCGTCGATAGTGGAGAAAGCGCGTGATTCGGCGGGTAACCGTGACTCTCGAAGGGCACATCTAGTCGACAAGACGTGTTTATGATTAGATTTATTCGAAACGTCAAACTAAACGGCCGGAGCGGCGCCGCGTGCGCGCTGCACGAGACTCTGAAGAAGGCGTCCAGGCTCCTAGACGCCTCAAAGTGAGGCGTCTAAGCAGTTTGACACGTCAAAGATTTTCACGAAAAAATTAAGAAAAATGTAAAAAAAATTCAGAAAAATAGGAAATCACCAAAGTAATTAAAAATGTGAAGGCAATCTTGGGGTATCATGGTGTAATATGATATTTACTCACGATAATGTCAAGAACGACGTGTCTACACCCCATGCATTGCCATTACCCGTCCTTTTCCTCGATTTTTGTACAATATTCCATGGGCATTGTATTTTTGTTTTAATTCCTGAAAATTATACCATGGCCATTGTCTTTAAGTTTTGATGGTTTGGAATGTGGTGGATGGGTTGTAGGGTTGGCAGGTTAGCTTAGTTTTCGTAAACCCGTCGATTTGGATTGACCGAGAGGGGTTTCCTTGGAGGAATCCCTGTTCTCGCCACTGCGGTAATGGCACGGTCCACTCTATGACCGTTCAGTCAATCACGGTTCTCTCATGACCGTGTAGACCCTTTGAACGGCCCATTATGGGACCGTGTAGCCACTAGGGCGGTTCACTTCTAGACCGTTTAGACCCATTGGAAGGTCTATCTCGGACCGTGTAAGACGTAGAACGGTAGAGTCCCGACCGCTTATTCCCTTTAAATAGTAAGGCGGTGTAGGTAGCGCGGCCCAACGTGGTCTGTCCAATTGGATGGCACGGCCCAGGCCGGTACGTTCAATCCATTGAACGGCCAGTCGTGGGACCATTTAAGTGACCACCCATTCCTTCAAGCGACCAATCGGTGGACCGTTCAGATCATTGAACGGCCCAGTATTAAACCGCGTACGTCCTAAAACCCCGAGAGGGGTAATGATTGAACGGCTTCATCGCGACCGTTTAGTTCATTGAGCGGTCAGTCGTACGACAGCGTACTACTGGAGCGGCTGGTACTTGACCGTTTAATTCCTGTAGATTTCAACTATTAGCATATTCGTTTAATTATGCTTTTATTATTGCATATTCGCGATGTTTAATTTATTTTGCAAGAACTGTGGCATGTTTTTAGATCCCGATAGAATTAGTTCTCTTTCCTTGTGATGGAACCACTAGTCATATCCCGACGACCTCTAGTGTCGGCCCACCTGAGAGAGGTGGCGGGATAGTCCCGTTGTACGATTTTTAAGTTAATTTCTGTGGGCCCCTGCTTAACAGTAGCGTCCTACTGGGGGGAAAACTAGCTAGAGGCCTGGCCCTAGGCACGAGCCGGTGTGTGCACACGTGGTCAGAGGCTTGGACTGACACTGACGAGTGTTACTCTGACTAGTTACTTATTTCTGGTACTGTTACGCGTCTCGCTTGTCGCGATCCAAACTTGCGTAGATGCTTGAGGCGCAGTGTAAGCCGTTAGTGGACGCATCTGGTTTCTCTTACTGGTGGTCCTTTCTTTCTCCTGTCACTTGGAAACGTAGACGTTTATTCTATTGGTAGATTTCGAGTACTCATGTTTAAATTCAATTGGCATTATAGTTAGCTGTTGTTAAACTGCTTAGATAGTTTTACAGCTTTACTAAACTGTTGTTTATTGTGCCATTGCATGTTTAATTATGTCAATGCATGCTTTAACTGCTTTTACATCTTTAGTTACGAGGTAGGGATCCGCGTGACCCCTATTGAGTCTGGCTGAGACTCACCCTTACTCTTTCAGGTGAGCAGCAGCAGCCGTCTCCCGGAGCTTCCTGTGCTTTTGACGGCAGGTCTTAGCGGCCAACATTGGTTTGTCTGTCTATGTTAGTCCTTTTCTTGTACTTTTGGCTGGGGTATGCCCCGTGTAGTTATACATTTAGACTTTTGTTCAGTTGTCGGACTTGTGGATTTTGTGGATCTGGACTATTATGTATATTTATCACTCTGATATTTTAATTACTTCCGTTTATAGTTCAAATTGTTGCTATAATTAACATTGCACGCGTGTAATTCCAATTCGTTATGCATCCCCTCGACAAAACCATCCAACCCTTACGGGGCCTCATCAGCCTCTTGGGTGGCTTCCCCGAGTTCTTGGTATCGGTTTACCTGTATCCGGATCTCCGGATCGTTACAGTTGGTATCAGAGCGGTGTTGAGGATATGTATAAGGAATCAAAATTGCATTAGTCCAGAACAAGTCCAAGTGAGTCTACTACTGTTGGCTTAGGATGTTTTCCGTGATTACTGATGGGTTTTCTATTATTGCGTGTTTTCTTCTAGATCAAAATGCCACCTCGTAGAAGGGCACGTGTACCTAGGGAGGAAAGTGGCACTTCTCCTCCTCCGGCTAATGTGCCAGCGCCAGCTCAAGCTGATCATGCTCCTCAAGCTGATTTACCTCCAAGTGGCCGTGGCAGGGCATTGAAAGAGTTTTTTCTGTTTCACCCACCGACTTATGAAGGATAGGCAGACCCTGATGTAGCCATAGTGTGGCTTGATGCAACCGAGCATGTATTGTGGCGACCCAGGATCCAGATACTAGGAAAGGAACCCGATGCCATTCGAACCCTGGCCCGCCGCCCACGAGCCAAAGCTCGGAAGGGCTAAAAAGGAGTGTGGAGGTACAAGGAAATAGGAAATAAAGTAGGACAATTTAACAATTAACAGAAATAAATGAACAACTACAACAGAGTCCAGTCCAACAGAAAGTACAATCTAAAGCAGTAAAATGTACCACATGCCAAGTGAACACTCGGCACGGTGAACTGGCAACTAAGAACCTTCGTACTGCACCCTCAAACCTCGAGGAAGAACCGCCGCACCTGAAACGCAGTGGTGAGCCTCCTGTCACTGGCCCAATAGGGATCCCGCGGAACGCCAACTGAGAACAACGGCGGCACGGAAAGCAGCAACAGCAAGAAAAATAGCAACAGCAGGAACAGCAAACCGGTGGCCAGTAAAAACTCGGCGCTACAGCTACTCCTACTGTACACGAAAACACGCACCCCGATCTCACCGTCGAGGGACCACCAGAAAACGAACCACCCTAGTCACGCAACTAGGAAAATGACCACCCGTCGGGAACTCGATGCTGTCTAGGGGAAAGCCCTCGGTGACGCTCACCGGAGCCTCTAGACCTCGACATCGAAAAAACATCCGAGAATTGCACGCAAAATAACGTCTCACAGACGTGAAGTGAAACTCGACTCACGAGGAAACTCACGTCACGTGACGGGAGCACTACCCACTAGAAGAACGACCGGATGCGTCCCCTAACGTCTTACACCGTGCCACAAGTGCCTAGCTACCACGCCCCAGGCGCGAGACTCAGACACACACACAGTAACCAGTACCACAAACAAGGACTAGCTGAGGTCGCGCTCGTCAGCGCGGGTCCGAAGCCCTCAGCCCCGTGTGCACACTCAGACCATACGTCCTAGGCCAGTCCTCTAGCTAGTAATTCCCCCTAAGCCCGGACTTGGCTGTATGTGGGGGCCCTACGGTAACTAGCCTACTCACCGTTTCTCTCGGATAAGCCGCTCCACCACTCCCGGGTGGGTCAGCACCGCGTGCCGTAAGAAGGCAACGACTAGTGGGAGGTCACTAAACGTGAACACGGAAAGCCACTCACACACCCATCGCGAGTAACACGGAGTAACAGGCGGCACGACGCCACCAGACTCTGGATGGTCCACTAGACCTAATGAACCCAATGGTCCTTGAGTCACGAGACTCGGGGTCAAGACCGTTGTACAGGGACAGCTCCACGCCGTCAATCTGCCCTATGCTTAGGTCAGAAACTACGGTAGCACGAATACCGAGGTAGCCCACGAGCCGCCAAGACCCCTCCCTTACGAAGGGAACTAAGAAACCTCCAACTTCTGGCCGGATAACTAGACTCGCGGTCCAAGGCTAAATACATGGCCCACTCGGGAATCATCTTCCAAGGAAACTCACGACGTGTGGGGGAACCCCACTGCACACACTCCGGTTCACGGTGACTCGATCAAGCGTAAGATGAAAGCCCGGAACACATGGGGTCACCCGGACCCACCTCACCTACGGGCACGCTGATCGAGGTAACACGGTACCTCCAGACATCCCCGAAACGTAGTCACGGAACTCACGGGATGTCCGGAACACTCACAAGACTAAAGGTCGACTGCAGGGTCACAACCGGGTCGACCGGAGGTCTACATAACACAACCGGGGCACAAGAGGGTTGCCAAGACCCTTAAGCCCACGGGGACACTATTCGAGGTAAAGCGACACCTCCAGACACCCAAAAACATGTCACGGTACTCACGGGGTGCCCGAGATACTCACGGCCAAGGGAGGCATGATCAGCCATAGACCACCCGCCCTAGGCCACCCAACTGGTCACCTCCAAGAACGCGCTATCTTTGCATATTGTGTTCAAACAGAACGCGCTATAGGTCCATAGCACGATAAGATCATGATGCGGGACGAGACCACGGACACGACAAGCTCGTGACTGTCCCTTAACGAGGGAAGCGTCGGACGTGCGCGGTTGAGAAATCGGCAATAAGCTAGGGTGATCGGCTCTCTCGTGTGCCCGGATCGGGTCACGGGACGGTCTCGCACTCTCTCGCAGCAGCGGTAATGAATAGATAAAGCGAGCTAGATATCCCTACACATGCTCTCTAGCAGCGGCATAAATAAATATATATGAAGTAAGCAAAATGCCAAGTAAGGGAGCGAATGCGATACCTCCACGCGCTCGGCATGGGGAAGACGGACCCGGCCGAAGTCGTACTCCCGGGACAGTTAATACATAAAGATTACAGTAATGAGTTACAGCCCACTCCACGCATGGAGGTAAAGGGCGACACAATGGGATCCGGGAGGACCGAATTCGGGTTGACGGGCGGCTTCTCGCGTTGATTCGGCAGCACCCGAACACGTGACGGTGGGTCCCACGTGCTGTCTAGAGGGACCGTGCGGGACCCGGTGTCACCAATGTGGTGGGGACACTTGTGGAAGTGTTCCCTGGGCTGGCGGCACGCTGGTTCGCCGGCCGGAGGCCGGGCGGCTCCGATCGGCACCGGTCGGAATAACCGGCCACGGATCTGCTGGTTCTGTTTTCTGGCGCGCGCTCCGGCGAGAACGGACGCTGCGATCAGCCCCGACCTCGGAATGCGACGAAACTGGCGCCGTTGGAAAGATGCTTCGAAGGGATTCAACCCAAGGGGGTTACAGAAAAATAATCGAGCCTATACTTCTGATTGGCGAATTTTTAAGGTTGCTGTTGTACAGTGTCTAAACTCTCAGACTAGCAGGGAACTTTCCTAAGAGTTGCCTTTGACCGATATGTGAACGTCCGAATATGAGGTTATGGTCTTCATCAAAGTTGTTGAAAATCAAGCTAGGAAATCAGGACTATTTGTGGATCTAGATTTGGGAAAGGATAAGAATTTCTATGATTTTTTCACTAGTAGTGGGTCGGATCTGGAATCTGGCTGACAACACTGTAGCTGAGGAAGAACACGATTTTTTAAAAATAGATAGATTGCTGATCAAAAATTAAGAAAATTCTTGGATGTAGGGGATTATGGAAAAAACTCCCAGTGAAATTGGGAGGGTTTGGAAAAATCAAAAAGGTGGTCGGAGATAGGAAACTCAGAGCTATTGTCACTGTAGATAGAGACAAAACAGATCTGGGAATGACAAAAGAACGAAAATGGAAAATTACTAAATGGAAGAGTTTTGGCGTGAAACGTTAGGTGAAGGTGGGGATTTAAGTTAAGAACACACCCTCAAAATTTCAAATCGATCTGAGCTTGTGGCTGACAGCAAGAATTCGTAGAAGAGGCTGCTGTTGGCTGAAGATAGAATTCCGACGGTGGCTCGGTGGCGGCTCGATGGCGACACGAACGGCGGCGGCACCGATGAAGATCCGAGGTTGAGAGGGGGAATATAGAAGGTAGATGCACTCTAGAATTGTAGAGGGGCTGAGGGGAGAACTCAAGGAGAGAGGAAGGGGGACATTTCACTAATTTTCACATGAAAATACACCTTATATATGTTTCCAACCAAATCCAACCTCCACCCTTAGATCTAGGGATGTGAGATGGATGGTCTGAATTGCATGCCACCAATCACATAAAAAAATAATTAATATATAAGGGTGGGCGGCCTATTGACCAAGGGGAGGCAAGTGGGACAATTTGACTTGGTAGGTAGCCTACCATGGAAATTCTTACCCCCTTGTCTACCCATGTGGCATATGACTAGTCCAACCTTCTAGATGTCCACCTAGGATGGTTGACTAGCCCCACAAGGTGACATGGACCAATCGGAGAGGGCTGAGGGCCCCCTTGATGGTCCTACTGATAAATTACATACAAACCCACACAATCCGTGGGAATGACACATTGGCTTATAAAGCCGTACAATTGCGCATATACTTTCCCAATGATATAATACAAACAAAAAGGACATAAATGCAAAAGTGAATATACATGCTCGACGTCGATTCCCATCAACTCTCCCCGGGTGGGAGGAACTCGACCCCGTCGAGTAGGGGTATGGATGCTCGAGTACTCCGACGGATCCGTCACCGTGTCAAGTAACACGGGTACGCTCCACTCCAAGTGATCGTCACCTGCTCATTCCATACATACTCGATATGCGCAAGCTGCCATGGGCTAGTGGTGGACACTCCGGGTGGGGCACTCTCAAAGGGGGAGGTGGTGGCTCGAAGACTCACTAGGAATCACCGCTGAATCCCTGTAGGTGACTAGATCCAGGTGTAGATATAGAACCGATCCCATACTCATCGAATGAGTCCACTCGCCTCTTACTCATAAGAGAACGACAACGAGCTTGCACAAGACACATACAGACAAATAAACGACACACAAACCATGCAAACAAACAACACAAAACAAACCACACAAGGAAAACACACCGACTCATATATGACCCTAGACTAAGGTGGTGACATCAAGCCCACTAAGTGGCGGCATCCTGGGCGACGGGTGAGTCGCCCAGCTCTCCCCCCAAGGCATAGTACTCATCGGCTAGTGCTTGGTCGGCCTCATAATCGACACACTCAAGCTCAGGAGGTAAGGTATCACCAACCCCTAGGGCTAGGGTTGCACGGGCGGGGCATTCATTGGCAATGTGGCCAAACCCGTGACAGTGGAAACATTGCACTCGTGACCTACTACTCTCTCTGATAAGAGGGGCCTTACCCTTATCCTCCCAACGGGTAGGGGGCGTAGGTAACAAGGGTGGAGGTGTAGGCGCCGTGGGCAACAGCGGGGGAAGTGTTGGGGCCAGGGGACGGGCCATGTGTGCTGGGGGACGGGCAACGGGTGCCGGTGGATGGAGTGGAGGTAGAACCCGTGGTGGGAGATGTCGAGGTCTATGAGCGAAGTGCTCCTGACGGGCGGGATCCTGAGGACGAGCCATGGGTCCCCTCGGGTATGAACCTAAGGAGCCACGGGAATCACTACGGGGAGGAGCGGGACTCCACCGAGGAATAAACTCGAACTCTCCCTCGAATTGCTCCATCTCGAGAGCAACTTGATATGCATCCTCCAACTTGTCCACCTTGTGGCGGATAAGCTCATACCGTAGGTGCGGGCGTAGACCACGCCGAAACCGGGAGACGGTAAGGGAATCCTCCTCCGTGGCATCACATCGCAAGTAGTATTCATCAAATTCGGCGATGTAATCAGAGACGGACCGTTCTCCTTGGGTGAGACTTTGCCACCTCTCTATAAGACGCTGGCGGTAGGAGGTAGGGAGGTACTTCTTCCTAAGCTTCTCCCTCATATCGGTCCATGTATCGATCGGGGGTTCTTGACGATGAAATAATAGGTTCTCCATGTTCCGCCAATAGGTTTGTGCTTGGCCTAAAAGTTTCATCCTGGCGTACTTGACTTTTCGTTGGTCTGACATCTCGAACCACTCAAAATATCGGTCCATACCAGCCTCCCAATCAAGATAGACCTTTGGGTCTAAGGACCCGTCAAAGGTGGGAGGGTCGGCCCGAACGGTCCGAATGGCCCGTTCATCCATATCTTGGTCATGGGTACGCCGCGTATGGCGGTGGTCACGACCATGCCCCCGTTGCTCATTATCGGACTCATAGTCATGCACCTCAGGGACTTCGTGCCTCCTAACAGCTACCCCTTGAACCCTTGGAGTCGCGGGTTGGTGATCCGGCTCTGGTTGACCTTGGGTAGGTCGGATGGGTGCATGGGTTGGTCCTTTCTCTAGTGCGGCAACTCTCCCGACCAATCCCTGAACAGACTGGTTCGACCCGGCGGCCCTATCCTCTACGACCTTCATCCTCTCTTCTAGGCGGGTGCCTAGGCCATTCACCTGAGTACTCAACCCTTCCATCCTATCCACTCGAGTACTTAACTCATCCATGCGCTCACTCAACCCATCCATTTTCCCCACAAGGGTTCGGAACAATGTGGCCACTTCATCGGAACTATAGACTCGGGATTCCGCCATAGGTGGTGGTGGGGGTGAGTATTGAGTACCTCGACGAGTGGGCATGCAAGACACGGAGTAGGAGACACCGACTAAGGCAAATGCACACTACAAGATGATGCACCTAGACGTAACCAAAACTCGGCACGTGGCGGAGTTAATCGATCCGAAGATCACTCGCGCAAGTGTGCGGCCTTCCCGATAGGCGTAGCCTAACGTTCGGACAACACCTTTTGATATACTGGGTTATTGGGACGCAATGCAAAAGACACTTTTTTTTGTTTGTTTCAAAACAATGATGACCCTAAACACGACTTAGACGTAAATGACTAATGAATGACACTTTTTTTTGACACCCTAGACTCAACTCGCTCTGATACCAAATTGATGCGGGACGAGACCACGGACACGACAAGCTCGTGACTGTCCCTTAACGAGGGAAGCGTCGGACGTGCGCGGTTGAGAAACCGGCAATGAGCTAGGGTGATCGGCTCTCTCGTGTGCCCGGATCGGGTCACGGGACGGTCTCGCACTCTCTCGCAGTAGCGGTACTGAATAGATAAAGCGAGCTAGATATCCCTACACATGCTCTCTAGCAGCGGCATAAATAAATATATATGAAGTAAGCAAAATGCCAAGTAAGAGAGCGAATGCGATACCTCCACGCGCTCGGCGTGGGGAAGATGGACCCGGCCGAAGTCGTACTCCCGAGACAGTTAATACGTAAAGATTACAGCAATGAGTTACAGCCCACTCCACGCAGGGAGGTAAAGGGCGACACAATGGGGTCCGGGAGGACCGAATTCGGGTTGACGGGCGGCTTCTCGCGTTGATTCGGCAGCACCCGAACACGTGACGGTGGGGCCCACGTGCTGTCCGGAGGGACCGTGCGGGACCCGGTGTCACCACTGTGGTGGGGACACTTGTGGAAGTGTTCCCTAGGCTGGCGGCACGCTGGTTCGCCGGCCGGAGGCCGGGCGGCTCCGATCGGCACTGGTCGGAATAACCGGCCACGGATCTGCTGGTTCTGTTTTCTTACGCGCGCTCCGGCGAGAACGGACGCTGCGATCAGCCCCGATGTCGGAATGCGACGAAACTGGCATCGTTGGAAAGATGCTTCGAAGGGCTTCAACCCAAGGGGATTACAGAAAAATAATCGAGCCTGTACTTCTGATTGGCGAATTTTGAAGGTTGCTGTTGTACAGTGTCTGAACTCTCAGACTAGCAGGGAACTTTTCTGAGAGTTGCCTTTGACTGATATGTGAACGTCCGAATCTGAGGTTATGGTATGCAGCAAAGTTGTTGGAAATCAAGCTAGGAAATCAAGACTATTTGTGGATCTGGATTTGGGAAAGGCTAAGAATTTCTATGATTTTTGCACTAGCAATGGGTCGGATCTGGAATCTGGCTGATAACACTGTAGCTGAGGAAGAACATGAATTTTTAAAAATAGATAGAAGGCTGATAAAAAATTAAGAAAATTCGTGGATGTAGGGGATTATGGAAAAAACTTCCAGTGAAATTAAGAGGGTTTGGAAAAATCAAAAAGGTGGTCGGAGATGGGAAACTCAGAGCTGTTGTCACTGTAGATAGAGACAAAACAGATCTGGGAATGACAAATGAATGAAAATGGAAAATTACTAAATGGAGGAGTTTTGGCGTGAAACTTTAGGTGGAGGTGGGGATTCAAGGTAAGAACACACCCTCAAAATTGTAAATCTATCTGAGCTCGTGGCTGACAGCAAGAATTCATGGAAGAGGCTGCTGTTGGCTGAAGATAGAATTCTGACGGTGGCTCGGTGGCGGCTCGATGGCGGCACGAACGGCGGCGGCGGCAGCACCGATGAAGATCAGAGGTTGAGAGGGGGGAGATAGAAGGTAGATGAACTCTAGAATTGCAGAGAGGCTGAGGGGAGAACTCAAGGAGAGAGGAAGGGGGCGCAAGCTTCCAGAATTTCACCAATTTTTTCTAACATTTCACTAATTTTCACATGAAAATACACCTTATATATGCTTCCAACCAAATCCAACCTCCACCCTTAGATCTAGGGATGTGAGATGGATGGTCTGGATTGCATGCCACCAATCACACAAAAAAATAATTAATATATAAGGGGGGGGGGGGGGGGCGGCCTATTGACCAAGGGGAGGCAAGGGGGACAATTTGACTTGGTAGGTAGCCTACCATGGAAATTCTTACCCCCTTGTCTACCCATGTGGCATATGACTAGTCCAACCTTCTAGATGTCCACCTAGGATGGTTGACTAGCTCCACAAGGTGACATGAACCAATGGGAGAGGGCTGAGGGCCCCCTTGATGGTCCTACTAACAAATTACATAGAAACCCACACAATTCGTGGGAATCACGAATTGGCTTATAAAGCCGTACAATTGCGCATATACTTTCCCAAGGATATAACACAAATAAAAAGGACATAAATGCTAAAGTAAATGTACATGCTCGGCGTCGATTCCCATCAGATCAGATCGCGCTATTACCCTATAGTGCGACAGGGACAGAATGCGCCATGACCCTATAGCGTGACAGGAACCGCCTTACTGTTCATCTTTCCCGATGAACGCGCTCTATCGGGGCGGCGCGATCTTCAATAACGCGCCCGCCTTGGCTAGCGCATTCTCAGTCCGCGCCCGAAACTGGCGAAAACCATGAAGAAATCCATTCCACGCCCTGTTCACCCCTAGGTGAAGGGGAAACAAAAGGGGAAACCTTCCCAAAGCCCCTAGGCATGCATCTAAACCCCTGGGTCGGCCAAAAATGTCGTAAAACGGGAGATCCGGCTCACACCCCAAAAATATGCATTTTACCCAAAATGCAAAAGTAAACCCGCTCGGCTCGCCACGGCCTACAAAACTCGCGAGAAATAAAGTATACGAGTTGGGGGTCCATCTCCCTACCTCCACCGAAGATTCGACGTGCCGTGGACGCCGATCCACAAAGAAAATACCGTTTAAAGCTCCGTCGGCTCGCGATCCCACGAACCGCCTTCACCATCGCGATCCTCGCTCCATCCTCCCCGCTCCACGCCCCACGATCCTCGCCGCCTCGCCCCTGTCCACCTCCGTCGGCAGCCGGAGAAGAGAGGGAGAGAGGAGAGAGCGTGAGAAGAGAGAGGGAGGGAAGAGAGAAATGAGAGATGGGGAGAGCGGAAAAGGAAGTAAATATATATAGAAAAAACCTAAAAAAATTAGAAGTTCAAAAAAATACGAAAAATTACCTCCACAATCCTCGGGGTACGCACAACACGCTGGTACTATCCCAGAGTCGGAGAACGCCACGGTTCGCCCTGTATAGAGTTCCGAAGGCACATCAGGGAAAAATACGTGTAAAGCACAAAACACACTCCGGGACCCACGAAAAATATCCAAAAAATCTTGGGCATTACATGTATTCCGTTCTATGGAGTGCACGGAGGATGAAAATGTCATGCTGGCTACCTTTCAACTTCAGGGAGCAGCACTCGCGTGGTGGACCACGGAGTGGGAAGTTGCTGTGGACACCGAAAATTACACATCCAAGTGTCATGTTCGGCCCAGCATCAACAACGGCGCCGAGTGAAGAAACCCCGGAGAAATCAAGCACAAAAGGCCCCACAGTCCGTGGGCCCCAAAGGAAATCAAACGGGCCATGACCCGTCTCCGGGACGGGCTCAGAACGGGCCCCAAATACACACCCCCCCGGGGTGCTCAGCGGCACAGCCCAAGGCTGCTCAGCGGCACAGCCCAAGGTTGCTCAGCGGCACGCCCCAGGTGGGTTCAGCGGCACACCCCCTTGGGTGCTCAGCGGCACAGCCCAAGGCTGCTCAGCGGCACGCCCCCAGGTGGGTTCACCGGCACACCCCTTTGGGTGTTCACCGGCACACCCCCTTGGGTGCTCAGCGGCACAGCCCAAGGCTGCTCAACGGCACGCCCCCAGGTGGGTTCACCGGCACACCCCTTTGGGTGTTCAGCGGCACACTCCCTGGGGCTCAGCGGCACGCCCCCGGGTGGGTTCACCGGCACGCCCCTTTGGGGTCTTCAGCGGCACGGCCCTTTGGGGCTTCAGCGGCACGGCCCTTTGGGTGTTCAGCGGCACGGCACTTTGGGGCTTCAGCGGCACGGCCCTTTGGGGTCTTCAGCGGCACGCCCTCCAGGCCGTTCAACGCCACGCCCGTTTGGATCCCCAGCGGTACGCCCTTTTGGCTCCCCCACGGCACGCCTTTTCAACCCTCCAGCGGCACAGCGTGAAGCTTTTCAACGGCAAGACGACGTGCAGCCCATGCCCTACGCTTCCATGGCGCGCAGTGAGCCGTCTGAGGTGCCAACCGTCCATTGGGCCACGTGAGCTACCCCCTGACGACCCAGGACAGGGCAGGTCAAAGGCCATCATCACAAGGCTACTTCCCGCCTTCAACGGCCGGGCTGGAGGGCTTCGACTGTTGGAGGTATAAAAGACCCTCCGCTTCAATAGAAAAAAGAAGAAGAGGGGACACAGACAGAAGGGGAGAGGCTCCGACAGTAGAAGACACACACACACAGGAGAAAGAGGCGAAGGGAAAAGAAAAGGGGAGGCCCTCTCGGCGTGAGCCCCCTCCGATGACCACCGGGAAGAAGCAAGAGTAAGGGTGAGAGAGCTTGATGTGATGGGGGAGAGAGTTAGGGGCAGTGGCCGGCGTCCAAGTCCCCAGCGCTCCCTGTCTTCTTGTATTCCGTTTTCCCCTTTTGGTTATGTTGTATCTTTCCTTGGTTGTTCCCTTGCCCACGGCCTCGTCCTGGGCATTTTTCCCTTGTAAAGGGGTATGTAGGGCCACGCCCCTTTTGCTTCCCATGAATGAAAACAATCGCCCTCCTTGGGCCTTTCCTGCTACTTCTGTTGGTTTGCTCCCGCCTTCACAATGCATGTAGTGTGTTGCCCGTTTTCTCCGTTCCTCCGGTTTCTTTCGAACCACTACATCAACGTGATGCCTCCCCCATGAAGCCCAACTGTGTGAGCCTTTCACTCATTTCCAGCAGCCCTACCTTGGCCTCAAATCACCCCTCTCTTCTTGAATGACCTCCAAGTCTCCCAGCTTGTACACTCTGTTTGAGCCCCCCCCAGCGATGCACCCTTTTGGCCCCAGGGCGGCACATCCGTTCTGGCCCTCAGCGGCATACACATTTCTGGCCCTCATCGGTACACCCCTTCCTGCCCTCAGCGGCACACACACCCTGTCACCCCTGGCTGGCACACACCTTGGCCGGCACACCCGATTGGCCCTTGGCCGGTACACCCCCTTATGGCCTTCAACGGCACACCTTTCAGTCCCTCAGCACACCCCTTCTTGGCCTTGCCCCGAGCCCTTTCCTTCACATTTTCCAAGGTTCTATAAAGGTGTTGCTCCTCCGGGGGCCCACCTCCAGTTGTCGGGTTTCGCCACTCCATGTGGGCGCGTTCCCTTTATCTCCCTTACGCCCCGGGTCAAGGGGAGATGCTGCCGAATTTTTGTGAGAAACTAATAAACAATTAAAAGAGGCAAAAGGAGGCAACAAACAAGCAAGATAACTGACGATACCTGCCAACTCATCAAACCACTGCCGGCATCACGGCGGGAACTGAATTGAGCTAATTAACCACCCGGCAGCCCTAGCGTCCGACCCGCAAGAAAAGAGACCGAACCGAACAAAGAGAACGAACGAAGGGAGGAATTTTGTATAAAACCACACGAAATTTAAGATAAGAAGAAAAGAAAAGCCTTAAAACAAATAATCGAAAACTGATCGAGCCTCCACCCTCACGCCCCATTGACCTTCAGCGGTACGCCCCTTTGGCCTTCAGCGGCACGCCCTCATTGGCCTTCAGCGGCACGCTCCCTTGGCCTTCAGCGGTACACCCCTTTCAACCCTTCAGCGGTACACCCCCTTTTCAACCCTTCAGCGGCACACTCCCCCTGAACCCCCCCAGCGGCACACTCCTCCTGGCCCTTTCAGCGGTACACTCCTTCCCTTCGCCGGTACACCTTCAGCCATTGTATAGACTTGGCCAACGTACAGACTTCATGATGGGCAGTGTATAGACTTCACACCCCAATGTATAGACTTATCCAGTGTACGGACTTTGGGTTGCCAACGTATAGACTTCATACCTCAACGTACAGACTTCATGATAGCCAGTGTATAAACTTGGGCAGTGTATAGACTTCACACCCCAACGTATAGACCTATCCAGTGTATAGACTTTGGGCAGTGTATAGACTTCACACCCCGACGTACAGACTTTATGCTGGGCAATGTATAGACTTTAAGCAGCCAGCGTATAGACTTGAGCCAGCCAACGTACAGACTTCATGATAACCAGTGTATAGACTTTGGGCAGTGTATAGACTTCACACCCCGACGTACAGACTTTATGCTGGGCAACGTATAGACTTTAAGTAGCCAGTGTATAGACTTGAGCCAGCCAACGTACAGACTTCATGGTAACCAGTGTATAGACTTTGGGCAGTGTATAGACTTCACACCCCGATGTACAGACTTTATGCTGGGCAATGTATAGACTTTAAGCAGCCAGCGTATAGACTTGAGCCAGCCAACGTACAGACTTCATGATAACCAGTGTATAGACTTGGGCAGTGTATAGACTTCACACCCCAATGTATAGACCTATCCAGTGTACAGACTTTGGGCAGTGTATAGACTTCACACCCCAACGTATAGACCTATCCAGTGTACAGACTTTGGGCAGTGTATAGACTTCACCCCCCAACGTACAGACTTTATGCTAGGCAATGTATAGACTTTGAGCAGCCAGCGTACAGACCTTGAGCCGCCAATGCACAGACTTAGTGATGGGTGAATAAGCAATGTTTAGACTTAGACTTTATATATCACCCCTCTTTACCGACACACCCTCCAGCGGTACGCCCTTTTCAGCCCTCCAGCGGTACGCCCTTCTCAGCCCTCAGCGGTACGCCCTTTGCCACCCATCGGTACACCCAATACCTCAGCGGTACACCCCCGTTTCCCCCTCCGCCGGCACGCTATATGCATATAGATGTACAACCTGATAAAGGCATCAACAATAGCAAATAAATCAATAAAAATCACACTAATTGAAGGACTCCAAATGCGCAATATTGATCATAATAAAAGAGGCGGGAGGGGTAATCAAAAAAAATAAATAACGAACAGATGATAATAATAAGAATAATCATGCATAAAAAGAAGAAGAATCATCCCGGACAAAGGCACGAATAAACAGTAAACATCAAATCAGAAATCCCAGAAGGTATAACTAAGAAAGCCCCAGATAAAAGACGTTAACATCCACACTGCAGCCCTCTCTCTCTCCCCGGGACCCGGGGCAAAAGGAACAACAACGCTGCCCCTTTAGGTCGAGCCCGAGTCTCGGGAATTCCCCCGATATGGCCGGGCTTTGATCTAACCTCGGGCCGACACCCTAATCGGACCGGATTTGTTTTCTCGTTCCGGATACCTTCCGAATCCTCATTTAAAATTGCCGCATGCTCGGCAGACATTTGAAGGGATCTACCTCGATTGTCTCATTGTGGCGCTGCCACGAACTTGTGTCCGAATACAAAAGGTCTACGAGTGGCCGACGCGGCCGACAGTTTATGGCCTTAATACAACTTTCAGTGTGACCCATCCCTATCTCTCTCGCATAATTAGTGTTACTCCTTTCGGCCGCGGGGCCTCTAATTTCGGCAATTAATCAAGGGTATTCCCTCGTATGAGGGATGTAAATGACGTCGTGACCTTTACGGCGCGACGAGACTCGGTCCCGACACGAACCACACAATCGTCTGACGAAGTCAGATTCGAGCGCACCATGGGCTCTTCGGAGCCCGAATAAATCGTCACTTCGGTGACTGGCACGCCCACGCACTTAATAAACCAACCAACGAACGAACAGAACAAAATAATTGTCAGATAAAAAGTGCGTCCACAACTCTGGCACGCCCGGTGGGACCGATCCACCCTTCATCTCTTTGCCGAAATTAGGGGCCCCGCGGCCCCCTTCTCGTAATACTAATTGTGCTACTTTCATAAATGCAGAAAGAGAAAGGCATCATGGAGCCGACAATGGCTGTTGTCTGTAGCCCTGAGGTTGTGGAGAATCCTGTGCGAGGCGGCTACCTGGCGGTGCCCCTCACTTTCGGGAGCTTCCCTCCCACCGTGGGCTTCCCCAACTTCTTGGGGGTGGCCTTCGTTGACATCCTCGACGCACGAGCGCCCGAGGAGCCTCAAACCAACGCTCCCGCTCCGGGAGCCGTCGAAGTTGTCGCCGGCCGAGCTGTGGCCGAAGACAACAATAGCGTCCCCACAACGACGCTCAGCTGCAACGTACACCACGTGCACCACACCACGTTTTCATCCCACCAGGGGTCGACATCCCACCGGAGAAGGCTCCGGAGAAACAACACTAGCATCGGCTCAGGGCATCGCGCCTCCAACTCCGGGAAGTCAATGACCGTCGGGGCCCTCCGAGTCCTCCTAGACGGACAGAGGTCCCAACCGGTGCCGGACCGCACCACCCCTACCATCCCAGTCCGCAACTCCTTCCACGGACTGGAGAAGCTGAAAGAGAGGGTAGTGCCCGCGACCCCAGCCGTGACACAAAAAAGGACGCCGGTTCACAGGCAGGCTAAACTGAAGCAAGTCTGGGAACCTAAGGAGGCCCAGCCCACTGTACTCGCCCAGGCAGGGCCCAACACTTTCCGCCCCAGGAGGGCCCGACGCGATGACAGGGTCGAGGCAGTGACCCCCACTCTCCGACCGGCACCCGTCATTCCGGTGCCGTCCGAGAATGCTCATCGCCGTCACCGAGGGCGCCGGCACAATGCCGCCCGCCCTGCTCTCACGGCCTACTCCCCTCCTGCCGCTATCATCGACGCGCAACCCCAGGCCGCTCTCCCAGACCAGGAGTGGGAAGGGATCGAGCAGGCCATGAGGAACTACCTCCGAGGCCCGGGTAGCACCCCCGCTGGCCGCCAGAGACTACTGGGGGCAATGGCCTCCGCCTTCCAGAAAGAAAGGGGAGGACCTGCACCTAGTATGGAGTCGAGGACCAGCCCGGAGGAGCCGCGCCAGTCCCCTGTACGGGAGGAAGCGCCGCCCCGACGGTCGGTCTTCGACAGGCTGACATTCCCAGGAGGACCGTCCCGGAGGGCGTCGAGAAGAAATAAGAATAAGAAATGGCAGACATTCACCTGCAATATGGCAGGAGTTCATGGTCGGTATGGGGCCTTACCCACCGACCCGGAAGAATTGGCCAGAATAGCCGCCAGGCCGGGACCCCTTACCAGAAGAAGAAGAGCGGCAGGCGGCGCGACACCCACAGGAGTCGAAGGGGCCCCACTTGGGGAACCCCTCACGGCCCTCACGGCCAATGTAGTCACCACCGGCGACACGAGTGGCGGACCCTCGACATCATCCGAGGACGCCCCGATCGAAGAGACGGGGGGCATGCCCAGTCTCCCCACAGCTGACCCAGCAATGCTGCTCATGATGCAACGATTCCAGCAGGAAATCGAATCACTTAAAAAGCAGTTGAATGAGCGAAACACACCACTCCCAATGTCCTGGCAGACCGAGGTCACACCCGAGGTACCCAGGGACAGGGGGCAATCTTCCGAGGCAGCTCTTCCGTCAACCCTCGATCCCCTCGGGGGCACTCCCCCGCAGCAGGCACATTGCACAGCGGTGACCCCGCCACAGGCTCTGCTTTCACAAGGGTCTCCCATGGCCCCCCGAGCGACCGTGGTAGCCACCCCGAGCGCACAGCCCGCTCATTTCTACTCGAGCCCAGTTGACCCGGCGGCAGTCAGCCGGTTGATGCTCGAGCAGATGATAGACATGAAGTTGGCCGAGAGGGGCGACGGGGATCAGACGCCTTTCGACGTCTACCGGGTACCCTACCCGGCTCATTATGCTGCCAGGAAGTTGCCGACTGGCGTCACCAAGCCGCCGAAATTTGAAAAGTTCAACGGGCAAGGATCTCCCAGGGAACACATTGCCTACTATGTGAACGTCATGGGAGACCTGGCTGCTGATGAGGCCTACCTCCTGAAGTTCTTCGGCTCAACACTCACCGGACTTGCCTTTGAATGGTACTCCGGCTTGTCACCCGGGTCGGTGGCCGATTGGCCCGACATGCAGAAGAAGTTCAAGGAAAGATTCTACGTGGCCGAGAGAGAAGTTACCATGGCTGAACTCTACGCCACAAGGCAGAAGAATGATGAGTCGGCCCTCGACTACATCAAAAATGGAGGAACCTTAGTATGAGGTGCAAACGCCCCCCGCATCAGGAGGTCGCAGTTCAGATCTGCAAGCAAAACTTAAAGAAAGAAATCCTAGAAAGGATGATCGGCACTGAGGTCAAGACATTTGACCATCTGAACAATGTGGTAGCGAAGATCGAGGCATTCTTGGCCCGATACTCCTCCACCCCAGCCATGTCAAGCCAGAGGGCCAGGCAGGCGGAAAAGAAGCCGGCTCCCCCGGAGGTGCATGCACTAGACTTCCAGGCTTTTGAAAAGCAGAAGGAGAAAGCCAAGGGAGCGGCCAACCCTCCGCCGCCTAGAACCACAGAGCGGCGGGAAGGCCCCTCGCTAAGGGAGAAGATGAGAAACAAGTTATATTCCTTCTCCCGGGACAAGTCCAAGCTCCTGTTTGAATGGGCAACTAGCTACAATAAAATCACACTACCCGAGCCGAAAAGGCCTGGCGACCTGAAGAAGAAGGATGACCCGCGCTTCTGCATGTACCATCGGGTGCTCGGGCATACCATTGAAGACTGCTACGTCTTCAAGGATGTTATTGAGTCCTTAATCAGGGACGGGGAGCTGGACATGGGGGAGCATAAAGTAGACCCCCCGCAGCCACACGAGCTGCCCAGCATAGCCTCCTCCGTCAATATGACCTCACTATATCAGGAGTTGCCAGAAGAATGGGCGGAAGCCTGTGCCCGTGCCACTTATGAGACCTTCATCAGGGCCCCAGCTCAAGACCAAGAAGGGTGGCAGACTATACCCAGAAAAATTAGAAAGGCGCGCGCCTCTCGACCTACCCCAGGAATTCACTCGAGGGTAGCAGTGCCCCTGCCTGCACCGCCCCCGGTAAACCCGGTTTGCCACGACACGGCCCCTCGGCTGGTCATGAGGCGGCCCACTCACAACAAGAAGAGCTCTGCCCCGTTGCGGATGTACAAGAAGACTAGCCCGGCGGTTGAAAGACTCCAGGCTATTATTGACGGGCTTGAAGATTATGAGCAGCCCAAAATCCAGCCCATCGAGCTAAAACAATATGTTCCCTGGGAGGAGTTCGAATCACTCGAGCTGGCTCCAGGAACCAAAGCTGAAACAGAAAAAGAGCCTCCCCTGTGGGGTGAGCTTCCTCAGGAGCAGCCATTGGCCACGGCAGGGAAGAAGAAGAAGAAGAGAAGACCCAGGGGCAAGAAGAAGAAGGAGGTCGTCCTCGCCTGCAACACCCTCTCGGCGCTGTTCGACACCGCTCTCTCCCTAGAAGAAAAAGAAGAAGACCCACCCCATGAACCAGCAGAGGTGAGTCAAGCTGAAGCATCCACCTCCCAGCATGCCACCAGGTCAGGGAGGAAGTGGGGGCGCCCTCCTCAGGGTAGCCTCAACATCATGCTCAGGGGGGAACAACCATACCAGGTTCCCGAGCCCGAGGTCCGAGGCACCGAAATCCCTCCCCCATTAGGTCTCTATCCCGGAGGTACCAAGAGTCAAGGCGCCCCGTCATTCGCTGAGTTCCTGTCGGCTCGAGCAGGAAGGCGGGCGCACCCCCAGGGGTCCGCCGCGACCAGTAAAGCAAGCATCCCCCAAGCCCTGCCAGCTTCAACTCCTGCTCAGCCAGAGGAAGAATTCAGCGGCACCCCAAACCTCGCCGAATTCATGCGAGCAGCAGAGGAGGCCCAACAGGCCCCGCCCGCTCAACAGGCTACAACAGATCCCGCAAAGGAGGCGTCCCCTGATCGGACACCCCAGCCTCAGGATGAGGGCAGGCGCAGCAAGCCCGAAGAGATGAAATTGCTCAAGGTGCGGGCGGCCGAGCGAATAGTCAGACACCTCAAGAAAATCTTGACCCGGTTCACGGTGTGGGAGATGCTGTCCTTGAACGAAGAAACACGGCAAGCCATCATCGCCGCACTCCAGACGCCAGCACACCTTGAAGCCTGTTTGGCAGAAATACCACCTGAAGTAGCAGTGGCTTTCACAGAAGATGACATGCTCCTACCGACTTGCAGCCATAACAGGCCCCTCTACATGAAAGGGCAGCTGAACGGCCAGCCTATCAACAGGGTCTTGATCGACCCAGGGGCAGCAGTGAATATACTCCCGTACCGGGTATACCAGAAGCACTACTTTGACGTACACCTGGTCGAAGTTAAAAATGTCAAGATTTCTAGCTTTAACCAGAAATGTGAGGTTCCCATGGGGGTCGCAGAGTTCAACTTGACCTTTGACGACTTCACCTCCAAAGTCCAGTTCCACGTCATCAACTCCAACACGTCCTACAAGGCGTTGCTCGGCCGGCCTTGGCTACACCAAAATAGGGTGGTGCCCTCCACCTTGCATCAATGCATCAAGTACCCCTGCGAGGGAAAGGAAGTCAGAATCTTCGCCGACCTCCACCCGTTCGAGGTGTTCGAGTGTCACCTGTCAGATGCTAATCTATACTTAGAGAAGGCGAAGCAAGCTCCTCAAGTCATCCAAGACAAGGGAAAGAAAAAAATGGAATCGGGAGGCTGGTTTCCTCCGCCGCCCCCAGGCTATGTGGCTCCCCCACATGTACCATTTATTGCACAAGAGGAAGGGGTATTTAGGGCAGCCCCTCTCCCTATCTACCCCACACCGGGGGCACCCTGCCTCGAAGACCTGCTAGAAGATGTCAGGGTCCCGCCAGGGATCGTCAAGCCGATAGCGGAAATTGAATGCCAAGCGGCTGAACAACTGAGAACCTTCGAGGTGCCTAACCCCGAGGGGCCGCCCACTATCTTCTATGTGGCCGGGGAGAAGCCAGTCAGGGAAGACGACGATTGCCGGTTCCCTGACGAGTTGCATGACCCGCACGTCCCCATTACGGGACTTCCCCACATGACTGACCGGGCAGCCAGAATGGTCAGAAAGCAGAAGATTCCCCCCTACCAGCCCTCCAGCCGGAGGGAAATGTTTGAAAGAATGTGGAACCCACCAAACCTGGATCGACGGTTGCTGAAAATCACCAAGCACCCCGGTCTGGGCTTTTCACTAGAAGATTACTACGAGACTGATGTCATATCGGTCTCAACATGGCCCGGCGACGACCCCGCAGAAGCCACAGATTCGCGGGAAGCCTGTCAAGATGCATATCCTGCGCCCCCAATGCAGGAGGCACAAGACGAGGAGATCTTCCTTTGGAAACCTCCCCGCCGCCGTTGCATAGAGAAGACCCCCTCCTTCTCCGAAGTGTCGACCTCGAAAGGGCACACCGGCGAGACACCTTCGCCCCGGCCGGCCGGCGAAGCGAGGAGCAGCAGCATGGGCCATGCTCCGAATTCCCCCGATACGACCCCGTCATGTACGCCTTGTACCACAGGCAGCAACGGGAGATCGAGATGCTGAAGAGGCGGCTAGCCGAGTTAACCTCGCTAGTCGCCGACCTGATCCAGGGCTCCCTCCCCCCATGGGGTGGTCGGACGCCTCGGCCCCGGGGCACCAGTCCCAACACTCCCGCTCTGTCAAGGCGGGAGATGAGAGACATGGCAAGCTTGCTGACCGAGCGGCCAACCAGGCAAGGGCTAACACTCCAAGAGAAGCTGCAGAAGCCCTACTCCTTCCCGAGAGAGAAGACCCGGGGCATCTTCGATTGGGCCTGCCATTATGGCAAGGTCTCCCTCCCACGGTCCAAGAGGCCACAAGACACCAGAAGGAGCGGGGACCCACTATTTTGCCCTTACCATCAGATGCTGGGTCACGCCATTGAAGACTGCTATGTCTTCAAAGACATTGCTCAAAGCCTCATTGACAGGGATGAGCTCAGAATGGGGGACTACGTGGTAGCCCCACCACGCCCCCATGTGGCGGACAACCCCAGGACAGGAGCCTACACTGTGTCCATCCAACACCAGGCGCCCGAAGATGCGGCTACCCCGGCTCCCGCAGGAGCGGTCTATGATGAATACACGGAGGAGCCCGAGATGGACCTATGCCCCTCTGAGCCAGCGGACCTCACGTACCCGGCGGCTACGGCCCAGGAGGAGTGCGAGGTGAATGCAGCCTCCATGCCCAGTCATGATGAACAAGAAGAGGAAGATGGCGTCCTCGAGCCCGTGGACAATGAAGACCAGGACTTCGTCGATCTGTCGCCAGCCCCGCCGGAAATTGAAAATGGCGGCCAGGTCACGGTCGACGAATTGATTGAGGTCAACCTTGGTACGGAAGACGACCCCAGGCCAACTTTTCTGAGTGCCCTTATGCCCCTACAGGAGAGAGAACAGTACACAAAGTTGCTGCAAGAATTCCGGGATTGCTTTGCCTGGAATTACAAAGAGATGCCTGGGCTCAGCACCGAAGTGACTCAGCACATACTGGCCATTGATCCCAAGGTGGAACCAGTGAAGCAACCTCCCCGGCGCATGAGGCCGGAGCTAACCAGCCAGATCTGCAAAGAGGTCGACAAGCTCATAAGTGTCGGCTTCGTGGCGGAAAATCAATACACCACATGGCTGGCCAATATTGTGCCAGTGAAAAAGAAGAATGGTCAGATCAGGATTTGCGTGGATTTCGCGACCTGAATAAAGCCTGCCCGAAAGATGACTTCCCGGTGCCTATCACCGAAGTGATGATTGATGCAACCACTGGCCACGAGGCCCTGTCCTTCATGGATGGGTCGTCCGGCTATAACCAAATTTGGATAGCCGACCACGACCGGGTCCACACAGCTTTCCGGTCACCCAAAGGGATATTTCACTACAAGAGATGCCCTTCGGCCTCAAGAATGCCGGTGCCACATACCAGCGGGCGATGACCAAGATCTTCGACGAGCTGCTGTACGGCAAGGTCGAGTGCTACATTGATGATCAGGTCGTCAAGACGAAGAAAAGAGACGAGCACCTGAGTGACCTCAGGGTCATCTTCCAAAGGCTCCGGCAGTATGGGCTGAAGATGAATCCCATGAAGTGCGCCTTTGGCGTGTCCAGTGGAAAGTTCCTCGGCTTATTGTCCGACACAGAGGGATCGAGATCGACCCCCTGAAGATAAAGCCATCCAGGAGCTGCCTCCTCCGAAGAATCTGGGAGAGCTGAGGTCCCTACAGGGGCGTTAGCTTACATCCGCAGGTTCATTTCCAACCTGTCAGGGCGCTGCCAACCCTTCCACAGACTGATGATGAAGAATGCACCCTTCAGCTGGGGTCACGAATGCCAGCACGCGTTCGACCAGCTAAAGGAGTACCTGAAGACCCCGCCTGTCCTGGGGGCACCTGTCAAAGGCAGACCGCTGATTCTATACATAGCGGCCACCGAATATTCACTGGGGGCAATGCTCGCCCAGAACAATGATGAGGGAAAAGAGCAGGCTCTCTACTATCTCAGTCGAAGATTGGTGGGTGCAGAGGCTAAGTACACCCCGATTGAGAAGGTCTGCCTTGCCTTGGTCTTTGCAGTCAAAAAGATGAGGCACTACATGCTGTCCCATGAGGTCAGCTTAATATCCAGGGCCGACCCCATTAAGCACATCCTCTCCAGCCAGTCCCAAAGGGGCGCCTTGGCAAGTGGGCCGTGCTACTCATGGATTTCGACATCACTACGTGCCCCAGAAGGCCGTTAAGGGGCAAGCCGTCGCGGATTTCATCGCAGCACACCCTGTGCCCGAAGACTCTCCGTTGGCCACAGAGCTGCCCGAGGATGAAACACTGGAGGTAGACCAAGTACAACAGGCCATCTGGCAGCTTTACTTTGATGGAGCCTCGAGGACAGAAGCGACCCCGTCTGGGCGCACCAAGGTACGAGCCGGAGCGGCATCGTCCTCAAGTCCCCAGACGGAGAGGTCATGCATACGTCCTGCTGCATCAGCAAACCCTGCACCAATAATGAGGCAGAATATGAAGCTCTGATCATCGGCCTCCAGGTGGCCCTCCAGTTGGAGATCAAAATGCTCCAAGTGTTCGGCGACTCGCTGCTGGTCGTCAAGCAAGTCCAGGGACAGTTTGATGTCCGAAAACCTGAGCTGCTCCCTATCACACTAAGGCAAAGCGGCTCATGGAGCGGTTCTACCTCCTCGAAATAGGCCATGTCGCCAGAGGGGAGAACGCACAAGCGGACGCATTGGCAAAATTGGCAAGCTCACTGGCAGTGCCTCCAGACGGATCTCTCCACATCCAAGTAATAAACCAACGCCAGATGCCCAGCATGATAGAAGAGGAGCCAGAAGAAGAAGAACTAGAGGTCACTGTAGCGGAAGCCGTCGGCCTACCTGACTGGAGAGCCTCCCTGATGCAGTGGTTCAAACACCAGCGATTACCTGACCGAAGAGAAGAAAAGATCAAGCTGGTCAGAACCAAAGACTCCTATGAGCTCCGAAACGGAATATTGTTCCCGATTGTGGCAGATGCCAAACAAAAGCTACTCCTCCGATGCTTGTCCATTGAAGAAGCCTGGAGGGTTATGAAGGAGGTCCATGCCGGTACAGCTGGCACACACCAGGCGGGGCCGAAGATGAAAATTGAAATCAAGAAACTTGGCTATTACTGGCCCGCGATGTTTAACGACTGTTGCCAGTACGCTAAGTCATGTCAGAGATGCCAGGAGCATGCCACTATACCCAGGAGGCCTCCCGTGCAACTACACCCAACCGCGCCCAGCTGGCCGTTCGCCCAATGGGGAACAGATGTTGTGGGCCCCTTACCCGCGTCTTCCACAGGATGCAAGTACATTTTGGCGGCAACCGACTACTTCTCCCGTTGGGCAGAGGCTGTAGCCCTGCGGGAGGTCACCGGAGAGATCGTAGTCAGGTTTATCCGCCGCAATATTATATTCCGGTTTGGCGTGCCCGACCGGATTGTATCGGATAACGGCAGCCACTTCCGCAATCAGAAGGCCTACCGGCTGGCAGAGAAATACAAGATTGATTGGAGGACATCGACTCCTTACAATCCGCAGGCTAATGGGCTGGCCGAAGCTTTCAACAAGACACTCTGCACCCTCTGGCCAAGACTGTCAGCTCTAACAAGAAGGACTGGGAAGAGAGGATGTACGAGGCGCTATGGGCATACCGAACTGTATACAAGACTCCAACGGGTTGCTCGCCCTTTTCTCTCGTATATGGTTCGGAGGCAATCGTCCCCGTCGAACTGGAGATACCTTCCCTCCGGGTCGCCATTCAGCATGGGCTTGTCCTTGAAGGGCAGACCAATGCCGAGCGAAGACTCGACGAACTCTCCAGCCTGGAAGGAAAGCGGCTTCAAGCCCAACAGAATATTCAGGTCTACCAGGCCCGGATTGCACGCGCCTTTGACAAGCTTGTCAAGGAGCGCGAATTCAAGAAAGGCGACCTTGTCATGGTCAAGAGAAGAGATCTCATGGCGGCCAACCCCAAGGGTAAGCTAAACGAGAACTGGCTCGGACCCTACGTAGTCCAAAAAGTCTACGAAGGCGGAGCCTATGTAATTGTCAACCACCGCGGGGAGGTTCAATTCCCACCTCTTAATGGAAGGCACTTGAGGCTGTACCACGCTCCGGCGCCCCCATTCAGGTAATAATATTACTCTCCGCCCCGTTTTGGGGCGGATTTGCGCGATTAATGTCCGAATGATTTGGCCACCAGCCGGGTTTCCTAAAAAGGAGAAAGGAATAGAAAGAGAAAAAAAAGAGGAAAAAAATAGAAAGAAAAAAAAAGGAAGCAAAAAAGAGAAAAAAGTAGAAAGAGAGAAAGAAGAAGCAAAAAAGAGAAAGGAATAGAAAGAGAAAGAAGGAAGAAGCAAAAAAAAAAGAAAGAAAAAAATATATATATAAAAAAAGAGAGAGAAGAAAAACCAGAAGAGGGGAACGCCCCCCATTTCCAGTCGCCGCCCCGCATCAGCGGAGGTACTAAAAGTTAACTAAACAAACTCTTCTCTCCGTCCTCCCTGGGCGGTGAGTACCCCTTTGGCTCGGACCTCATGTCCGGGTCATTGACTAGACAAACTCTCCTCTCCGTCCTCCCCGGGCGGTGAGTACCTCTTTGGCTCGGACCTCACGTCCGGGTCATTGACTAAACAAACTCTTCTCTCCATCCTCCCCGGGCGGTGAGTACCCCTTTGGCTTGGACCTCCCGTCCAGGTCATTGACTAAACAAACTCTTCTCTCTGTCTTCCCCGGGCGGTGAGTACCCCTTTGACTTGGACCTCCCGTCCCGGTCATTGACTAAACAAACTCTTCTCTCTGTCCTCCCCAGGCGGTGAGTACCCCTTTGGCTTGGACCTCCCGTCCAGGTCATTGACTAGACCAACCCTTCTCTCCGTGCCCTCTGGACGGCCAGCAAACGGTCTCCGACCGAGGTCCCCCCTGAGGCCGGCACGATCTTTCAATTTCGCGGTGAGACTAGGAAGGTACCCGCCCGGTACGGTGGAGTGGTCCCCTTGTCCTCCCCCTGGGAAGGCGAGCACTCTCCTGTGCCCTAACGTGGGTTCCTGCCCGGCTCTCCCGAAGCGAATCTTCACGGAAACCCGCACCCCGCCGATGTGTCTCGTCACAGAAACAGGGGAGGGAGTAGGAAGAAGAAATCACTGTACATAAAAGAAAGGAAGGGGAAGTAAGGTCTCTCTGGGACAAACGCACACACAAGAACGCGCGAAGCCATAAATGTTTTTCTATATTCAAAAAAAGGGAGTCGGATTACAGGCACTTCGGGGCATACCCCTGTGTTACAAAAAGAAAAAAAATAAGGAAGCAACGCCTAGTCCAGGCCCCTGAAGATGTCCTCGAGAGGCAGGATCCCGACGCAAGGGAAGTTCGTCCGGTCACGGAGCCGCCCCCTCCGCTCTTCCAGCTGAGTAAGCTCCGCCTCCATGGACTCCACCTCGGCTTGAGCGGCACCGAAGGCTTCTCTCTCTCTCTCGGCCACTTCCTCGTTCACGGCGAGATCAAGCCTAGCTGCAGCGAGGTAGCCCTCTAATTTTATAATTCGGCTCTTCAAAGACGGGACCTTGCCCTCGCTCCCCTCCCAAGCCTCTCTATGGCGCTCCCTGTCGCCTCGCCGTGTTTCCAAGGCTTGCAGATACTCGTCCGCCTGGGCATCCAACGCGGCACGTTCGTCAGGAGCCTGGGTCTCGAGGAAGTCACGGCGCTTGATGTATTTCAATAATAGCAAGACCCGCCGCGACCATTCCCCCAGCGGGCAGCCGAGCACTTGCAGCGCCCCGGTCAGCTGCATCACTATGGTGTGCACCTCCCGATACGACAAAGAGGGATCGGCGAGGAGCATCGCCCGTAGGGTGGTCAGCATATGGCGGACCGGTACTTCCGACGAGGTGTGGCCGACCGAAGGCGGGGCTGGGGGAGCAAATTCCACTGTGCTGTCCACCTCCGCCCACAAGCCGGCATCCACCGTGACGGAAGAAGATGGAAGGGCAAGAGTCAAGTCGCCTGGCTGGCATGGCTCGACAGAGAGTTCTTGGCCAACCACCGCCAAGGAAGTGGCCGAGACCAGCGCTGGAGCATCCGGCGTCTCTATCATCCGCTGCTCCCCTGTCCCCTCTTCCCCGGCTCCGTCTGCTTCGGCCGCTGGCTCGACAGGCGAGGGTGCAGCCGTCTCTACCCTGGCCGAAGGAGGAGCCTCGAGCAGAGCTGGACCCGAGGATGCCATCCACGAACTTCTCTCTCGCGTCTGGGATCCCTCCAGGTGTGCGCGAAGCCCCGTAAATATTCGCCTCAGGAGCGGGTCCTCCATCTGGGCCGGAAGCTTCGGGAAAGGTGGAAGTGGAATCATCAATCGGGGTAGACGCCCCGCTTCCACCAGTGCAGCAAGGCTCGCGGCCCCTAAGTCGGAGACGCGAGCCGGCCCCTCCACCGCGATCGGGGCAATGCTTGGTCTCCGTTTGGCTACGGCCTTTCGGACATGACCGGACGTCTTCTCCGGCCCCGGCGTCGCCTGACCATATGAAGGGAAATCAGTCACTCGCCGCCAAGAATAGATCATGCGAGGGCAGGGGGGCGAAAAGGGGTCGTGGAACCCGCACGCTTACCTCAGCCACCGATGTGCCGCTTTCAGGCGCGATCTCCCCCTCCTCCAGAGGCTCTCCCGCCAAGGGCCCCACCGGCACATCCTCCTGAAGGGCCTCAAACAGAAGGGCCAGCCTGCCCATGCCAACAGCAACTTCCGTCGGGCGGTCAACTGGCGCAATTGGAGCAGCCTCTTTCGCGGCCTCCGGCTTGACTGATTCCTGCAAAGAACCGACACAAAAAACGGCGTCGGTAGGTGACCACCAAGGCAGCCCTACGCCAATAAAAAAAAACACACGCCTACGGCAGCAGCCTCCATCAAGCTGAGCGCATTAGCAAATGAAAAGCCTTAAAGGCCGGTTCGGGCAGCCCGATGCCTCAAGACGCTACCTCGGAGGGAGACGCCTCGTCGGAAGAATAGTCGTAGTCTACCTCTTCCCCGGACGGAGATCCGACTGCCGTTGGCTCGGCCGGCGCCGGCAAAGGGGCCTCCACCTCGAGCTCGATAACCGGCGCCTCCTCTCGTGGACTGGGTGAGGCTGGCAGCCCAGACTTCGGCCTCTTCCGCACATACAGCTGCGTCACCGGGGGGTGCATTCGGAGGCCGAATAGCCCAGCAACTGCTCCAGCTGCACCTGTCACATAAACGAAAAGACGGGTTACGTCAAACCCTGTCGGCTCCCAAAGAAGGAAAGCATTGAAAAGGGGCGACGAAGACAAATACCCTCTTCGACCTCGACAGACAAGGCCTTCTCCGGAGCCGCAGCCTTGCCCTCACCCGGAATCGGCGCGGGCGCCGTTCCCTCCACGTCGCCCCCAAGGAAGAAACGCATCGTCTCCGCGCGCGGACGCGGGGCCAGCTCAGGCAGGAAACCCACCACGGACGACGTAGGCGACCGCCGAGCCTCACCAGTATCATGACTCGGCCCGGTCCGGGCGGCCTCAAATGCCTCGAAGGACGGGATAGCGGCCGCCGGTAAGGCTACTGTCGTGCCCAGGGCTTCCTTGGCCCGCCTTCGCTTGGCCGCCTGTTCCCCGGCCACCCTGGCAGCACCCAACGCCTTCTTTACAGGCGACTCCGCTCGAAGCCTTTCCTTGGCCTGCAGTGAGGGAGCAGAAGCCGCCGCCGAGGCCACCTTTGCTATGACCGCGGCCGCACCCATGACAGGCGCGGACATAGGAGCCGACCCTCCACATCAGGAGCGGGCGCGGACACGGGCTCTTCCACAAGGGCTGAGACAAAATAATACATTCAAGCGTCAGGGTCCTGCTTCAAGAAAAAAAAAGAAGACTTAAAAGGGGCGCCGACGGTCGAAGGCACTGACCGGCGGGCGGGCTGGGCTCGGGCCGAGCAACTTCAAATTCCTCGAAGGTTGGGACCCGTAGTGCTGAAGGAACGGCGGTCGGGGCTTTGGCCGCCTCCGTCTTGCGTCGCTTCGTGTCCCGCTGTTTGGCCGCCTTCGCGGCATCCATTGCTTTCTTCACAGGAGATTTCGCCCGGGGCCTCTTCGCGGCCTTGGGCAAAGGAGCCGTGGTTGGGGCCAGCGGCGCTGCTTCGAAATACGCAGGCTTCTTCACCAGCCGGAGGAGATTCCGGTACGTGGCCATCTGCGTGCTGTCGGGATGGTCTGTAAAGAAAAGAGGGAAAAGAACGAGCATGCATTTGTGATTAGTACTCGGCTCACCGCGAAGGCCGTATGCTAAAAGACAGAACCGAAGAGCAAGAAGGGACTCAATACCATGAGGGCCAGTGTACAGCCGCAGCGTGATCGGCCAGTAGCTCATGGATGTCTCCTTGTCCCGACGCGCCGCCTCCCGGACTAGCCAGCAGACATCTTCAATCGTTTGGCACCGGTCCGTGAGGTTGGCCAGATCCGCGTGCTTCTTTGAAGAGAGGTGACAGAAAAGATTGAAGTGGTCCATGCCCCACCCATCAGCATAATAATAAGGGATGTGCAGGCGCTTGCCCAGGATGGAGGCCGTCAGATCTTCAATCTTCATCCCATTTACCTGGAGAAGGACATATAGCCACGTGGTATCCTTATAATTCTCGGGCTTCCTCTCCTCCCGCCTCATGAACGTGGGATATGGGCAGGCCAAGTCCCTCTCTGGGTGCCAGCTCTTGGCAGGAGTCCCCTCTTCCTCTATGGGGAATGGGTAGTTGATGAGCTCCAGACGATCGCTCCCCACCCGGCACAAGTCCCGCAGCGTCTTCTCGTAGTCATCCTTAGCCACCGGGGGTAGCTCCACCTTCGGCGTCGGCCTCATGTCCCGGGCTTGCCGACGAGCTGCCATGTACACTGCCACCTCCTTCTCCTGCCTGTTCTTGAGCCGAAGAAGATGATCTGGCTCAATATCAAGTACTGGCACTGGCTGCCGGCTAAGGAACCTCCTTTCGGCGCCATCCCAACAATCGGTTTTGTGCAACCGATAGAAAGCCGTCCGGGCATTCCACCACTTTATATAATCTTGGGTCACTCGGGGAACACGACCCGGGGCCGGTACTCTGAAGGAGGCGGAGTCCGCCCGGTGGAAGAAGTCCCACCAGCTCCTGGCGTGCTCAGGAACTGAGCTCCCCCGGACGCTCCGCAAGGGCAGGCCGAACTGTGCATGATAAGAGGGATATGCTGGTCATACCCGAAATTGCGACCGAACCGGAAGGGGTAGTACGGCTCCAGCAACACGTTCTCCCCTTTCCTGAACACCAGCACGCTCGGGCGAATCGACAGCGCCCAGTCCCTCAGCTCCGGCTCCAGCAATGGGCGGATCACATTCTCCTGGCTGATAGGGTGGGCGTACTTCTCCACCTGGTCGTCTTTGCACTCCCTCTTGTTGTTCACCAGAGGGCTCGATGTGCCGCCAGAGTCCAGAAATGAATAGACCCGACCGCATCCCGGGGGACCGTTGTTAACCGGCCCCGGATATCATACATCCGCATGGAGGCGGAGCCCGGCTCGGCACTGGCAAATTCCAACATCCTCGGTATCAGCCCCCAATCCTGGAGAACTCGCGGGGCAAACTCCGGGAACAGCGAACAGACCCACGCGTTGAAGAAGTGCAGTGGGCACACATACCGGGCCTGCCGCGGAAACTGGTGCGTGCTGATATCCCCCAAGGCCTTGTAAATTAAACAGAGGGTTGCCGGGCACAGAGAAAGCTTGATCCCCCACGCCATCTGGCACGCCGGGTAGATGGCATCCGGCCGGATAACTGTCTCGTCGCCGTACGGCATGGCAAATGAGCATAGCCAGTACGTGAGATAGGCGGCGCAGTGGTCTGGGGATCCAAGCCCATCGGGTTAGGCCCGCTCCGACGCCCTCTGGACGGGATCTTCACGTCGAGCTTCGGCTTCGCGCGTTTCTTGGGAGCCACGGCAGTACCGACGCAGGGGAATTCCTCGTACCGCTTCGGCCCGTCGAAGAAATACTCCAGCCACAGGGGCATGCGCACCCTCTTCCTGTCCCCGCGGGCGGGCTGTTTCCCCTTGTGCGATGCCTGGTATAGTTCCCGGTACGCCTTCATCAGATACCGGTATGAGTACCCAAGAGAATAGTAGCCATCCCCGTTAGTCTCGTCCTTGATCAGGTCGGGGAGGCATACTTCCTCATAAGGCTCCCCGTCGATGGGCAGGCCGATCAACTGGCTGAGACTCCATAAATCCAGAGAAGTCTCGCCCTCCGCCGTGTAGAAGGTGTTAGTCGCCGCGCTGAACACCTCTATCATGCCGCAACAGAGGCCCTTGGAAATGGGATAGCCATATCGGGAGGCGTACACGCTGTGATAAATGCCGACCCGGACCAGCAAAGGAGCATAGTTGAACAGCACATGCTCCGTGAACTCCACCGCCCTCTCCCGGAAGGTGTGGGCATCCTGAAGCTTCATCTCCCCGAACCAGCCCAGTGATAGATCATACTTGAATCTGATGGCCAAACAGTCCAAGATGAAGGGCTCTTCTCTGTAGCCCCACTTCAGGGGAGCCAAGAATAGGCCGAACCGAGGCGCCTCGTTGTGCACCTTCCCGGCAGACAAGTCCCATCTTGCCGGAGTAAACTGAGGCGCCCGCACCAGCTTGTCTTCGGTCGGCAGCACCCCCTCGATCCCCAGAACTGGCTTCCACTCCCGGGCCTCTCCCACCAGGTACATCGGAATACTCCGGGGAACGCTGTACAACAAGCTATCCCGGGCCTGCAGTATAGCCTGTTCGGCCTTCTTCACGACCCGGAAGTCTCGCCCTTCCCGCGAGCGAAAATGCTTCAGAAATCGAACCAGGTGTCTGTCCTTCGGGAAGTCCTTCCTGTACTCCCCGGTGACCCGGTCAAATGTGAAGCCGCTGTCAACTCTGGCAAGCCTCTGGAAATCCATGGTCTCCCCGTCGGACTCGGATGACTCTGCCAAAGCGGCTATTTCTGCATGCTCTCGGTCTAGGTCCTCCACATTGAGCCATGTGACTGCCGGCACTGGACCCCGCGGAATGAGGTCGGCACCGACAGCGGCAGTAGGGGCAGAAGAACCACTTGGAGCAGCCATTTATCTGCAAAGATGTACAGATAGAAGATCAAAATAAGCCACATGCAAGAGGAAAATGAAAGACTATAAAAAGGGGGGGGCTTTGCTACAAGTCAAATGAACATAATATTGCCAATTTCTGACGAAATTTCGGCAGAGTTTCCCCTAGGCCAAAGGCGTAAGGGAAAACACGGGTGCGCGTCCACAAGGAGTGACGGCCCCAACAAAGCATGGTGGGCCCTGAGAGGCAACACCAGAGGTCTGCCGGTCGAAGGAGTCCTCTTCCTTAGCTAAAACTCCCCCTGGAGACCCTCACCGGTACACTACACTGGGTGCCTTCACCGGCACGCCCGCAGGTGCCCTTCCCGGTACACCCCCCAAACAGCCTTCGCCGGCACGCCCCCGAGGGCTTCGCCGGTACACCTCTCGGCCAGCTCCCCGGCACACCCTATGAGGGCTTCCCCGGCACGACCCCCTGGCACCTCGCCGGCACACCCCGTGGGGTGCTTCCCCGGCACACTCAGCGCCCCCTTCACCGGCACGGCCCGAGGCTTCCCTGCCCGGTACACCTACGCCCGCCAGCATCCTTCCCCGGTACGCTCGCCAGCATCCTTCCCCGGTACGCTCGCCAGCCCCACTCCCCGGCACGCTCCTGGGCATCTTCCCCGGCACCCCCGTGGGAGTCTTCCCCGATGCGCCCTAAACTGCCCTCGCCGACACGCCCGTGGAGCCCTCCACCGACACAGTCCCTCAAGCTCCCCCGACACGCCCTCGGGGCTCTTCCCCGGCACGCTTCCACGAACCCTTCCCCGGTACCGTCGCCGGCCCACTCCCCGGCACGCTCCGACAGCCTCTCCCCGGCGCACCCTCACCCCCGCTCACCGGTGGTCGCCCACGACGCCGGAGATGAAGGGGGAGAAGGGAGAGGAAGAGGCCAAGAGGAAGAGCAGAGAAGGAGAGGAAGAAGAGAGGGGGGGGGGGCGTAGGGTTCCACTGCCCCGATCACGACGAGAAGAGAGGAAAAGAAAAAGGGAGAAGGAGGAAGAGGAAAAAGGGGGGGGCTCCACGGTCGCCTCCTCACCACAGCAACGACGACGGTGACGGAGTGGGCACCCGGCGCCGGAGAAGATGAAGAAGAGGAGAGGGAGGGGAGGACTTCGCTCGGTCGCCAAGGAGAGAGAGAGATGGGGGGGAATTCAAACGGGGTGACCGTTCGAAGCACCCCGCCCCCTATTTATAGGAAAAGAAAAGAAAAAGAGAGAAAAAAAAGAGAAGAGAAGAAAAGAGGGAAAGAAGGGAAATAAAAAGGGGAAGATGAATAAAAAGGAAGAGAAGGAAATAAAAAAGGAAGGGGACAAAAGAGACGGAGAAATTTCAAAAAAAAGAGGAGGAGTGAACACGAAGAAAAAAAAAGAGAGAGGAGAACAAAAAGGGGGCGATGAAATAAGAAAACAAAAAAAAGGGAAAAAAACAAAATTATTATAAATATATATATATACATACTTATATACCTACGTGTATGCCCACACACATATATACATCCATACATATATATATATATATATATATATATATATATATATATATATATATATATATATATATATATATATATATATATATATATATATATATATATATACATTTAGATAGGCATAAATAAGGCACAAAAAATAATAAGATCCTTCCGAGGGGACGTCCCGTCCCCACGGTCTCGGGCATACATGCACCTGTGCAAATGGAGGCGACTTTACCCCTGCGCGCTCCACCTCTGCAAGTGCACCACCACCCTGCCAACAAACAAGCCCGTCCCCGGCACGTCGCCTCGGGCCTCAGCCACCTCATTCCATACAATATCGTCATCATGGGCCTTACTCCTGGATCGGCAGAGCCTCTATCCTCGCGTTGACATTAGTCTCTTGCCAATGAACAAATCCCTTTCCGGCGCAAGGCCCCGTGCCCTAGCCACCCGCTCCGCACAATATTGCCATTACGGACCTTACGTCCGAATCGGCACAGATTCTCCCGTTGCGCTGGCATTCTATTCTTGCCAACGAGTGAACCTTACCTTCCGACGCAAGGCTTCGTGCCCTAGCCGGCACTTGCATATCACTCACTCAAAAAAAAGAAAATAAAATAAAATGGGGTTAAAAAAAGAGATACCCCGCCGGACTTGCCCCTGCATGGGGACAAGGGTAAAAATGGCAATAACCCGGCCGTGGCGAAAACCCGAGAGGGCGCTAGGGGCAAAATTGGGTACCCCGCCACGTGAAAACCCGAAAGGGCGCGTGGGCAAAAGCAAGAGGGGGCCGGTACCGGCGAAAACCCGAAAGGGCGCTTGTGTCGGTAATGTGGTTCAAAAAAAAGAGAAAGAAAAAATAGAAGAGACCAACAAACCAGGTCAGTTCCCGGCATCTTGTCGGCACTGACGAAGAGACCAAGAGACTAAGAGACAACAAAGCATGTCAGTTCCCGGCATCCTGTCGGCACTGGCGAAGAGACTAAGAGATCAACAAAGCATGTCAGTTCCCGGCATCCTGTCGGCACTGGCGAAGAGACCAAGAGACTAAGAGACAACAAACCAGGCCAGTTTCCGACGTCCTGTCGGCACTGGCAAAGAGACCAAGAGACCAACAAGCCATGTCAGTTCCCGGCATCCTGTCGGCACTGGCGAAGAGACAAAGAAATCAACAAACCAGGTCAGTTTCCGGCATCCTGTCGGCACTGACAAAGAGACCAAGAGACCAAGAGATCAACAAAGCATGTCAGTTCCCGGCATCCTGTCGGCACTGGCGAAGAGACAAAGAAATCAACAAACCAGGTCAGTTCCCGACATCCTGTCGGCACTGACAAAGAGACCAAGAGACCAAGAGATCAACAAAGCATGTCAGTTCCCGGCATCCTGTCGGCACTGGCGAAGAGACCAAGAGACCAACAAACCAAGTCAGTTCCCGGCATCTTGTCGGCACTGACGAAGAGACCAAGAGACTAAGAGACAACAAAGCATGTCAGTTCCCAGCATCCTGTCGGCACTGGCGAAGAGACTAAGAGATCAACAAAGCATGTCAGTTCCCGGCGTCCTGTCGGCACTGGCGAAGAGACCAAGAGACTAAGAGACAACAAACCAGGCCAGTTTCCGACGTCCTGTCGGCACTGGCAAAGAGATCAAGAGACCAACAAGCCATGTCAGTTCCCGGCATCCTGTCGGCACTGGCGAAGAGACAAAGAAATCAACAAACCAGGTCAGTTCCCGGCATCCTGTCGGTACTGACAAAGAGACCAAGAGACCAAGAAGATCAACAAAGCATGTCAATCCCCGGCATCCTATCGGCACTGCTGAAAAGACTAAGAGACCAACATACTACTTCAGTTCCCGACGCCACGTCGGTACTAATAAAGAGACCAACAAACAATAAACCAGGTCGGCTCTCGACACCCCGCCGACATCGACAAAGAGAGAAGAGACGGAGACACCCGCGGGCACCGCCCGGCTCATCCTTCGCCTGCGATACCCGTGGGTGGGGGGCATTTGTGGACACCGAAAATTGCACATCCAAGTGTCATGTTTGGCCCAGTATCAACAACGGCGCCGAGTGAAGAAACCCCGGAGAAATCAAGCACAAAAGGCCCCACAGTCCGTGGGCCCCAAAGGAAATCAAACGGGCCATGACCCGTGTCCGCGACGGGCTCAGAACAGGCCCCAAATACACACCCCCCCCGGGGTGCTCAGCGGCACAGCCCAAGGCTGCTCAGCGGCACGCCCCAGGTGGGTTCACCGGCACACCCCCTTGGGTGCTCAGCGGCACAGCCCAAGGCTGCTCAGCGGCACGCCCCCAGGTGGGTTCACCGGCACACCCCTTTGGGTGTTCACCGGCACACCCCCTTGGGTGCTCAGCGGCACAGCCCAAGGCTGCTCAGCGGCACGCCCCCAGGTGGGTTCACCGGCACACCCCTTTGGGTGTTCAGCGGCACACTCCCTGGGGCTCAGCGGCACACTCCCTGGGGCTCAGCGGCATGCCCCCGGGTGGGTTCACCGGCACGCCCCTTTGGGGTCTTCAGCGGCACGGCCCTTTGGGGCTTCAGCGGCACGGCCCTTTGGGTGTTCAGCGGCACGGCCCTTTGGGGCTTCAGCGGCACGGCCCTTTGGGGTCTTCAGCGGCACGCCCTCCAGGCCGTTCAACGCCACGCCCGTTTGGACCCCCAGCGGTACGCCCTTTTGGCTCCCCCACGGCACGCCTTTTCAACCCTCCAGCGGAACAGCGTGAAGCTTTTCAACGGCAAGACGACGTGCAGCCCATGCCCTACGCTTCCATGGCACGCAGTGAGCCGTCTGAGGTGGCAACCGTCCATTGGGCCACGTGAGCTACCCCCTGACGACCCAGGACAGGGCAGGTCAAAGGCCATCATCACAAGGCTACTTCCCGCCTTCAACGGCCGGGCTGGAGGGCTTCGACTGTTGGAGGTATAAAAGACCCTCCGCTTCAACAGAAAAAAGAAGAAGAGGGGACACAGACAGAAGGGGAGAGGCTCCGACAGTAGAAGACACACACACACAGGAGAAAGAGGCGAAGAGAAAAGAAAAGGGGAGGCCCTCCCGGCGTGAGCCCCCTCCGACGACCACCGGGAAGAAGTAAGAGTAAGGGAGAGAGAGCTTGATGTGATGGGGGAGAGAGTTGGGGGCAGTGGCCGGCGTCCAAGTCCCCAGCGCTCCCTGTCTTCTTGTATTCTGTTTTCCCCTTTTGGTTATGTTCTATCTTTCCTTGGTTGTTCCCTTGCCCACGGCCTCGTCCTGGGCATTTTTCCCTTGTAAAGGGGTATGTAAGGCCACGCCCCTTTTGCTTCCCATGAATGAAAACAATCGCCCTCCTTAGGCCTTTCCTGCTACTTCTGTTGGTTTGCTCCCGCCTTCACAATGCATGTAGTGTGTTGCCCGTTTTCTCCGTTCCTCCGGTTTCTTTCGAACCACTACATCAACGTGATGCCTCCCCCATGAAGCCCGACTGTGTGAGCCTTTCACTCATTCCCAGCAGCCCTACCTTGGCCTCAAATCCCCCCTCTCTTCTTGAATGACCTCCAAGTCTCCCAGCTTGTACACTCTGTTTGAGCCCCCCCCAGCGATGCACCCTTTTGGCCCCTGGGCGGCACATCCGTTCTGGCCCTCAGCGGCATACACATTTCTGGCCCTCATCGGTACACCCCTTCCTGCCCTCAGTGGCACACACACCCTGTCACCCCTGGCCGGCACACTCCTTGGCCGGCACGCCCGATTGGCCCTTGGCCGGTACACCCCCTTATGGCCTTCAACGGCACACCTTTCAGTCCCTCAGCACACCCCTTCTTGGCCTTGCCCCAAGCCCTTTCCTTCACATTTTCCGAGGTTCTATAAAGGTGTTGCTCCTCCGGGGGCCCACCTCCAGTTGTCGGGTTCCGCCACTCCAAGTGGGCGCGTTCCCTTTATCTCCCTTACGCCCCGGGTCAAGGGGAGATGCTGCCGAATTTTTGTGAGAAACTAATAAACAATTAAAAGAGGCAAAAGGAGGCAACAAATAAGCAAGATAATTGACGATACCTGCCAACTCATCAAACCACTGCCGGCATCACGACGGGAACTGAACTGAGCTAATTAACCACCCGGCAGCCCTAGCGTCCGACCCGCAAGAAAAGAGACCGAACCGAACAAAGAGAATGAACGAAGGGAGGAATTTTGTATAAAACCACACGAAATTTAAGATAAGAAGAAAAGAAAAGCCTTAAAACAAATAATCGAAAACTGATCGAGCCTCCACCCTTACGCCCCATTGACCTTCAGCGGTACGCCCCTTTGGCCTTCAGCGGCACGCCCTCATTGGCCTTCAGCGGCACGCTCCCTTGGCCTTCAGCGGTACACCCCTTTCAACCCTTCAGCGGTACACCCCCTTTTCAACCCTTCAGCGGCACACTCCCCCTGAACCCCCCCAGCGGCACACTCCTCCTGGCCCTTTCAGCGGTACACTACTTCCCTTCGCCGGTACACCTTCAGCCATTGTATAGACTTGGCCAACGTACAGACTTCATGATGGCCAGTGTATAGACTTGGGCAGTGTATAGACTTCACACCCCAATGTATAGACTTATCCAGTGTACGGACTTTGGGTAGCCAACGTATAGACTTCATACCCCAACGTACAGACTTCATGATAGCCAGTGTATAGACTTGGACAGTGTATAGACTTCACACCCCAATGTATAGACCTATCCAGTGTATAGACTTTGGGCAGTGTATAGACTTCACACCCCGACGTACAGACTTTATGCTGGGCAATGTATAGACTTTAAGCAGCCAGCGTATAGACTTGAGCCAGCCAACGTACAGACTTCATGATAACCAGTGTATAGACTTTGGGCAGTGTATAGACTTCACACCCCGACGTACAGACTTTATGCTGGGCAATGTATAGAGTTTAAGCAGCCAGCGTATAGACTTGAGCCAGCCAACGTACAAACTTCATGGTAACCAGTGTATAGACTTTGGGCAGTGTATAGACTTCACACCCCGACGTACAGACTTTATGCTGGGCAATGTATAGACTTTAAGCAGCCAGCGTATAGACTTGAGCCAGCCAACGTACAGACTTCATGATAACCAGTGTATAGACTTGGGCAGTGTATAGACTTCACACCCCAACGTATATACCTATCCAGTGTACAGACTTTGGGCAGTGTATAGACTTCACACCCCAACGTATAGACCTATCCAGTGTACAGACTTTGGGCAGTGTATAGACTTCACCCCCCAACGTACAGACTTTATGCTAGGCAATGTATAGACTTTGAGCAGCCAGCGTACAGACCTTGAGCCGCCAACGCACAGACTTAGTGATGGGTGAATAGGCAATGTATAGACTTAGACTTTATATATCACCCCTCTTTACCGACACACCCTCCAGCGGTACGCCCTTTTCAGCCCTCCAGCGGTACGCCCTTCTCAGCCCTCAGCGGTACGCCCTTTGCCACCCAGCGGTACACCCAATACCTCAGCGGTACACCCCCGTTTCCCCCTCCGCCGGCACGCTATATGCATATAGATGTACAACCTGATAAAGGCATCAACAATAGCAAATAAATCAATAAAAATCACACTAATTGAAGGACTCCAAATGCACAATATTGATCATAATAAAAGAGGCGGGAGGGGTAATCAAAAAAAATAAATAACGAACAGATGATAATAATAAGAATAATCATGCATAAAAAGAAGAAGAATCATCCCGGACAAAGGCACGAATAAACAGTAAACATCAAATCAGAAATCCCAGAAGGTATAACTAAGAAAGCCCCAGATAAAAGACGTTAACATCCACACTGCAGCCCTCTCTCTCTTCCCGGGACCCGGGGCAAAAGGAACAACAACGCTGCCCCTTTAGGTCGAGCCCGAGTCTCGGGAATTCTCCCGATATGGTCGGGCTTTGATCTAACCTCGGGCCGACACCCTAATCGGACCGGATTTGTTTTCTCGTTCCGGATACCTTCCGAATCCTCATTTAAAATTACCGCATGCTCGGCAGACATTTGAAGGGATCTACCTTGATTGTCTCATTGTGGCGCTGCCACGGACTTGTGTCCGAATACAAAAGGTCTACGAGTGGCCGACGCGGCCGACAGTTTATGGCCTTAATACAACTTTCAGTGTGACCCATCCCTATCTCTCTCGCATAAATAGTGTTACTCCTTTCGGCCGCGGGGCCTCTAATTTCGGCAATTAATCAAGGGTATTCCCTCGTATGAGGGATGTAAATGACGTCGTGACCTTTACGGCGCGACGGGACTCGGTCCCGACACGAACCACACAATCGTCTGACGAAGTCAGATTCGAGCGCACCATGGGCTCTTCGGAGCCCGAATAAATCGTCACTTCGGTGACTGGCACGCCCACGCACTTAATAAACCAACCAACGAACGAACAGAACAAAATAATTGTCAGATAAAAAGTGCGTCCACAGTTGCTTTCAGATCTCGTCCGCTTCGTCAGATCACATGGACGGAGTTTGTCACAGCCTTTGAGCGCACTTATAGTCCAGCTTACCTCAGAATGGACAAGATGCACCAATTCATGGATCTGGCTCAAGGTGACCTGACTGTGCTGCAATATCAGAACAAGTTCATGAAATTGGGTCGATATGCGCCCCATATTCTTGCTGATGAAGGCTTAAAGACCGAGCAATTTTTGTGAGGTTTGAAAGCGGAATTGAGGCAGCCCTTGATTGCAACCAGAGTCGTAGTGTAATACCCCGATTTTTCAAGAAATTAATTAGAAATTCCTTAATAAATAGAATAAGCTAGATTTTGACCATTTTATAAAAATCCAAAAAAATTATATTCTTATAGAGAATAACACGTTTAACAAACTTGTCTTCTGTGACCAACCCAAATAAAATCTGTAAATATGTCGAATTAGCGAATTAAGCCCAAATTAAACACTTAGTTAACCATACCTTGAAACGTAAAATTCGAGCCCAATACTCCATCAAATGATCCCAAACTAGTGGCAAATGAAAGGCCAGGATGAGAGGATCATTTTTCCTCTCTTAATCTCCTGAAACCCTAACCCTAGGAGATGCAATCGGCGGAGGTTGGATCGCGTCAACAATTACGGCGGCGTTCGCATTAACCCAACTTGCGTGGACGAATACTCCGAGCATAGAACCCTCTAGAAGGCGTGTGACCTATAAAAATGAAGCTCTCTAACCCTATTATTTTTTAGAACCAGTGGCGGCTGCAGAGGAGCTGGATCGAGGGTGATCTCCAGCGATTAAAGGCTGCGTGTACCAGCACCTTGGGTTTTCTTTCTCCTTCCTTCTTCATCTGATTCAGGTAGGTGATAGCAAGCCAAACCCTACAAAAAATATATGGTTGGAAGCATCATCGTGTCAGCTTTTCATTGATGTAGAAAGCCCTAAATTTTATCAAGTGTTGTGCGAGAATTTTTGAATTTAGTGGAAGCATGTCAAAACTAGGGTTATAATTGTTCCCTTTCGATTAAGTAGTAATTTCACGCTGTAAACATAAAATTGATTCATGCATCTTGTAGAATTTTTTGTGCTCTTTCTGTTGGTAGTAAAATCCCCAAATTTAATGCTTTATATCATGCGAATTCCATGTTTTAGTTTAACCCTAGAAACCTCGCCGAAGTCGGGCAAGGCGAAAGGGGCAGCGATCTGTCTGGACTTGTGCGGCCACACGATAGACCGTACGTCCAAGACAGACGGCCTGTTGTTGACCGTTTAAAAGTTTCTATCTCTGATCGTTTCCCTGGAACGTGCGGCCGAATACTAACCGCATGTCTGTCCTGCGGCCAATTCCAGACCGCACATCCTTCCCAGCGGCACCCTACCGACCGTCCATCTCCAGCAGGCCTTCGGACCTGAGGGGGCATGCGCGGCCTGTCTGTGACCGTCTATGAGATGTAAGGTCCAGAACCGACCGCACATCTATAACAGAACATATTAATTGTCATTACAGCATGTTATGTTAGTAGATTAGTGGTAAATGGCATGTTAGCAACACACCTAATAAACTATAATTCATGACAGTAAATAATTCTTGTTGATTTATTTAATTAGAGCTTGATCTTGATTCATCTTTCTAATGAATGTCAATCTAAATTGTGAAATCATTTATAATTGAAATGGCTATTAGATTTACACTTATTATAACCTTAGACCTGAACCGTTAATCATGAACCATTATTATCCCCTAGAATTGAACTTGGACTCAATCGAACTGCTATGATATGAGTCTTAGTCCGATTGGACTAACGGAGACATGCGCGGCCGTTAGTGGACCGCACATCTCCCTGAACGGCCCTGTGGCGACCGTTCATCCCTAGCTAATGCCAATTAGTTTTGGCCAATTATCCTTGATCCATCTTCGGCCAATTCCTGATTTGATCAGTCCAGTAGACCCTAGGCCGACCAGCAGACAGTGGGCTGGACTCTGGTTCAGTTCCACCCTGCCTATGGCAGCCTGGGAGCCTACTTGGGTGAATTTCTAGATTATTGTTAGGCCCTGCGTTGTGCGGACAATAATGGACCGTACATCTTACATGTGGCCCTTAATGGACCGTTCAATTAATGAGCGGCTCTGTCAGAACCGCATATCCTGTCTTCGATTTTAAAAACTTCTGGCCTTGTGCGGCCCAATACTTACCGTTCATGTTGAAGAGCGGCCCTTAATCAGCCGTTCAACCCAGCCCAATTCCTGTTAGTGCGGCCCAGAGTCGACTGCACAAGTGCTTGAGCGGTCCAGTATTGACCGCATATCATCTAGATACGAGTTTTCTCCGTGTTTTATGGTTTTGAATCCAAGAACATGATGGTTCTTGATAACTTGAACTCCTGGATAGAAATTCTTGACAGTATCTCTTCAACTTAGCCTTGGGATGTTCCGAGGTAAGTTTATACTTGATTATAATTGGTCATTTAACTTGATTAAAGTCCAGACGAAACTTGGGATCTTGGATCTAATAAATCAATGCCAACGCATCATAGGGGCCCGGTCTGGTCCTGGGGAGAGCGCCCGAAATGTACTTGTGCCCATGGGAGTTTGTAATGACATGGTGAGACATTGCATGGAGTGCATGACTAGCGTGATATCTATGACAACGATCTCTTGATCTCTTACTTGAATCGTGCTCGACTTGGTTATATTCTTGCTTATTGGCCAATTTCCTATAATTTTCTGTTATTTATATTGTTCATAAACTTGAAATTCTTGTAGTTGTATCATTCTGCCATATTGTTATTCCATTTCATTCTTTAGCACTTTCTTTTTATGTTGTTTCTTCCGATCGTCATTTCTTTTCTTTCCGCTTCATATAAATATATAATTAATTGGTTAATTACTTACACTTGTCTGTTGTTACCTACTCAGCGTTCGCTCATATAGTTGTTTCCCCCCTTTCCAGGCAGCTCAGGTGAAGATTCACAGATGGATGGGAATGGGCCAGAGTGATGACTTGGAGTGTATCAGTTGATAGATATGTTGAGATTGTTATAGTTGTTTTACATCTAGCTATGCCTTAGAGTTTGTGTTAGTTATTGTAACGGAGTCAAGTAGAGGTTATGCTTGATTATGTTTAAGTCGGTTTGATGGTTATTATAATAGATTTGGAGTTATTTCTGTTCATGACATTATGTAAATTCTTAGCTTAGCATGTTATCATTACTAGCATTTTCTACTGCCAGTCCCGATATTCCGCGTCGGGGCGTGACACGCAGAGATGGACGCACCATATCAGGCAACTGCAGCTTTAGAACTTGACATGGTAAGATCCCGAGGGCGTACTCAAGCGATGTCCGTTCATCCTAGTGTGCAGCATCAACAGGTCAGTCAGCCATCTGTGGCAGGAGTTCCATCTGCTATACCTGCTGCCAGTGGCACTTATTTTTACAAGCCCAAGTTTAAGAAGTCGTTCAAGAAGTTTAAGAAGCGGTTTGGCAGTCAAGCTTCTTTGGGCCCCGAGTAGCAGCAATCAGCACCTTCTTCCCAGCGACAAGGATCAGTGACTAGTCAGCCGAGACCGTGTCCGAGGTATGGTGGTTATCATCCGGGCAAGCCTTGTTCGATGCCGGTGGTTTGTTTTCGCTGCGATCAATCGGGACATATGGTTTGAGACTGTCCTCTGAGGCCGAAATCGGTGCAGTTCTCTCAACCACGGCCATCTCAGTTCAGACCTCCTCCACCACCTCAGTCACAACAATATTATCCTCAAGCCTCAGTGTCTTCTTCCCAACAATCTACTGCAGCAGGCAGGAAGCAAAAAGGGAAGGTCTCTCATATAACTCGTGCTGAAGCGGTGGCATCTCATCTCGTGGAAGGTACTATTATGATGTATGGTCATGCAGCTCGTGTTCTATTTGATTCAGGCGCTTCTCATTCATTTATTTCTGAAGATTTTATTGCCTGTATTGAGGAGCCGACACCTGAGATATATTGTGAGTTGCTTGTGGAATTACCTTCTGGGAATTTCATGTTCACACCTCTTTGTCTGGAAGAGACTCCTATTGTTATTGGCAATCAACAGTTGCCGGCTAGATTATATGCCTTGCAGCATGTTGATTATGATATTATTCTGGGCATGGACTGGTTGGAAGAGTATGGAGCCGTGGTTGATTGCAGATCAAAGAAAGTCTATTTTCAGCCACATGGGAAACCAACATTCTATTTCCAAGGTATTCGATCTCGTTCCTCTCGCTTACTTATTTCTGCTATTCGAGCCTGTAGATCACTTAATACAAGTTGTCAGGGATTCTTGGCTTCTGTGGTTGCTGTTGAGGCACCACAGCATGACATCAATGATATTCCTGTGGTTTGTGAATTTTATGATGTGTTCCATGATGAGTTACCAGGCTTACCTCCACAGCGAGAAATAGACATGGTGATTGAATTGATTCTAGGTACGGCGCCTTTAGCAAAGGCACCTTACCGTATGGCTCCAGCTGAATTAAAAGAATTGCGAGCACAGTTGTTAGATTTGTTGGAAAAATGCTACATTCATCCCAGCTTTTCTCCATGGGGTGCTCCAGTTTTATTTGTAAAGAAGAAAGATGGAAGCCTACGACTATGTATTGATTACATGCAGTTGAATCAGGTGACTATCAAGAACAAGTATCCTCTGCCCAGGATTGATGATTTGTTTGATCAATTACAGTCTGCTACTGTCTTTTCACGGATTGATCTTCGATCTGGCTATTTCCAATTGAGGATTCGAGAATCTGATGTGGAAAAGACTGCTTTTAGCACGCGATATGGTCATTATGAATTTTTGGTTATGCCGTTTGGGCTAACCAATGCTCCAGCAGCTTTTATGGACCTGATGCAGCGCGTGTTCCGTCCATACCTGGATCAGTTTGTTGTGATCTTTGTCGATGATATTCTTGTTTATTCTACTTCTGACGAAGAACATGTGCAGCATCTCAGGATCATGTTGCAGACTCTGCGAGATCACGAGCTCTATGAAAAATTCAGCAAATGTAAGTTTTGGCTTCGAGAAGTGCATTTTCTCGGCCATGTGATTTCTGGTGACGGAGTTGCAGTTGATCCAGCAAAGATTGAAGTTGTTCTTCAATGGCAGAGACCGAGGACTGTGACAGAGATCAGGAGTTTTCTGGGTCTTTCTAGTTATTATCGAAGATTCATTCAAGACTTTGCACGGATTACCGCGCCAATGACTCGTCTGACACATAAAGATGTACCTTTTATCTGGTCAGATCCATGTGAGCAGAGCTTTAATGAATTGAAAAGGCTACTCACTACTTCTCCAGTGCTGGTATTGCCTTCTGACTCGGGTGGATTCGTGGTATGCACTGATGCTTCTCGAGTAGGTCTGGGTGCAGTGCTTATGCAACATGGTAAACTTATAGCTTATGCATCCTGGCAATTGAAACAGCATGAAGAGAATTATCCCACACATGATTTAGATCTTGCAGCGGTGATCTTTGCATTAAAAATCTGGAGACACTATCTGTATGGTGAGAAGTTTGAGATCTTTACAGATCATCAAAGCTTATAATATGTGTTTTCTCAAAAAGACTTAAATCTTCGGCAGCACAAATGGATGGAATATATGAAAGACTATGATTTCACTCTCTCCTATCAGCCAGGTAAAATGAACGTTGTTGCTGATGCTCTGAGCAAGAAAGTGCAAGTCAGTCATTTGCTGGTTCGTGAATGGAAATTATGGGAACAGTTTCCTTGCAAGACATTCAGCGTGGACATTCCTTCTGATCCGATGGTAGCTGTGTGTGCTAGTCTTGTGATGACTTCAGCTATTTATCAACAGATTAAGGAAGCTCAACAGACAGATTCTGATTTATCTCGCATTATAATGATGCATGATATTGAGTTCGATGATGAGTTAGTACTCAGCTTCAGAGGAAGGCTGTATGTTCCAACTGTTGATGAATTGAGGAATGCCATCTTGCATGAAGCCTATGGATCTCGTTATGCTATTCACCCCGGCACTACCAAGATGTATCAAAATCTGAAAAGGCAGTTCTGGTGGCTAGGATTGAAAAAGTATGTAGTTGAGTTTGTGTCGAAATGTTTGACATGCCACCATCTTAATGCCGAACATCAAAAGCCTGGAGGAATGCTTCAACCTTTAGAAATTCCGATGTGGAAATGGGATCATGTCACGACTGATTTTGTTGTGGGTTTACCTCGGACTTCGTAGGGCTTCGATGGAATCTGGCTATTGGTTGATCGTCTAACAAAGACAACAAGGTTATTGCCGATTAAAGTTGCATGGAGTGTTCAGAAATTGGCCGAGCTTTATGTTGAAAAGATTGTGCCATTGCATGGAATTTCAATATCAATTGTGTCAGATCACGACCCACGGTTTACTTCTGGCTTCTGGCGCAGTTTTCAAAAAGCATTGGGCACAGAGTTGGCCTTTAGTTCATCGTATCATCCGCAGTCAGATGGTCAGTCAGAAAGGACTATTCAGACTTTAGAAGATATGCTGAGATCGTGTTACCTAGATTGGCAGGGTTCGTGGAGTTTGCATTTGCCACCTGTGGAATTTACTTATAATAACAGTTATCACTCCAGCATTGGCATAGCACCGTGTCGGGCTTTATATGGGCGTCCTTGTCGTACACCTTTGAACTGGTTTGAGGCCGGTGACAGATTGTTGACATGACCTGATATGGTTCAGTAGTGTGCTGATGTCGTTCGCTTGATCAGGCAGAAAATGTTGACAGCTCAGAGTCGACAGAAAAGTTATGCAGATCAACGCAGGCGACTGAGGCGCTCGACAGTCGTCGTTTAAAAATGCCGTGCCACACAAATTTCAAAATTTATAACCGCACTCACTCACTCGAATGTTGTTGAAAATATGAGTACAGTGGTGAATATGGGTCGATCCCACGGGGAGAGAAGTTTGATTTTAGTTCAAGTTGGAGATACCCTTATGTTTGGAAAAGTAAATTTTGTGTTTTGAGTGCGATTATCACTAAGTGGAATTGAAATTGCAACTTTAAATGACAAGAGATAAGTAAAGGAAATTTAGCCAATTGAGTGAAGAATGCCGTCGTTTCCACGCCGAGCCTTTGATGAAGATCGCTCCGCCTTGGAAGTTGACGCCGTGAGATGATTCGAAGATGACTTACTGCTTCGGGTGTGATTGAAGAACTTATGAAGAAATGTAAATAGAAACAAACATAACTTGAAAATATATCAGAATTTTGTTGAAAATATGGGGTTGGAAGGAAAAGAATAACGTGAAATCTAGATGGAAGTAGAAGAAATGGAAAACATGAAAGTTGTAGAGAATGAAAAGATGAAGAACTTTTATGAAGAACACAGAAACAGAAAATGAAAGGAAGATAAGGAAAAACTTAAAAAATTATGACCTATTGGTTCAGATGAACAGTAATTGACAGAAAAATAGTACCTTGAAAACTTAATTCTAGAGCTCAAACGAAGAGGAATTTGACAAAGTGCAAGAAGAATAAAACTTAGATCTACAAGAGACGAACAACCCTTATGAAGAACTCAGAGTTATTTGAGGACTAGAAAGACTTCAAAATAAAGAAATGGAAGAAGATATCACCACGGATGAACAGTAAATGCACAGGACAGCACTTAAGAAAATATGTATTAACTCTATGAATTTGGACGAATTTAAAGAAATGCTAAACATAGAAGTTAAAGAACACTTGAAAACGAACAACTTTTAAGAAGACAAGAATTTGAAATGGAGATCACAACAATAAGTAATTGAACCAAGAATAGACTGAATGCTTAAAAAGAACCTTGGATTAATATCAAATCAACTTACAAAGGTGACACCAAAAGCTTGTAAAACATCAAGATCCAACCCTCCTATGGAGCTCTACTAAAACTTACAATGAAGAACTTCAAGAATACAATGAAAAACCTTCACAATCTCTATGCTATCTCTCCTTCTAACTCTCCCTCACCACCCTTTATTCCATTACAAATGAAGCCCTTATATAGGGTTACAAACTCTTCTTGCCCATGTGAAACAATCAAGTGCACATAATTTTGACCCAACTTGGTAGGCTGGAATGTGCTGCACCTTTTGTCATTTTTTTCTGATTTTTTCGGATTTTTCTGGCATTTTTTTGGCCTTCTTTTCCTTCTCTTTCTCTCTTTCTCTCTCTGTCGGCGCGTTGCGCCGACCGGCCGACCGCCGTTCGGCCGCCTGCCGTGGGCCCGCCGTGCGCCCGCCTTCGCGCCAGCCGCCGCGTGTCGCACGCTCGGCGCGTGCGCCGCGTGCCGCCTTCGCCGCGTGCCACGACCCCCCCTCCGCCTTCCACGCCTCGCCTCGTCGCCCGTGCCAATGGCGCGGGCGGCGAAGGCGGGAAGGGGGGCGGGGGGTTCAAACATTTTTTTTATTTTTTTATTATATATATAATATATATATCTATATATATATAGATATCTAGTATATATATTGTTAGAAAATTTCTAAAAAATATCAGATAATTTTATTTTATTTTTCTAATTTTTTTCTATTCTTTTTGAACAACTTCCTGGGCTTTTGGCCTAGTTCAACATATATATTTTTATTCTTTTTTTCTTTTTCTTGGAGTTTTCCTCGTATTACGTGCCTACATAAATACACAAAAATCGTTATTAAAATTAGTTAATTTCATAAAATTAAACATTTGATTCAAACTCAACAATAAGTGTGAGAAGTGTATATTTATGATTATTTAAGCTCATAAAAATATGTATAATCATGAATTAAGATGTAAAAATACACACTTATCACACCCCCCATCTTACTCATTGCTAGTCCCTTAGCAATGTAATTAATGAAAAAGTTCAGGACCAACAAGAATTTAAAGATATTCAGGCCTCATTTCCAGTTCATCTTTCATAGAATCAACTAAAGATCAGGAATCTGGAGTAATTATCACAGACTAGCCTTATGTCGGAAATTCAGGTACATGATCAAGAATCTAATCAAAATTCAGTAGCACTTGTGCATGTGTAATGCTAAGTCTACAGTGAAGATAATTGCATCCTTCACTTGCTATTCTGAACAAATGTCTTTCAATTCTGCACTTCTTACTTAGAGCGTTCAATGGACACTAACTTTTTGTCTGCCTTATTGATATGTCCCTTTTGGGATCACTATATATTTTTTTCTTTTCTACTTTTCTTTTTTTTTTCTTTACACACATGATGCTGCACTACCCTTCACTGTTTTACACGAACCTCAACACGTCTTAGATGAAGTAGGCCCGGTTACTCAGAATCGGAGCATTTTTCATGGTGCTTTATTTTTTTCTCATACTTTTCTATGGCAGAAAGCTTATAACAAATCTCTTTTTCAAAAGTGCAGAATATCAGACAGTATATCTAAAATAGCAGAAGGCTTGTTCTTCTTGTTTCATTAGCGTGCATCGTGATTTTATTTTTTTGAAAGTGCATCTGAACTTTAAAGAGATTCTTTAAATCAGTTTTCCATGGCTAGAGTAAATAAATTATCCATCATCCTTTTCCCAGTTGTTTCTATTCAGAATCACTTTTCATGCGACATGAATCAAGAAATTCAACTCGGGGAAAACTGTTGTTTAACATGACAATTCAAGAAAGTAAGAAATTTTTTTGTTGAAATTTTTAGAAATTTAGAAATTTTTGAAATTTTTGTTTTTGAAAATTTTGACATTTATCACCCCCCCCCCAACTTAAATGACATTGTCCTCAATGGCATAAACAGTAGAAAGATCAGAGGACATGTAAAGAGATAATATAGTTGGGATGGAAGGATACAACCTGATGGGTCGGGCGAAGTGATGAGGGCTTCATTGCGTTGTGACATGAGAACTGTAAAAGAAACACACTAAAACAAAACATCAAATCACAAAAACCGTGGGTGGCCTCCCAAGAAGCCATTTATTTGCACACCAAACTGTGAAAACGTTGGGCTGCCTCCCAAAAAGCGCTAAATTTAACATCTTTAGCCAGACGCAATATAGCTCAATAACCAAAAAGTTGATTTTAAAATGAGCCACCAAAGAATTTTGTCCTTGCCAAAATTTACTTTTTCATGCCCTGAAGAAAATGAATGTGGTTGGTGAATGCAAGGGCGAGAGAGATTGAGATGGAGGTAGCTCAAAAGTATTATCCTGAGGAAAGAATAGAGGAGGCACATTGGGAAAAATCGTATCATGAAGTATGAAATATTCCTCCTGAGATTCCTTAGGATCAGATAAATCAGCATGTAGAGCCAGGGTAGACCAATGAGTTGGGAGAGTTTGAAAAGAATCACCATGGTCCAGAAGTGGCACAAGCTCTACCTGCTCCTCTAGATTGAAATTATCATGCGGCATACTCGAATCATTCAATTCCTCATTTACCCCAACTTCATTATTCCAATAAATATTCAATTCTAGATCCATCTTCACTTCTTCTTCCTTCCCATCTTCAAAGATAATTTTATCAAAGTCATGTACCATCTCCACTTCTTCTCCATTCCCATCTTCAAAGAGAAGGTCATCATGATCGGGGAGAGACTTGTGATGAGGTTCAATATATTCATCCTCTCCCTCTAACTGAAGATCATCCACCTCTCTTGCATTTCCCTCATGTTGACAAGCAAGAACTGGCTCCTCAAATTCCTTTGTAGGAGGGGGAATATGGTCATTTATCAGTTCATCACCTTCATCTATTGCATTTCCAGTCAAGTCCGCAATCCCCTTAGAGTTCTCATGTGAATTTTGCTGACACGACCCCTCCATAATCCCGTTATCTACTAAATTAAGAGTGATAAGAGTGTGATGCTCTTGGGGAATTATAGATTGATCGTAGTCAGTGTGAAGAACTTGATGAGGATTGGGTCCAGAGGAATCAAATAATTGCTCTCCCTCCATGGTTTTGACTTCCTCAGTAATCCTATTGATGTGCTGTCGAAGGGATTGACTATGGAGAAGTAACTGAATGAATTGATCATCAGAGGCATTAGGTGTGGGTGGAAGAGATGAATAGTAATGATTTGTCTGTTGGGCTGGGTCATAATGGTCATCAGAGGTTTTGGCCCAAATACGATTTTCATCATTCCCTTCTTCTCCCCCCGACGACTCAAGATCATCATAATCCTCTTCACAAATGGAATGGGGTTTAGGCTCCTCAGGCTACTCTTCCGTTACGTCCTCCGCATAAGACTCTTCCATGATTCCCTCAAAATCAACAGTGATATGAGTGGTAAATTGTGAGATCATAGGTTGAGCATATAGACTTTTATCATTATAACATCCAAGAAGTTGGTCCTCAAGACTTGTGGAGTTGTTAGGCATTGGATCCACTTCCGTTTCTATGATGTTTTTAGCAATCCTACTCACTTGGGCCTCAAAGTTTTACAGTTGTTCCTGAAAGGCTTGTTGTTGAGTGTGGAAGAGCCGTGTCAATTTATCAAACATCTCCTCCTTATGTAAATCTGTGTATAGAGGAGATAGATAAGTGGGCTGAGAGTCAGATTGTGATGGATAGTAATTTGAAGGGCACTCAGTCTGAAAATCAGGAGAGTGTATTGGTTGCCCTCCATAATAGGGTTGATCATAAGAATGGGCTTGATTGTAAGGATCATTGGAATATGAATCCCAATATGCAAAGTGTGGATTTGAAGGACGTTGAATGGGGTCTTGGTATGGTTCCCAAGAAGAAAATTGTTGATTTTTCCATTGATTATTTGGGTTTGTGTAGGAGACAGAGGTGAAAAAATTCGATGACCATTGATATGGCTCTTGGGTGAAAGATGAATTATGAACCCCATTGTGGAAGAGTGAAGGAGTTTGTTGATAAGGGGTAAATGGAGAATTGGAATTCACATAGCCCGCATAATTAAACATAAAAGAATCTATTATTGGGCCCGAACAAAATTAGATGTGGAAATGAAAAAGACCCAAGAAAGAGTGATGATTTTTCAATGAAATTTTTTTATGTTTTGATTTTGTTGTGCTTTTATGCAAAAATAAACAAGTTAGCACACAAATTACCCTAATGACCTTGATGTGCCCTAGACCTACAAGTAGGGTTTCACAAAATGATTAACGTGAGACTTAAGTTTACCCTCAATATGACCACCAGCCAGGTAAGGGGTGGGGAAGTGGGAGGTTCCCCCTACTTTCGTAGGGACCTTATTATGCCAAACCACTTTTCCGTTTAAGGCGTTTGTCGTCCGACCGTCTTGCCTTAGGCACCAGTTTTCATATGAGGGTAAACCAAAATAATACCAGAATCACAGTGTGATCCTAGGGCCAACGTCTACTGACTTTTATTAAGGCCTAGGTAATACAGAGATGCAAGGGAACTGTGGTTTGCGGGCTAAGGAAGGGGTGATGAAATCCCCACCTTATGTTGTTAGAGGTGTTGCCCTTAAAGTATTTTGAAATGAAATGCGCACCACAATTTCAAACAAGGGGTTCTTTATGCAAAATGAATGCCAGAATATGGTAAGTAGAACATACCTTGCCCCTCGCAATCTTCAAAATGCAATGACAGAAATTTAACAAAGAGAAATTCTATGCTAAATGATGCATGACCTAGAACATGTTGTGTGGTTTCTAATCTGGAAATGAAAAAAAAAATTGTTGCAAGTATTTTTTTTCGTTTTTAATTAATGAACCTAACTAACCAGCACAACAATTTTTTTTGTTTTGATGTTTTATGATTTTTATTGAGTTTTGAAGAATTTTTCAAATTTTTGTAAAACTTTTTCAGAAATTGGAAAAGTAGAACCTGTTTCTTGGTTTCAGCCCTTTAGCGATGCTTCCGAGCTTGTAATGACGCTACATTTTCTGAGGATTTCAGGTCCGATCTTCCTCTTTCTTTGCTTTTCGAATTTTTTTCTTTTTCCTGCACAAGTAAAAAGAGTAAAATTAATATTCACATATATACACCAAACACAAGAATATCCAACTATTAACATAATTCACTCCCCGGCAACGGCGCCAAAAATTTGATGCGCTCGACAGTCGTCGTTTAAAAATGCCGTGCCACACAAATTTTAAAATTTATAACCGCACTCACTCACTCGAATGTTGTTGAAAATATGAGTACAGTGGTGAATACGGGTCGATCCCACGGGGAGAGAAGTTTGATTTTAGTTCAAGTTGGAGATACCCTTATGTTTGGAAAAGCAAATTTTGTGTTTTGAGTGCGATTATCACTAAGTGGAATTGAAATTGTAACTTTAAATGACAAGAGATAAGTAAAGGAAATTTAGCCAATTGAGTGAAGAATGTCGTCGTTTTCACGCCGAGCCTTTGATGAAGATCGCTCCGCCTTGGAAGTCGACGCCGTGAGATGATTCGAAGATGACTTACCGCTTCGGGTGTGATTGAAGAACTTATGAAGAAATGTAAATAGAAACAAACATAACTTAAAAATTCATCAGAATTTTGTTGAAAACATGGGGTTGGAAGGAAAAGAATAACGTGAAATCTAGATGGAAGTAGAAGAAATGGAAAACATGAAAGTTGTAGAGAATGAAAAGATGAAGAACTTTTATGAAGAACACAGAAATAGAAAATGAAAGGAAGATAAGGAAAAACTTGAAAAACTATGACCTATTGGTTCGGATGAACAGTAATTGACAGAAAAATAGTACCTTGAAAACTTAATTCCAGAGCTCAAACGAAGAGGAATTTGACAAAGTGCAAGAAGAATAAAACTTAGATCTACAAGAGACGAACAACCCTTATGAAGAACTCAGAGTTATTTGAGGACTAGAAAGACTTCAAAATAAAGAAATGGAAGAAGATATCACCACGGATGAACAGTAAATGCACAGGACAGCACTTAAGAAAATAGGTATTAACTCTATGAATTTGGACGAATTTAAAGAAATGCTAAACAGAGAAGTTAAAGAACACTTGAAAACAAACAACTTTCAAGAAGACAAGAATTTGAAATGGAGATCACAACAATAAGTAATTGAACCAAGAATAGACTGAATGCTTAAAAAGAACCTTGCATTAATATCAAATCAACTTACAAAGGTGACACCAAAAGCTTGTAAAACATCAAGATCCAACCCTCCTATGGAGCTCTACTAAAACTTACAATGAAAAACTTCAAGAATACAATGAAAAACCTTCACAATCTCTATGCTATCTCTCCTTCTAACTCTCCCTCACCACCCTTTGTTCCATTACAAATGAAGCCCTTATATAGGGTTACAAACTCTTCTTGCCCATGTGAAACAATCAAGTGCACCTAATTTTGACCCAACTTGGTAGGCTGGAATGTGCTGCACCTTTTGTCATTTTTTTCTGATTTTTTCGGATTTTTCTGGCATTTTTTTGGCCTTCTTTTCCTTCTCTTTCTCTCTTTCTCTCTCTGCCGGCGCGTTGCGCCGACCGGCCGACCACCGTTCGGCCGCCTGCCGTGGGCCCGCCGTGCGCCCGCCTTCGCGCCAGCCGCCGTGTGTCGCACGCTTGGCGCGTGCGCCGCGTGCCGCCTTCGCCGCGTGCCACGACCCCCCCTCCGCCTTCCACGCCTCGCCTCGTCGCCCGTGCCAATGGCGCGAGCGGCGAAGGCGGGAAGGGGGGCGGGGGGTTCAAACATTTTTTTTATTTTTTTTATTATATATATAATATATATATCTATATATATATAGATATCTAGTATATATATTGTTAGAAAAATTCTAAAAAATATCAGATAATTTTATTTTATTTTTCTAATTTTTTTCTATTCTTTTTGAACAACTTCCTGGGCTTTTGGCCTGGTTCAACATATATATTTTTATTCTTTTTTTTCTTTTTCTTGGAGTTTTCCTCGTATTGCGTGCCTACATAAATACACAAAAATCGTTATTAAAATTAGTTAATTTCATAAAATTAAACATTTGATTCAAACTCAACAATAAGTGTGAGAAGTGTATATTTATGATTATTTAAGCTCATAAAAATGTGTATAATCATGAATTAAGATGTAAAAATACACACTTATCAGCGACCATTGCAGTTTGAGCCTGGAGATATGGTGTTTGTAAAAATATCTTCGATGAAAGGCGTTTTGAGATTTGGGAAGCGTGGAAAGCTCAGTCCCCGTTATATTGGTCCTTTTCCTACTCTGGAATGTGTGGGCCAAGTGGCTTATCGACTCCAGTTGTCGGCGGTGATGCAAGCAATCCATGATATATTTCGTGTGTCCCAACTAAGGAAGTATGTTCCTGATGCATCTCACGTGCTCGATGATTTAGTTTGGCCTGAAGTGACTACATATCTATCTACACTAGAGTATCAGATCAGAATTAAGGATCATCATGAGCAACGACTGTGGAACAAGGTAATTCCTCTGGTTAAGGTTGTTTGGCAACGTCACTCGGGTAATGAAGCCACATGGGAACGTGAGGATGAAATGCGTCAACAGTTTCCTTTCTTATTTGAATAAGATATAATTCTTTCTGTTTCTCCTTATCCTTCCTTTTAAATTTCGAGATCGAAATTTCTATTAGGAGGGAGGGACTGTAAGACCCGTTCTTTAACGGATCTTTACCGGTTCTAATATAGAATTTATTCCATGAATTTAGGTGATTTTTAGGGAATTAATGGGCTTTTTCTAGTATTTAATCCAATTAGTTAAAAATTTTAGAAATTAAATGGGCATAATTATAATTTTGCTTCTTTGAGGGTTTAAAGTGCAAAACGAGGTTAAAAATAAAAAAAACCATTATAACAAAAAAATTTTAACCCACCTGTGAGCGACGTCACGCGGTTTGAGAAACGAAAATGCGGAGCGCACGGGCTCGTTTTGTTTGCTGTCACAGAAATAAGAGAAAAGAGAAGAGAGAAGGGGCCACCACGGGAGATTGCTCTGGCGGGGCGAGCGGGACAAATGCAATATGATAAAAAAAGTGGAGAGAGAAGGGGCCACCACGGGAGATCACTCCGACGGGGCGAGCGGGACAAATGCAATATAGCAAGATATGGGGGATGGTAACGGTGCGAAAATTAAACAATAGAAATTGAAACAGCCATTGCGGGAAGTGACTCGCCGCGGCCTCGAGAGTATAGCAGATATTGAAGCAATCCAAGATATTCAAAAAGAAAGGACAGAATTCAAACGGCCATTGGGGAAGTGACTCGCCGCGGCCTCGAGAATATGAGCAGATAAGAATATAACGAAATATAAAGAGAATGTAAAGAATAGGGATTTAAACGGCCATTGGGGAAGTGACTCGCCGCGGCCTCGAAAATATAGCAGATATAAGAGGCAGATATGAGAACAATGCAGAGTATAAGTAATAGAAATTTAAACGGCCATTACGGGAGGTAACTCGCCGCGGCCTCGAGAATAGAACAGTATAAGAGACAGATATAAGAACAATGCAGGATATAAGTAGGGCTGTCAATGGGCCGGGCCCGGGCCGGGCTTAGGTCGGCCCGGCCCGGGACCGACTTCTCAACATTAAGGCCCGAGCCCGGCCCGGGTCCGACTTATGTCGGGCCGGGCCGGGTCGGGCCCGACATTATGTAAAATTTCAAAGCCCGACTAAGGCCCGGCCCGATAACTTAAATAAAATAATAAAAATAATAATATAAAACATATAATCTCACTAAATTAATTAAAATTTTGATATTAATTACATAATTTGTGTAAAAAGAGAGTTTTAAAATTTATCATTAAGTAAAATAACATAGGTTTAACTAAAAAAATTTTAAATTTTGATGTGGGAATAAAAAAAAAGAGCGGGTCGGGCCGGCCCGCGGGCCGAACTCAAAGCCCGAGCCCGGCCCGCGAGTCAAGTCGGGCCGGGCTTTTAGGCCCGACTAAAAGTCCGCGGGCCAAAAATGACCTTGCGGCCCGGCCCGAAATCGGGCTAAGCCCGCGGGCCTATCGGGCCGGCCCGGCCCATTGACAGCCCTAGATATAAGTAACAGAAATTTAAACGGCCATTGCGGGAAGTAACTCGCCGCGGCCTCGAGAATATAATGTGATCGTCAGGGGCCAGAAACCCCAAAATAAAGAAAGTGATCGCGCCTACCTCAAGAGCGGGAGATGGCGGGTTGCTTCTTCCTCCCCCTTCGACCGGCCGACGGAGAGGGCTTTCCTTGGGTACCCTTGCAAAATAACGACAAACAAGTGACGAGTGGATTAGAAAGATGAAGGTGTAGTATTCAAATCATTACGATAAAAATAACGAAATGATGGCAAGACACACACCTGGTTGGTGTTGTCTTTTAAACCCCTCTCGGACACGAGTAGGAGAAAAATGCTTATGATGAATGGCGATTATGCCGACGTAGGAATAGAAAAAAGACTCCCTTATAAGGGGGATGGAGGATGCGATATGATGAATGCAAGATAACTATGAAAGAAAAGGAGACAGTGGCTTATTGGATGGCCGATAGTGAGATCCGGCGGAGCTTCGGTAGCGTAGGGACGACGTGGAAACACGGTGGACGAGGACAGCCTTCCTCCTGCGAGCGCGGGCACCCGATAAGCCGGCAGAACCTCCTCCTGAAAGGAACCTAAGGGTTAGAAAAGGATCCGGCAGCCTCGGGATTCCGGCAGCCTGTCGGACCTCTCAAAAACGCTCCTCTTCGGACTGAGGGGGGTCTGCTATTTATAGAGTCCCGGACGATGGAGGCGTCCAGGGGCCTAGACGCCTCCTTTTGGGGGTGTCCAGGACCCAGGACACCTTCATCAAGGCCTTAGAAAATTGTTATTAATTTTTATTTTTTTATTTTGAATATTTTAATGGAGGCGTCCAGGCAACTGGACGCCTCCATAACAGCCCACCGGAATCCGCCGAAAGTCGCACGCGGTTTGGCAAAACACGTGGTTTTTGACCGGCGCCCGTGACTCACAAGTGGGCGCGTCTGGCTGGCAGCACGCCCTTATATTCTGGACTTTTCTGAGACGTCAAATTGTGCGACGCGTCGGGCTTGTCCGGATGTGGTGAAATGAAGGCGTCCAGTCTCCCGGACACCTCCACGTTTTGGATTTTTCCGATTAGTCAAACCGACCGGCGTGTCGGGATTGTCCGTATATGGAGTATGGGCGCGTCTATGCACCTGGACGCCTTCACATTTTGGATTTTTTCTCAAACGACAAACCGACCGTCGAACGGGGGCCGCCCGTGGGCAAGTTGATGGAGGCGTCCAGGGGCCTGGACGCCTCCATAAATATATTATATTTTTTTATTTTGTCTTTTATCATGATTAATATTTTTTATATTTTATATTTTAATTTCATGGAGGCGTCCAGGGGCCTGGACGCCTCCATTAATTTATTATTTTTTATGTGTTTTCGATTTTAAATATATATTAAAATCATGGAGGCGTCCAGGGGCCTGGACGCCTCCATGAATACCCCCTGGGTCCCCTGAAAAGGTGTCGGCAGCCGCCTGCCAGACAATCTTCCTGGTTCCGGAACCTTCCGGTGCGTCCGATTGGTGTTGATGCCGTCCGAATGCCACAACGAGACGATTTCCGGATGCCGAAAAGGCGGAATAAGACTCAAGAATAGGAAGTACTCAAGCGATTCAAAATGCGAAAGCCGCTGTGGGGCGTCGTATAGTAATATGAGATTTTCTCAGGAGACGTCAGGAATAGCGTGTCTACTCCACCGTCGATCCTCTCTCTCCCCATTTCTCTTTTTTCTCTCTCCCTCTCCCTCTCTCTCTCTCTCTCTCTCTCTCGTGATCGTCTCCCCTCTATCTCGGGGCGCGGTCCAACCGGGCTGCAGACGGAGGCGTGGCAGACGTCATCGGATTGCTCGCGATGCGAGGATCGCATTGACGCCAGCCTTGCCTCGATCCGCGGAGCGTGGAGGCATGTGTGGGCGAGAAAACGGTGTGGCTTCCTTCGGGGGTTCGGCGTCGGAACGTCGATTTCGTCGTGATCGAGGTAGGGGGATGGATTCCTTACCTCGTTAGGATTTTGCCGGTACCCCATGCATCGCCGTTACCCGTCGTTTTCCTCAATTTCTGTACAATATTCCATGGGCATTGTATTTTTGTTTTAATTCCTGAAAATAATACCATGGCCATTGTCTTTAAGTTTTGATGGTTTGGAATGTGGTGGAGGGTTGTAGGCTTGGCAGGTTAGCTTAGTTTTTGTAAAACCGTCGATTTGGATCGACCGGGAGGGGTTTCCCTGGAGGAATCCCCGTTCTCACCACTGCGGTAATGGCACGGTTCACTCCGTGACCGTTCAGTCAATCACGGTTCTCTCATGACCGTGTAGACCCTTTGAACGGCCCATTATGGGACCGCGTAGCCACTAGGGCAGTTGACTTCTAGACCGTTTAGACCCATTGGAAGGTCCATCTCGGACCGTGTAAGACGTAGAACGGTAGAGTCCCGACCGCTTAATGCCTTTAAACAGTAAGGCGGTGTAGGTAGCGGGCCCAACGTGGTCCGTCCAATTGAATGGCATGGCCCAGGCCGGTCCGTTCAATCCATTGAACGGCTAGTCGTGGGACCGTTTTAGTGACCACCCATTCCGTTGACCGGCCAGTCGGTGGACCATTCAGATCATTGAACGGCCCAGTATTAAACCGCGTACGTCCTAAAACCCCGGGAGGGGTAATGATTGAACGACTTCATCGCAACAGTTTAGTTCATTGAGCGGCCAGTCGTACGATCGCGTATGACTGGAGCGGCTGGTACTTGACCGTTTAATTCATGCATATTTCAACTATTAGCATATTCATTTAATTATGCTTTTATTATTGCATATTCGCTATGATTAATTTATTTTGTAGGAACTGTGGCATATTTTTAGATCCCGATAGAATTAGTTCTCTTTCCTTGTGATGGAACCACTAGTCGTAACCCGACGACCTCTAGTGTTGGCCCACCTAGGAGAGGTGGCGGGATAGTCCCATTGTACGATTTTTAAGCTAGTGTCCGTGGGCCCCTGCTTAACAGTAGCGTCCTACTGGGGGGGAAAACTAGCTAGAGGCCTGGCTCTAGGCACGAGCCGGTGTGTGCACACGTGGTCAGGGGCTTGGACTGACACTGACGAGTGTTACTCTGACTAGTTACTTGTTTCTATTAATGTTACGCGTCTCGCTTGTCGCGATCCAAACTTGCGTAGATGCTTGATACGCAGTGTAAGCCGTTAGTGGACGCATCTGGTTTCTCTTACTAGTGGTCCTTTCTTTATCCTGTCACTTGGAAACGTAGAAGTTTATTCTATTAGTAGATTTCGAGTACTCACGCTTAAATTCAATTGGCATTATAGTTAGCTGTTGTTAAATTGCTTAGATAGTTTTACAGCTTTACTAAACTGTTGTTTATTGTGCCATTGCATGTTTAATTATGTCAATGCATGCTTTAACTGCTTTGACATCTTTAGTTACGTGGTAGGGATCCGCGTGACCCCTACTGAGTCTGGCTGAGACTCACCCTTACTCTTTCAGGTGAGCAGCAGCAGTCGTCTCCAAGAGCTTCCTATGCTTTTGACGGCATGTCTTAGCAGCGAACAGTGGTTTGTCTGTCTATGTTAGTCCTTTTCTTGTACTTTTGGCCGGGGTATGCCCCGTGTAGTTATACATTTAGACTTTTGTTCAGTTGTCGGACTTGTGGATTTTGTGGATCTGGACTATTATGTATATTTATCACTCTGATATTTTAATTGCTTCCGTTTATAGTTCAAATTGTTGCTATAATTAACATTGCGCGCGTGTAATTCCAATTCGTTATGCATCCCCTTGACAAAACCCTCCAACCCTTACGGGGCCTCATTAACCTCTTGGATGGCTTCCCTGAGTTCTTGGTATCGGTTTACCTGTATCCGGATCTCTGGGTCGTTACAAAATCCCTCTCCAACTCATGGCCCGTGCGGCTGTGCCCTAACCATCCCGAGTCTCCCCCCGTCCGCCTCTCGGCCCTCCGTCATCTCCGTCTCCGGTTGCCCCAGGCTCCACCCTCTCCATCTCCCGTCGCCGGCGGCCCTCTTCCCTCTCCATCTCCGGTCAACTGCGACTCTCTCACCTCTCTCGATGGCCATCTCGCCTCTCCCAACTACCGTCTGCCAAGCCACCAACCCTACCCTCTCCGTCTCCGATCACCGGCCCTCTCCGTCTGCTGCACGCCTGGTGCCTGATAACGCGAAAGTTTGTCGTTTAAAACACGCGTATAACAATCTTAAAACCGAACTCGCACAAAATGATCAAAAGAGAACGTAGTACTATGGCAAGCACGGGTCGAATCCACAGGGAAGAAGATACTTTTAGAGTTAAAAACCTTGTAACCTTTTAGAAAATGTTTGTGATTTTTTGTAGCTTGAAGAGAATGATTAAATAAAGAATGATTCTAACAATTAATTCAAAATGCCTATGATTATGAGTCTATGCCATGGGAAATAATTACATAACATTGAGAAGAAGAGGTAGAAAAAGTAGGAAGAGAGGGAAGATGAATAAACTCTAGATCAAATGAACACTTCTTTCATTAACATAAAGAAACGATTACATGAAGTGCAAGACGAGCTTACAATAAAGATGTGACGAGATTACAATGAAGTAAAATGAAACTAAAGCAATAGCAACAAGAGGAGCCTGAGATGTGAAGATGGTAGCCGCAATGGTGATGACGGCGCCGTCCTCTCTTGGCCTTGGATCACGAACCACCTTGTGGAAGATGTCGTCTACACCGGGAGGAAGTCACCTTTGTCGTTGAAGCTACCTTTGGAGGGTGAATAACTTTAAACCCAAGAGGAATTAGGGGATGCCCAAGAAGAAGAAGTTGAAGAGGAGGGATAGAGAAAGAACTTTTATGAAGAACTCAGATAGAAAAGAAGAACAGAAGAGTTTCAAAAAAGATAAATAACAGAAACTAGCACCTCGGATGAACAGTGAAATCACAGGACAACAAGTTAAAAAATGAGAAATATCTTCAAAATCAGAAAGAATTAGAAGATGAGCAAGAAGAAGAAGTTGTAGAACACGTAAAAATCAAGAACTTTCGTGAAGATCGCAAGGGCATAAAATGACTAAAAGAGGGAGAAATAAGGGGAAGAACAGAGAAAAATATTGGGTCGCAGATGAACAGGACAGCACAGTGAAAAACATGAAATATCTTGAAAACCAGAAGGAATTAGAAGATGAGCAAGAAGACGAACTTGTAGAGGACTTAAAAATGAAGAACTTTTATGAAGAAGATAAAAGGAGAAAATGAACTTACATGGGAGAAATCGGAGACCTAAGGTTGGGAGAGAAAGAGTGAAAGATTACCCAAAAGAAGAACTCCCCCTTCTCCTCCTTACCATGGGCTATTTATAGGAAAAGTTGGGTAGATAGAGGGTGGAGATTATATCAAAAGGAGATGGATGGCTGAGATTCAAGTGGAATATGATGCATGGGGAAGAGTAAAAGTAGGTGGGCACCCCCTTTCTTGGACTTTAGGCACCCCATTTCCCAAGGCTCATCATGTCTCTCCTTTATTTCAAACTTTGAATGTCATTTTCCTCCTTTTCAAACTTTGAACTTTGAATTCCTTCTTTTCAAACTCTGAATTCAAAGTTTTGAACTTTTTTTCCCTCCAATAAAAATATGTGCTTTTTGACTTGGTCAAAGTAGTGGTGACAATTTTACCCCGACTTCTTTTGTAATTGTCTTCGGTGTCCTACACACACATAATTACACTTTAGTCCATAAAAATTACCACAATGTGCACATAAATCTCAAATGCTCATGATTATGCAATGGGGAATTAATGCTCATGGCCCTCAACTTTAATTTATTATTAAATAAGATAATCAAATTAATCAATTTATGTGAAAGCTCCAATTTAAATGCGGAGTTGAGGTTAACTATGAAATATGCATAATTACTTAATTATATGCACATAAAATGGTGTACATGCAATGAATTGTCATAAGAAATGGACGCTTATCACACCCCCCCCAACTTACTCATTGCTAGTCCCTTAGCAATGCCAATAAATTAAAATTTAGGACTAACAAGAGTTTGTAAAATTCATGCTCTCATATCCAGTTCTCCCTTCATATAATCAACCAAAGATTAGGAATATTGAATCATTAATGCACACTAGCCTTATGTAGGAACTTAATAGTACATGATTAAGAATTCAACTTAAAGCTCAATAGCACTTGTGCATGTGTAACTACCAAATCCACAGTTTAGACAATTGCATCCCCTATTTGCTATTCCAAACAAATACCTTTCAACTCTGCACTTCTTAGATCAGAGCATTAAGTATATTAGCTTTTTATCTACCTTATTGATTTGTCCCTTTGTGATCTTTTATACCACACATGATGCTGCACTACCCTTTACTACTCAACGTGAATCTCGACTCTTGCCTTAGGAGAAGCAGGCCCAGTTTCACAGATCCAAGTTTCCTTTTCCGTTTTACGCGAACCTCAACACGTCTTAGGTGAAGTAGGCCCGGTTACTAAGATTAGGGATATTTTTCATGGTATTTTTTTTCTATCTTTTTTTTTCATAGTGCCATTGCACTTATTTGATAGATAATTTGACAGAAAACTTTGTAAAAAGATCTTTCTTCTTAAGAAGTGCAGAATATCAGACATCATACCTAAAATGGCAGGGGGATTGTCTTGCTTGTTTTATTAGTGTGTAATGTGAATTCCTTTTTTCTAAAGTGCACATGAACTTTGAAAAGATTCTTAGATCAATTTTCCGTGACTAGAATGACTAAAATTTTCATCATCCTTCTCCCTGGTCTTTTCTATTCCAGAATTACTTTTAATTGAAGCATGAATCATGAAACTCAAAAATGGGGTTTATAACTTTCTACTTTCATGCAATGATGACATGCAAGACAGAACTCTTATCAGGTTGTACTATATGCATCATGAAAAATTTTCTCTCCCCCCTCAACTTGAATGACATTATCCTTAATGGCATATAGAATCGAAAGTAATAGAATAATGTATCAATAAATACTTCTGAGTAGGAAAGAAACAACCTGATATGCGGGACGAAACTTCCATCAATGTCATGGATGGCAACGACTTCTTCGAGCTCCTACACACAAGTGAAAATGACTCACTAAGTTATTGAAGGGAAAATGGTTGGGTTGCCTCCCAACAAGTGCTAAGTTTAACGTCTTCAGCCAGACGCATGCATAGAAGGTGTAAGCTTCATAACCAACATGTTGACTTTAGAATGAGCCACCACGTTATCTCGTCTTCACTGAAAAATCAAGTATTATACCACAACATGATGAGATTGAGCATGATAGCGTAGGGGCTAGAGTGGTTGTAATCACAATTAGGTTGATCATGCAATGCATGGGTTAACAACCTTACTTTTAACGGGGTGACCTGAGATAAATACCATGATGGATCAGTTAGGCCAAAAGACTCCCCCTGATTAATGATCACAAAATTTTCTTCCCACTGGTGGTCTTTGTAAGTGTTGAAAATATTAATGAAGACCTTGTTATCAAGCAAAATTTGATGCGGGACGGAACTGACAAATGGACTAAACCTATGATGAAGACCAAGTGCGGCCAGCACTCACACGTGACAAGGCAAGCCGAGAGATCGACCTCCGTACTATTCCTCCGAAGAGAGGCGTCTCTCAACAAGAAACCCAAGTCCACGGTCGTCCCTATGAAGGAAGCGAGTGGATCAAAGCGGCAAAGGAGCCGACGCGCAACTATAGGAGTCTAGTCCGAGCTCGGTGCTCGACTAGGGCCACGGAATGGGATACTCTCACTCACGATCTCGCGGTGTTGAATGCTAGCTAGGATCCCTACACTCTCACGCGGCATACAAGATCACATACTAGTAAAGCAAAATGCCAAGGGGGGGAGCGTCGCTCGTACCTCCACGCCTAGGCGTGGGGAAGGAACCCCGGCCGAGACCGACAACCCCGATACACACAATGAAAGAATAGGTACAAGCCAGCAATGGTGCCCACTCCTCGCAGGGAGATAACAGGCTACAACAATTCCATTCGGGGCGGCCGATACATGGGCTGACGGGCGGCACTCGGTGAAGGGTTGGCCACGAGGAGGGTCCGGATGACGATCGGCAGAATCGCAGCAACGCGCGACTCGGGGGTAAACGTTCCCACGAATGGATCCGGAGTCCGATTGGGGCGCCGTCAGCGAGGGCGCGTAGTTAGGTCGCAGGAGGAAGCTTCGGCCAAAAGGCGTGCTCAGATTCCGTCCGTGGAAGCCGTGGCCGCACCTGCAAGTGGGGACAAGGAATCTGCTCCCAGAACTGCGCTGTCGAGCGGGGAAAATGGTAACTCGCTGCTCCGGTAGGCGAACGAGGCCCCGCTTGTGGGAGGACGTCGGGGACGCAGAGCAGCAGGTCTGGACCAAAGAGTTCGATCAGATCTGGTCGTGGTTGGACGCTGTGAACTTTGGAAATCGCCGGTTGTCCTGGCACCAGGTGGACTGGGCAGACCCGCGCGACCTCACGGGAACGGACGCCACGAACAGCTCGGACGTCGGAACGAGACGAGGTTGGCGGCGTTGGAAAGAGGACGACGAGAGGTACAAACCCTAAAGAAATCAGCTCCAAACTCGGAGTTGTCCGTCCTGTGGGATTTTCGCAAGAAGGAGGGTGGATCTGGGCGCGCAGAGAGGGAGGCTCCTGCGCTAGCTCACGAGAAAACTCGCCACGGGTGGTGCCGACCTCGGATCGAGGCGAAACCAAAGCCCACGCGCTGCCGACTCGTAGAAGTATCCACCAAAAAAAGGAGGGGCTCAGATTCGACCCGCACCGGATGGGGACGCCGCTGCAACTCGGGGCCGAATCTGGAACACGCGAACTCGAACCGGAGACGAAGTAGAAGGGAGGAAGAACCTCGGCGTCGCACCAAAGGGGGCGAGGTGGATAGTCCCTCTGGGGAGGTGGAGGCCGGGGCCTAGGAGCAAAATCCGGACGAGTGGGGTCCTGTGGTCGGGCCACGGGTCCCCTCGCATACTGTCCTGTGCTAGTGCGAGAGTCCGTCCCACGAGGGTATGTGGGAGCGGGGCGCTGATCGGGCACAAACTCAAACTCAAACAGCTCCATATCACGAGCGACCTGGTACGCCTCATCTAAGGTAGCCACGTGGCGGTGGAGTAACTCAATCTGGAGGTTCCGTCGCAGACCTCGACGGAAGCGGGCTATAGTCATGATGGCTTCCTCCGAGACTCCACATCGCAGGAGACAATCATCAAATTCGGCGATGTATTCTGCCACAGGCCGGTTCCCCTGACTAAGGGTCTGCCACCGATCAACTAACCGGTGGCGGTAGGAACGAGGGACGTACTTCTGCCGGAGCTTCTCTTTCATATCTACCCACGTCTCAATCGGGTGTGTGCCCTGACGTCTCACTAGGCTCTCCACATTGGCCCAGTAGGTTTGGGCCCTTCCAATCAACTTCATCTTGGCATATCGGACTTTCCGATGTTCTGCCATGTCGACCCACTCAAAATAACGATCCATACTAGCAGCCCAATCACTAAAAACATCGGGGTCCAATGACCCATCAAAGGTAGGAGGGTCCACCCGCACGGATCTAAGGAGACGCTCATCTTCCTCATCCCTATAATACCGATGGCCTTGGCGATCACGGCCATAGCCCTCACTCTCATTATCGGACCCAAAATCATCTACCTCATGCACGTGGGGTCTCCTATTGCCTCCCCTAGGCTGGTCGGGTCGAGGAGCAGGGTCACGTTGGCCATGGGCCTGCTCGGGAACATCTACCGGTGGGGCTCTACCCTGGGGGCGATCAACCAGACCTTGGATGGTCCGGTTAGAGGCCTCAACCCGACCCTCCACATCTCCCAGCCGATCCTCCATGGCCTTCATCCGGCCCTCCATCCGATCGGCGTGGTCCCTAAAGTTGAGACTCAGGGTCTCGATCATCTCCCGCAGGGATAGGTCATCTGGGACGGGATTCCTAGGGTCAGCCATCTGGATAGGGCGATGGTAGGATGTACCACGCCGGGTGGGCATGCAAGACTCTAAGGGACAAGGATGAAAGGGTACTAGACACGAACCTAGACAGAAAACTCCTAACGCAACAATGGACTCCAATGCAAGTAGTAGACCTATGGACTCAAATAAACTCCAGCAAATCTAATGACTCGACATGGCCTAGGACCTCAGTCTGTAGGGACAAACTGGACGACCATGCTCTGATACCAAATTTGATGCGGGACGGAACTGACAAATGGACTAAACCTATGATGAAGACCAAGTGCGGCCAGCACTCACACGTGACAAGGCAAGCCGAGAGATCGACCTCCGTACTATTCCTCCGAAGAGAGGCGTCTCTCAACAAGAAACCCAAGTCCACGGTCGTCCCTATGAAGGAAGCGAGTGGATCAAAGCGGCAAAGGAGCCGACGCGCAACTATAGGAGTCTAGTCCGAGCTCGGTGCTCGACTAGGGCCACGGAATGGGATACTCTCACTCACGATCTCGCGGTGTTGAATGCTAGCTAGGATCCCTACACTCTCACGCGGCATACAAGATCACATACTAGTAAAGCAAAATGCCAAGGGGGGGAGCGTCGCTCGTACCTCCACGCCTAGGCGTGGGGAAGGAACCCCGGCCGAGACCGACAACCCCGATACACACAATGAAAGAATAGGTACAAGCCAGCAATGGTGCCCACTCCTCGCAGGGAGATAACAGGCTACAACAATTCCATTCGGGGCGGCCGATACACGGGCTGACGGGCGGCACTCGGTGAAGGGTTGGCCACGAGGAGGGTCCGGATGACGATCGGCAGAATCGCAGCAACGCGCGACTCGGGGGTAAACGTTCCCACGAATGGATCCGGAGTCCGATTGGGGCGCCGTCAGCGAGGACGCGTAGTTAGGTCGCAGGAGGAAGCCTCGGCCAAAAGGCGTGCTCAGATTCTGTCCGTGGAAGCCGTGGCCGCACCTGCAAGTGGGGACAAGGAATCTGCTCCCAGAACTGCGCTGTCGAGCGGGGAAAATGGTAACTCGCTGCTCCGGTAGGCGAACGAGGCCCCGCTTGTGGAAGGACGTCGGGGACGCAGAGCAGCAGGTCCGGACCAAAGAGCTCGATCAGATCTGGTCGTGGTTGGACGCTGTGAACTTTGGAAATCGCCGGTTGTCCTGGCACCGGGTGGACTGGGCAGACCCGCGCGACCTCACGGGAACGGACGCCACGAACAGCTCGGACGTCGGAACGAGACGAGGTTGGCGGCGTTGGAAAGAGGACAAAGAGAGGTACAAACCCTGAAGAAATCAGCTCCAAACTCGGAGTTTTCCGTCCTGTGGGATTTTCGCAAGAAGGAGGGTGGATCTGGGCGCGCAGAGAGGGAGGCTCCTGCGCTAGCTCACGAGAAAACTCGCCACGGGTGGTGCCGACCTCGGATCGAGGCGAAACCAAAGCCCACGCGCTGCCGACTCGTAGAAGTATCCACCAAAAAAAGGAGGGGCTCGGATTCGACCCGCACCGGATGGGGACGCCGCTGCAACTTGGGGCCGAATCTGGAACACGCGAACTCGAACCGGAGACGAAGTAGAAGGAAGGAAGAACCTCGGCGTCGCACCGAGGGGATGGGGAGTCGCACCCCGGGGTTGCTCCCGTCGCAGGAGCAGAGGAGGAAGAGAGGGTCGCCCTCTCCAAGGGGTGGCTGCGCAAATGGCTGCTCAATCAAAATATTTCATTCATTAATTATTTCTTCCAAAGAAAATGCTAAGACTATATAGTTGGGGAGGGGAGCTAGGGTTTCTACCACCAAATGGGGAGATGGGGGCGCAAATGGGAGGGGGTAGGGGCGGCCAGCTCTCCTCCCATCAAGGAGGGAATCTCTCCTTCAATCAAGGAGGTTCCTCCAATCAAGGAGGGATCAAAGGAAGGGGCGGCCAAAGGAGGGAGTGGAGAAAGGGGAAGGCGGCTGCCACCTCTTCCACTTGGAGGAGGTGAGAGGTGCGCCCAAAACCCTAACCCTAGGGGTTGGGTGCGCAAACCCCAAATGGGCCAAGAGAAGTGGAGCACAAGATGGCCCACTAACCCCTTTGCCCTCTAAATAAGCCTACAAAGCACAAAAGATGTCTAATTGGCCTACAAAGGCCTACAACTAGATAGAAGTGTCCACGCAGGGACTAATCCAAGGCCCAACATGGCCTAAAGCATGAAATAAATGGGGATAACTCTGCTAGTCTGCTAAATGATCACCGAGCCAAAGGGATGCCGGCGTGCTCCGTGTGCTCCGTCGAGTGAAGCGGCGCGTGTCCTCACCAAAATTTCTGTTCTCCCTCACTTTTAGAGATTTCATAAACATCAGTGAGGTGAGAATGGATCAAAGGGAGAGGAGTTTCAAGTAAAGGATCAGTATCAAGGAGGTTAGGAGAATCAATAGTGAAAGAAGTATACTCCTCAACATTATGAAACCTGGAAGGTTCCATGGAATCAGATAAATCGGCCAACATGAAAGTATCCAACATAAAGTGAGAGTTGCCGATGTCAGGAATAGAAAGCAAATCAATATCCTCCCCTTGATTTAGAGATGTCCAATTGAGATTATGAAAGGTACACGCCTCCTCCTTTACCCAAGAGAGATCATTAATAACTTTACTCAATTCATTCTCTACTCGCACATCCTCTTCATTCTTCCCTTGGAACAAGGTCTCCTCAAATTCAAGAAGGGAAGCAAATGAGATTTGATCATGGACTAGCACATTACTTTCTTCTTCTTCACCCCCCAACTTGAGATCGTCAACTTCTTTAGAACCCTTCTCATAATGGCAATTAAGCTCATTCTCCTTGAACTCATCTTTTCGATCATCATCATGACTATAGCTAACTTCCTCAAACATTTCCTTATAAGACTCCTCCATATTTTCCACATGATCTAAATCAAGAGTGATTTGAGTATTATGTTCATGGAAAATCATGGGTAGATCATGAAAGCTTTCAGTATTATCAAATTGTGGAAGTTGGTAATGCGAATTGATATTGGAGTAACTAGGCAATTGATCCAATTCCATGCCCTTGATGTTCTCAGCAAGTCGATCTAGTCGGGATTGCATAGATTGATTTTGAGCCATGATGAATTGACAAAATTGATCAAAGCTCTCCTCCTTTTTGAGAGTTGGGCATGGAGGAGATAGATTTGGAAGTTGAGAACTAGAGTTCAAAGGATAAGAAGTTGAATAATGATTAGATTGATAGTGAGGTAGGGGAAAGGATGTGGGTTGTCCTCCATAGTGGACTTGATCATGAAAGCCATTTAAAGATGAACCCCAATTTTGAAAGAATTGATCTGGAGGATTTTGGGCCGGGCCTTGATAAGAATCTCAAGAATTATTATATTGTCCTCCCCCATAAGAATCATAAGAAGGTATGGAGGGTCCTTGAATAATTTGGGCTTGTTCTTGGGGGCAAAATGAATTATAGGGTCCATGAGTGGATTGCATATGATCTTGGTTAAAGGAATGAAGTTGGGTCCCCATGAGTGATAGGCTTTCATTGTGAGCCGACCAAGAGTATGGGCTTTTGTGATGGATCGGGCCATTGTGGGTGAATGATAACTGTTGAATTGGACTATTGCTAAGATAATGGGCCGACTTGGCCCACATGGCATTATGATCATGATAATAAGGTGGAATGAAAGAATTTAAATTCATAACCCAAAGAATAGATCAAGAAACATTGGCCAACAAGTCCACCTCATCGAATTTACTAGCCCACTCAAAGATTGAAATTTTCTCACCCATTTTTTTTGAAATTCACTTTTTTATTATTTTTTATTTTTTTAAATGATGCAATTGCAATGAATTAGTCACTATATGAATGAAAAATGATGATTTTTTTTGTTTTGACACAAACTAGGACAGAGAGAGAAGATGAGATTTTTTATTTTTTATTTTTATTTTTTTATTTTTAATTTTAATTTTTAATTTTTTTTATGCAAACACAAACAAGTTGTCACACAAATTACTTAATGCCCTAGATGTGACTTAGACCTACAAATTGGGTTTCACAAAATGGTTAAAGTGAAACTTAAGTTCACCCTCAATATTTTCACCGGTCAGGTAAGGGGTGGGGTAGTGGGAGATTCCCCCTACTTTCGTAGGGACCTAATTATGCCAAACCACTAGCCCGCTTAAGGCATTTGTCGTCCGACCGTCTTGCCTTAGGCACCGATTTTCATAAGAGGGTAAGCTCAAATAACACAAGAACCACAGTGTGAACTTAGGGCCAATGTCTACTGAATTTTATTTGAAGTCTAGGTGATGCAAAGATGCAAGAGAATTATGATTTGTGGGCTAAGGAAGGGTGATGAAATCCCCACCTTATCTTGCTTATGGGTGTTGCCCTTAAGATATTTTGAAATGATATGCAACAAAGTAAGTTCAAACAAGGGGTTCTATGCAAGCATGAAAATGCATGAGCATGCTTTTGGAAAAGTTAGAGTACTCACCTTGTCTCCCGCAATCTTCAACAATGTAATTAACAACAATTAGACAATAAAAAAAAAGCTTCTATCCTAAATGATGCATGACTTAGAACATGAAAATGTGATTTCTGCTCTTAGAATGAGAATTTTTATTAGGTTCAAGTGAAGAGTTTTTTTTTTATTTAGTGAACCTATCTAACCATAATATGCAAGAACATTAAGGAAATGACACAAAATGAGAGGAATACGTTTGGAGACTTACTTGATGCGCAATCACTCGTTCTTCTCTCTCTCTCTCTCTCTCTCTTTTTGAAATGAAATGACAAAATCAAAAGATGAAAGAAAGAAATACAAACTTACCTCTTTTTTTTGAATTTTGAAAAAAAAATTTAACCTGTAAAAAAAAGAGCTTTATTAGTACACTATATACACAAGGAAAACAAAGTTCTTAAATCAAAAATCATCATTCTTCCCCGGCAACGGCGCCAAAAATTGATAACGCGAAAGTTTGTCGTTTAAAACACACGTATAACAATCTTAAAACCGAACTCGCACAAAATGATCAAAAGAGAACGTAGTACTATGGCAAGCACGGGTCGAATCCACAGGGAAGAAGATACTTTTAGAGTTAAAAACCTTGTAACCTTTTAGAAAATGTTTGTGATTTTTTGTAGCTTGAAGAGAATGATTAAATAAAGAATGATTCCAACAATTAATTCAAAATGCCTATGATTATGAGTCTATGCCATGGGAAATAATTGTATAACATTGAGAAGAAGAGGTAGAAAAAGTAGGAAGAGAGGGAAGATGAATAAACTCTAGATCAAATGAACACTTCTTTCATTAACATAAAGAAACGATTACATGAAGTGCAAGACGAGGTTACAATAAAGATGTGACGAGATTACAATGAAGTAAAATGAAACTAAAGCAATAGCAACAAGAGGAGCCTGAGATGTGAAGATGGTAGCCGCAATGGTGATGACGGCGCCGTCCTCTCTTGGCCTTGGATCACGAACCACCTTGTGGAAGATGTCGTCTACACCGGGAGGAAGTCGCCTTTGTCGTTGAAGCTACCTTTGGAGGGTGAATAACTTTGAACCCAAGAGGAATTAGAGGATGCCCAAGAAGAATAAGTTGAAGAGGAGGGATAGAGAAAGAACTTTGATGAAGAACTCAGATAGAAAAGAAGAACAGAAGAGCTTCAAAATAGATAAATAACAGAAACTAGCACCTCGGATGAACAGTGAAATCACAGGACAGCAAGTTGAAAAATGAGAAATATCTTCAATACCATAAAGAATTAGAAGATGAGAAAGAAGAAGAAGTTGTAGAACACGTAAAAATCAAGAACTTTCACGAAGACAGCAAGAGTATAAAATGACTAGAGGAGAGAGAAATAAGGGGAAGAACAGAGAAAAATATTGGGTCGCAGATGAACAGGATAGCACAGTGAAAAACACGAAATATCTTGAAAACCAAAAGGAATTAGAAGATGAGCAAGAATAAGAAATTGTAGAGGACTTAAAAATGCAGAACGTTTATGAATAACATAAAAGGAGAAAATGAACTTACATGGGAGAAACCGGAGACCTAAGGTTGGGAGAGAAAGAGTGAAAGATTACCCAAAAGAAGAACTCCCCCTTCTCCTCCTTACCATGGGCTATTTATAGGAAAAGTTGGGTAGATAGAGGGTGGATATTATATCAAAAGGAGATGGATGGCTGAGATTCAAGTGGAATATGATGCATGGGGAAGAGTAAAAGTTGGTGGGCACCCCCTTTCTTAGACTTTAGGCACCCCATTTCCCAAGGCTCATCATGTCTCTCCTTTATTTCAAACTTTGAATGTCATTTTCCTCCTTTTCAAACTTTGAACTTTGAATTCCTTCTTTTCAAACTTTGAATTCAAAATTTTGAACTTTCTTTTCCCTCCAACAAAAATATGTGCTTTTTGACTTGGTCAAAGTAGTGGTGACAATTTTGCCCCAGACTTCTTTTGTAATTGCCTTCGGTGTCCTACACACACATAATTACACTTTAGTCCATAAAAATTATCACAATGTGCACATAAATCTCAAATGCTCATGATTATGCAATGGAGAATTAATGCTCATGGCCCTCAACTTTAATTTATTTTTAAATAAGACAATCAAATTAATCAATTTATGTGAAAGCTCCAATTTAAATGCGGAGTTGAGGTTAACTATGAAATATGCATAATTGCCTAATTATATGCACATAAAATGGTGTACATGCAATGAATTATTATAAGAAATGGACACTTATCAGTGCCCTCTTCGTCTCCAGCCGCACCAGTCGTCGCGAATCGGGTGCCCTCTTTGCCAAGCCACCAACCCTGGTGCCCTCTTCGTCTCCTGCCTCGCCGTCCCGTGCCCGTCGTCGCGAACAGGGCCGCACCAGTCGTCGGGAATAGGGCACCAGGCTTCCTCTCCGGTCGCACCAAGGGCCGCACTAACAGTGTTCCTCTCCGGCCGCACCAAGGGCCGCACCAGCAGCCTCCAGGCTTCCTCTCCTGTTACACCAGGGGACGCACAAGGCTGTCCTCTCCGGCTGTCCCCCGTGTCCGGTGATCGCGCCGCACCAGCAACGCCGTCTTCAGCTCCGGACCTAAGGTGAGTTGTAATGCCCCATGTTTTTTTCAGATCTTTTAGTGGGTCTCGGAGTGTATTTTGTACTTTACACGTGTTTTTCCCTGATGTGCCTTCAGAACTCTGTGCAGGGCGAATCGTGGCGTTCTTCGACTACGGGACAGTACCACTGCGTTGTGTTCCTTCCGAGGATCGCGGAGGTAATTTTTCGTAATTTTTTGAATTTCTGTGATTTTTAGATTTTTCTATATATATTAACACTTTCTCTCTCCCCTCTCATTTCTCACTCTCTCCCTCTCTCTCTTCTCTCATGCTCTCTTTCTCCCCTCTCTTCTCTGGCGGTCGACAGAGCAAGGGGGGGCGAGGCGGAGGTGGCGCGGACGAGGATGCGGGCGAGGATGGGCAAGGATCAAGGCGGAGGCGGGCGCGATCCCTTGGTGGATTCCGAGACGGTGGTGATCGTGTTCTCGGTAGTTTACTGCGTGGATTAGTCGCTTCGGTGCGCGCTTTCTTCGGCGGAGGTAGGGTGACTGACCACCACTGCGTCGGACTCGTTTTCCTTGCCATTGCACGTCATTCTACGTGGAAACGAGGGCGTTTGGGCACGTTTAGCGAAATCATGTTTTTGTGGAGTTCGTAGGTTTCGTCCGAAAACGGCGACGGTTTTCGGATTGGTTACTGTCAATAGACTCCATGCGACGTGGGCGTTCCATAGTCACCATCTCGTCTTGATTGGTGGTCCCATTTGGCCGGTAGGGCTCCGGGAGGTCGTGACACCCTTTTTGGGCGACCGTGGTAGAATCATCCATTTCTTGCGATTCATGCGTCGTTTTTACCCCGGTCGGAGTCTAGATGATTGCTAGGGGGTTTACCGTCGTTTCCCCTCCGTTTCGGCACGAATGGGGCGTGGGGAGGCCACCGTTGGGCCAACCCCACGATTTGCTCGCCGTGATGGTTGGGCGGTCGAACCCGAGCCCGTCCATCCCCAAGGGCGGCCCCATCTTGACCGTTCATCTGCTCTGCGCATAGCGTTCGGCTTGGCGCGCAGTGAGGGTTATGCGGTCTATCGTGTCACCGCATAGCCCAGGTGCGGCCAGGGTTGAGCCGTCTTTTCCCTCCGATTTTGACCATTGCTGGGCTGTGCGGCCAGGGTCTGGCCGTACATCCCCTGGTGCCGTGGGCTGTTGTGCGGCCAGAGGTTGACCGCCCAAGCCTTGCGTGGTGAGGTCATAGCCTCCCGTTCCCCCGTGCGGCTAGGGGCTAGCAGCACATGTGTTCCCCGTTTGGAGGGCGAACGACCGCGTTGGACCGTTCATCCCCCAGTTGCGGCTGAGGGTCAGCCGTTCGACCTTGGTGCGGCTGGAGACCAGACGCTTGTGTCTTGTTTGAGCCAGGAGAAGAATGGCCTGTTGTTGGCCGTATATCCCCTGGTGCGGCCCCTTTCTGGCTGTACGTCCTTGAGCGGCCCAGAGTGGACTGCCCAAGGGGCTGGTCTAGCCGGTGTTTCCGTTTTGACTGATTCGAGTCCCGGGTGAGTGGATCTCGATCCATGTGCTGATCCGTGGCCTGACGGATGCTGTGCACTTCGTCAGGACCAGGCGTCACGGTACGGTGTGGTCCCGGGTTGCCGTGTTCTCGACTTGTGTCACCGTACGTCGCTGTGAGTGCGGCGAGGGTTCCCTGTACACCGTGAGTTTCTCCGGGAAGAGGTTTTCGAGTGGGCCATGTGTGTGGCCTTGGACTGAGAGTCCAGTTGCCCGCCTTGGGCTGGAGGGTTCCCGCCTTTCCCTGAGAGTGGGGTTTGGTTTGGCGACCTGTGAGCTACCTTGGGAACGATATTTCTGCGTTTCTGCGTGGCCGAGCGTGCGGCCTGTGGACCATGGGTCCCGTTTCTTCTCCGACTGTGGTCACCGTGCGACGGTGTTTGTAACGACCCGAGAATCCGATTACCGGGAATGCCCGATAACCCGAGACTCGCACCGCCGCCCATGAGCCGGGAGGGCTCGGAAGGGCTAAAAGGAGTGTGGAGGCACAAAGAAATAGGAAATAAAGTAGGACAACAAACAACAACAAGCTGAAAGAAAGAACAACTACAGCTACAACAGAGTCCAGTCCAACAGAAAGTACAGTCTAAAGCAGTAAAACGTACCACATGCCAAGTGAGCACTCGGCCCGGCAAGCTGGAAACTGAGAACCTCCGCTCTGCACCCTCGAACCTCGAGGAAGAACCGCCACACCTGAAAAGCAGGGAATGAGTCTCCAAAATAGAGACTCCGCAGGGATCCCGCGGAACCCCAACCGGAAACAACAGCGGTAGCGGAAAGGAAGGCTACGAGAGCAACCGCAACAGCAGGAACAGTAGACCCGATGGCCGGTCGAAACACGGCACTACAACTACTCCTACTGTACTAAAAACACACCCCGAACTCATAGTCGAGTGTACCGGACTACACTAGTACCACTTGCTGAAGTAAAAACACACGGCAACCACGCCGTAGAGGCCTGTCCCCCTGACACAGCCGACCTGGACACGCTGTCCAAGGTGCAACCCCGACCATCCGATCGCGGGTACCGCACAACAAGACGCAACCTCGGTAAAGCCACTAGCACTAGTCTTACGGCGTGAAAACCAACATACGTGCCACGACAAACCAACCGAACTCAACGGTCAACACGACCGAAAACCCGAAGGTCAAAGTCACGGAAACTGACAGTCTGTCACTCCCAACTCGACAGGAGTACCTCCCACTAGAAGCACAGTCGGTAGCATCCCCTGACGTCTTACACCGCACCGCAAGTGAATTGCCTGACGTAGTAGCGCCTACCAAAGGCACGAACACCGTACAAGTAACCATAAACAAGTGACTAGCTGGGGTCACGCCCGTCGACGTGCGTCCACTGTCCCCAACCACGTGTGCACACACAGACCACGTGTCCTAGGTCTGGCCCTCTGACCGGTTTTTCCCCGTAGCCGGACTCTGGCTACCGACGAGGGGCCGACGGTAACCGGTCCACAAACCGTCTCAAAAGGTGAGCGCCCGTACACCACTCCCAGGTGAGACCAGCACCTCGTACTGGTGGGCTACGACTAGTGGAGGGTCACTGAAGGAGTAGACTCTCAAGTCAACGGAAAATAACGTCCGCATCCGACGACGTACGGGGACCACCCCACGTACCGGCCCCGTCGCACAGTGACCACAGTCGGAGAAGAAACAGGACTCGCAGTCCACGGCCACGCACGCACCCTGCGCGAGAGTCGAGAAAACTCAAGTGGCACTAAGCCACTGGACTCTGGACGGTCCTCTAAACGCACTACACCCAACGGTCCTTGAGTCACAAGACTCGGGGTCAAGAGCGTTGCACGCAACAGCACAAGGCCGTCAATCTAGTCTAATCTCTAGGTCTAAAACCACGATAGCACGAGTACCGAGAAAACTCATGAGCCGCCACGACCACTCCCTCGGAAAGGGAATGCAAAGGACTAAAGCCACCCACACGGGCCACACGGAAAACACAGAAGCACGATTCCCAAGGTAGCACACAAGCCGCCATGTCGATTTCCCATCTCGGAGCAAGTGGGAAACCTCCAACCCCAGGCCGGATAACTGGACTCGCAGTCCAAGGCCAAACACATGGCCCACACGGGAATCGCCTTCCAAAGAAACCCACGACATGCGGGGGAGACCCCACCGCACACACACCGATACACGGTGACTCAATCGAGCGTAACACGAAAGCCCGGAACACATGCGGTCACCCGGACCCACCACACCTATGGGCACGCTAATCGAGATAAATAGAACCTCCGGACACCCAAAGACACGGTCACAGAACTCCACGGGGTGTCCAGGACATTCACAAGACCTAAAGTCAACCACTGGGTCACAACCGGGTCGACCGGAGGTCAAAACAACGCAAACGGGAACCGCAACGTAGTCACGGTCACCTGGGGACCGCGACCATGGTAGTGGTCGACCGGGGACCGCGACCATGCAGTAGTGGTCGACCAGGGACCGCGACCATACAGTCACGGTCACCTCACGATCGCAACTAGCCACGCGCAAACCCGATGGTAGCGGTCACCCAAAGACCGCGACCACACAGTCACGGTCACCTCATGACCGTGACCAGACTAAAGCGGTCTATCACACGACCGCAACGCTTGAAGGCCTTCTCGACCAAAACACAAGGGTGAACGCGGTTCTCCCAAGACCGCGACCAGTGATAGCGGTTACTGGTGGACCGCGATCATTTCGGAAAATCGAGAACGGCGGGAAAAATCCCAAAATCCACGCCACGCCCCCAAACATCCACGGATGAGGGGGAAAATAAAGGGGAAGCCCCCAAATAGCCCCTAGCATCCATCTAAGGCCTCGGATTGGCCAAAAATGCAATGAAACGGGAGATCGGCCCACGAGCCCTAAAACATGGATTTTGTCCAAAAAAATCCCGATTCCACCCGCTCGGCTCACCACGGCCTATGAAACTCACGGGAAAGGAAGAGCACGAGCTGGGGGTCCATCACTCTACCTCCACCGAAGATTTCGCGCACCGTGGACGTCGATCCACGAAGAAAATACCGTTGAAGCCTCGCCATTCCACGAACCCACGGCTGAGCTTCACCGCGCCTCCACCGCCTCGATCCTCATCCATCCTCGCCCGTACCTCGCCCGCGCCGTCCCCACCTCGCCCGCGCTCCACCCCGTCGGCCGCCGGAGAGAGAGGGAGAGAGGAGAGAGCGTGAGAAGAGAGAGGGAGAGAAGAGAGAAATGAGAGGGGAGAGAGAGAAAAGGGTTATATATAGGAAAATCCAGAATTTTAGAAAAATCCCGAAAAATAGAAAATCACACCCTCGCGATCCTCGGAACGCACCGATCGCAACGGTACCACACTCGCCTAAGTGAACGGCCCGGTTCACCCGCAACAAGGTTCCAAAGGAATTACCGAAACACACACCGGAAATCGGAAAACACACGCAGAAAAGTCGCGGAACGCCTCCGGGCCTCCGAAACAGCTCCGGATCGCGCCGATCCGAACACGAAAGATGTCCGAAACGAAATTTCAGACACAACGGAGTCAGACACTCCGAGAAACTAGATCTGAGACCCACAAAGAGGGATCCAAAAAACCCGTGGCATTACAGCCCTCCCCCCTTAAAGGAATTTCATCCTCGAAATTCAGGACCTAGCATGAAGTCCCAGGGGAAGAACACTGAACCAACTGACACGCTGTCAGAGCCCTAGTACAGAAAACCTCGATTCTTACGAAAACATCGATCCTGAGGGACACAGCCAGATTTACAATCACAAGCAACACCTCGCTCCTCGAGCCGAGCACACTGGCCAACAGAGCAGGCATATACCAATGGGCACAGTCCGGCATCACCTCAGACAACGCGAGAATCCACCATGGCGCCGCAGCCACCATCTTGCTCACCGAGGAATCACAACCCTCGACACGAGCAACAGCTACCGATTCATCCAATGGTCAGCAGACAAATTGCACATCAGCTTCGCAGCCAGCTGACAGGTCGCGCACCCTCCTCAAGGGAGCAACCGAAACAGAGCCTCCATCGGCTCACGCAGCCATCTCGACAGACCGCAGCCAGAACATCAGCTCAGCACCAAGAAACACCTCACACATGGCAAGCCGAAAGTCAGATATAACACTGTGCCAACTCTTGTCAGAAGACAAACTTCGACAAAGCCCAGATCCCATCCGGAAAGGCACATCATGGAAACGACCACAAAAGGTCTCGCTGGCACACGGCTCTAAATTCCGAAAAATAGAAAATCACACCCTTGCGATCCTCAGAACGCACCGATTGCAACGGTACCACACTCGCCTAGGTGAACGGCCCGGTTCACCCGCAACGAGATTCCGAAGGAATTACCGAAACACAGACCGGGAATCAGAAAACACACGTGGAAAAGTCGCGGAACGCCTCCGGGCCTCCGAAACAGTTCCGGATCGCGCCGATCCGAACACGAAAGATGTCCGAAACGAAATTTTGGACACAACGGAGTCGGATACTCCGAGAAACTAGATCCGGGACCCACAAAGAGGGATCCAAAAAACTCGATGCATTACAGTGTTGGTACGTGGGATGGTCCCCGTACGTCGTCGGGTTCGGACGTTGTTTTTCGTTGACTTGAGACTCTACTCCGTAGTGACCCTCCACTAGTCGTAGCCTACTTACACGGATGTGGTCTCACTAAGGAGTGGCGGAGAGGCTACCCTTAGAGATAGTTTTTAGACTGGTTACCGTTGGGCCCCGCATCTAGCAGCCAGAGTTCGGCTGAGGTTAGAGGCCAGGCCAGGGACGGACGGCCTGTGTGTGCACACGTGGTTGGGGGCGGTTGGACCCACGTCGACCGGCGTGACCCCAGCTAGTCACTCGTTTGTGGTTACTTGTGCGGTGTTCGTGCCTTTGGTAGGAGCTACCACGTCAGGCAGTTCACCTGCGGTGCGGTGTAAGACGTCAGTGGACGCTACCGACTGTGCTTCTAGTGGGAGGTACTATTGTCGAGTCGGGAGTGACAGACTGTTAGTGTCTATGACTTTGACCTTCAGGTTTAGCCGTGTTGACCGTTGAGTTTCGGTGGTCTCGCGGTGGTGCGTGTGTCAGTTTTCGTGCCGTGAGACTAGTGCTAGTAACTTTATCGAGGTTGCGTCTTGCTGTGCGGTACCCGTGACCAGGTGCTCGGGGTTGCACCTTGGACAGCGTGTCCAAGCTGGCCGTGTCCTGGGAGACAGGCCTCTACGGTGCGATTGTCGTGGGTTTTTACTTTAGTAGGTGGTACTAGTATGGTTCGGTAGCCTTGACTGCGAGATCAAGGTGTGCTTTCTGGTACAGTAGGAGTAGCTGTAGTGTCGTGTTTCGACCGGCCACCGGGTTTACTGTTCCTGCTGTTACTGTTGCTCCCGGTAGTTACAGCTTTCTATGCCGCCGTTGGTTCTTGGTGAGGTTCCGCGGGATCTCTACTGAGTCTCTGTTTTGGAGACTCATTCCCTGCTTCTCAGGTGTGACAGTTCTTCCTCGAGATTCGAGGGTACTGTTCGGAGGTTCTCAATTATCAGCTCGCCGGGCTGAGTGTTCACTTGGCATGTGATACGTTTTTACTACTTTAGACTGTACTTTCTGTTGGACTGGACTTTGTTGTAGCTGTAGTTATTCTTTTACTTCTACTTGTTGTTGTTGGTTGTCCTGCTTTATTTCCTATTTCTCTATGCCTCCACACTCCTTTTATCCCTTCCGAGCCCTCCCGGCTCATGGGCGGCGGTTCGAGTCTCGGGTTATCGGGTCTTTCCCGATAATCGGATTCTCGGGTCGTTACATGAGTACTAGATTTTTTATTTTTTACAGAATTTAAATCTATATTTTTTATTTTTTAAACGTATGATTTTTAAAATTTTAACCGTTAGTAATTTAACATGTGTTTTTTATTTATGCTTGAACCATAACCTTTGAATAATTATGTGAATTATACTTGTAGGTGTTTAAAATATGTCTAACACATTTGAAAATCAGTCTACCTCGTCGGATTCAACTGCAACACCTTTAGTTGCTTCTGCCAGTAGTACTACAGAATCAGAATTCTGTCCAACAAGAGGAACGTCTGATATTGCATGGAATCATGTTTTGGAGTTAGAAAAAAATAAAATCAAATGTCTGTATTGTGGAAAGATTTTCAGTGGTGGAGGGATTCACAGGGTGAAAAAACACCTAGTTAATATTAAAGGTGATGTTGCTTCTTGTAAGAAACTTCCTCCACAGGTGTTGTTAGAGATAAAAGGGGATCTTTAAAGCACTGTTTCAACAAATACCAAAACATCATATACTCCGAAACATAGTCTATTTACATCATTTGTAACCATCAATGAAGATGTTGATGATGATGTTGAGAGTCTCAGTTTGAAAAGAAATGCAGAAGACGATTCAAAAAAAATGAAGGGATTAGTAGAAGGCAAGTAACCATCAATTAAAAATGCTATGTCTGGCAAAGATGCCATTGAAAGAGCACATATAGAAGCTGCAAAATGATTTTATGGGTCATGTATTCCATTTAATGCTATAAATTCTCCACGTTTTCAAGCTATGTTTGATTCTACATTAACAATTGGTTATGGATATAAAGCACCTACTTTTCATAATTTGTGTGGTTTCTTACTCAAAAAAAGTGTTGAAGAGTTGAAAGAATGCATCGATTCATTCAAAAAAATGTGGAAAGAGTTTGGTTATATAATTATGGCCGATGGATGGACAGATAAGAAGGGAAGGACTTTGATAATTGTTTTTTGGTTTATTGTGCTAAGGGAACTATATTTTTAAAGTCCGTTGATGCCTCTGAACATGCAAAAACTGGTGAAATGCTTGTTCAGTTACTTATTGACGTTGTGGAAGAAGTTGGTGCTGAAAATATTGTCCAAGTAGTGACTGATAATGCAGCCAACTACAAACTTGTAGATTTTTTATTGAATCAGCAATATCGATATATTGTATGGACACCATATCCAGCTCACTGTCTAGATTTAATGTTGGAAGATATAGCTAAGATGGATGATGTTAAAGAATTAATCGATCAAGTTCGGAGTATTAGCACTTTTATTTATAATCATGGCTTTGTTTTGAATTTGATGAAAAAAATTATAGGTGGGAAAGAAATTATTCGACCAACTATTACTCGATTTGCAACTCACTTTCTTACACTTCAAAGTTTGTTGAGTTGTAAAAATCAATTGCGAGCTATGATTACTAGTAAAGAATGGGTTAAAAATCAAAAAGGCATTATTGTATCTGATTTGATTCTATCTACTTCATTCTGAGATAAATGTTTGATAGTTGTGCAAGTCTTTGAGTCACTTGTTCGTGTATTAAGAATGGTAGATAGTGATGAAATGTCATCTATGGGAAACATATTTGAAAGTATACACAGGGCTAAGAATGCTATAAAGAAAACACTTTTAAAATTTAAGATAAACATTGAACCCTTCATCTCAATTGTGGATTCTTGATGGGATCATAAACTTAGTCGACCTGTTCATTTAGCAGGCTATTGGTTCAATCCACAATTTCAATATGACATGGATAATGAAACAAGAGTGTTGACAATGCAAGGGGTTAATGAATCTCTTCATCGGATATGTCAAGACAATGTTGATATGCTAGTGAAAATTAATTCAGAGCTAGATAAACTTAGATATGCAGATGAAGATTTTGGAATGCCAGCCACAATAGCTTCTCGTTATTCCTTGGTTCTAGGTATTGTTATTTTATTTAGATTATTTCTTTTGATTATAAATTTGGGTAAGATGACTAACCCAGTATATCTATTTTATTTTCAGCTATTTTGTGACAAATTTATGGAGCTTGTGCTCCAAATTTACAGAATTTGACGGTAAAATTTTTAAGCCAAACATGCAGCTCTTCTGATTGTGAACGTAATTGGAGTGTTTTTGAACATATACACACGAAGAAGAGGAATCGCTTAGAGCATCAAAGATTATGTGACCTTGTATACGTTCATTACAATCTACGATTGTTGGATAGGTAAGAAATTATGTAAGTGTATTATAATCTAAAAATAACTTCTATTGATTTCATTACATTCTAAATTTAATAGTTTATAATTGATGTCTACTATATATTTTGTAGGAAGAAAAAGAAGAAGCAATATTTTGATCCTATATCTTTAGAAGATATTGATCTTATGGAAGAGTGGGTGGTGGAAGAGGAGTCTCCTCTATTTACTAATTAAGATGTTGATAATTGGCTTCAAATGGATCAACCAAATAGTTCGTAGTTTACCAGAGATGACGAGAACTTTGGTATTCTATTTTAGTTTTATCAAAATTAAACTTTATCACTATTTTAGTAAGTTATGATTGGCTAATATTCAATTCTTTGTATGTATTTCTAAGAACTTTGACTGTTGGAGAAGAAGATGAAGCTCATGTTAGAATTTAATGTTAAAAATTATATGAGACTTTTTTATGATCATATATGTAGTTTTGAACTTAGACTTTTGATGAAGTGATGGATTTATGTTTGTAAACTTTAAAACTTAATGATGTTACTTCTTTGACTATTGCGTTGATATATAATTTGGTTATATGTATAGATTAATGTTTAGATATATTTATATATTTTTTAAAATTATTAAAATTTTATGACATCATAATTATATTATGATGATATCACGGTTCAAACCGATTCGATTGACAGTCTAACCGGTTCAAGTCGAACCAACTCATTGAGCAGTTCAGACACCGGTTCGGTTCTGATAACATTGTAACTAAGTTAAAAATATGGTTAACTTGAATTTAATATAGAATTCTAAACCCACCTTAATAGTTTGGTTAATATTTTTACCTATTCGGGTTAGCTTAATCAAATCTTGTCGGTGGAGACTTTTAGTTAAATAAGAGTCACTTTGATAAAGGGGTGAGTTAGGGACGGGTATCTCACCCCGGATGGCCCACCCTAACTCATCCCGAGTGACTTATTCCATCTTTTTAGTTGAATTTAAAAAATCTAAATTTATCTCTAACTAACTCTGGTTAAGGAATAAAGAGTCAAACAAGAATAAGTTATCCCATATTGAGTAACCCCTCTTAATCAGGTTTATCTCTTTATCAAAGTGGTCCTAAGTGAATTAGGAAGTCTTCTAAATATCAAAAGATTTTAAGAACTTAAAATTAGAAGGTTACATTATTTAATTTATATAAAACATGTATAACTAACATTAATCCTGCAGTTCCAAAGAATATTAACATTAATCCCTGTTCCAAAACCTTATACAGCAAACATCCCGTTCAGAAAAGCGCCACTGGCTCCGAGGTCAAAGAGTTAAGTAATTGCTTGGATGATTAGACTCTAATTGTGAGGCACATGATTTATTTGTAACGAAATATCTTTTATTATTGAAAGATCTCATGTTTGTACGTAATCTCTTAGGGTGACTTTGACAACCAAATACCGATAGGATGGGTGATTTATTCTCGTTATTCCACTTAATTGGGTTTGATAGTAAGGATAAATTATTCGGGTTAATCGTTCTGAGGTCAAGGATGAGTAATTTATTAGATAAAAAATAAATTAATTATTTTAGGTTAGGTAGAATAAGATTACATAATTTTATTATTCATTCATTTATTTTATTTTATTTTATATTTTAAATAGAATTAAAAATTAAAATTATCAACTTGATTAAATTTAACTTTAAAATAATTTATACTGATTTATCAAATTAACGTATCCTAATTTATTATCAAAGAGGGGAAGAGCTTCAAGTTCTACAGACAAAGAAGTCACAAACTGGCCAGTTCATTCGGAAAATCTTTTGATTTATGATAAATATTTTGATAAATATAACACATCTTTTAGGACGGGCATACGTCATTGCAGGGTAAGGTTTGCCGTCCCGCCCCGACCCGCACCGACCCGCACGACCCGACCCGACCCAAGCGGGCGCCGGGTCGCACGGGGTGTGGGTCGTGGCCGGGACGCACTGGACCGCATGGTCCCGTGCGTCCCGTCGCGTACCGGAGCGGGTCGAGGCGGGCCCGGTGTGGTTCGTGCGGGACGGCCCGTACGTGCCGGGTCGCCCATTTAGCGGGCCGGGGTGCGGGCGGGTTTGGCATCCGCAGCGGCTTGAAGGCGGTGGCCGGCGGGTGTGGGCGGTGCAAAGCGGCGGCGGACGGCGGCGGACGGCACCGACGACCGGCGATCAGAGGTAGGTGCCCTAAATTTTTATTTTAGGGTGAGGAGGGGGATGGGGGAGGTTGAGGATCGTGTAGATCTGCCACCGCGGGGGTGGGGGAGGGTGAGGGTGGGCGTCTGCGGCCGTCGCGGGCACCGTGAGAGGGGGAGGGGGGCGTCTGCGGCCGTCGGAGGGGGGAGGGGGGACGTCTGCGGGAGGCGGGCGTCGGAGGGGGGAGGGGGGGGGCGTGCGGCGGGCGTCTGCGGGCGACGGGCGTCACGGGCATGGAGGGGGGAGGGGGGGGCATGCGGCGGGCGTCTGCGGGCGGCACCGTCGGAGGGGGGAGGGGGGCGTCTACGGGCGTCGGGGAGGGGGGACGTCTGCGGGCGGCAGGCGTCGCGGGCACGGAGGGGGGAGGGCGGGCGTGCGTCGGGCGTCTGCGGGCGGCACCGTCGGAGGGGGGAGGGGGGCGTCTGCGGGCGTCGGGGAGGGGGAGGGGGGGTGTCTGCGGGCGTCGCGGGCCGGGCACCGTGAGAGGGGGGAGGGGGGGCCGTCTGCACCGTGAGGGGGGAGGGTGAGATGGGGAGGGGGGGGCGTCTGCATCGCCGCCGCCAGCTCCGGTGGGGGGCGGGGAGGGTGGGGGGGGGGGGTTGTTTAATTCTTTTTAATTTTTTAATTAAAAAATGTAGGAAAATATTTTATTATATTATTTAATATTATTAAGAATGTATTATTTAATTCATGTTATATAAATAAGATAATTTTTGTTTAATTTATGTTGTATAAATATCATTTTGATTATGTATTATTTAATTCATTTTGTAGAATTAATATAAATAATATTTAATTCATGTTGTAGAAATAAATTTATTTTTTGATGTGTTATTCAATTCATGTTTAAATATTAGATTTAATATAAATGTAATATTAAATATTAAATTTAGTATTGCATGTTGTAGAAATATTGATATTAATATCAGTATTAGTTGTAGATGTAAAATATTTTTAAATGCATAATGTATATTAGTTAATTGAATTGCATAATGTAATTTAATTTAATGTAAATATAAATTTAGTGTTGAATATTTTATAAATAATTTTAAAGTTAATTTATATGTACAATGTAAATTATTTAGAGATGTTTATAATTTATATGTGTCATGTAATTTAATTAGAGATGTAATTTTAAATATCTAATTAGTGATAAATAATTTTAAATTTAATGTATATGTATTAATTATAAATATTAACCTTATTTGTATGTTATAGAAATAATGATATTATTTTGAACTAAATTATATGAAGATGTATTAAATATTGAATTTAGTCTTGCATGGTACGCAAATAATAAAATTATGTTCATTGTTAGTTGTAGATGGGAAATAATATAATTTCATATTTTGAATTTCTTAATTTTAGGAGATAACACTCTATGGCTCCTAAGGAACGAACAAATGATATTGGGTGGTCACACGGAGTTTTGTTGGATGGCAACCGTAGGTGTTGGCGTTGTAACTATTGTAAAATAGAACACCGGGGAGGAGGGGTGTCTCGGTTGAAGAAGCATTTGGCAGGAGGAGCCGGGGCAGGATACTCTGAGGTTGCTGGGTGTACCCATGTGCCTAGAGATGTGAAACTTGCAATGGCTAGGCACCTGCGGGAGAAGAGAGCTGAGATGCAAGAAAAGGAAAAAAAGAAGAAAAGGGATCAAGCGGCAGTGAGCGGAATAGCAAGCGGCAGCAACGAGGAGGAATGTGCATGGACACCCAGTGACGAAGACGAACAAGCACGTACTGAGCAGGCTAATGTGTATGTCACTGTGAACGATCCATACGAAGCCGAGTTTCGTGAGGCAGTACGTCAGAGCAGGGAAGAGTCAAGACATCCCGAGGAGACTAGAGTCCGTAGTCGCGAGGCGGCGACGACCGGAGCATCAGGGAGTGGTGGTTCATCTACGACTCGACAACCACGAGGCATAAGGAGTTTATTGACTGGTGACTCGGGGACGCAAAGAAAAAGGACACAATCGATCAACATTGAAGATGTGGAGCCCGGTGCACTATCCCGAGAGCATGGCAAGCAAACGAGGATGGACGATGCATATGGCCAGAAGGGACCTAAATGGAAACTTGGTCAGGCTGTTGCAAAATGGTGGCACCACGCGGGTCTGCCTTTCAATGCAGCCAATAGCCCTTACTACAAGCCAATGTTTCAGGAAGCACAGGTCCTTGGGCTACACGTGCAACCACCTACAGCGAGAGAATTGGCTGGCGTATACCTTGATGAACAAGTTGCTGAGATCAAGAGTTACATTGACTCATTCAAGCAGAAATGGACAAAGTACGGAGTCACACTGATGTGTGATGGATGGTCAGGTACCACAAAATCTAGCCTGATCAACTTCCTTGTTTATTGTGACAGACATGTATTCTTTCACAAATCAGTGGATGCGTCTAGTCAAATTCACAGTCACCAATATATTTTGTCATTGATGGAGCAAGTGGTGACTGAGATTGGGGAGGAGTACATTGTGCAAGTGGTGACTGACAATGGGTCGAACTATAAGAAGGCTGGGAGGAGCTAATGAAGAAAAAACGGCACATTTTCTGGACCCCTTGTGCAGCACATTGTGTAGATCTGATGCTGAAGGAGATTGGGCAGCTTCGTATGGTAAAATCTGTGGTCGAGGTGGCACAAAAAATCACGAAATATATCTACAACCACACACTTGTATTGGCATGGATGAGGGAGCATTGTGGCGGCGAACTGTTGAGGCCTGGCATCACACGATTTGCCACCAACTACATCGCATTGCAGAGCCTATTGAAGCACAAGGATGGGTTGAAGCAAATGTTTAGAGGTGAGACCTGGCTGAGTTCCTCTTTTGCTGCTTCACGTGAAGGGGCGGAGGTCGAGGGGATTGTCAACACCTCGAATTTTTGGGATAGAGTGAAGGTATTAGTGTCATTGATAGAGCCACTGTATGAGGTTCTACGATGCGTGGATGGGGATAGAGTACCAACCATGGGGTTGGTGTACAGCAAAATAGAAGCAGCCAAGCGGAAGATCCTTACAACGTCCAAAAAATATGGACCCACCATTCTAGAGATTGTGGAGGACAGATGGGACAGACAAATGAGCCGCGATCTTCACATGGCAGGTAAACACTTACATTCTCGTCCAATCAATGCGCTGTGATTTTCAGTTGATACTAATATGTAATTCATTGTCTTACGATTGCAGCGTACTATCTACATCCGGCATTCCAATATGCTCGGGCCCTTGCTTATGACGATACGTTGATAGAATCGGTCAACATTGTGGTAGACCGATTGTCTTTCACCCCAACAGATGCTGCTGATGCGTTGAATGAGGTATACTTGGATATTTTAACATTGACAATATTAAATGAAATATACACTTCATATTTTTTGATATTGCAGATGAAAATATTTAGAGAGGGAATTGGTTCATTTGCGACACCTAATGCCATGGCCAGTCGTGATAGACTCGACCCAGGTAATGTCTCTTCACAATGTACCTTCTATATCTCGAGAAGTAATTTTAACATCTAATTATTATATTGTACGTGATCTGTCTTAAACACAGCTGAGTGGTGGCTAAATTACGGCACAAGTGCACCCGTATTAAGGAAGATCGCAATGAGAGTTCTATCGCAAACATCCTCGTCGAGTGGGTGTGAGCGGAATTGGTCGACGTTCTCCTTCTTGCATACTAAGCTGAGGAATAGGCTAACACACCGCAGGCTAGACAAAATGGTGTATGTTCATTACAACATGAGGCTAAAGGTCCGGCATGTACAAATGGATACAAGGAGAGGAGAGGGAGATTACGACCCAACGGATGCTGTGTACTTGCGAGACGATGATGACCCTATGGTAGCATGGGTTGCAAGAGCGACAACCGAGCGTGGTGAGGCAGAATTGGACGAGGAGGCTGAAGAACCTGGCGAGACACCACGGCCTAATACTTTTCTCGCATCAGCTGTACAAGAGGCAGTCGGGGAGGGAGATGACACCCATGTGCATTTGGGTGGTGACGAGTCAGCAACGGGACGTGATGATGAAATTAATTTAGATGAAGACCTCGTCATTGGGGGTGGAGACACATCGTATGCGTACGATGATACAGCATGGGAGCGATTGATCCAACCCCCATTAATTGAGCGTCAAGAGCCACCTCAGGTGAATTAATACATGAAAATCGAATCACAAATGTCATTAGATAGCGTAGTCATATATTGATGTATGATAGCAATATATTGCAGGTCGGTCCGACAAATGACAACATTGCGGGAGAACAGTGGTCCCGAGTTGCTGCACCGCGGCATTCAATATCTGCGGAACCAAGAAGGTTATCCACTTCAAGAGAGGCTAGGGGGAGTTCCTCATTTAGAGAGGTGAAATTATATTGTCATTTCTACATTTGTTAATATATAATTCATTGGTAATTGAATATATTCTTCTTTCAATTGTGTAGTCTTCGGTAGCATCGAAACAACCATCTCAGTCTACTGCGCCCCGACGCTCAACATCTAAGGCTAAGGCACCCAATCAGTCGTCTCAGGTATACGTACAGACTTACACAATAGAAAGTAAGTTGAAAATTTATCTAAGCAGGCTTCTGCTTCTCAGGCATCTAGAGGGACACAACATGCAGCAGGTAAGCCGCCCCCTGCTCCACAGAAGAAAAAATCATCATGGACCACATTATTCACCAGCAAGAAGGACAAGGGACCACCATTAAATCCGATAGATATTGCAGACATGGAGACATTAGATCCCAATGCAGATGACGACACTCCCGAGCCCTCTGTTGAGCCCCGCATTAGTGGGAGTCATGACTCCGATGCTGATAGTACACCGACAGGGTCTTCATCCCATGGAGGTGGTGGTTCTCAAGGTGGCCAACGGAGTCCTCGTGAGAATACTAGTGCTGGTGGCAGAGAGTACAGTAGTGGTCATAGTAGAGGTCGTGGGGGCCGTCAACATGGCGCATGGACAGAGGAGCAGCACTTCACACATGCCACGCAAGATGAGGATCACGGTGCTCCACCGGCAGGGACGAGGCGGACAGTTGATCATTGGGATCCCTACTATGGAAGTTCGGTTGCAGACAGTACAAGCTATCAAGACATGTTGTCTGATTTTGAGAGGATGAGCACACATGACTCCCAGGGATCTGGAAGCTCGTATGGACGGTCATGGCCGCAGCAGCCGATGTATCATGGCGACTCAGATAACAGTAGTTCATTTTTCCCATCGTATCCATATCCTTATGCCGCAGCTACGTCAGTAGAGGTCGTGTACGCACAAGGTTCGCAGCAGTATGAATACTACGTACGCATGTACTGGGAGAACTATTCAGGTTCAATGCGCTATGAAGACTATCTGTCCTATCTGCGGACCACATTTAATGTCAGATTGTTTGGAGATGGGCACTGGCCCAGTTTGGGTCCATAGTCTTTATTAGTATGTATCATTTGGTTACATTTATAACTAACTAATAATTAATTGTAGATTTCTTCATATATAGAGTTCTGTACTTGTCATTGAAATTACTAATGTAAACTTTTACATCATTTGCAGGTCATCATGGACGGACGGCGTCACCCTGCGTGGGAGCATGGATACTCTGTTGAGGGTGATGGACATGTGCACTGTAGATACTGCGAACATCGCGTCACCGGCATACACAGGTTTGCGGAGCACCTTGCGGGAGTGGGACGCGATGTTCGTGCATGCGACCGAGTTCCGGGAGATGTCCGACATTCCTTTCGGACACAGTTACAGGATAGATACGGTTCTCGTAGCACACCGAGGACATCTTCTTCTACCTCCCGGGTACCTCCACCACGAGCACAGGGCGGAGCAGGATCTTCCTCCACGTCCAGAGTTCGAGCAGCACCTGCACCAGTCGCACATGATAGAATTGAAGCTATAGATGTAGTGAGGACTTTTTTTACAGATTTTCATGTACCCTCCACCGCAGCACACGACCCATCATTTGTGCAGATGGTTACATATTTTCAGTCCCACCCACATGTACCTCCACCCACTAGGATAGAGTTAGATTATACGGGTGATCAGTCTCATGTATCTGATGATGAGTTTTGGGATTCAGGCTTCACTGATGACGAGGATTAGTGAGTTTTGGGATTCGGGCTTCACTGATGATGAGGATTAATGAGTTTTGGGATTCGGGCTACACAGATGAGGAGGATGAGTGAGTTTTGGGATTCGGGCTTCACAGATGACGAGGATTAGTGAGTTTTTGTATTTTATACTTCATGTATGAATGTTATTATTATGTCACTGTTTACTTTTACATATTTAGTAATTAAAATATATTTTTATGTATTATATATAATATGATGTTTAATTAAACAGTGTAATATGTAATTTTTATATATTTAATTATGTATAATTTAGTATGGATCTATTATTATAAATAAATTCTACATTCTAATATTTTTAAATATATATAACATTTAATCTTTCAAAATAAATTTATTAAAAATTTAAAAAAATCAAAAAAATATCCGTCGAGAGCCCAATGGGGCGGACCGGGTCGCTGTGCGACCCGCACGACCCGACCCGACCCGCACCGAGACCGGGTCGGCCGGGTCGGGCGGGTCGACAAACCCTGTTGCAGGGTAGAATAATAAAAAAGAAATGCTTATATGTATACCTTAGAGTCATGCATATTCCATTCTATATCCTTGAATTCTTGATATTAGTATGTATATATTCATATTAAGAAATATTATTTTAATTATACCTCTCTTTCTCTAATACTATCAAAGTTAACAACATTTTCCGTTAAACATCTAGAATATAAAATTTTAAAGGGTATACAAAATAATATGAAAGATTAAAAGAGTGTACATGTTGTTATCTTAATTATGTGAGAAGATTAAATAAAGGTAGATTATTTTTTCTTATCTTAATTTATTTAAAATTGAATTACATAAACAATAGATAATGATAAGAATATATATATGATGAAATGTAATTTATTATTGAGTTATACGTGATAAATATGAAGAATATAGAGATGTAAAATAGAATATATAAGATTATCAAAATATACATATAATTATCTCCAAAAAACGTGAAGAATATAAATGCCGTTTTGCTGGCCTTGTAATGTTGCGTACACTTGTAATTTGCTACGAAGTCCGAGGAAGGGGGAACCTTCAATCTGAATCTCAGATAATTAACCCGATCTTTAAGTGGTGCGCACCAATATTATTAGAACCGAATCGATGTCTGAATCAGTCAATGAATTATTTCGTTTTGAATCAATTGGATCGTTCAATCGAATCGGTTTGAAACGTGCGTCATCATAATAATGATACATGGTCCGACCTGATTTTATAATCTAAGACAATAAGAAATAAAATATAATGGTCAAAATAAATAAACATACATGTATAATTATTAGTCAGGATTACGTAACTATATAAGGAAAAAAATAACAATAACATGGTTAAATAAATTGACCTTAAAATTTTGTAATATTTCGTTGGTCTCCACTCTTCACAATTGACATCTATACTCTTTTAAACATTTAAAATTTAAATATATTTAAAATAAAATAATAAATAACAGTAAATCAATAATAATAAGATAGTTTTGTTCACACATAAATATTATTTTGAATATCTATATATTTTTATATTTATTTTTTTTTATTTTAAAGGGTGAATCGAGTTGGACCGCTTCAGACCGGTTCACCGATCGAACCGCAGAGCGTCTGATTCACGCGATTCTTTAATATTAGACCAGACCGACCTTAATCGGATCGATTTTTAAATCGGTTCACGGTCAGACCGATCCAACCAACCAATCCGATCCGATTCTAATAACACTGATGCGCACGCGTCACCTTTAAATAGGAGGATATATACGTAGACTCCAAAATTTCGTACGAAGACTCTTTTCTTTCTTCAAGGGATTTAATAATTTAGCTATCATATTTTTTTATTTTTTTGCAACTATCATATATATCTTTTAATATTTTTAAGTTGGAGTCTCTAGTTTAGATCTATTGTGAACTTTAACCAGGGAAAGAATATGTATAAACCAACAGTTATGAAGTGTTGTCCTCTCTTTGAATCCAAAGGCTCCTAGGGGGCTCGGCGCGCAGCGACTTCTCCGTCCCCCACGATCGCCGGGGCCCCTCCCTCGCGGCTCTCTCGGGGGGGGGGGGGGGGGGGGGGGGGGGGGGGGGGGGGGGGGGGGGGGGGGGGGGGGCTCCCTCCGGGATTTCCCCCCCCTCTCCGGCTCCGTCTCCCCGTCGGGAGGTCCTAACCAGGTGAGTCCCACTAGGGTCTCGGCTGGGTTTTTGTCAGGGGGGCGTATAACCCTACCTGGAAGCGTACAGGGTTACCCCCTGGAAATCCCCTCCCCCGTCCCCTTCTCCTCCGACTTCCGCCCCCTCCGGCCTTCCCCTCCCCCGCTCATGTCGCCGCACCCCGCCCCTCCCCCTTCCTCTCCGTTTCCCCCTCCCTCCGCCTTTGCCGTCCCCCCCCTCCCTCCGACCTTCGCCCTCCCCCCCCCCCCCACCCTCCTTCCCCACCTTCCCTCCCCCTGGTTTCTCTGCGGTCCTCCCCCCCCCCCCATTTCTTTCTCCCCCCGCCGCTCTCACCCCGCCCCGTGACCCCCGCGCCCGCCGTCAGCCGGCCCCCATCTGCCCCCTTGGTTGGCTCTCCGCCCCCCTCCTTCCCCTCTTCCCCCCCCCTTTTCTCCCCCATTCATCCGCCTTTCCCTCGCCTCCCCTCTCTCACCGATCTTTCCCCTCCCCCGATTTCCCTCACCTCGCGCCGTCTTCCCCCCCCCTCCTTCTGCTCCGCGTTCCCCCTCCTTCCTCTTCCCCCCTCCGTCTGTCGCCTATCCTCCCCTATCCTTCATTCCTCCCACCCCCAGGCTCTGCCCCTCTCCAATTACTTTTGAAGCCCTCGATCCCCTGTCACCCAGCCCCGATCTTCCCCTCCGTCAGTTTGGGCATTCTCTCGGGCATCGTCGGAATACCAACCAGGTCTAAGTGTTGAGGGCTATGGATCCCTTTCTCGGTTTCGTAGATGCTCGAGATACTGCGCTTTCTCCCCGTATCCAATGGGATATCGGCCTCCCGAGCAATCTCTACTCACCGCCAAATTCAGGAGCGGTTCGGCTGCCATGAGCGCCTCGAGGAAGAATTCGGCCACCTTCAGCACCGACTGGCTCTTCCTCAGATCCTCTGGAGTTCTCACCGTTGGTGGTCTTATTGGCGTTATCTTCTCTGTATGTTTGGTCGCTGCGGTGACATCAAGGGCCAAGTATGGGTTACTTTACACTGTTTGGGTCTTATGTTCTCTCTTGTATGTCGCTTGGTCGACAGTTGGGACTGGGGTAATCTTCTCTGTATGGGTGTCTCTGCTATCCATGTACTTTCGGTATCGTTAATATGAACGAAATCATCATGCTTCCAAAAAAAAAAAACATGTAGGATTTCGTCCTCAAAAGATTACCTCACGATTTATAGATCCATGTCCGATGTACATATTTCAATAACGATTCATGCTTGCCCAGCCCCCAAACACGATGACAGCCGCATGTTGCGGCAGTTTTACGCGGGCACAGTTTCACCTCTATGTCCCCGAGTGGTTATTTCCTTAGTTTCTTATAAGACTGTCAATGGATTCGACTAGGTCACTTGATTTTAGGTTAAATTGTTGGTCTATTTTCAGCCCATGGATCGTTAATGTGGTCAACCCTCTCTAACCTCTCTCCCAATTAAGTGGTTACAAAAGGAGTGCTCTTCTCTCACATACCATATGAAAGGGTATCCAATTTATGCCCTCTCTCGAAAGTTTCGAGGGACTCACCAGTAGTAATGATAAAATTAACTGAAAATATCATTTTTTTCTCACAAAAAATCCATCAAGTGGTAGGACTATCAATAGATTCAATTCCAAAAGTCTACGAGTTTGGTCCGATTTTGAGTCAGGTCGTAAGATTCTTTTCGACCCGCGGATCTTTAGTCGAACTTAAAAGTCTGATTTAACTAGATCCACGGGCTGAGTTCGACCTCAGGGATGACTCGGTCCGTTCTATTTTTTTCTCTCTTCAAATTTTAAAAATTACTTAATTAAAATTATATTATTTTACTTAATTAAAATTTTAAAAACACTCTTTTTAAATAAATTAAATAATTAACCTCAAAAACTTTAATTAATTTATTAAGATTATAAATTTTTAAAATTTTAAATATATTATTTTATATTTTTATTTAATTTTTTGAGTCAGATCAAAGTTTATATTTTTATAAAAATATTAAGTCCGATCAGATCCGACTTTACATGACTCGGGTCAGAGTCTAACTCGGACTTTAATATTGATAAATCAAGTTTAACCGTTTAGCGCCCTACCAAGTGATACAAGAGACTAATAAACTGGCATCACTACTTCTGTATAATTTGGTCCCGTGGAACTGAATGCGTTTGGTGCAGCATACTGCACAGGACACAAAAGACGTTCACATCCTTATGTAGATGTTGCGTGTCCCTTCTGATCGAGAGTGCTTGGGCTTGCATGGGGGTGTTTGTCCAGTTAATTTGGAAGAACATCAAATTTTAGAAAATACTTATGTAATGCTTTTATTCTTCAATGAAAGAAAGACCCTTAAAACAAGAGTCCTTTATATTAGAAAGAAAGGACTACCAGAAAAAGAGATCGGTCGATGTGACTGCTTGGTTGCTTCTACGGTTAAAGGTTTGCTACACATGCTCTTGCTCCCAAGTGAAAAACAGTTTATAAGAATTAAAAATAATAATAAATTATTTTTTCACTCTTATATACTACTCCACTCCTATGAGTCTATAGATCATTTTTCACTCTCGTGGATTATTTTTCAATCCTATGACTTATTTTTCACAAATCTACAATGTTTTTGGGTTGCGTACAGGATGACTCTAGTTGTGCTGTGAGCAACGCATTTAAATGAGCACCTGGCCCTTGCAGCGAAGTGGACCGATCAAGGAAGGGGTTTGAATGCAATTCATTCTATTGGTAAAATTCCGTGAGCCCAATATCAGAGGCCGTCTAACCCAGAAAATCCAGAAGCCCTCCATCTTGGCCAGCCCAAATTCGTCCGTGGCCCAGTAGCTAGTCATCCATGTTTTGCTAGGAATCCAAGGTTAAAGACCTTTGCTTCTCCTTTCTGATCTCTCTCGTCCCTCCTTAAAATCCTTGACATTAAATGGCCTTTGGGGGGATTCTGTGGCTCCCCAATTTCCGAGCTCAATAGAAGTGGAGACTATAGCTCTTGCTCAGAGAAGGATGGTGCTCTAAAAGCTCTAGGAAGGAGGGGAGGTTTACATTCTCAAAAATTTTCAGAAAAAATTGAAGGACCACAAGAACAATTTTGTTAGCTGTTTTTTCTAGCATATTACCAAGCAGGAAGTAAGAGTTAAGATTCAAGGGTAATCACCATCATGGGGAGAGGGAGAGAGAGAGAGAGAGGCCCCATCCTCGATGTGCCCCTCTCTTTTTCCTTTCCTCTGGGGACGACAAGTCCCTTCATCCACCTGATCAAGTCCATATTCTATGTACAACATGACCTTTGAAACTTTGCCCACCACCAACGGGCAACTGCCAAATATTTACCCATTAAAATAGATAGCAGCCAAGATGGAGAGTGACGTTCTATAGTTGGTGATATGTGCAGCCATGTAGCAAGGGGTTGTCTACGTCTCAGCTTCTACCTGACCTCCAGTCTCGTCCCCGCTTACGTCCGGTGGCCTTTTCTCTGTCTCTGGACTGGGGTTGTGGAGTTGACGTGAGGAGTGACGAGGGTTGGTCTGGGTGGATAAACATGACAAGAGAGATGTGTGAATCGATAAAAGATGATACATGCGTGCTTATATGATTTGATCCCCACAGATCTATGCTTTCAACGTCTTTCTTTAAAATTAAAAAAAGAAGTGAATATCTAAATTTTCTATGGTGAATCATGATCATTACCGAGGTCGGCTATCAAATGGGATTAGTGAGGCCCTCTTATTAGTAAAGAAGATGAGAAAAAGAAAAAATTCGTTTGGTCCAATGCAGCACGATAATGTCAGATCTGATGGAAAATACTATGCGTGGGTAGAGTTTTTATAGTAGATCTAAGTATGAAAATTAAAAGGAATCAAACGATCAAGAAAAGTAAACTCATGTCAAAGTGCATAGTCGCTTTTTTAGAGTCGTTCTGTCTCTATTCTGGTACAGATAGGCTTCACGACGGAACTTCGATGCCCCAAGATACGATGACCCAAACCGATGGCGACGCGAAGGTGCACTCCAACTCGTGTTGCCGGGGGGCAAGAAAAAGAAGACGATGGGAGAGAGGAGTTCGAGAGAGGTAGCCGTCGGGTGAGAGCGAACCCTAAGCCGTGCCTCTCACAGGAAAATGACTCTCTTCAAATACACTCTTAGGAAGGGACTCTTGACCGAGTCATACCCATCCGCCCAAAGAGGGGAATCCGAAGAGACGCGAAAAGAATCCAAAAGACGCACGATCAAATGGTCAAAAATAAAAATAAAATAATTATCGAGAATCTAAGGCAAGACAATTCGCACGTGTGTGAGAAAGAGGGTGCGAGTCAAAGAGCCCACTAGCACAAACATGCCAACCTCCATAGACTCCTCAAAAGATGACACAATAAAGATAAGAGTCTTAATTAAAAGTAAATGGAAACTCTTTTCATTTTCCAATGTAGGACAAATCAACACAAAGAGAGACTGAAACCTTTTAAATTTTGAAATAGATATTCCAACAAGATCTAGTGCAACTTGATAAACCTAATCCATGGCGGTATATTGCGTCTCGTCGTGCCTTCGTAGGCGTGGCTCAACCAAGGCCCATGAAGGCCTCTCCAACTTACGAGAATTTCTCCAAATTCTCGAGCGAAATATTCACGAGCGTGCATCCTGGACGCCGCGAAGCTTGCCAACGGATTGGGCTTGCATCATGAGTCTTGCTGCCGTAAGAGCCGGGTCGCACTCACGTCACTGAGATGTCCGCCTCGAAAACTTTTCGTCGGGAATTGATGGGCGAGAGGACGACGGGAGATCCCCACGATCAAGTAATCCACCACTCCATGAACGATGCCATTGTTAAGTCAGAGACACGCCATTACCTCCTATATAAATACATCCCCAGTGGGACTTAGAAGGACACATGCAAATAGGCAGACATAGGGAGAGGGCATACATACGCAGACACAGACATATCGAGATATTTCTTCACATTCAGAAGAGGAGAGAGAGCTCCCTACGTGCTCACCTTCGCAGGAGACTCTAGTAGGAAAGTAGAGGGAGAGAGACCACTTCACAGTTATTCTCTTCCTGTCTCTTCGAACACTCCTTACACTCTCCGAGCACTCTCTCGAGTCTAGGGTATTCTTTTCTTTCTCCAAATTGTTCCTTCTTTTGGTTTACTCTTTCCGGACGGTTATGACTTAAATATCATAGGATTATCTGTTGAGATCACTCTCAGAGATCCTTCTGATGATTCTTTCTAGTGTTTGTGGGCTCTTTCGAGATCGTCGATTGTTCTTCGCGTCAAATAAATTCTAAAAGTGTATTACGAGAGGAAGAGAACACCTTTTAATCTCTACAAAAAAAATAAGTACGGAATCCACCCGTCTCATTGAGCATGTCCTCATTGCATATTTTCTCCGTGAATTTACTTTCATCAAAGCATCTGAAATAAGAACAGACCCCCCCCCCCCCACACACACACACACATACTCAACAGTTATTGCAAGATCAAAGAAAAGAAAAGAACGCAATTATGTGGTAGGTTCCGTGCAATTGTCTAACTAGACACAGGCGAAAGGGCCGACATATGAGCATTTAATAAATATCAAAATTTGACACGGATTATGTAGAACAACAAAAAAGAATATCACATTTGAAGTTTGAGAATGCTTATCTTATCATAATAACTAAGATTTTTTATTTTTTTATTTTTATATATCGATCGCAGTGTCCAGACATGTTGAAGGGCCAAACTAGCGAGCTCCCCCGTCCGTCGTCCTCCTGTTCCATGCCACCCATACAAAACACAACAGTGCATGCATCCACATGCAAGACAGACAGTCCCATTATTGTCTGAGCATATTTGTATATGCCGTCCCGCGGTGGGACTGTGTACACACCGATAACAACAAAATATGCACAAATGTATTTAGCAAGGAAGGAGGGGAGGGAGATTGTCCGGTGAGATGACAACATAATAAATGATTAAAACGTTCACTAAGATATTTGAATATTGAAGGTTGGAGACAGGAAGGCAGAATCAATTGCTTCGGCCGTAAAGACTACATCCTCTGCACCGCGGCCTACGTGCGCCTGTCCAGATGCATCACCATTTTGCCCGTTCGTTATCGGAGTGGCCGGGAGGACGGCGCAACCGACCAGAGAGAAGGGCGCGATGGATCTCATCTCTCCCTCACACCAAGGTTCGACGACTCGCTGATCCGTACCGGATCGGGTTCCCCCTGATCCGGTACGATACGCCCGACTCGGAACCGACTCGGAACCGACTCGAACGGACTCGGTCCGTCTTCCGTCAAATGTCTTCATAATCACCTATTCTTAATCAAAAAAATTATATTAAATGTTAATGAAGTGATAGCATGTAACCCATCAATATCTAACACCAAATGCATACTCAAAATACTTTTACAAATTTTCCACTCAACCACATTGACTTGTTAGAATTGGGTAAAAAATAAAATAGCGGCAACCTATTATTGATGACTTTGAATCCATGGTATCAGTCATCATTTTCATGCTTGAATATATACCAGACAATTGTCAGGAATGATCGATTAACCCGATCGAGAAATTCACAAATTGATGATCGATCGTGCACATCTGATACACATATACCTGTCGCAATACAATCCCATTATGAAAACCATGGTCTGGAAAATGCTTAGCTTCAACAATCATAAAGAATTAGCACATGCACACTCACAGACAGTCAGGCACACAATGATTTATCCTAAAAAGTTGCAAGTTCTGTTACGTAACCTTCAATAACCCACATAACTGATTAAATGCCTGCCTCGCAAAAAATGCTATAAAATTTTAGATGCTTCCCAAATGAAAAGAGAAACATTCAAAGGATTCCCAAATAAATGCTTCACCTGCAAGGTTGAGAAAATAGTGTTTGATAGCTACAAAAATGCATGCCTAACTATACTCCTTTCTTTTCTGCATGTCAATGGAAACAAAAATGCATTAACCATACTGTAAAAAAAAATTCCAATTTTTTATATCCAACTCTTGAGTCTTGGTTTCTATATGTTCTCTACTATGATGAAGTACTCATGGTTAAAAAAATGCTTGTAAAACTCTTTTTTAATGAATCAGATAGATGCAATAATGCCACAAAGATTGCACAAATGGCATACCAACTGGATGACAAAATTCATATTTAATTTTCATCTCCGAATCGTCTGCAATCATTCTATTTAGGTTACACAGCAGTTTTCAAAAAACTGAAAGGAAGAATGAAAGGAGACGACATACAGTGGATCCTGGGCAAGCTATCAAAAAAGCACATGAGAGTGGTCACTGCACAGAAAGGTCAAACAAATAAGAAATATATCTTCCCAGCAACAACCAAAAGGCAGAGGGTAATCTTGAAATTGGAGCAGTCAATAATAACAGCAATGTCAAAACAAATTCAGCTCAACACGAGTACACATAAGGATTTCAGCTCAACACTAAATATTAGCAACAACAATTCAAGGTTTAACATGTATTATCCTTGACAAACATACATAAATTATTTGTAAGTCTCCAAACTACACAAATGAAACACAAAAGTTCTGAAGTAAGATTCTTACCAAATTAACCAAAGAGATAACCTCACTTCGTCACTTTTCAAAAAAGGTAAACTTCCCTACATACCCTGCAGTTCACATGGAATATTTTGCATGAACCATATGTTTAAACTTTATATTGTCCATAGCCTCCATATACATCATGGCAAAAAGATAAATATGTGCCGCTAATACAAGAGTCCATAATACATAGAAAAGATAGTCCATACATATATCATGAAAAAAGAAAACCTGCAAGTCAATCATCATCACCAGAAAACTCAGTATTTGACGACGATTCCCATAAGTTATCATCTTCACGCTGAGATTCTGGAATTCCAAACTGTAAATGTGCTGCGGTGGGTGGCGGTGCATGTGGATGTCTCTGCACACATCTAATCATGTTGACATATGATGGTGCATGTGCAGCACTGGGTGGTAAATCAAACTCTACAAAGAATGCCCTCACCACATTTACTAACTCTGTTGGAGGTTGCAACACTGTGGAGGAAGAGGCTGCTACTGTGGAAGAAGAGGCTGCTACTGTGGAAGAAGAGGCTGCTACTGTGGAAGAAGAGGCCGGTGCTGTCGAAGAAGAGGCTTGTGACGACTCGAGAATCCGATTACCGGGAAGGCCCGATAACCCGAGACTCGCACCGCCGCCCACGAGCCGGGAGGGCTCGGAAGGGCTAAAAGGAGTGTGGAGGCACAAAGAAATAGGAAATAAAGCAGGACAACTCAACAAATAACAGAAATAAATAAACAACTACAACAGAGTCCAGTCCAACAGAAAGTACAGTCTAAAGCAGTAAAGCGTACCACATGCCAAGTGAACACTCGGCCCGGCAAGCTGGCAACAGAGAACCTCCGCTCCGCACCCTCGAACCACGAGGAAGAACCGCTACACCTGAAAAGCAGGGAATGAGTCTCCAAAACAGAGACTCAGCAGGGATCCCGCGGAACCCCAACCGGAAACAACGGCGGTAGCGGAAAGGAAGCTACAACTACAGCAGGAACAGCAACCCGGTGGCCGGTCAAAACTCGGCACTACAGCTACTCCTACTGCCAGAAGGCAGACCTCGATCACGCAGTCGAAGCTACCAAACTACGCTAGTACCACCTACCGAAGTAAAAACACACGGCAACCACGCCGTAGAGGCCTGTCCCCCGGACAGCCAACCTGGACACGCTGTCCAAGGTGCAACCCCGACCATCCGATCGCGGGTACCGCACCACAAGACGGAACCTCGGTAAAGCCACTAGCGCTAATCTCACAGCGCAAGAACATACACACGCGCCAAGATGAAACAACCGAACTCACCGGTCAACACGACCAAAAACCCGAAGGTCAAAGACACAGAGACTGATAGTCTGACACTCCGTACTCGACAGGAGTACCACCCACTAGAAGCACAGCCGGTAGCGTCCCCTGACGTCTTACACCGCACCGCAGGTGAACCGCCTGACGTGGTAGGTCCTACCCGAGACGCGAACACCGTACAAGTAACCACAACAAGTGACTAGCTGGGGTCACGCCCGTCGACGTGCGTCCACAGTCCCCAACCACGTGTGCACACACAGACCACGCGTCCTAGGTCTGGCCCTCTGACTGGTTTTCCCCCGCAGCCGGACTCTGGCTACGACGAGGGGCCCGACAGAAACCAGTCTAACCGTCCTCAGGGTAAGCCCGTACACCACTCCCTGGTGCGACCAGCACACGCGTACTGGTAGGCTACGACTAGTGGAGGGTCACTGAAGGAGTAGACTCTCAACTCAACGGAAAACAACGTCCGAATCCGACGACGTACGGGGACCACCCCACGTACCGGCCCCGTCGCACGGTGACCACAGTCGGAGAAGAAACGGGACTCACAGTCCACGGCCACGCACGCACCGTGCGCGAGAGTCGAGAAAACTCGAGTGGCACTAAGCCACTGGACTCTAGGCAGTCCTCTAGACGCACTACACCCAACGGTCCTTGAGTCACAAGACTCGGGGTCAAGACCGTTGCACGCAACAGCACAAGGCCGTCAATCTAATCCAATCTCTAGGTCTAAAACCACGGTAGCACAAGTACCGAGACAACACACAAGTCGCCAAGACCACTCCCTCGGGAAGGGAACGCAAGGGACTAAGGCCACTCACACGGGCCACACGGAAAACACAGAAGCACGATTCCCAAGGCAGCACGCAAGCCGCCACGACGATTTCCCATCTTGAAGCAAGTGGGAAACCTCCAGCCCCAGGCCGGACAACTGGACTCACAGTCCAAGGCCAAACACATGGCCCACACGGGAATCGCCTTCCAAAGGAACCCACGATATGCGGGGGAGACCCCACCGCACACACACCGACACACGGTGACTCGATCAAGCGTAACACAAGAGCCCGGAACACGTGGGGTCACCCGGACCCACCACACCTACGGGCACGCTAATCGAGGAAACACGGTCCCTCCCGACACCCCAGAAACACGGACACAGAACCCACGGGGTGTCCAGGATACTCACAAGGCCGGAGGTCGACCACTGGGTCCCAACCGGGTCGACCGGAGACCAACACAATGCGAACGGACGCTAAAAGGTCACCCGGACCCTTAAGCGCACGGACACGTAAAACGAGGTAAACGGAACCTCCAGACACCCCAAAACACGGTCACGAAACTCCACTGGGTGTCCAAGGCACACACGGCCCACGAGGAGCACGATCATTCGCAGACCGCCCGCCCCGGGCAGCCCGGCTGGTCACCTCCAAGAACGCGCTACATGTGCATAGCGCGTTCAGCCAGAACGCGCTATACGCGCCTAGCGCGTTCAACACGAACGCGCTACATGACCATAGCGCGACCAGGCCAGGTCGCGCTATGATCCTATAGCGCGATAACCAGAACGCGTTGGGGCCGTAAGGCGCGACCCAAACCGCCTTACTGTTCATCTTCTCCGATGAACGCGCCCTATCGGGGCAGCGCGACATTCAAGAACGCGCTACTGGAGTATAGCGCGTTCTCAGTCCGCACCCGGAAACGGTGGAAACCGCGGGAAAAGCCATGCCACGCCCCGTTCACCCCCAGGTGAAGGGGAAACAAAAGGGGAAACCTTCCCCAAGCCCCTAGGCATGCATCTAAACCCCTGGATCGCCCAAAAACACCATAAAACGGGAGATCCGGCTCACACCCCAAAAACATGCATTTTGCCCAAAACGCCCCGTTTAGCCCGCTCGGCTCACCACGGCCTACGAAACTCGCGGGAAAGGAAGTACACGGGCTGAGGGTCCATCACCCTACCTCCACCGAAGATTACGCGCACCGTGGACGCCGATCCACGAAGAAAACGCCGTTGAAGCCTCGCCGTTCCACGAACTCACGGCCGAGCTTCTACGCGCCTCCACGGCCTCGATCCTCATCCATCCTCGCCCGTGCCTCGCCCGCGCCGTCCCCGCCTCGCCCATACTCCGCCCCGTCGGCCGCCGGAGAGAGAGGGAGAGAGGAGAGAGCGTGAGAAGAGAGAGGGAGAGAAATGAGAAATGAGAGGGGGAGAGAGAGAAAAAGCTATTTATAGGAAAATCCGGAAAATCGGAAAAATCCAGAAAAATAGAAAATCACACCCTCGCGATCCTCGGAGCGCACCGATCGCAACGGTACCACTCGCGCCCAGGTGAAGGGCCCGGTTCACCCGCAACGAGGTTCCGAAGGGAAAGCCAAAACCCACGCCGGGAATCGGAAAACACACGCGGAAAAAGTCGCGGAACGCCTCCGGGCCTCCGAAACGACTCCGGATCGCGCCGATCCGAACACGAAAGATGTCCGAAACGAAATTTCGGACACAACGGAGCTGGACACTCCGAGAAACCAGATCCGGGACCCACGAAGAAGGATCCGAAAAACCTGGGGCATTACAAGGCTGCTACATGCGTAACAAACTATGAACGAATATGGGAAGGAACAGATGGACATGCAATACAATCTCTGCCAAGTCCCGCAAGATGCTCAGAAAATCTATGTATGCCGCTAACCATATGCTCACAGTACATGCAATGAATCCGTCGATCATCCGGCCTCGTGTATCCATGTTCCCAAGCCGGGTGGCGTCGGTCACGCGGCATCTGCAAGATACAGAAAATACACAAAGTTAAGTTATAATACAAATGCATAAATAAACTACAAAACAACATGAAAGACTATACTTCCTTTCATTAAGAAACCAATCTACATAAGGTTGGTGAAAACAAAATTTAACATGTATTATCTTTGACAAACATACATAAATTATTTATAAGTCTCCAAACTATACATCTAAAGATTTAAATGAATTCAACAAGCAACAATGCAATATCCAATGATCAACAGGTAACATCTAACAGTACAATTAAAGTACAAAACAACATAATGATCCTACCTAAATACCATAATAACCCCAGTAAGACTGTTGCTGAGGGTCGTAATATGAAGATGCGGAACTTGTATCGGCCCCTTCCATATCTCCATGCAATTGAACTTGATATGTGGCCATCAAATATGCCTGATACTGAGCCCATGACATGTACGCTGAATACATATTACGGTATTGCATCATGTAATATGCATAATGTTGGGATCCTGAAACATACACAACTGGGACAACATGAACATGTGCATGGTAACCATATCCTGTAGTAGGATGTGCAACTGGAGCTGGACGTGTAGGCACACTAGAATGATCACTGTCTGAAACCATCAACTCCCCCCACGTTCCGATAGCACCTGTCCGACGTGTAGGGATGGGACGAACACTAGAGGAAACTGCTGAAGATGAGTCATAATCTTGTGTACTCAATCTCTCAAAGTCCGATAGCATACCCTGGTAGCTACCACTATCAGCCGCAGAATCACCAGCTCTCCTCCTAGCATTAAATGGCAAAGGAGCACCATGATCAATACCATCTTGAGTAGTATGTGTGAATTCTGACTCCCCTGAGAAATGTGTGCGCTGTGAATGTCCCCCCACATGTGTGAACTCTGACATACCACCATTACCCCCAACGGTACCCTGTGTGCTGCTAGATGAATCATCACTGATGGTGCGCTCAGTATCAGATCCTGGAGATATCTGTGTTTCTGCATCGGGATCTACTAATGGTGGTTGCTTTTTATTTTTCCCTCTGCGAAATCCAAACCACCCCTTCTTTGGGAGAGGGTGAGGTGGTGGTGGGTCCTTCCCAATCTTTGACCCTGAAGTGTCTTTCCCTTTCTTCCCCTGCATCTGTCGCTGAGATGTCTGTGAAGAAGCACCAACTGTTCTAGATCTCTGCAAAGATGGAACACCCCTCTGCGTAGAAGATGTATCCCGTTGTGGTGGTGGCTGTAAGGGTGCAGGCTGTGGTGGTGGTGGTGGTGGCCGTGAGGGCGCACGCTCCTGTGGTGGTGGCTGTGACGGTGGCTCCCGAGTGCTCCCTACAGTAGGACCCTGCATCATCCTTTCCCACTCAGCATCATCATCATTAGCTCTCCTACCTCTGCCTCTCCTAGAAGTGTCAAGTAAAATGATATCATCTTCTAAGTCTATCTCATCATCCTCTGCCACTGTCTCATCAACATGACATGTCCCTGCTATACCCTCTGCATCTGATGCTGCAGCTGTGGCCAAGAAAGTGTTCGGGAGAGGTGCATCCCCTGGATCAGGGGCCTCCTCGTCAAGCTCATATTCACCTCGTTCTGTAGTTGTCCTTGCGACCCATGACACGATAGGGTCCTCATCGTCACGGAGATATGCAGCATCTGTTGGATCATAATCTCCTTCCCCTTTTTTAGCATCCATCTGTATGTGCTTCAACCTCAGCCTCATATTGTAGTGCACATACACCAACTTGTCCAGCCTTTGATGTGTCAACCTGTTCCTTATCTTTGTATGTATCAAAGCAAATGTGCTCCAATTCCTCTCACACCCACTAGAGGATGCTGTTTGAGACAATACCTTAATAGCAATGTTCCTCAAGATGGGTGAGCTGCTTCCATAATTCAACCACCACTCAGCTGTAAAAGAATAAATATGACATCCTTAATTTTGTAACATGAATGATACAAGGGAAAGTAATCATTGTATGAGAAAGAGTATTTTACCTGCATCACTCCTCTCCCGACCAGCAATGGCTGATGGTTCTGCAAATGACCCGACTCCCTCTCGAAATTGTTTAATCTAGCAACAAAGAATGCATACATTAATCACCATATGACATCCGTACTACGGTTGTTCTTCAAGACTGTAGGAGCATAGTGTATACACTCTTTACCTGATTCATTGCATCTGCTGCCTCTACGGGAGTTTTGGACATGCGTTCCACCACCTTTGTGACGGCTTCTATCAAATCATCATCGTATGATAGCTCTTTCTTGTAATGGAACGCAGGGTGGAGATAATATGCTACATTAAAAAGTGAACAATACAATTGAGAAGTGCACACTTGTAAAACCTTGTTAAAATGAAATTGGTATAAAATAAAATGATGCATAAAGCTCACCTGCCATATGCAAATCACGGGACATTTGTCGATCCCACCTATCTTCCACAATACTCAAGAAATATGGAGAATATTTGGGAGACACCTGTTTCATCTTCTTTTTGGCAGCCTCCAACTTTGCATACACCAAACCTAATGTTGGTGTCCTGTCACCATCAACAACTCTTAGGACTTCATATAATGGCTCAACAATATGGACAATTTTCTGCACTCTTTCCCAGAAATTTGTGCTATTGATCAACTCTTCTACCTCTTTCCCATCACGAGTGTTTGCAAAAGAAGAGTCTAACCATACACGACTCCTAAACATTTGTTTGAGGCAATTATCATGCTTTAGAAGACTTTGAAGTGCAATATAGTTGGTTGCAAAACGAGTGATTGCCGGCCTCAACAACTCACCTCCTGTGTACTCCCGCATCCAAGCAAGCACAATGTGATGATTGTATATAAATCTTGTTATCTTTTGCGCTGCTTCAACAATTTTCTTCACCGCCTCAAGTTGCCCAATATCTTTCAGCATCAAATCAACACAATGGGCTGCACAAGGTGTCCAGAATAGGTGTGGTCTCATCTTCATCAACTCCTCCCCTGCTTTCTTGTAGTTAGATCCATTGTCTGTCACAACCTGTACAATAAAATCTTCTCCGATTTCTTCCACCACTTCATTCATTAATTGTAATATGTAGTGGTAGCTGTGGATTTTGTCTGATGCATCAATGGACTTATGATAGAAGACCTGTTTTTCACAATAGACAAGAAAATTAATCAAGCTACTCTTAGTGGTACCTGACCAACCATCACACATAATGGTGACTCCAAACTTCTGCCATTTTCTTTTGAAAGAAGCAATGTATTCCTTTATTTCTTGAACTTCCTCATCAAGATACCTCCCAGCCAAATCTTTTGGAGTCGGAGGCTGAACATGCAAACCTTGTTGTTGGGCCTCCTGGAACATGGTCTTGTAGTATGGACTATTTGCTGCATTAAATGATAACCCTGCATGGTGCCAGAACTTTGCCACGGCCCTTCCCAATTTGTACTTTGGTCCTTTCTTATTGTAGGCATCCTCCATTCTTGTTTGCTTCCCATGTTCCCTAGAAAAGACATTGGGATCCACATCTTCAATTGTGACACCTGTGCTTCTTTTTCTTTGACTACCTGAAGGAGGGGGATTTGTGAAGTAGCTCTTGATATTGCTTGTTGAATGACGACCTTGAATCGGTCTTGATGCAGGAGCCCCTGAACCTCCACCTTCATCATATGCAGATCTGTCAAAATGAACTCTATGAGATCTCATCTGATCTCTCTCCCATGCTTCAGCCCTGCTTTGATGCATAGCCGAGCGAGTGGCATGAGAAGGTGGAATCCCTCTCCCTTCCGTGACCTCCTGGACATCTTCCTCGTCAGAACCTGTCCATACCTCATCATCATCTGAATTTAATGAGCCTCTGCCACTCATCATCCGTTCAGCTGCTTGTTTTTCTGCCTTCTTCCTCTGCTGTTCGACTTTTATCTCTTTTAAATGTTGGACCATTAAATCTTTGATCTCTCTAGGTACACTCTTGCATGCATGGATCTCATTATATCCCACTAATCTGCCTCCTGCAAGATGTTTCTTCAAGCGGGAGACTCCACCCCCCTTTGCAATAAAACCACAATAGTTACATTTGAAGTGGTGTCTATTTCCATCTATCATGACACCATGTTGCCACCCAATATCGTCGCTTTGTGTTCTCCGAGGCATCTAAAATCACATGCAAATTAAAAGCACAATTATGTAATACATTAATTTTAAATTATCAAAAAACTATTTCATCGTGGAATAAGATGTTTCACCATGGTGTGAAACCTACTAGTTTAGAATCAAAAAATAGTTTTCAATTACATTAGTGTGAAACTAATCTAATAATAGTATTTCAAAAATAGTCTAGAATCTAAAAATATAATAGTATTTCTACTTTAACAAATTACAATTTTGTTAGATAATAACAAATTACAATTTTGTTACATATTCTAAAATATAATTGTATTTGAGAAATAACAATTTCAAAGATCTAAATCTAAACTTTAGATAATCACACCATAACAATTTATAATTTTGGTTGAACCTAACATATATAAATATAATAGTATTTCAAAAATCAATGAAAATATAATGTCATGCTTTCACATGGAAAGCTTGGATTAGGGGTCAAAAACGTCGTATGAATTTCATACATCCTTTACCTAGATTAAGTATGTAATAATTTTCCCCTATTTTTAAAATTTTATTATTCTTTCCCTAAAATTCAAATCTATCTTAGATCTAGCTTAAATGTATGCAAATCAAGAAGGAAATATGCCAAACTCTAGCCTAAATCAATTACAAGATCATTTTATAACAAGTAATACAAAAAAATTGAAAAAAAAAATAAAACTAAACCTAGAAATCGAAGCAATCGGGTTTAGGGTTTACCTCCGATGGTGAACGTTTGCTCCGCTAAAACCGCCTCCAATGCGCACAAAACCGCCTCCTTCCGGATGCTGAACCGTCTCCGGGGATGATTCCGCCTCCGTTCGTCTTCTTCCACGTCTGGAACGACCGGATCGCAGACGTCTGCAACGAAGGGGGCGTTTCTGCTTCGGGCGTATGCGAACAGGCCGACGAGTACATCTCAGCTTTAGTATCGTGCGCTTCGGATCGCACAGACTCGGGTCCGGATCGTATCCGACTCGGATCCGACCCGTCCGACCCGCGCGAGTCTATTCGATCCGAAACCGATCCGAAACCCTTGTTTTGACTCGCCCGATTCAATGAGTATCTTGACCCGTCTTCCCTCTGATCCGGTACGGCACGCCCGAGTCGGGCCGGGTCGGACCGAGTCGGCGAACCATGCCTCACACACAAGATCGTTAATCAAGAACGATTAACATGCTCGACTCTCTGAGATCGAACACGTTAACCGTGCTCGATTAACAAAGGAACCCTTAGGGCCAGTTTGATATTAGAATAGGATTAGATAGAATACACCATTTCAGGAGACATCTTGACCGACCCCAAATGAGGTATTCGATGGGAGGAGTTCGAATGAGAAAGTGCGTGATTTTTGCTACTTTTTGTCTAATCTAATCTCTTTACCGAAGTGACATCAAAGTGGAATGGCACCTGAGCCGGTGAAACCGGGTGAGAATCGGGGAATAGGCCACCCCAATTTCACCCATTCTATTAACAAAGCCGCCCTTAGAGTTCTTCAACATGGGTCTTAATTAGACCCAAGACCCGAACCATTTAGGCTCTGCAATATCTGGCCTGGATAATCCTGCTTACCCGTTAAAAGAATACTTAATTTTCATAATGATCAAGAAATATGCAAAATATTTATGAATCTGGGCACCAAGTTAGGATCATTTATTAATTACTCTTATGAGTTTAACTTAAAAAAATCGTGGGCATGTGTATTTTAAAGTTTAATCTTGTGTGATCACAAATCAAATCTAAACTGAATCTGTTTGAACTATGTCCAATACAAACTTGAGAGTATACACATCCCAGCTACATGCAGCTGTACTTACAATCTTAATTAGTTGCATACAACTCTCATTAGTTAGATTTGGATAAAATCTATTAAAAATAATCTCAATATATAGAGACCGCTAAGGTGAGAATTCACATCATCGTGTTATGAGTCTTCGATACTCTTAAAATTATCTAGGGTCTAGCGGATTAGGGTGGAGGAGCAGATGAGAGAGAATCGGTGGATCTCACCGCTCTCCTCACACACAGAGAGACTAATCGGAGTCGATTAGCTCAATCGACTCCCAAGAATCATCGACTCCCAAGAATCACTTACGCTAACTCTGCCGGATTAACAAAGTGGCCCCTAGAATTTGATCGTAACCATTAAAAGCAAAGCAATCTATATGGACATTGATGCCACCATTTTCATTGAGGCTGGTTATCAGCTAATGTGAACTTTTAAATGACTGAGATGGAAGTTTATCTTGGTCACATATTCAGGTTCAGGTTAGGTTTGTCAACGAATCCAAATGACGCCATATATATATATATATATATATATATAACTATTGTCTATTAAAAAATCTGTAAATTTTAATCAGCATCTTTTAGTCAATCTATTTGTTTTAATTGAGTTAGCACGAGAGATTATGTTATTACAATCTGTTCGAAAATTCTGTCAATATATATCTTAAATTTTTTCACTGCTTCTATGTATATACATGTACATTATATCATCATTTTTCTTATGATTTACCTATATTTTTAGGTCAAAAATCTAACTAACAAAGCTTAAACAGTTGGAGCGCATTGCTTGGATTATTCAAAAAAATAGATCAAGATTGGATACAAATAAAATTTATAATTATATATTAAATAATAAAATAAAACCAGATAATTTAGATAGTGATTCGGAGCGGGCACGGTTCGTCACACGTGGCTTTGTATTTACTGCTTTGACAAAACCAATCCACAAAGAGGCGCCCGGAAACTTGATTAGTCAGGCTCACTGCAACTACGGCGCATGGTTGCAGCGTCTCAACCGCAGACAGGGCCGGGGCCACCTTCGTCTTCCCACGTTATGAAAGGTATAAAAGAAGAAGCCGGCCACGAGAACTCGTCCTTCTCCTCCCACGCCCCCGCCCTGCTCCTCCTCCTCCTCCTCCTCCCTTCCCCCCACCGCCGCTCCAGCGCCCTGCAGCTCTCTTTGCTCGTCGTGGGAACCACCCAATCTAAGACTGCTCCCCCCTCCCTTTGCCATAAAAATACACATAAGCCTCTCTACACAGTACACACCTTCGTCCCCGGCCCGTCTCCCACCATCCCCCACCCTAACCCTTTTCCTGCCTTTGCCTTTTCTTGCCACCCCCACTCCCCCCCCTGCCATGTACCCCCATCCTTCCCTTCACCATCCTCCCTCTGCCCAGTAATGATTTCCCCCTCACCGGTGTTACTGTTTGATGGCCCGAAGGGGAGGTCTGCAGGGAGCAGCCGTCTGAGCATTCTTGTCCTCTGAGGGTTGGGTGCTCCTGTAACCCTGTTGTTCTCCTCGGTGCCTTCCCAACACACACGGAGACACAGGGAGGAGTTCCCCATCATATATATTTTGGCCGGCGTTCTCCTCATTTGCAACGCTGGTTGGGTTGGGTTGCTCCTGTCACCTACCTTTCCTCTTCTCCTTGATCACCCGGGGCGGCGGCGGCTTCATCGGGTGGTGCGCAACTCATGGCGCAGCAGCAGCAGCGGCAGTTCCAGGTGGGCGGCAGCAATGCTGGCGGCGGCGGCGGCGGTGGCGGCGGGGGACAGCCCGGGGACACGACCTACACGAAGATCTTCGTGGGGGGACTGGCGTGGGAGACCCAGAGGGAGACCATGCGGCGCTACTTCGAGCAGTTCGGGGAGATCCAGGAGGCCGTGGTCATCCGAGACAAGAACACCGGCCGGTCCAAGGGCTACGGTTTCGTGAGCCCCATCTCTTCCTCTCCCTTGTCTTCCTCTTCCCCCCGCAGGCGATCCGCTCCTTTCTTCTGATCAGTAGTGTGGTTTTGCTGCGGCGTCGTCTTCTCCTTAACAGGTGACCTTCAAGGATGCCGAGTCGGCTAGGAGGGCCTGCCAAGACCCGGCGCCGGTGATCGACGGCAGGAGGGCAAACTGCAACCTCGCGTGCCTAGGGGCGGCGACGCACCATCGCTCCCGCCCGCCCACACCCCAGCATGGTTCCTTCTCTTCTTTCCCTTCTCCTGGACGTTACCTTGGCGCTCTAGATTTCCTCCGAAAAAAAACTGGTCTTTTCTTCCATTTTCGCAGGATTCGGACGCTTCAGACCAATGTCTGCAGCAGCATACCATGGCCCCTCGACGCCGGCGACAACGGCCTACTTCCATCAACCCACGCATTACGCCCTGCCCTTCTCCATTTACGGGTAAAAACAGAGATCCCCGCAATCCCAACTCCCTCATTTGAGCGTTTTATCTCTGCGTACTCGTGAGTTTGGAATGCGGCAGAGGCCTCTGATCCTTCATCTGTGTTGCTCTTTCCCAGGTACTCCGGTGGATATTCTCAGGAGAACATGTATCCCATGGTCTGCACCTCTCAACCGTTCCCCTTCTCTCTGTTCTTATCTGATCTTTGAGGTTTTGAAAGAAATACTGAGACGACCCAACATATGGCTATGGCTGCAGAGCTACTACAGCGTCTGCGGAGGAGGAGGAGGGCACCACCAGTTCTCCCCCTACTACGCTGCGGCGGCGGCCGCGGCCGAGCTGGGCGTCTTCCACAACTTCTACCCTTACTACGCCCAGTACGGGCAGGGAAGCCAGGGGCAGGGCGGCGGCTTCGGCCTGCAATACCCTCAGATGCTGCAGTACCCCTACGCGCCTCAGAGCATCGGCGCCGGGATCCTCTCCCTGCCGGCCTCCGTCGCTTCGACCACAGGTCAGAAATCCCGAGCCCGCCCATCAGTACCTCCCCCTTTTTCTCCTCTGTTGTTCCAGTCGCCATCACTGTACTCCCATAACCATTAGCCCCCCGGTACTGAAGTGGGTAACAGTGTCTGGTTTGATGCAGCAGGCGTGACGCCGGCGGCGATTGGACCCAGCCCTTCGCAGCAGCCCGGCGTGACAGCAGAGCAGAAATCCCTAGTTTAATCCGGCAGACGCCTCCACTAACACCTTAAAGCAAGCATCACAATTTAGCATGAGAAAATGATCAAAAACGACGCAAAGGAAGCATCTTTCGCACGAGAACAGGAACAAGGGAAGGGGGAGGAAGGGGACACGGGGTCCCCTACTGCTCCCCGGCGGCCTCCCGAAGAAGCCGCTGTTTCCACCACGGTCGACATCGTCATCGTCGTCACCTCCACCGCCCCCATTCTCCCCAAGAACGGGCGATCGATTCGGAGATCACGCCCGCTTCGCTAACTGTGTCATCATGGTGTCTCCGCCGTCATCATCGCAGCCAGCCAGCAGCTACCCACACCCATTGTCATAGGCGATTGCATTCTTTGCATATAGGCACTTCCCACCATTGCTCACCAGCATCGCATCATTTAAATTTGTTCTTTAGATTTGTTCATGTAATTAACCCCCCGGGGTGGGGGAACAGATTTAGCATCACCCCCCCGGGATCAAAACCCAGCTAGCTAACACCACCCTGCAGAGACGTGGATCCGTTTTTGGGGAAACGCCCGTCTCGATCTTCTTCTTCTTTCGTCGAGATCGTTCCTTCTAGCGGCGGGAGGGTTCGTCGGGACGCTTTTATGTAACCGGAACCCCAATCCGCCGAGGTGGGCGGTCGGCCGCCGGGGGGCGGCTCCGCCGGTTGACCTGCAGTAGTTTACTGGTCTCTTTTATATTGTTTCTTTTTTTGTTCTTTTCTTGCTTCGATCTGCTGGTCATTCTAGCTGCTTGTTAATTGACTGGAGTAATTTAAATGGGTTATCATATATTATATGGTCAGTAATCTAAGTTAGTAGACACGGCCCTCACATTGTTGTTCTTCCTTTTTCTCCTACCTCCCTCCTGCTGCTGCTGTCTTTTGCTTTTTCTTCTGTGCATGCATATGCTCTCTCTCTCTCTGTGTACCCATCTATATCTCTTCATGTGTGTCTAGATGCCAGGGTTAGCGGGAGGACGGGTAGGGGGGATCCAATGGAGAGAACCCGCCATGGCAGCCGTGCTGGTGTGGCTCCGGTGGGGAAGGAATCCAAAGACTCGGGGCGGGGGGGGGGTGGCCCGCTTTAGAAGCATGTTCCGGGCTGCAATGAGAGTAGCAGGTGATACTCGTAACGATGCTGTTGCAAGGGGAACCGTGCCCTTCCCTCCCTCCCTCTCTCTTCTCTTCTCTTCACTTCTCCTCCTCCTCTCTCTATGTTCTCTCTCTAGCTTTGGTGTTTCTTTTGGGGAGAGGCCATGTTCATGTCCTGCAACGAAACGGGAAAGGCGGCATCGGCATGTGGGAGTGGGGGGTGCAGAGGTTGACCGGTTTGGACCGGTCAAAGGACGCAATTGAGGGCACGTCGTGCTTGGGGGAACGGGGGTGGGGGGACTTTGGGAACAGTGAGCTGTCCGGAGGCGACAAAGGGCCTGCCAGTTCGATCCCCGGTTCGGTTGCCAAGTCCAGTTGTCCTCATAACTACGTAGCTCACCCGGAGCAGCTCATGACCAACTCTCTCTCTCTCTCTCTCTCTCTCTCTCTCTCTCTCTCTCTCTCTCTCCCCGCGCATAAAGTATTGTTAATTTGATATGCTGCCATTTCTATTTGTTGTCATTTAAGAGTAATATTTTTAGGACATCTTATAATTTGCAGTTTTAGTCTGTTAGGCCCTGTTTGTTAATCGATTGGGGTTAACTTACTCGACCTTTCAGTAAGTCAATCGACCCCAGTTAACACGCATGAGTGTGAAGAGGAGGTGGGTCTCGTCGCGACATTCTCTCTCGTCTATTTGTGTAATCGTCCGACAACTCTGTTGTCAAAGCGACCCTTATTGATTCATATTTACGTTATATAATACTTGAGCGTCATCGCATTGGACGTGATGTATGTGACATAAGAAGGAAATGAGGTCTATTTTTTTGAGAAAGATTCATTATACATCTAGGGTGTGTCGTACATCTTGATTGTGTAGTGATTTTATTTTTTTTTTTGAATTTTTTTTGAAGTGATCTCAAAATATCTTAATTGGGAGTGCAATTAACGTCATTATTAAATTACTAAAAAAATCAAAAAATTAGATCGAATATCTAATGTTGAGTCTATTCTTTCAAAAATTGATATGATTTATTGTTAATCTTTTTAGATATATCTTAAGTTAAGATATTCAAGGGGTTATTTTAATATTTATTTTTAAAAAATTAAAGACAGTTGTACACTCGAGATGTGCAACACATTGGGTTGTGTAGCAAACCGAACTCCTATTTGTTCGTGTCAAAGCACGAGCTCTATTTGGTACGCTTGAAACATAAAGTGCTGAAATGTATTATATAGTGTAGATATCATATGTAATATTGTATAAAAATGAAATAAACTATAGAAAAGAACTATAAATTTGTAAAAATAAAATATATAGCATACACTATATTTCATTCGTATACTATATGTTTCATTCATATACTAAATTTTGTGCATTTTTTTCTTGTTAAACATGTCATATGGATCTGTCTAATGAATTTGTCGTAGAAAGATGCACCACGGCAACAGAGAAGGCAAGTGGACATGACACATTAATTGCCGTCCATGGAGTGTAGCAAATAATTCTTTCGTCTCATTTATCTTGATCGTATGAGTGTCTAAGTTTGAGAATGAATCGATAAGATGAGAATTTAAATTTTAAAACTTTTCCAAAATGTATTTAAAGTTCAGTAACTCTTTGTCGTCCAAGATCTAAGTTAAATTCTAGTGAAGAAAAAAAATCCAAAAATTAAGAGGACAACAAGAAGAGCATCTTAACGTTCCTCAATCTAGTATGGTATACCGAAAATGGAAAGATTCTGACTTATTAGATTGTTGTCAGTAGAAATTAAATACGTGGTATTAGTGGAGTCATATGGATTAACTCTTGCGTAGAAGAAGAAAAGCCCACTCCAATGCTGGCGTTGGGCTTGCGAGGGCCACTTTCCTCAAGTGGATGCAAGCATCATGAGTAAAAATAATAAAAAGTGGGAAAATGTTGATACTGCAAGAGAAGTGTTTCACTTATTATTCTAATGACTAGGGGATATCATTTTTGAAACTCTTAACAAACCCATTACTCTACATTAACATGATATTAACTAGTTAATGAACAGAACAAGGTAGGAACGCAATACCGTACTCTTTTCACTCTCTGTGTCAAATATTCTGATAATTTCAACACTCTGCTGACAAGCCAGAACACATGACTACGTACATCCCCCCCCCCCCCTCTTTAACTAAAGAAGAAAAGTCACGAGCCTTTTCCTTCTAATGTCCCTGTTACACCGATGGGCATATTCATGATTTCATTCTTTAGACAAACAAGAGGGCAAGGTAACCATCAGGCCTGCCATCTCATTTTAGTGTTGATTGTCCCCATAGATGATGAAAAGCATCGTCCATTTGTGCTACTGGGGAAGCCTCGTTCCCACCTCCCTCTTTACTGTCCCATTTTTCATGCATGATTCCAGCACTCTCTCTCCCCCACTAAAACTTGACCCGACAGTACTGAGGATTTCTATCCCTCTCCCACCCTACTTGATGAGGCGAGGAAGATGGCCAATTTATTTAGGAGTTTTATTTGCTCACCACCTGGGATGTACCAAATCTTACACATCACCCAAACCATGCGATGCCATTTGTCTCAGATCCACATGAGTCTGATGAACACCCTGAAGTGCATCATGGTGTCATTTAATGTGTCCCGACGTCGTGCATTTGCCATCATACATAATGCTCCCATTTTTTTTTAAAAAAAAATTGGGGTACATGCTCTCCCAAGCATCATTTTTAGGTGCTCAGGAGTAGGTTTCAGCTCTTGGGAGCATGTACGTATTCTTGAGAGTGTGTACATGCTCTCCCAAGCATGTACGTGCTCCCGAGAGCTTCGGACTTCGGAGCACGCTGGTGTCCTCGAGAGCAGAACGAACTTCGGGCTTCAGAGCATCTTCGTGCTCTCGAGAGCATCAACATGGTCTCGGAGGACCTAGAAATGCAAAAAAAAAAAAAAAAAAACATCAGTAGGTTCATATGGGGCTAAGACAAATGATGGTATGTGATTTGAGGATGCGTTCCACATAAGATTTGCTGCACCATAAATAGCGCAACAAGAAAAAGTCATTATTTATACGTGTGAAGACTCAAGAGGTGCATATATGTAATGCAAGAAATAACATGGTCATGCTTTCCATGAAAATTGTATGCCATTGCATGTGGCATCCATGATGAATCCATTGGCAGGGTCGGCTGGCAGGGAGGTTACCATGGGGGCGTGTTGCAATATGGGCCCGTGACCCATTAGTTAGGTGCCCAGTAAAGGTAACCGGCTAGGCTGCGTCCCCAAGTCTCGGTGAGACTTGGGCTTCCTCCAGCGAGCCCAGATGGTAATCCCACCGGGAGTGGGTTTGTGGTGTGATGAGGAAGGGAGGGTTTCCTCCCATGGCCTTCCAAGTTCCAATTGGACTTCTACCCCAGCCGGCCGCCCTCCTCTCCAAGTCCAGCTTGGAGTTGCACCGCTGGCTGGCCTCCTTCCTCTCTTTGCTTCTTGAAGCCTAACACCCACATGGACTCCCTTCCCTCCAATTCCATGGTGGACTCTAGCCCTCCACATCTCTATAAATAAGAGGGTAAGGGAGAGGGCATCTAAGTCTATTGTGTCTCTGAGAGATAGAGAGAGAGAGAGCTGCGACCCAGCAAGAAGGAGAGTGTGGCACCCCTGGTTACCTGCGCCTTCTTCTCTACTTGCCAATGCCCCTGTTCACCGCCGTCCCTACTCATCACAGGGCTGCTCCTCACCCCTATCGCTACTTGTGTGTGTGTGTGTGTGTGTGTGTGTGTGTGTGTGTTGTGAGAGAGAGAGAAAGGAAGGTTAGGCTATTGTTGGCCCTGCTCTGTCCGCAGGAGAGGAGCGCGGCTAGTAGGCCACGGCACCCTCCGCACTCACCCTGTGCCCCTCTCTTATCTTCCCTTCTTCCCTCTCCACTCAACTTCAAGAGGAGAAGAAGGTGTGCGTTGCTCTACTGTGGCATAGGCGTTGCATGTGGAGAAGTACCATAGTGCTCTTGTGAGAAGGAGCTACCATGTGCACGACCTCGTGGGAGAGTCGTCGTCACATGGATATCTCGACTTCGACTCTAAGAAGGATATCATCGTTCGTCCTTGGGTCTTGGATCATTGATCTTAAAGGGTAGACTTTATTAGGCTGCTCTCCACCTCCACAATGTTACGTGGGCCATCCACTTATCTTGTCCAAAAGTATGTCCCAAACTCGGCCCATGTTTGTCACTCGGATTACTCAGGATTTATCATAGGGAGATTGCTTGAGATTTTTGTACTTATGCTCTTCTTTTAGAAGAGATATATTGAAGAAAATCCATCCTCCATTTTTTATCAGGAAGAATAAAATCCATCCTTCAATCACATTTGTACGCTTCGTAGAGATAATAGTAGTGTACATATCATTGAGGTCATATTCTGTCACAAAGAGAATGAATATGTACATCTTCCGAGTATATCCTGTTCTTCTTCTAAACATGATCATCATGGTGGGAAGTACTCCTGCAGCATCTGCCAGGTGTACCGTAAAATACAGTAAAATACTATAAAGCATCATTTTACAGTGTTTTATTTATACTTGGAATGTTATAACTTATCCAACATTTTTTTTTTACATTTAGAATGCCATAAATCAATGGGTTTTATAATTCCTGTTAAGCCATGTGGCATCTTTTCTATCTTATATTTTCTGTTTAAAACTATCAAAAATTTAAACCCAACAATTTTAAAAGCCTCGTCTGCGGCCTTTAATTTTGGACTGGATAAATAAGTTGGGCCAAGTTTCCCTACAGTCCAAACCCAAACAGATCCATCTTGTATCCTTTTTTCTTTTTGGGTCTGATCCATCTTGCATCCTGGTATTTTACAACATTTACTTGCCTTTTAGCATTTGCTTAGAGAAGGGACGTTTTGACACTCCTAGGAATATGTTAACACTACAAAAGAATCCTGAAGAATTTGGGCACGCATGATACTTCCTATACATGTGAGCGCTTCCGTCTTCTCATCATCCTGTGAATGCATTCCACACGGATATAAGTACCTAGAGGAGGGCTTTTCAAATGAGATTGTTCAAGGATATGTTTGCATGCAGCCAAATGACGTACGTTTTCCTAGTACAAATACATTTTATTTAGCGGTCTCTTAATTTGGAGGCATTTGTTAAAATCGGTACGGAGATGGTGCCTTCAAGTACACAGAGTATGGAAGAACACCTTCGGGAAATTGATCGGAATCATGCATGGTGATGCACGAGAGGATGTTACTGATCGATCCTCACAAGGGAAGTTCCGGGTTGGGCGTGGGAAGTGGCTTACGGTTCCAAACATCTTCATTTGATGGAAGGGTCCGTGTGCTGTGCAACAAGATACGGTGAAGCATAGTAAAGAGTTATTATCTTTAAAATAAAATTTTATGATATATAATTAATTTATTATATTTAATGACGAATTGAAGCTAGCGAATGACCCACCCTTAAATCCAATTTTCTAATTACTTTTCATTCACAGCCGTGATTGCATTGCATGGTCTTGATTGGAGAGGAAAACAGCAACTCGAACCTTAAAATCCTCGAGAGTTAGGCCCTGATGCAACTGGCTAGCGGCGGTATACGCGCGTATCTTGGGGTGGTCAAAAGGGTAGAGGTCTTGAAGGAACATATTAACGTATTGTTCTTGGAGAGAAGAGAAACTGTGTGGGAGATCTCTAGATTCTAAAGAGAAATGGATCTCACAGAGATCTTTAGAGATGCCAAACTATATACTTGAGCATAAAATCAAATTAACGTACGTACAAAGGTGTTAAGCATGCATGTATGCCATCAGATATATACATGATATATTATAGTGTGTTGCGAACTTATTCTTTATTTGCACCTCGGATGGCCCTAATAGTACGCCCACTTCCATGGCAGCTCACTAGCTAGCCCCATTACGCAATTTTGATGCATATATAGTTGCATATACCCATACTTAAGTATGAAGTTAATAAATTAGTGAAGGTGAAAATGACGTCAGAATGTTATTTTGCACATCGACATCAGCCATCAGCCGTATATGTAATTAAGTCTAGTGAAGTTGAGACATAATTAAGAGTTCGTGTTGAGCATATTGTTCAAACAAACACTCAATTTGTGGCACTCTTGTCAAGAGATAGTCGGGCTTGTTAATGATCAATCATCATGTGTCCGTTCGACGAGAGGTACGGACACCAGCCTGATACATACACACTCTGTATGTGGGTACGTGTGTGTGTGTGTGTGTGTGTGCGCGCGTGAATGTGTGATGGAAGCCTTTAACCGGGGTCCGTAGGACTGGTGGTTTGGTGAACTTTCCCTTTTCCAAGAGTGTAGATCTAATTAATGATCCTAATTAATTAAATCAGCCTTTATTGAGAAAGATCGAGATAATTATATATATGTACGTCCCTCTGGAATCCATTGTATTCTATCATTCGTTTATAATAAATCATGTTTCATCATTTGTTTAATTAGAGTCTTACCTTCATATACATTTTGTTTGTCTAAATCTTGGGTAGGTTAGAGAGGGGAGAATTAACTTGCTCTTATTTCTCCTAATTAATGACTAGAGTGCTCCTCAAAACCTATGTTTCAATAATTTTTTCAATGAAATATATATTATCCGGTTTTGACAACAAGGAAATCGCAACGATATAAACAAAGTAATATATATGGTTTATCATGTGGGATCCACGATAATATGATATGGGCATACTATACGGTAAGACATTGGTCATCCCAAAGCTAAATGGGGGACAACCTTCATTACCTCAGCTGGGTGCAAGAGACAGAATAACATCCTAATTCCCAAGACTCCCAACCGCGCGTATGATCGATCATGGCACTCCCGACAGGGGGAAAAAAAGGAAGGAAAAAAAAGGGTGGGGGGCTCATCAACTGAAAGGCGTACCGTTGTTTTGTAGTCTATCCAACGTGATCTGAGGAATTCTTTGTATATAGTGATGAAGAACCACGTACCTCTACGTACGTGTGCTCAAAAGGGTAATGCCGTCCATGTTTTCTGAAAGTTCCAAATCATCTAATTAATCGTATGAGAGCACCTTAAGGTTCTTATGTGTCATACTTTTGATGAACTAGCTAGTGCACTATTAATCACTATCAATCAAACACATCTCGATCCCAGTTGCATGTTCTTTTGCCTTGTTACAATATTGGTTTTCCTTAATTCTACCGACTATTTGGTAAACCCTAGCTAGTCTGCATGTCCGCGCGCGCGTATGTATGACACAAGCTTAACTCACCCTGGAAAAGTTGATATGTACACTACTGTAGACGTCTTCAATCATTGGTGGACGTGAACATTAATGTTCTAATTAACTGGCAACGGCGTTTTGTGTGTCCAGTCCTAATTGCCAACCAGCTCAGCATGACAGCATGGGTCTCCACGTACAGAGATCGGCGATGGACAAAGCATATCACTTCACTCTGCAAAGTTTTCAACATGGTGGAACCGCAGAATAAGGAGGAACTCAAGCAAGTTGAACGCACGCGCGCCCATCAGTCACCTGGTTTCATTGGCCCGATGATTCTCTTCATGTCATCATCTTCTTCCCTCCACACCTAGCTAGCTAACAAAGCTCTAGCTAGCTAGCTAGCTATATATCCCTTCTATCAACTATTCTCTACCTTCGTTAAGCTGTTCGTCTTTGAAACAAGGCAACCAATTTACTGTGCCCCCCAACCCAAGCCACTGTACGTACGTCCAGATGGAGACCCCTCAACAGAAGGAAGTAGCAAATGGAAGTGCATTCCTTTCCCTGCATGCATCTGCACGGGGTTGGGGTGGAAGGACCTGCGTTTGGCAATCCCTCCCCATCTTTGAATCTCCTATATATGAGCATCATCACCTGCACCAACTGGTGCAACACTTCAACCACAACCCCCCTTTTCCCCCACCCTAGTTTCTCTCGTTGTGGGGAGACATCACAATACCTTCTGCTTCACATAATTAAGGAGCGTTTGATCAGTTAATATATACATATGTATATATATATATATATATTAAATATTTGGAATCCTTTATATATAGTGTTTGGATTATGGACGTCTGGAATAAGGTAGGACAGAGCTCAATATCCCAAGAACACCTATACATTTCCAATTAACCTAACTAGGGGGAGCTGAGGGATGGCCAACATAAAGACCAAAGTTTTCATATACTAATAAGTGAGAGGATAATCATGCATGCATGTTGCTGAGAATTGATCTTATAAAGTTAGTATTGTATTCACCGCACATTAATTGCTAATTAACCGTTCGAGCTGGCACCTGTTAATCACAAGGGGTTCAAGCCAGAGAGCTACAGCTAGCATGTATGAAATTTAAAAATTGGTCAACGAACATGCATGGAAACTTGCACCTCAAAAAAACAAAAAACGGGTCCCGAAAATTTTTCTATTGAATGCTCCTAAAAAATATAATAATAATTTGGAGGGCTAAACTGAACCCATCATCCGCATGATATTGTACATACGGCTACCTCTCCATGATGGGTGGGTGTGGAGGGGGGGGGGTCGCGACATCGATTTGTGGGTTTCCCAATCCCAGACAAAACCATATGATCAAATGGATAAAACTCCTGTGCCCACGCATGGATTACGCAATACTTGGACTGACGCTGCTTCAGAGGCCAGGCTCTGGCTTTTCCTCCCCGTCTTCGCGTCCTTCCTGAAGACAATAATAGCTGCCTTGCCTTCCACTTGGCAGACGACAGCACACACCACCCATCTGCCTACGTAAAGATTGTGATTTGTCTCCGGGAGGGAAGAGGGAAAAATTAAGAAAGGCGACTGCCATGATGTCTTCGCTGGTTGGAAGAAGGAAGCGTATGGTCAGAGAGAGAGAGAGAGCGAGGCCTGAGCAAACAGATTAAGCTTCAAGTGGAGAGGTACATGCCAACGATAAAGATTGTATGGAAATACCAATCACATCTCTGTTTGGTGTGGGATATAGACAGAACGGCTTCGTGAAAACATGGAAGGCGTGTTGGCACGGGGGACTTTGGCCAAGCACGTCGATCGACGCATCATCAACTGGCCATGCGTTCGGGGTGTTAGCTGCCCACCAGCAGGGTAGGAGCTATATATACCATGATAATTATAAAATTTATAATAATAATAATTATATATTTTTAATTTAAAAATCAAATTATTTTAAATATCATATTACTATTTAATGATTCATAATAACTCTATATATATAATTCGCCCGCCCTACGTACTTATGACTTATAAAATAATCTAGATTCAAACCAGCCGGGACGTACGAGCGCTGGCAAAATCATAAATATTGTGACAGCGGTACGCATGGTGGGCTTATGTGTTTGTCTAGGCATGTCATCAAAACCAAAAATGATAGCAACTGTCGTGAGAAAGCGCCATCAGATAGAGACGTCGTAGGGTCGTCCTTTTTAGTTGTCGTCCGTACCTCATAACCATTGGGAGAAGCCTGTTCTTCTATCGTAGTTCACATATACAAATGGTAATATTAGGTAAAATTTGGGGGAGGGAACTGACAAGTCACGAGGTGTGCAACACGCGTGTGAATGAGATGGTTGGACCACTGTGCATGTGCACGGAAAAGCAACTTAATTATAATTTCGATTTCGTATGCAAATTAAGATAATATTTTCGTACATATATAACTCAAGAGTAGGTGCATGCATCTTACTATATTAATTGTTGTGGGGGGCACGATGCATTTGTGTTGGTCCAAGGCTTAGGTAAAATTTGGGGGAGGGAACTCACAAGTCACGAGGTGTGCAAAACGCGTCTGAATGAGATGGTTGGACCACTATATTTGCATGTGCATGGAAAGTAACTTATAATTCGATTTCATATGCAAAGCTACTGTTTTCATAACTCATGTGCATAGAACCAATTGGATAGCCCAGTTGGCTATTCATCTCACGAAAAATGATGAGATATCTAGTTCAAATATTGGCTCTCTTATTATTTAGGGAGTGTAAGGTCCTGAATTTTTTAGATTTCAATGAATGACTTGACAAAATAAAAATAAAAATTATAATAAAAAAGTAGGTGCATCTAAGAACACGTGATCTTGTTACTAAATTCTGTGGGGTACCATGCATTAGTGTTGGTGCAAAGGTTAAGTTGCGCTCGCCCATATTCAACTCAATAGAAAATTAAAATCAGCGTGCCAAAATAAAGCTTTCGATCGGTTGATGGATTATTTAAACCAACTACAATCCACGGTTTGCTGTGACGGTCTCACCACCCTTTCTCTTCTAGAGCAGGTCTCAGATTCGATCCCGAGTTTTCTCTCTTCGTTCAAAAAAAGAGTACTTAGAAAAAATACGTAAATAAACTCATAATTGTGGTTGGAAGAATATATCTGTGAGAATTTTTTTTCTACTAGAATCCATTATAAGAGCAAGAGATGGCTGCTGGTGCCGTATTGTCCATCTAATGCCCAATAGGATATACAGAAAAGGAAAGTAGAAAGATTATAATCAAGATCTTATTCAAATGCAGAACTCGTAATTGCTTTTTTGTATTTTATAAGATCACTACATTTTTTTAGTTTATCTTCTGTAATATGCCCTAGATGTTGAATAATAGAAATATCTGGTTTGGGAGGCCAACATAAAGTTTCGGACGCGGTTGTTAAGGATATATAATTTCATGAATTTGTTTCTATATATCACAAAAATGGAATAATTTTCTAGAATATATATTTTTGATGAAAATATAAGGAAAATAAGAAGATTTTGTTGTCACTTATTAAACAAGGAAGATACCTTCTATTTTCGTAAGGGGAAATTCTAAAATCGATGGTATCATCCTTTTGCCCTTAAAAATTTGCTAGAAATGGAGTCCCCCATAAATGTCTCCATATTAAATAATAAGCTAGTGACTATGGAAGGATGCTAGCTAGCCATGAAATATGGGTTTCAAATGGCGCAGTACAAATTACTAGTATGCTTAATTATCATATGCGCAAAATTTCCTATAAACCAAATATAGACAGCATAACCTCTCGAAAAGGATTTTCTTATTTGCCTTAGAATTTAAAATTGCTCCAAGAGAGAGAGAGAGAGAGAGAGAGAGGATATGGGCATTGTGGGGGCATTTCGTGTTAGTTGATGTTTTATGCTAACCATGCGTCTCCTTTTGTTCTCAAGCTTCATAGAAGGTGAAGCATTTTATTTAGGGCTTTTTATTACTTGGTTTAAATTAAAAAATAATTTAAACTAACTAATTGATTCAATTTGGAAACGGAAACATTCTAGTTTTGAGGGGCTCAAAGACTAAACCAAACTGAATTGCATATAATTATATAAAACACTTGGGAATCTTATAATTCTATAAAGATATTTGGGTTTAAAATTTACATTGGGTTTTAATATTTTTTTTAAAAAATAATACATAATTTTTACTTGATAGATTTTTGGTGTTTATAGTTTGTAGTCTAAGTTGAAGACCAAGTGGTTAATCTATTCAATTGACTTGAGAAGATCATACGCGCGCTATTGGCTCATGTGACAATTCAAACTGTCTTTCAACTTAAATCAAATCAGTAGATTTCAGTATGATTGGACTTATAGTTTGAAGAGGTTGTAACTTGATTTGGTTTGATTCCTAAGAAATGATTAGATTTGATTCAATTTCATGGAAGGTTCCGTCAAAATCAACCCAAATCTCAATCATGAAGTCCCACCTTTTGAAACATACGGGATAGGGGAATCTTAGAGGGGAGAACGTGTGGACGCGAATCTTACTGTTCGGGTAGCAGGTGAAGGCCGCGCAAGGAGGGTGACCTGGTAACTTACGACGCTTTTCGGGGCCCAATGGCCCTGCGATTGTGTGGAAATGGGACAGGCGTACGTACGTAGAGGGGAAACCATGGGTAACCAGATTTGGGGAAGCGGGAGTACGGCAGATTAGGGTAGGAAGTTGGGGGAAGGGGGAGTACTCTCTCTCTACGACAGATTAGGGTAGGAAGTTGGGGGAAGGGGGAGTACGTACTCTCTCTCTCTCTCTCTCTCTACGGCAGATTAGGGTAAGAAGTAGGGGAAGGGGGAGTACTCTCTCTCTCTCTCTCTCTCTCTCTCTCTCTCTCTCTCTCTCTCTACGGCAGATTAGGGTAGGAAGTTGGGGGAAGGGGGAGTACGTACTCTCTCTCTCTCTCTCTCTACGGTAGATTAGGGTAAGAAGTAGGGGGGAGGGGGAGTAGTCTCTCTCTCTCTCTCTCTCTGGTAGTCAGATTTGGAGAAGGGGGAGTACGGCAGATTAGGGTAAGAAGTAGGGGGAAGGGGAAGTAATCTCTCTCTCTCTCTCTCTCTCTCTCTCTCTCTCTCTCTCTCTCTCTCTCTCTCTCTCTCTCTCTCTCTCTCTCTCTCTCTCTCTCTCTCTCTCTCTCTCTCTCTCTCTCTCTCTCTCTCTCTCTCTCTCTCTCTCTCTCTCAGAGTGTGTGTGTGTGTGTTATAACACGTACTCTAATCATAGGATGGCATAAACATTATAGACGGAGATTTCCTTCTATATTTGAAAAGATATTATCCATAAATAATGACATCCTAGCTAACGGAGGACGCTTTACCTTTTGATTATTTGAACATATGGGAACTTCATGCGGTTGTGATTGTATTGCAGACGTCGACATTGCAATTTAAGAGAACATAGGTTGGATAAACAATTAAGGTTATGCCGTTACATAACACTGTTTAGCACATTTATTAAATGGTTGAATAATTCTGAATAAATGTGGTAAAAAAGAGATGAGAAAAAAAGGGCCAATTAAATAATTCTGAGTAAATGTTGTGAAATTGTCCTGTGGGCATAATTTATAACCTGAAGGACATGAAGGCACACTGACCTAATCGAGGCACACCAAGTACCCAACATTTTAATCAGCAAAAAAGTAAAAAAAAAAAAAAAGTTACACAAAGTTTTGAAACTACATGACACTGAATAAGAAGCATCACCAGAGCAAGCCAGCCAGCGCTCCTAGACTAATGTCTTTGCATTCCCCACAAGATGACCTAATTAATGGCCGTGGGAGCTAGTACTGTCTTTCTGTGGCTAGCTGCAGGTTGTGCCCTAATTATGGTAAATCTTAAATATATGAAATCTTATGACAGTACTACAATGTTATTATATGTCATAACATGCCTGGTTTTAAGCATTTTAATACATAAAACATCCTTTCAGAGAACAGATGCTTATTAGTCACATGTGGCATAACGACAAAGCCCACCAGAACTCACACATGCATGGCATCCCTATCTAACTCAGAAGAAACAAAGCAAAAGATCCTTGATGTTAATTACGCCAACCGTTAATCTGGCTAATTAGACATCGTGATCAGCCAACATATATATTTGTCTTCTAGAAGAAAGGGATGACTCTAGCTTGATTGATGAAGCAAGAGATCATAGCCAATATATTGTCTTCTAGAAACATAACTAATTATGTACAGTTATTATTCGATTTGAAAATGAAACTTCAAGAAACAATGATCTTAGGTTTGATGCTGATCTCATTTCGGTCATCTGATTTTGAAGTTAAATGACTGAGATGCATGTGTACGATAAATAGAGTAGCAGAAATGACGATACCGTAATTATAAAAGTGATTGTCAGAAAGACGCGCGTCCACCAGATTTACTACGGAATGCAACAGTAACTTAATTCAAACAGCAAATTAACACACACATTTTGCAAATTAGAAGGGCATTACACAAATGATTACATTTCCAACATAGCTATGTTTACAGCTAAGCTCCTTACAATCGGAAGACAAGACGTGTAAATAACTTGTTTCTCCTTCGATTCCTCTTTTGAGCTCGAATTGTTTTGGCATCTATTTTGTTACAAGAATTGGACTCATTGTTCAAAAAAGTGACGCCTCAAAACATTAAGACTTAAGTCTCGATACGAGGCGTCATTAGAAAAATATCTTGAGACATATTTATGGGTCTTCTACTTGAGACGTATATTTTTTGTTGATTGAAGCGGTACGTCTCAACACATTAATCACTTCAAGTCATTTATTTGAGAGTTGTGTATTAATTAAGAAGATGATCTAATAGAGTGTCGTAGGATAGATCGAAGATTTATGCTTCTTTTATTATCCTCAAAACATGATTCAATACTTTTGCAATAGCATAGATCTATCGTTAAGTTGAGATAATATTAACGTACATAAAAATATATGTTATTGTTTTTACCTCTTTTGATGGTTTCAAGATTATTTTCATAGAATATTGAGACTTACGTCTCATTGTGTCTAGGCCTGTCAACGGAGCGGATACGAAGCGAATATATGACTATCCGTATCCGCTCCGTTTTCCGATTCGAATTATCCGATTTTGATCCGCTCCGATTTGACTCGGAGACGAAGCGAATATCTGATTATCCGTATCTGCTCCGTTTTAAAATCTGAATTATCCGATTCGAATTTAAAAGTATATAAATATAATTATAAAATATTAAAAGTATATAAAATATAATTATAAAATGTCAAAAATATATAAAATAAATTTTAAATTAAAATACAACTATAAAATATTTAAATCTCTCTATAATATCATTTATTTTATAATATATTATTTAAAAATATGTATTATATGATATATAATATTACGGACGGATATTTTTCGAAGCGAATATTATAATATCCGTATCCGCTCCGATTCAAATTCGGATATTATCCGTATCTGAAAAAACGAATACGAATCGAAGCGGATCCGGATAATATCCATATCCGTTGACGGGCCTAATTGTGTCTCAAGAATTAAGCCTTATGAGATTTACATAATGGCTCTCACGGTTGCTTCGAAATCTTTTAAACAATGATTGGACCCCTCGTAGCTGTTGGGATATTTACATGCTTTGCATGTTAACATCCATGTGTCGTGGGTGTGTCAACTATCAATCTTTGTTATGACATCATCACTCTGTTGAGTCACGAGGTGATGGTCGGCCCAAAGGGCCCATGTTTAAAGAGTGCCCTGTTAAAATCAGAGAAGACATACACAAAGACCGAACACATCAACTTTTCATCAAAAAAATCAAGCCACATCCCAAGAGGTTTTTTTTTAAACAAGAAGCACAATGATTCACCTAAATCGAAACTAAAATCGACGGGACCAGATTCCACAGTATACATATATATATAAACTAATGTCGACTTGTCGAGTAGAGTGGAAATTAAAGTGAGACGAGCACAAATGGAATTCTTTAGAAACTCATGATCAAGGCTTTAGCTAGGGGCACTATATATATATATATATATATATATATAAAGAAATAACTTATATGATCGATTAAGTTGTGATCTTTTAATTTGTAAACGGAAGGAACGTTGAACATATTCTGCTCTCCGAGAGGTAGTTGACGAACGCATGCACTTGTTGTTATGAATCGAACGTTTTCTTTGTAAACGGCATCGTTTGGGTTGTGTTGCTAAGCGAGTCAATCATGACAGGTAGTGATTGAAATACTCGACATTAGATTACTTTTGTTATACTTCTTCATCTTCCATTTTTAGTCAATATCCTGATTACAACGGCTACGACGTCAACATCTGCCTAAAGATGGGAAGGAAAAAGAACATGCAATGCAATAAAATGGGCATAATTATGCAAAATAGTGGCACATTGCACACTTTAATATTTACGATGGGATAAGTCGATTTAAATTATGTCACGTAGATCACGATAAATTGATACGTTATCTAGATCATAATTATAGATTCGGATAACATATTAAAATTTATTAGACTGAGTTATCCAACTCAAAATTTTAAGATGTCGAGTGAAAAATATGTTAGAAATCGGAGTACCTGTAGGGATGGACAAACAACAGAGGAGGAAGAAGAAAGAGGGAAGAAAAGATCAAATCACAAGAACAACTAGATTTACGTGATTCGGAGGCGACGAGCTTTCCTACATCCACGGCCGCAGCATGGTTTCCTCTATAATGAAAAACACACACCAAGAACAATGCAAAGAGAGAGTTCACAGCCCTTTTATATAAGGAGATTAAGGTGTCCAACAGTCAGGCTATAAAAGACAATAATGCCTCTATAATGAAAAACATAAATTTTCTTTCGGAGGCTCCGCCCCCAAAAATCCCCGCAAGGGGCGCTACCCCCTTGACCCGCGTGCGAGGGCGCACGATGGCGAGTTCAAACTTCACACTCTAACAAAACATTCTACTATGTTAACATAATTTTTTTAATTAATACATATATATATATATATATAGCCATTCATTGTAGAGAATATGCACGGAAAGATACGGAGAAGTAGAATATGCAATCTCACATAGAAGACTAAATTAGGCAAAAAATCATAGCAAGCACACAAGAAAAAACACACTAGATTTACGTGGTTCGATCATAAAAATATTTCGATCTATGTTCACGGGTAGGATCTCTTCACTATCTTTGATTTCCAATGACAACAGTACAATATTCAGAGCTTCTTCAGGCCTTCCCAAGCCAAATCCTTTTCTTCTCGGAGGAAGAACACCCGAAGAGAAACGGAGGAAAAGAACCAAGAGAAAAAATCACACGGGACTCTATCGCCAAAAGAGCCTGAATATGGACTTCACCCGTCTAAGCGTGTGAGTCCCAAACTAACTCCTCTCTCTCTCTCTCTCTCTCTCTCTCCAAGTAGTTGCGGGTGTATGTGGGATAACCCACGTACACACGCACACACGTCAACATTCTCCCACTTGAAGACATGTCCAGCCATCAATCAAACCACCATCAAGAGATCCTGCCACGAACTACTAGATCAGGTAGCTCCAAGTCCAAGAGAAGCTCTGCTAGCATTGAACTTCTCTCGGCTCACCGGCTTCATCAGAATATCTACTGGATTCTCATCTGTATGAATCTTCTGCAAGAGAACTAGACCATCTTCTACCACATCACGAACAAAGTGATACTGAACATCAATGTGTTTGGTCCTGGAATGGAAAGCAGGATTTCTAGCCAAATGTAAAGCACTCTGACTATCACAATAGACCTTCATCACATTAAGTTCCACCTTGAATTCTCCACAAAGCCGCCGTAGCCAAATAACTTCTTTACATGCATGTGTAACTGCCATATATTCTGCCTCTGTGGTAGACAAAGCAACAACTGACTGCAACTTAGAAATCCAACTGACTGCAATGTAGTGAAGACATAATGTGTGGTAGATCTCCGTCTATCTCTATCACCAGCAAAATCAGCATCAACAAAGTCAACACAATCTAAATCCATGTTACCAAAACACAAGGTAACATCAGAAGTACCCTTCAAATAACGAAGGATTCACTTAATAATTCACACCATTCCAATGATCACGACTAAGATTTGCCATATACTTACTGACTACTCCCACTGCTTGAGTAATGTCAGGTCTTATGCATACCATGGCAAACATAAGGCTCCCTACTGCAGATGAATATGGTACCTGAGACATATCTATCCTCTCTGCTTCTGTGCTGGGACACTGATCAGAGGATAATTTCAAGTGAATAGGAAATGGAGTACTCACTGGCTTGACATTTTGCATATTGAAACGTTGCAGAACCCTTTCAATATAACTTTCCTGGGATAGCTAGATCTTTCTATCCTTCCTTCTTCTCAGTACCTTCATCCCTCGAGTTTGGTTCACAGCGCCCAAGTCCTTCATGTCAAACTCCCCAGCCAACTGAGCTTTCAGGGTGGTAATATGCCTTTTACTATTGCCTGCAACAATCATATCATCAACATACAACAATAAAATACAAAAGCATCCATCACCAAAATCACAGAAATAAGCACAGTGGTCAGCTTCACATCTATGAAAACCCAAACTCCAAATGGAGGAATCAAATCATTTGTACCAACACCTAGGCGCCTGTTTTAAACCATACAATGATTTTTTCAGCCTGCAAACCAAATTTCTATTGTTTTCTTCAACAAAGCCTTCAGGTTGCGCCATATAAATTTCCTCTTTGAGTTCTCCATGCAAGAACGCAGTTTTCACATCTAACTGTTCTAACTCTAAATCAAGAATAGCTGCCATAGCCAAAACAACTCTGATAGTGGACAAATGAACAGCTGGAGAAAAGATTTCTTCAAAATCCACACTTGGTTTTTGAGGATATCTCTCCACTACCAGCTTAACTTTGTATCTTTCAACATTGCCATCAAGGTCTTTTTTCAACTTGTAAACCCATCTACAACCAATTGTCTTTCAACCCCTGGGTAGCTCTATAAGCTCCCACATTTGATTTTTGTGTAAGGACTCCATCTCCTCTTCCATTGTAGCTCTCCAACAACTAGCATTAAGACTTTTACAAGCCTATTTATATGAAATAGGTTCATTCTCTTCTGCCAAACATGCATAAGCAGTAACAACATTACCATGAGACTTATCTGTCATAACATAGTCGGTGAATCTAGATGGAAGTTGAGTAGTCCTCCTCGATCTACTAGAACTGGCCTGGGCTTCAAGAACTGGAACCTCATCTTGCTGATCTGAAGCTTCTTCATCATGCTCAGCAACTGGTAGATGATTTTCAGCATCCTCTCCATCTTCATTTGACTGATTTTGATCTCTATCAGATACATGTTCAATATGTACTCCTTTTCTTGGTTTCTGTGAACAACCTTGCATAGAGTCTTCATTAAAAATAACATCTCGACTGATGACAACTTTGTGGGCAGCAGGATCCCACAATCTATATCTCGGCCTTTGTTCCTACCTCATAGCCAAGAAAAATACATCTCCTGGAATTCACATCAAGCTTGGTCATCTTTTCTTTAGGAACCCAAGCATGAACATCACACCCCAAAACATGAAGGTTAGAGTAATTGACAAACTCACATGTCCATACCTCTTCTGGAGTTTTCAAATCAAGAGAAATTGTCTTTCAACCCTTGGGTAGCTCTATAAACTCCCACGTTTGATTTTTGTGTAAGGACTCCATCTCCTCTTCCATTGCAGCTCTCCAACAACTAGCATTAAGACTTTTACAAGTCTCTTTATATGAAATAGGTTCATTCTCTTCTGCCAAACATGCATAAGCAGTAACAACATTACCATGAGACTTATATGTCATAACATAGTCGCTGAATCTAGTTGGAAGCTGAGTAGTCCTCCTGGGTCTACTAGAACTGGCCTGGGCTTCAAGAATTGGAATCTCATCTTGCTGATCTAAAGCTTCTTCATCATGCTCAGCAACTGGTAGATGATTTTCAGCATCCTCTCCATCTTCATTTGACTGATTTTGATCTCTATCAAATACATGTTCAATCTGTACTCCTTTTCTTGGTTTCTGTAAACAACCTTACATAGAGTCTTCATTAAAAACAACATCTCGACTGATGACAACTTTGTGGGCAGCAGGATCCCACAATCTGTACCCCTTTGTTCATGTCTCATAGCCAAGCAAAATACATCTCCTAGAATTCACATCAAGCTTGGTCCTCTTTTCTTTACGAACCCAAGCATAAACATCACACCCAAAAACACGAAGGTCAGAGTAATTGACAGACTCACATATCCATACCTCTTCTGGAGTTTTCAAATCAAGAGAAATAGTGGGTAACCTGTTAATCAGATAACATGCAGTATTAACTGCTTCAGCCCAAAAACATTTCTCTAACTTGGCAGTGCTCATCATGTTTCTAGCACGCTCCATGAGAGTCCTACTCATTCTCTCTGCAACACCATTTTGTTGTGGTGTACCTGGAATCGTTAAGTGCCTTTTGATGCCATGCTCACTGCAAAACTTTTGAAACTCTGAAGAACAAAACTCACCTCCATTATCTATTCTCAAACATTTTATTTTCATCTTTTTCTGATTTTCCACCTGAGCTTTAAAACTCTTAAATTTTTCAAAAACCTCTGATTTTCTTTTAAGCATGTACACCCACACTTTTTGTGAAAAATCATCAATGAAAGTGAGAAAATAACAATTACCTCCTATTGACTCAATAGGAGCCTCACAGGTATCCACATGAATCAAATCAAGGTAATTTTTACTTCTACTAGTAGAAGAAGATCTAGAAAGCCAATCTATGTTGCTTGCCATATAAATAATCTTCACAACAGTCTAAAGAGGAAGACTTTATACCTGGAAGAAGATCCTGCTGAGCGAGTGCCTATGATCCACTCTCACTGACATGGGCCAAACGGCGATGCCAAATCTTTATAGACTCAGTCTTTGCACTTGCTGCCATTGTTTCTCCTACCAAAGTCTCACCAATCAACCTGTAAAGATTACCAACCAGCTCTCCATTCGTCACTACTAGTGCGCCTTTCACCACTTTCAACTTTCATTTTTTCACCAGTGAATTTTAAACCATGCTCATCAAATGTCCCCAAAGATAGCAAACTCTTTCCAAGACCAAGAACATGTCCAACATTAGAAATAGTGCGAACACAACCATCAAACATTCTGATTCTAACATCTCACACTCCAACAACAATGCAACGATTGTCATCACCCATGTAGACAACACCACCACTGCAAGTCATGTAAGTATGGAACCACTCCCTGTGAGGAGTCATATGGAAAGATGCACCAGAATCTAAGATCCATTGTCTCAGCTTGTCCACCTTTTCTAACACAGACAAAGCATCACCATCTTCAAGTCCATCAGAAATTTTAGCCAAGTTTCCTTGAGAACTACTAGGTTTGAAATTTGAATCTGAACTCTCACCATTATTCTTTTTCAATCGACAGTCCTTTTTCAGATGTCCGGACTGTCCGCAACCCCAACACTTCATCTTCTTCTTCCTTCCCTATGATTTTGATCTAGACTTGCCTCTGTCTGCTTACACTCTTTCAACAGACCTTCCCCGTGCAACCATCGCATCTCTAGAGAAATTTTGTCCAGACTTTCTTCTTAACTAGCTCCTCAGTTAGATGCGAAGACACCACAGAATCCATATCAAGAGTTGTAACATGACTTAGACTCACAATCAAATTATCCCAAGAGTCAGGAATAGAACATAGAAGTAAAGCGATTTTTTCCATGCCTCAATTGTAACATCTAAAGACATTAATTTGCTGACCAAATAATTAAACTAGTTGAGATGTTCATGTACCATTTCTCCTTCTTTCATCTTCAGATTGTAAAACTACCTCCGTAAGAAGATCTTGTTCACCAAGAATTTTCCCTCATACATAGTATGAAGATTATCCCATAACGCCTTTGTTGTCGTCTCGGTAGTCTGAACATTGAACAATATTGAATCTTCCAGAGTCAGAAGAAGATCTGCCAAAGTCATCTCATCTTTCTCGTCGAACTGTGCATCGGACATGCCTTCTGATTTTTTCGCTTTTCCCTTGAGAGCAATAGCGCAACCGTCCTTCACTAGCACCGCATGCATCTTCAATTTCCACAGTGCAAAAGTTCATTCCGTCAAAGCGCAAAAACTCGTACTTGGTCGTACTCTTCGTAGCCATCAAGAAAACGCACAAACCACACTTCTTACAACCTTTAGCTCTGATACCAATTGTAGAGAATATGCGCGGAAAGATACGGTGTCACGTCCCGACGCGAAATATCTAGGGCGTGTGCGAGTCGTAATCAAGCGTGTCGATCAGATCATGTACAAATTTAATTCTAAGATAAAGATTGATGAGAAAATGATACTTTTATTCCATCAAAATAGAGGTTTATATTGCTAATTCATAAGCCATAAAAGTAAATTACAAACTTCCAAACCCAAAGTACATGATTCTTGTAAAACACTAATGATCTACATAAATCTTAGGAAAAAGAAAATCACTCTTTCACTCTTGTCCATTCTCTTGTTCAATGTCATTACCTGCAATAATATAACCAAAATGTAGGGTGAGTAAAAAGCTCAGTAGGATTTTATATCTCTAAAAATCAGGCAATTTTTAAGTGTTTAACAATTTAAGTAATCTTTCCAAGTTACATCGAAAAGTGTATAACATGAGTGAAATTTTCAAGTAATTGAGATAACAAGATATCAAGAGAAATTTTTAAATAATAACTTTGAACAAGTAAATAATTTCATATAATTGGTCATTTCATGCAAGTCAAGTAATTCATGTAATTTTCAAGTAATCATGTAAACAAGTAACAAGTACGAATAGTGTAATGCCGCAACAATCTAACAAGTCATGCACTTCGGTGCAATACCACACCGTGGTCAATCAACTCCTATGGGCACAAGTACCTTCGAGCGCTCCTCCTAGGACCAGACTGGGCATTGTTAATGCCAGGCATTGGGTCGGTGGATCATAAGATCCCAAGGACATTTAGACATCCACTTAACACTATGGCAAGTGAATTTCAAGAATAAGCTCATTTGTAAAAAGTACAAATATGGTAAAAATCTCAGAAGTTACAAGAGAAGTGAATAATAATTTTAAGGCATCATGTTTAACGACATTAAGTCGTGGAATTCAAGAACGAACGGTGACTAGGAAGAAAATTCAAGTAAATAGAACTAATAGAATTATTTTAATTCCATAATTTATTCTTGTGTTCAATTGATTTAACAAGTGTTTATGCATATTTTCAGGAAGTTTTTAATATCCTGGAGGTATTTTAGTTAGCCAAAATGCAGATTTTATAGCCAATCGGAATTTTGTTATGAACGTGGTGTAGGTAAGCACCATGTTCACGAAATCATCTGAAAATTCATTCTTAATTCTGTTAAAATTCAAAAATATTAAGTTTTAGATAAGATGTATATACTTTTGAATTAAAATCATGATTTCACATATTATTGATATTTTTAATGATAATAAGATAGGATAAATGATAATAAGATAGAATAATAGATTTATCATGCAGAAAATAATTTAACATGCTAAAAAATAATTTTTATACACCAATTTACTGATAACATGATAAAACAGATTTTTACATGTTGTAGGTAATTTTCATATATTTATTTACTGATATTATGATAAATATAGATTTTCATACTTAAGAAAATAGATTTATTATGCTAAAAATAGTTTCATCATGTTAAAAATAATTATAACATGTTAAAGTAATTTTAACATGGTAGAAATAATTTTATCATACTGAGAGTAATTTTATCATGTTGAAAATTAATATTTAACATGTTAAAATTAATACTTAACATACTAAAATAATTCTCATACATTAACTTATTGATGAGATGATAAAAAGAAGTCTACAATGCTGATTACAAAAATTCTCTGATAACAAAATAAATTTTTTCATGCTGAAATAAATTTTTTACATTTATTTACTAATTGTTTGATGGGAAAATAGATTTATCATGCTAAAAAATAGTTTTTAAATAGCTTTAATATGCTGACAATAGTTCTAACATGTTAAAAATAATTCTACCATGTTGAAAATAATTTTATCATATTGGAAGTAATTTTAACATGCTGAAAGTAATTTTCATGCATCAATTTACTAATTATTTAATAGAAAATTAGGTTTAACATGAAAAAAAATATTTTTAAATGGATTTAACATGCTGAAAAATATTTTTCATATATCAGAATGGATAAAATAATTTTATCATGATGGAAGTAATTTTTAACATGCTGAAAATAGTTTTCATGTATTAGTTTACTAATAATATGGTAAAAATAGATTTTTACATGCTAAAAATAACTTTTGTTCTACAAAAATAATTTTTAATATGATGTAAAAATTTAAACATGTTAATATTACTTTTCCTTATTTTTGGTGACTGAATGCTTACAATTAATGTGGATTCCAAATGCTATAATTCCTATTGTATAGTGGCTAAACTTTAGTCCCACATTGGAAGTTAGAAAAACTTCCTTGATTTTATATGTTGGAGAGTTCACCCTTGGGTCAGGACCCAAGGGACATAAGATGGGGGCTCGAGTTGTGTGTGGATACGAAACTATTAATATATTTATTTATTTGTTTGTGTGGCGCCCCCTTCCCGCGATCCCGTATCGTGTCCGGGGACGTCACAGCGGATGTACGGAAGTGTTGTGGGCCGAATATTTGTAAGGCGCTAAAGGTCAAACCATCACATATTCCAAAAGAAACATAACCATACCATTTCCATATGATAAAACACTCATAATTTACATCGTATACAGAGTACTACATATCTCTATCCAAAAGTCATATTTACATTCATTATTCAAAGGAAAACTAAATCTATTTATTCTGCGCGGCGGAATCCAAATTAAACCCGGGATCATCCTCCGACCTACCGCCCGTCGGAGTCAAGACGCACACTGGTCAATTTTCTGAAATGGTTAGGCAACGAAAGTGAGTCCAAAAACTCAGTAGACATTAAAATCAATCACATGCTTATCATATACTAAACTGTGCAAATCCATGATATATAAAGCTAAGCGCAATTTCACTGGATTGTACATATACTATGAATGCGAAGGAAATATGAAATATAATAGAGTAACATAATTTTCATATTTATAAGTGAATGCGTATAACAAATCTTATCTGACTTACATATAAGTGGCATAATACATATCTTAGCTAAATCAGAGCTTATACAGATGAACTTATTTTCAGATCATATCAAAGTCATATATCAAATCTGAGCTTCAAATTATTTGGCAGCATATATTGGACATGCATCCCGTCACTAAAAGCAGTAGCAAACACATACCTAGGCATCCGTACGTCGACATAAAGACAAATAGTTTAAACGCCGGAGCCTGTCAGCCTTGATCAACCACGCAGGATCGAGAGTTAATACTCCACCATTCCCCAGATAATTTTCTTATTCTGGGTTCCGGATTTTTCAGAAGTCTGATTGTCCTCGGAAATGGGCCTAATCCCGTAGCGGAAGCTAACTACGGTTTTTCGCTCCACAACTCCTTAAAGTGACATAATCCATATGCTTAATCAAATTTTTATTCTTATTATGATGCTTATTACATAGTCGTCTCAATACTTAAAACTTGTCATTGAACCTTACAAAATAATTGGATCGTATTTTAATATCAGGAATTAGATTTAAATCAAAGGGTAATGGGTCAAATTTATTAACTAAATAAATTACTATTATATAACATTCGAAGAGATTAGAGAGAAATTAGAGAGAGATTAGAGAGAAAAATAATATTTTAACAGAATGATAAATAAATAAATAACTGATTCTAAACATAGATCATTGGGTTAAATAAATCAATGACTTAAATTACATTTCAAACCAAATCAAATCAAAGAAATGTAAATAATAAATAACATGCACTCGGTTTATCATGTCTACCTTTAGAATGGACTTCCGAATTGACTTTAGTATTTCACCCGAGCTCCCGTAAAAATCCTTGCGTAGGAATAGATAATTGTTCCGTCCAAGATACGCAAATAAGGGTGAAATTGTCCAAAGTAAGCTTCAAATCCTCCATCCAAACTTTTGTCAAATATTTATATTATTCTGATGTATTATCTTCTCCATTTATTAATAAGAGAATGAGAGTGGGAAGAGAGATGAGAGAGAAACTAGAGAGAGAAAGTAAGGAGAGAGTAGAGAAAGAAAATAGAGAGAGAAAGTAAAGAGGGAGTAGAGAGAGAAGTAGAGAGAGATATTTAAAGAGAAAAACTAGAGCGAAAAATTAGAGAGAAAATAGAGAGAGAAAGTGGAGAGAGAAAATAGAGAGAGAAAGTAAAGAGAGAGTAGAGAAAGAAGTAGAGAGAGATATTTAAAGAGAAAAATTAGAGAGAAAGTAGAGAGAGAATTTAGAGAGAGAAAGTAGAGAGAGAATAGAGAGAGAAAGTAGATAGAAAGAGAGAAAATAAAGAGATTAGAGAGAGAAAGTAAAGAAAGAGTAGAGAGATAAGTAGAGGGAGAGTAGAGAGAGAATAGAAAAGAGAAAATAAAAATAGGAAGAGAGAGATAGAGATGGGAGAGAGAGAGAGTGTGTGTGTGTGTGAGAGAGAGAGAGTGGGGAGGGGAGTGAGAGAGGAGAAAGAGTTGGAAGGGGAGAGGGGGGTGGATACTTGGGAAAGAGAGGGGGAGAGGGGGCTTTATATAGGGGGAGGGGAGGAGGAGATAAGAGGGAGGGGGAGGTGGTAAGAGGGGGAAGAGAGAAGTGGGGGAAGAGAGAAGTGGGGGAGGTGGGGAGTGAGGGAGGGGAGCCACGTGGGGGGTGGGGGGAAGATATTTTGGATTTATTTTTTATAAAAACTCCTAATAACATGATTTCTAAGAACTAGCTCACTCTATCTTATTTTTGGCCTTCCAAACGTCAAAATTTAAAAAAGTGTTCAACATGAAATTTGTAGATCTTTCAGTTATCTTTCCAACGAGTCTAATATTGACCTATTCTGACATCCCTATGAGGAGTTACGTATTAATAAAGGAGATATCTATTTAATTTGTATACTAACATCCGTTAAACCCATATTTTCCATACAGTTCAAGACATTGGGGTTTGATTTAGAGAATCTGGAATCTGTATGGGTTCCAGAAGTAAAGTGCATAGTTATTTTTAAGTTTCGAACGGATTCTGGTGTTACAGTTTGTGCCGAGCCGAGCCAAGGTTGGTTGGTTTTTTGCTCTATAGCTATAGATATATATTTTCAAAATATTTTATTTTGACCCCCGATATTCCGGGTAAAAGTTTTATGAACGCGTTAGCTTCTGCTAGCGCGATCAGAATCTGAAGATCGCGCTACCCTCGGGTAGCGCGTTCTGGGAAATATATATATATTTTAAAATTATGTGATTGACTCTTGAGGGCGAGAAAATACTCTGTATGAATGCCCTATGTCGGGGCAGTACGTTCAGAACGCGCTCCTGAGGTGTAACACGTTCTGGCGAAAAATGGGAATACCTCTCCAATAAAATGACCATAACTTGCTCATTTCTTAATGAAATTTAGGGAAACATGTATCAATGGAAAGAGCACTGAAAAATACATAAGGTAGTATGCTTTAATTGAAGTTTAGCCTGAGAGACACCTACCTTTGAGCAGATCTAAGGAAGAGGTAGAAAAATAGCCCCAATAATAAGAAAACACTTTGATCTCCGAATCTTCCCTTCAAATCTCCTCCAATCTCCGCAGAAGCATAGCCTAGGCCACCAAGGATGATTTGAGGGTCGAATAGGATCCTATTTATAGTCAAAATTTGTCCAAATTTATCAAGATTCTGTACCTAATTTTACCAAACCCATTAACTCCGAATTAGAAGAAAATTCTAACTTCTCCTCTTAATTAATCTAGTCTTAATTTGGTGTGAAACAACTATAAAAACGGCTGGTCTAAGGTGGCTGGTAGGTAAGAGTCGATTCTTGAGTCAATCTTCTAGAAATGAAGTTATTTTAATCCTTTTAAATGTCATATTAAACACTTGTTACGAATTTAAGGTTAATTTAACATTTATTAAATCCGTTAACTATTAATTCAGCCCATTATGAATTATTCAATGAGCCAATTATAATCCTAATCCATTATATGAATTTTTATTGTGCTTACTATGATTTTCTAAGGGTTAGAGTATTTAAATTCTATTTACCTTAAGTAAATTCAAGTAAATACATTTGACTAGTTTATTTCGTATAGTAAAAATATAATTTATTTATTTTATGAAGATTTTAATTATATAATTAATTAAAAAAATTATTTATCATTTTAATTTATATATCATATTTCTACGTACGGAGAAGTAGAATATGCAATCTTGCAGAGAAGAATAAATTAGGTAAAAAATCATAGCAAGCACGTAAGAAAGAACACACCAAATTTACGTGATTTGATCGGAAAAATATTCCGATTCATATCCACGGGCATGATCTCTTCACCATCTTTGATTTCCAACGACAACAGTACAACAGTCATAACTTCTTCAGTTCTTTCCAAGTCAAACCCTTTTCTTCTAGGAGGAAGAACACCCAAAGAGAAACGGCGGAAAAAAATCAGGAGAAAAAATCACACGGGGCTCTGTCACCGAAAGAGCCTGGACATGGACTTCACCCGTATAAACGGATGAGTCCCAAGTTAACTCTTTTTCTCTCTCCCTCCCTCCCTCCAAATAGTTGGAGGTGTACGTGGGATAACCCACGTGCACAGGCACACACGTCAACAATGCACACTTCGACATCATCAAGTCCTAACTAGCTTCCTCGATGACTATACGTCCACACACAGGCAAATGCGGGTTCATCTTGGTTCAACCACTGCGCTACGTACCCTGATGGGATTGCAGTGAAACAAACGTCATTGCTGTATAGAATCGCCCTCGTCTCACATGCTCGTAGGCCTAGCTAGCTTGGTTAATTTCCTGCCAGAAGTTAGGGAGACATCCCCGCACGATTAATTAATTAATGACGGTCTCCATGCGCGCAGTGACGTAGAATCGCATGTCCTCGTGGACAGAGGGGTCCTGGCGTGGCCCTCCGAAGACCATGCATGATGCGTCCATCTCCATCGGCCACAAATAATTAGCGCATGCCGATGTCTTGCCGAAAGTGAGGGGGGTGGGGTACGTGCGGGGAAGAGTAGTGACACTGGGGACAACAAGCCTTGGCGCCAAATATCATTAATGTCTGCCGCTGTTGAGGCCCGCCCGTACACTATCTGTTACGAGAGCAGCCCCCACCAGCGGCCAATGCACTCCACTTGGTAAGTAGCACTCGTTTGCAGTTATCATACTGATTGTGTGTGATACAGTTGACTTCTATCTTTTTATAGAGGGTGTCGGAGTCATGATTAGATTTGTGTCGTTCCAGTCGTTACGAATTATTTGAATAATAATATAACATTTAAAAATGAATTTATTTTTTAAAATTTTTAAAAAATATATAATAAGCATATAATGATATAACAATAATCATATATCTTAGATTCCGTGGAGGAAGAGCATTAAATTCTATCGTAGAATTTATTAATTTATTAATTATCTAATAATGATATTATAGGAAGAAGGTGAAGAACATGTATCTTTCTGCGATGCGGAAACAAGGGATCATTCTCGTCGGTGTGGATGGCTACTAGATCAGTCATCCACTAGTTCCACGTGCTAGATCCCAAGGCCACACGTGGTAGTCTCGAGGATAAAAAATGGAGAAAGAAGAGAGGGGATAGAAAGAAGTCCAACCTACCGCGCGCTTTGATCTCCCATAGCTTTATATTTATAAGATACTTCAATCTCAGAGTCCTAATTTCAAAGAGATACGGAGACTAATCATATCAGATTCTTAAAACTCTATTCAATGTTGATGACCATACGTCAACATCTCCTATCCAGACACGTTAGACATTATCTATCTCTCTAAAAATATTTCATTATAGTACTTTTCCTTTCATATGGGATGTGTGCGAACTGACGAGAAAGATATATAAGTGAAGAGTGTTATATTAAGTCATCACTATACTAACATAACATTATAACTCTGTATCTTATCTTGCCTCCCAAATCACATGTAATTCACACTAAAACAAGTTGATCCGATCTCTTAATAAAATATAGATCTACACTTTGATCTCTCAAACTATGTATTTATACTCATGATTACATAAGAGTACTCTTCACAACGTAACCACCATATAAATGTGACACAAAATATGGGTGCGAAATAAATATGACTTTTCCTATGCCACTCATATCAATTCAGTTAGACTTGGCTACTTTCTTAGATATGGTTCGTTAGACTTTATGACTCCTAGCCCTTGAGAAATATGATATAGTAACAACATTAACATTCACTTCATGTTATATTGCATAGTCCCAAAGGACACGATTAATAAGTCCTTAGATTCTATAAGCTCACATAGTGATGAAGCAGTGATACATTCTGTCACTTCTTCAATAGTCGCCAAATGGCACGTATAGTATGATTTTCATGCTATGGTGGAGCTCTAATTAGGATATGTCATGCTCTAATACCATATGAATAAAAACTTATCGCTCCCTCATACGCTTCACACCAACGTAGATATACAGATTTAACCATATCAGGTTACATAGAAATAAATAATTCCATGTTCCATTGATTATTTTCAATCTCATCTCAAGCGTCTGCTATAGCGATATATGGTTATCTTTCATGCTTCTACTAGGTGTGAAGTATTAATAAGTTTGTCTCATCATACTCGCTCACATAGTAACATGACGATCGTTCGTGTGAGAGGACCGATCAATAACTTGGTGACATTCACATAGATAATGCACTAATTTAAATATAAATGTAATAAATACTCATTCTTTCATAAAATTGGTATCCATAACAAAAAAATACATGACAATCAACACCTCAAACCTAGAACCTCTAACATGTTTTAAAAACACATCTCTAATAAGAGGTTTGGTGAGAGGACCAATACTCATCTCACTAGTAGAGATATGTCTAAGGATCACCGGTCCTTGTGCAATGATGTTTCGAATGAAAAAGTTTCTCATGTCAATGTGTTTTGACTTCTGTTGTAAAATGTCCTTTCGATTTTGATGATAACAAAATAATTTTACTATGTGTATATTTTTTTTTAAAATTTATTCTAGATACATGAAGTTTAGAGAAGACTGACAAAATTATTTTGAAGGATATAAAGGTTAAAGTTCAAAAAGGTAAAGCTCCGGGGTTGAAAAATCTTCAAACGAGATGAAGGCGGGGACATTTCGCCTGTTGGGGTGGTCGAACAGCCTAATCCACTCTTTTTCCAAGAAGTAAAGCATGGATCCAAGAATCGAAGTAGCCGACCGCCTAAACAGGTGGCAGTCCACTGTTTGTTCCAGTATAGGCCGACAAATCTCAGAGATCAAGGCCGGCTATCTACTACTTACCTTGGGGCAGTTCATCGCTTATGTCCCAGAATTATTCCCCAATTTCTACGGATCCAAGATTTGATTGTGTTTCCTCACACTATGGTTGGGGGATTGCATGCCATGTCTTGGGGTATAAATATAGTGTGTTTCTCTTGATTCTAACCTAAGGAGACGAGACTTGCTGGCTGTTCTTATGGGTGTTTTGCACAGGTAAGGCTTCTTCGTCCTCTCAGGGTGCCTAGGTGGTTCTACATCAAGGATAGGACGTGAGGACGACTCCAAACAAGCAAGGATAATCTCTAAGGGCCACTTTGGTAACGGGTTAAGGTGGGTTAGGGTCGGTTAATCGAGGTCGGGTGATTTATTCCCTATTTGATATTTTTTTCCTTAAATCGGGGCGGGTAGGGTTAAAGTGGATTAACGCATTCCACTTAAATAGGTGAAAGTAATGAGTTACTCTACCCAAGTTAGGGTCACTTTGATAACGGGTTGGGTTAAATGAGGGTGAGCCATCTCGGGTAAGTCACCCGCCCTTAACCCAACCCGTTACTAAAGTGATCCTAAAACTTCTGGAATAATTACATCATCTAAGAGAGAGTTTAATCTTGATTCACATCTATCTTCTTCCTCTTCTTCTCTTTATTTTTACACTGTATTACTTGATGTATTGAGAGAAGAGATACTCTAAGTCTTAGAGAGATTTTTGTGTGTGAGTGATTGGTGCTCAAGTCATCATGGTTGGGAGTTTAATCATATGTATGTGTGTTGATTTGATTAATAGTTTGTGAAAAAACCTCACCAATGGTGGGGGAGTGGACGTAAGTCTCAAGAGTTATTGGGATCGTTAAAAATCATGATGAACTCTTATGTGATTTGTTCCTCGTCTCCTCCTCACTCTTACCCAAGTTTGATTTCCGTTCACGTTGATTAGCCCAAATTACTGCAAGCTTTAATAGCTTTTAAATCAATAAACTTACGTTTTGGTGGGTGATTGGGATTTGTGTTTAAATGTTCTAGCAAAAATAAGGTGAGATTTTAAAAGAAACCAATTCGGCCCCCTCTTGGTTTGTTGTACTTTGGGACAACAACTATCATAATATTTAAGATATTTTGTATAAGCAATTGCGGCCGCATTGTCTCTGTGGATCACAACAACATCTCCAACGTGCACTGTAACGTCTAAGTTCACTCGTAATCGCCTCAGCGAGATTCCCTCTTGAATTGCATCAGTGCAAGTAATGTATTCAGACTCTATCATAAACAAAAGGCATAAATTTACTTCTTGTTACACCAAGAAATGGCTCCTCTAAGTATAAATGCATATCTCGGAGTGAGCTTGTGCTTGTCTCTATCTGCAGACTCATCAGCATCGGAGCATTTAGTCAACTTAAGGTTTCCACCACATATATAGTGGGATGCCATCACAGCGTGTAGTGCACGTAGAACTTGTGCGTGGCTATGCAAGGGATGCTCTGTGTGGGATTTACGTCGATCAAGAAGTCACACTTCTGGACATATATATGCATGTACGTGATCGTGGAACAACTCGACGAGTTCAACTAGTGGCTTTAATATCGTTGTGGAAAGAAGGTGAAGAACATTTACTTTTCAACGATTCAGAAGCAAGAATCACTCCTGTTGACTTGGATGTGCATATTAGAGTCATCCATGAGTTCTACGCCCCAAATCCTAAGGTCGTAGGTGATAACCCTGAAGAGAGAGAAGAGAAAAGGAAGAGAGTAGAGAGAAAGAAGTCCAACCTACTCCTTTGGATCTACCATAGCTTGGTATTTATAAGGCCTTAGCCCTGGAGCCCTAATTCCAAAGAGAGAGAAACCAACTTATTTGACTCCTAATACCCTATTCAACGTGGATGCCCACGTGTCAATAGATATATATAATGCTCAAAATATAGTTAAAAATGAAATAAAAGACTAAATAATCCATTTATATTATAGATTGATGAAATAACAATTCTACAGGTTAAAAGATAGTGTAAAGAATCCAAACATCACAAGAAAATTTAATTTTGTAAAAATAAAAAATTAAAAAAAATCTCAAACGTGCGGTTCAACCAAATCGACCTTAGTCGTCTCGAGTCAGACCGACTCGTAGCAGCCGGTTCCAATTTGATAAGTGTATATAAGACGGTGGGCTTTGCTACGTAGGCAGAGACAAGAATAAATCCTCCGCCTGGGGACCAGTACTCCAACTCGCCATGCCCACTCTTCGTCACCTCTGAAGCTATTCCATTGAGAGGAAGGGACGGCGCCGGTTTGCCGGGTGCTGCATGAGCTTGCGGCGGACTGCATGGAAAACCTGCAGAACGACGTGCGGCCGAGTGCGCACGTGATGGCAGGACCTGCGCCCGGCATCCCAAGCATCCTAACTCAGAGATTGATGAAAGCATCCTGAGATGGCAGAACCTTGGTAAGCTTGCAGACCCGATGGAAGAGGAACAAGAAGTTTTGATTAATTAGCAGAATATATACTAAGATCGAATTCTCTGTGGGGACGGGAAGTTGGTAAGCGAAAGGGATATTCATGGGTACGTGGGGGAGGGGGGATCACCCGTCGGAGTGGGCATGATGACCATGAGGGAAGAAGGGAAGGGAGGGTTTGGTAGCTGCTCGCCCGGCCCCAACGCGAGAGTGCACTAGAGCCATGAACTAACAAAGCTCCTCGCGTGTCACCGAGACGGGGACCAAGCGGCCCAACGGGTTGACTCGTTTGCCGGTCCGTATGAACTCTGTCTCCCCAGTGTCTTTTTCCTTTCCTTTTCCACCCTTGGGGATGGATGTCCCAATTTTTAATTAGGTAACTGCATGTGGTGCCCTAAAGATGGGCAATTATTGGGCATATTAATTAGTTAGAGGTTCTTCAATATTAATGGCATATATATATATATATATATATGGAAGCATTTATCTCCCCTTCGACGTCAGAAAGCATGAAGAACAAATCCGACATATGACTTTAATTCTTCCTCTTTCTTGCACTTGCTCTTGCTTTGGCCGCCATGTATAACGAGCTACAACGACCATTAATTACTGGCTAGAATATTCGTGAAAGATCCCTACCAAATCAATCATGCATATCCAAAGTGATAATTAATTCAGTTTTCCTTACCGAACGATGAAACCAAGTAATAGAAAATGAAACGATATATATAGATGGTTTCGTTCGTACGTATAGCCTGCAACGACCTTCTCTCATGATGTCTATTCTATCATCAGCTGTAACACAACATCTCAGAGAAAAATTGCTGATCCTTAACACTCCTCCTTGGGTTGGTGCATTGGCTACTTCACTGTTCATTAATGTGTTAGATCCATCGATCTTGGACTATCAATATATATCATGCAATTGTGAATTCCACCCACAACACCTATATATGCCATGACAGCCTTGACAGACCGATGAGGCCCCATTAATTAATAATGCCAATGGGTGCTACTTCCCTTCCTTCCTCTTTTTTCTTCCTTTTAGCTGGAAATTAGCTAGTACTGGTGATCTGCTTGAGGGGGGCCTGTGCGAGGAATATTTATTAATAATTCCCACTAAATGAGGTGTGCACCCTGACCATTGACGTCCCTCGAATCCTGCCATATATATATAATTTGACTTTCATGCTAGCTAGCTAGGCATAAGTGATCAAGCACATGCAATTGGTCGATACAAGGACACTTGCAGCCTTATATGCACGAGTTTTTGATGACTGAACTAGCAGTACTGACAAGGCCCATGCATGTCTGGCTAGCACCATGATATTAAGTTTGCTCCACATGTGGCAAGTTTACATTATAGTTAGTTGTTTACCTGACAACTGATCTCAAGGGGTAGAATGATGATAAGTCGATCGATCGGCCGAAACATCGTTGCCAAAGCTTAATTTAGATATATGCTTCATTAAATATCTGGCCTTAATTATGATCATATATAGGGGGAAGATTAATTAATATGAGGATGATGATCGATCGATGATATATAACAAATTACCAGCTAGCTAGCTAGCTAGATCTTGGTCTTAATTTGTGAATCATTTAGCACCCGAAGATTCCTCGATGCATGTCAACATATTATCATGTTGGACGTCGAGGTCCCTCGTCTCCACGAGATTGAACTAGAATACTGTACGTAGTACTCTTCTTTTTATATAAATTAACCTTCATTTGCACGAAGAAAAAATTAAGCCTCCAGCTGTGACTGTAGTGTTTTATTCGACCGACATCCATCCAAACCATGAAAAAGACGGGTAAGCCATCATGTCATGATCAAAAAGAAGACGTTCCATTCTCCATGACGTTAACATCAGAGAGAGAGAGAGATAGAGAGAGAGAGAGAGAGAGGCTGCACCCTGATCAACCACAATGGGATGGGAAGATCGAACTTTCTGATGGTTCTGCCCCACCCCCATCCCCACTCTTTCCTTCCTCTGCTTTAGGAAACCTCTACGTACGTATATATTATATATATATGTGTTTATATGTAGGTGGCAACACTCAATATCTTAATTACATCCCTCACACACTGAGATAGATAATATATATATATATATATATATAGTATTTGCCAAACCACAGATTAGGATCTGTATACTGGGAGTCGAACACCTTTAGCGGGTTACAGTGGACGTCGCTTTGGGTTAGGCAGGCTCCCCCGGGGCGGCGCGGCAGAGCTGGTCCGGGGGGCCGGACGGCGACGCCGACCTCGCGAAAGCCCAGAGGTCCATGTCCCCCTGGTGGTAGTCCTGACAGCTGCCGCTGCTGCCCAGGAGCCTGTTTGTGGCGGAGGAGCAGCAGGCGCCGAATCCCCCCTGGTCCTCGAAGCAGCTAGCCAGCTGCTTCGACGTCTCCGACTGGACGCTGAGGTGGGAGGCCACGAGCCTGTCGAGCGCCGCCCAGTCGCTCACGGCGGCGTACTCTTCGTGGGGGAGGTACGATTTCTCTGAGTTTAGGAGCGCATGCAGCCCGTCGGAGGCCGGGTAGCTCGACTGGCTGCTGCAGGGCAGGTCGACGGGAGCGGGCGGGCAGTCTCCGAGGAGGGGGGGCAAGCTGGGGCTCTCCAGGGCCGGCAGCTTCATGAACCTTTCCTGGTGCCCGTTTACGACTGTGGCTTCGCTCGGCCTGAGGTACCGCAGGTGGCAGCTGCCCGAGTTGGTGGTGGTGGTGGTGTTTCTGAGTGTAGGGTTGATGGCGTTGGTATCGCTCTCTTGCTTGCAGGATCTGCCCAGGTATTGGAGGATCTGGTCCAGGGCTCCGTCGTTGCAGGAGTGAAGCATCTGCGTCTTGGCGTCGCTCGTCACAGACGAGGAGTTGTTGGGGCTGCCCAGCGCCTTGTGATGGCTCTTCTTCTTGAACACCCGGCAGACGACCCAGCCGTCCTCCGGCGCCGATGCCTCCCCCAACGTGTTAGAACACTAGACAAGATAAAGAAAATGGGGAGCACATCACATCAAAGTCGACAAGAAGATTACTTCAGAATTATAGGTAGGTAGGATTCTCTCCCCCATCGAGAGCTCTAGACCAGTGACGCATTGGGCGAAGAAGAAAGGTGAGCAAGTACTCTGGACTGGGAGCTGGCGTCCTGCTGCTCGTCGAGCCTGTACTCGTGCATGATCCAATCAGATTTCTGGCCGTGTGGGGCTCTCCCCCTGTAGAACACGAGAGTCTTCCTCATGCCGATGCGCTTGCAGCTGGTGTAGATGACCTTGTCGCGGCCGGTGGCCTTCCAGAACCCCGCCGCCGTTGCTCTGTTGGTCCGTGTGCCGGTCGGGTACTTCTTGTCCTTGTGGCTGAAGAAGTACCAGTCGTTCTGGGGGGTGGAACCGATCCTGCACTTCTCTGCAGAGAAGTACCAAAGTTTGGATCGATCAGTTCCTCGCATCTCCCAATCGAAGAGGCAGGGTCGAGCCATTCTTTAGAACATGCATGATGGCCGGGGAAAGGAAACATGGCGCATGCAGGGATCAAGTAAGGCATCACATCTAACCTTGTAAGTCCCATGGTTCGAGCTTGTTAAGATCGACGTCCATTATCACGTCCAGGTCGATCTTCTCGCCGGCCGCCTTCTTCCTGAGGTAATAGTTGAGGAGCTCCTCCTCTGTTGGGTGGAAGCGGAAGCCTGGTGGGACTCGGGACTGGCCATTGACGGTGATGCTCATGCTGTTTGCTCTCCCTGCCACCCAGGGAATTCAAACAGACATCAGTGGAGGAAGTACGTGTGGGAGAGAATCAAATTGAACAGCCGGCCGGAAGGCGCATAAAGTAGAGAGATCATGGAAGCTCACCCAGCATATTAATTTGAGCTCGATCAATGGCCTCTCAACTGGAGTGAGTGTACTGGAGTGCCGAAGAGGAGCGGCAAAGGAGCTGTGGAGATGTCAGGGAGAGCCAGGGAGGGATGGCCGATGGGACAATGAGGAGAAGAGGTGTGGCAGAGAGAGGGCCCTTATATTGTGGCCAGACAAGGGGTAGAAGTCGACAGAAAGAGAGAACAGAATTGCTTCATATCTCGCCATGTTCTTGGTGTGTACTTCATATAGTGGGGTTAGTTTTGCTGGGATGTAGAATTGCCACCTACTCGGGGGAGAGAGAGGAGAGGAGAGAGAGAGGAGAGCACTGTAACCCCACAGAGAGAGAGAGAGAGAGAGATGGGTGGGATGAGGGAGGGAGGCCCCCATCGGCAGCCATATGATGGAAGACCGTAAAGATCTTCAGGAAAAGCACCACGGAAGCTACCACCATCCAGGGGAAGAATCTGCTTTTTGCCCGGCCAGTGACTCGTTTTTCTTGTGTAACCACCGCAACAACACCAACAGCGGCAACAATTAGACAACAACTACAACTACTAGAGGGGGTTGAATTAGAGCCCCCGCACGCTTCCCCCTTCCTCCAGGGGGGGGGGGGGCATCGATGGGGGGTCGGAGGCCTTGCGCTTTCAAGGCCCCCCACGTACCGCCCGCCCCCCCCCCTCCCACCAGCACATGAAAATTTTGAGCCCGGACCAAGAATACAAGCTGCAGGGCCACACATCCTCATTTGATTATTAGAGACCTTCATACATATCGGTACTGTGTTCTTCTAACTGCCTGATGCATCTATATTCATCGCACCACTGGAGATGTGGGGAGCACTGGAACAGTTGCAAACAGTTGGTGGAGGTGTGAGGAATAGTTTTAACTTCACATACAGAAGCCAGATTAGGGGTAGGAATCGGATGGTTTAATGGGGGGCCAAGATGCTAAAGGCATATCATTAGTTTATATCTGGGTCGAGATATGCGGAGGAAGGGAAGAATCGCTGGCTGATTGCTGATCGGAGACGAATGGGAAAGGAAAAGGACAAGTTTTTCTACTTTGATGTCAAGGATTCAAAACGAAACCTCATTTACTTTACGCGCAAAAAAATCTTAAAGGATTTTTTACAAAAAAGTTCCTACAGACTTGTCTAATTTAAAAAACTCATAATCCATCTATATATTTAATTCCTAAAAAGATCCTAAAATCTGCTCCGTTGTAGTCATAAGTCTTTATCGTTAGTCTTTGTGAGAGGGCATCTGCGGTGCTTAATCCAACTATGATTAACACTAAACTAGAGTGATAAAAATTAAGACCAAAAAAACCCATGAATGACTCACAGAGAGAGAGAGAGGTCACTAAAGGGAACCTCCTCCTCCAGTATTACCATGACCCATTGAAGTGGGGGTGAAGAGAGAGAGAGAGAGAGCGCACATAAGGCGGTCTCCCGCTCGACTGCCGAGACACACACACACACACACACACACACACACACACACACACACACACACACACACACACACACACACACACACACACACACACACACACACACACAATATATATATATAGAGAGAGAGAGAGATCAGGACACCTAAGGGGGTCTTCCCCTCTAGTGCCGGCATATCTTCACCCCATGCCAGCACTCGAGGGGGAGACCACCTTAAGTGCCCTCTCTCTCTCTCTCTCTCTCTCTCTCTCTCACATACACACACATAGAGAGAGAGAAAGAGAGAGCCCTCCCCATCCAATGTTGTCACCCCCACATATCTAATGGGGTGGGGATGCGCGTGCACGTGCACACACACACTACAAAGTAGGCATGGCTAGGGTTCCGCACTGAGACTCATACCTATGGACATCGTATCTTTTGAGAGATCACCATGAGGATGGCCCACACACCAAGGTCAGGGTTCTGGACAGGGTGTTGGCGTACTTTTGGGTGATGGTCTTGATCTCCTCATTGCTCGAGTCAGAGAGGACGTATAGCTCACCTCCCGCTCTTCATCCCCCTCCTCTTCTCGCTTTGTTGAGTTGTCTAGAGTGTCCACATCAAGCACACTGCCACACACACATATGTACTATATATACATATATATACATACATATAGAGGCAAGATCCATTGTCACCGGTGGATCCTACTGCCACCAAATATGTAATGTCTCTAGGTTTTGGATCCTATTTTTCATGAGTTTTAGGTTTACTTTTATATATTAAAAATAAATTTTAAATGTTAAATTTTAGATTCCGTTGAAATTATGATTTTTCGAGAATTTTTCGCATATGTTTAGCCCAAAATATAAGAGGAAAGGGCATGTTGATGATTTCAACTTTTCTGGGGTTTTGAGAAAACCCAAAACCTTCTTCCCTTTAAACGTCGTGTCCGCCTCCTCTTTCCCAATTTTCTCCTTCTTCCTCTTCCGATCTCCCTATTTCTCTCCTCTCCGACTACAGACGGCGAGCGCGAGGAGGACCGGTCGGCGACGGTGAAGTTGTAGGCGAGGTGTGGGCGCAAGACGGAGGTGGTTCTCACGACGAGATCGTGGGTTCGCGCATGTGATTCAAGATTTAATGGCGGATCGGAGGCATTCAAGGTTCTAAAGCATCATTGAGATAGGGGGGTGGATCCCGAACTCTCCTTTCACTTTTCCCATTGTTCCTGTAGTGATTTAGGAGAGAGAGGGGTTTATTGCATTTTTGGGTTAACTTCCATGTTCGGGGCCGTGAGCACGGATCGATCCATTTCTGTTGTGATTTTTAGTTTAAAACGTATTTTATGGATGGCATTTTCATCGGGGATGATTTCTCCATGCTTTTCGGGGGTTCCCGCTTGCAATGGGGGCGAGTCAGGCTTGGGAATGACCCTTCAGACGCGGATTTGGAAGGGGACCTTGCACAGAAGGTGGCCAGATGTCTGCCACCTCTGCCCAGCCTAGGCGGCCATGGTTCTGGATGCCTAGAGGGGTTGGGTGGCCACCCCTGGCCTCCCAGGTTGTTGGGCAGCCAGAGGACTAGCGTCCCAAGCCACTGGGGAGGCGGCCACTAATGTGGCCGCCCAGGGTGCCCACGATGTTGGGCGGCCCGTGAGTTGGCTGCCCAGGGATACCCTACTGCATGGCCAAACCCTTGGCCGCCCAAGCTTGGAGCTATCGCTGGCAACATGGGTAGGGTTCTTCGCATCGATGAGGCAACTCTACAATGTACAGACACTCTAAAGCCCGTGCATGCGTTGAAGTTGATGTGCTCAAGCAACTTCCTTTGTTTTGTCATGGTGGTACTGTGTTCTTCTAACTGCCTGATGCATCTATATTCATCGCACCACTGGAGATGTGGGGAGCACTGGAACAGTTGCAAACAGTTGGTGGAGGTGTGAGGAATAGTTTTAACTTCACATACAGAAGCCAGATTAGGGGTAGGAATCGGATGGTTTAACGGGGGGCCAAGATGCTAAAGGCATATCATTAGTTTATATCTGGGTCGAGATATGCGGAGGAAGGGAAGAATCGCTGGCTGATTGCTGATCGGAGACGAATGGGAAAGGAAGAGGACAAGTTTTTCTACTTTGATGTCAAGGATTCAAAACGTACCTCGTTTACTTTACGCGCAAAAAAATCTTAAAGGATTTTTTACAAAAAAGTTCCTACAGACTTGTCTAATTTAAAAAACTCATAATCCATCTATATATTTAATTCCTAAAAAGATCCTAAAATCTGCTCCGTTGTAGTCATAAGTCTTTATCGTTAGTCTTTGTGAGAGGGCATCTGCGGTGCTTAATCCAACTATGATTAACACTAAACTAGAGTGATAAAAATTAAGACCAAAAAAACCCATGAATGACTCAGAGAGAGAGAGAGAGAGAGAGAGAGAGAGAGAGAGAGAGAGAGAGAGAGAGAGAGAGAGAGGTCACTAAAGGGAACCTCCTCCTCCAATATTACCATCACCCATTGAAGTGGGGGTGAAGAGAGAGAGAGAGAGAGCGCACCTAAGGCGGTCTCCCGCTCGACTGCCGACACACACACACACACACACACACACACACACACACATATATATATATATATATATATATATATATATATATATATATAGAGAGAGAGAGAGAGAGATCAGGATACCTAAGGGGGTCTTCCCCTCTAGTGCCGGCATATCTTCACCCCATGCCAGCACTCGAGGGGGAGACCACCTTAAGTGCCCCCTCTCTCTCTCTCTCTCTCTCACATACACACACATAGAGAGAGAGAAAGATAGAGCCCTCCCCATCCAATGTTGTCACCCCCAAATATCTAATGGGGTGGGGATGCGCGTGCACGCGCACACACACACTACAAAGAAGGCATGGCTAGGGTTCCGCACGAGACTCATACATCGTATCTTTTGAGAGATCACCATGAGGATGGCCCACACACCAAGGTCGGGGTTCTGGACAGGGTGTTGGCGTACTTTTGGGTGATGGTCTTGATCTCCTCATTGCTCGAGTCAGAGAGGACGTATAGCTCACCCCCCGCTCTTCATCCCCCTCCTCTTCTCGCTTTGTTGAGTTGTCTAGAGTGTCCACATCATGCACACTGCCACACACACATATGTACTATATATACATATATATACATACATATAGAGGCAAGATCCATTGCCACCGGTGGATCCTGCTGCCACCAAATATGTAATGTCTCTAGGTTTTGGATCCTATTTTTCATGAGTTTTAGGTTTACTTTTATATATTAAAAATAAATTTTAAATGTTAAATTTTAGATTCTGTTGAAATTATGATTTTTCGAGAATTTTTCGCATATGTTTAGCCCAAAATATAAGAGGAAAGGGCATGTTGATGATTTCAACTTTTCTGGGGTTTTGAGAAAACCCAAAACCTTCTTCCCTTTAAACGTCGTGTCCGCCTCCTCTTTCCCCATTTTCTCCTCCTTCCTCTTCCGATCTCCCTGTTTCTCTCCTCTCCGACTACAGACGGCGAGCGCGAGGAGGACCGGTCGGCGACGGTGAAGTTGTAGGCGAGGTGTGGGCGCAAGACGGAGGTGGTTCGCACGACGAGATCATGGGTTCGCGCATGTGATTCAAGATTTAATGGCGGATCGGAGGCATTCAAAGTTCTAAAGCATCATTGAGATAGGGGGGTGGATCCCGAACTCTCCTTTCGCGTTTCCCATTGTTCCTGTAGTGATTTAGGAGAGAGAGGGGTTTATTGCATTTTTGGGTTAACTTCCATGTTCGGGGCCGTGAGCACGGATCGATCCATTTCTGTTGTGATTTTTAATTTAAAACGTATTTTATGGATGGCATTTTCATCGGGGATGATTTCTCCATGCTTTTCGGGGGTTCCCGCTTGCAATGGGGGCGAGTTAGGCTTGGGAATGACCCTTCGGACGCGGATTTGGAAGGGGACCTTGCACAGAAGGTGGCCAGATGTAACGACCCGAGAATCCGATTACCGGGAAGGCCCGATAACCCGAGACTCGCACCGCCACCCACGAGCCCGAAGACTCGGAAGGGTTAAAAGGATGGTGTGGAAACTACACAAGCATCACAAATAATTGCAGAAATTGAACAGTTATGATATTAAGCAGGAAATGAATTAACATTTTACATGGTCCACAATAAAATAACAACAACAGCAACAGTAGTCCACGACTAGTACAGTGACAAGAAAGAAAAGTACAGCTACACGGGGCATCCCCCGGCTCTGACCTCTGGCACTACCTCTGGGCACCCGCACCACGCTTCCGCTGCGCTCCTGACACGCTCCCCGAAGGTGGCGCCTCACCTGAAACACGGTGAAAACACGCAGGGAATGAGTCTCGGAACAAGACTCAGTAGGGATCACTCGAACCCTACCTCGTAAAACGAGAAACCACTACCCTAGCGGTAGGAAGGTACCTCGGAAAGGAAAGCCCTGTACTCTACAGAACTAGACCCTAACGGCACGCAAACCGACACACGTGCCACGGTACGAGAAGACCGAAACTCAACGGTCGAACCGTCAAAACCCGAAGGTCGGAAACACACGACTGACAGTCTGACACTCCGTACTCGACAGGAGTACCACCCACTAGAAGCACAGCCGGTAGCGTCCCCTGACGTCTTACACCGCACCGCAGGTGAACCGCCTGACATGGTAGGTCCTACCCGAGGCGCAAACACCGTACAAGTAACCACAACAAGTGACTAGCTGGGGTCACGCCCGTCGACGTGGGTCCAACCGCCCCCAACCACGTGTGCACACACAGACCGCGCGTCCCTGGTCTGGCCCTCTGACCGGTTTTCCCCTCAGCCGGACTCTGGCTGCAAGACGTGGGGCCCAACGGTAACCGGTCCACAAACCGTCTCTAAAGGTCAGCCCGTACACCACTCCCTGGTGCGACTAGCACACGCGTACTAGTAGGCTACGACTAGTGGAGGGTCACTGAAGGAGTAGACTCTCAAGTTACGGAAAACAACGCCCAAGCCCGACAACGTGTGGGAATCACCCCACGCACTAGTCCCGTCGCACGGAGACCACGGTCGGAGAAAAGCGAGGTTGCCACCCTCATGGGGCAACACAGGAAGTGGCGGTCCGACCCTGGACCGTCACAGCCAAATGGCGGTCCACTCTAGGGCCGTCACTTACAAATGGCGGTCTAAGGCAGACCGTCACACGGCCAGGGGGTAGGGGGAAGCGACGCGCCTACCCTAGTGCGTCGCTTGGAAGCGGCGCACCTAGGCCAGGGCGTCACATGGCACCCCACACCCACGAAAACCACAGGGAAAGTAACGCGCTTACCCTGGCGCGTCGCTTGCAAGCAACGCGTCGGGCTCAGTGCGTTACTCGCATGTGACGCGCCTAGACCAGCGCGTCGCATGGCCCTCACGCTCGGGATGGAAAGGGAAGTGACGCGCCTGCCCCAGCGCGTCGCTTGGCCCATCCACATGGGGGACAACAGGAAGTAACGCTCCTGCCCCAGTGCGTTACACGCATGTAACGCGCCTATCTCGGTGCGTTACATGGCCTGACCCCCAACGGTCAAAACCCAACGGTCGAAACGCATGTGACGGCCCAGCCCAGGGGCGTCACTAGCAAACGGCGGCCAGTCGCAGGACCGTTACAGCCCTCGACCCCAAAGGCCAACACCCAGGGAAGTAACGCACCCCTCTAGGGGCGTTACAAGCATGTGACGGTCACTGGAGTGACCGTCGCTTGCCCCAGAGCACGCTACGGCGGGAAAACCCCAAAAACACCAACCACGCCCCCGTACCTCCACCGGAGAGGGGGAAAACAAGGGGGAAGACCCCTGGGGACCCCTAGCATGCATCTAAGCCACCAAAACATAGAATCATGGGCTAAAACCATAGATCGGGCGGCTCACCCCAAAACATGGAAAAACCCCAAAAACGCCCAAACATGCCTCTCTCGGCCTCCCCGCGGCCTACAAACCACGGAAAAGAACGGCGAAGAGCTAGGGAACGTCACCCTACCTCAATGGAGCGAATGCTCCGCCGGATCGTCCACGAATCGCGAAGAACGCTTGAAAACCCTCGTTCTTCCTTAAGCTTCCCACGCTCGCCGCACGCCCCCACGACCGCCTCGCCGCCGCCCACGTCACCGCGCCGTCGCCCCGCCGCCGTCTGCAGCCGGAGGGGAGCTCGCCGTGGCCAACCGGGAGGAAGAGAGGGAGAGGGAGGGAGACACGGTGGAGGAGGAAGGAGGAAGAAGAAGAGAGGAAGAAGAAGATGGTGGGGGAGAGAGAAAAGAAAAAGGGTTTTATAGAAAAACCCGGAAAATCCGTAAAATTCCAAAAATTAGGAAATCACACCCCCGCGATCCTCGGAACGCACCGATCGCAACGGTACCACTCGTGTCCGTGTGAACAGCCCGGTTCACCCGCAACGAGCGTCCGAAGAGAAAAGCCGAAACACACACCGGAATCGGAAAACACACGCGGAAAAAGCCGCGGAACGCCTCCGGGCCTCCGAAACGACTCCGGATCGCGCCGATCCGAACACGAAAGATGTCCGAAACGAAATTTCGGACACAACGGAGCCGGACACTCCGAAAACTAGATCCGGGACCCATGAAGAAGGATCCGAAAGGTCCGGGATATTACAGCCCTCCCCCCTTAAGGAATTTCGTCCTCGAAATTGAGAACAACCCAAGGGGAAAGAAGAGGAAGACTCACTCAAACAGGTACGGGAACTGCTGACGCATCTCGTCCTCACGTTCCCACGAAGCCTCACCACCAGAGTGTCGTTGCCACACGACCTTTACCAAGGGAATGACCTTGTTCCGCAGGCGCTGCTCTCGCCTATCCTCCACGCGGATCGGAAACTCTGGGAGAGAAAGATCTGGAGTCACCTCAGGCCAAACGGAAAACTCGAGCACATGAGAGTCATCGGGCATATACTTCCGCAACATAGAGACGTGGAACACGTCATGCACCGACGCCAACTCAGAGGGTAACTGCAACCGGTAAGCAACCTCACCGATGCGCTCCACAATCGCGAAAGGACCAATATAGCGGGGACTCAGCTTCCCACGCCGTCCAAACCGCATCACCCCCTTCATCGGAGAAACTCTCAAGAACACATGATCGCCCACGGCGAACTCGAGGGGCTGCCGCCTACGGTCAGCATAGCTCTTCTGCCGACTCTGGGCCGCCAACATGTTCTGACGAACCAGGTGCACAACATCCACACATTGCTGCACCAATTCCGGTCCCGTCAAAACACGCTCACCCACCTCAAACCAATCAAGTGGAGTCCGACAAGGACGCCCATACAATGCCTCATAAGGAGCCATGCCGATGCTCGAATGAAAGCTGTTGTTATAGGCAAACTCCACTAACGGTAGGTGATGAATCCAACTCCCCTGCCACTCCAGGCAGCAGGATCTCAGCATGTCCTCCAAAGTCTGAATGGTCCTCTCAGACTGACCATCTGACTGTGGATGATACGCCGAGCTAAATGCCAACTCCGTGCCAAGAGCTCGCTGGAAACTCCTCCAGAATCCAGAAGTGAAGCGCGGATCCCGATCCGACACGATCGAAATGGGAACCCCATGCAACGGCACGATCCGCTCCACATAAAGACGAGCCAACTTAGGCACGCTCCAGCTGACTTTGACCGGTAGCAACCGCGTCACCTTCGTCAGCCGATCCACCAGCAACCAGATACTGTCCTGCCCACTCGGGGTTCTGGGCAACCCCACCACAAAATCCGTGGTCACATGGTCCCACTTCCAAGCAGGAACATCCAAGGGCTGGAGAGTACCGCCTGGTCGCTGATGCTCTGCCTTCACCTGCTGACAGATCAGGCACCTGGCCACAAACTCGGCCACATCTCTCTTCATGCCAGGCCACCAGAACTGCCTCCGCAAGTTCCGATACATCTTCGTCGCACCCGGGTGCACAGTGTACCTGCTCCCATGAGCCTCGCGTAACACCGCACGACGAACCTGCTCCTCCGCTGGGACGTACAGCCTGCCACGAAACCTCGCAGCACCGTCCTCGCCGAGCTCCACATCAGCCATCGCAAGAATCCGGGGCAACTCAGGGTCCGCATGCTGAGCCTCTGTCACCTGACGACGAATAGCAGGAGTGACAGTCAGACTCGCAAGCACTGCCAACCCTGGCTCCTGGGGAATCTTGAGCCTGAAAGATACTTCGGGCACCTGTTCCCAGAGCCTCCACTTCCTCAGCATCAAGGTACTGACCGCAACCTTCCTACTCAAGGCATCGGCGACGACATTCATCCTGCCCGGCTGATAAGACAGGGTGAAGTCATAGTCCTTCATGAACTCCATCCAACGCCTTTGTCTGAGGTTCAGATCTCTCTGCGAGAACACATACCTCAAACTCTGATGGTCAGTGAACACCTCGAACTTCTCACCGTACAGATAATGCCTCCAGATCTTCAGCGCGAAGATCACTGCCGCCAACTCAAGGTCATGGGTAGGGTAGTTCTCCTCATGGGGCTTTAGCTGCCGAGATGCATAAGCCACCACTCTACCATGCTGCATCAGAACAGCACCCAATCCGACGCCGGAAGCATCTGTACACACCACAAAACCTCCCGATCCAGAAGGCAAAACCAACACCGGAGCCGAGGTGAGCAATCTCTTCAGTTCCCTAAAGCTCTGCTCACACTCCTCGGACCAGACGAAAGGCACATCCTTCCGCGTGAGCCTCGTCATCGGGGTCGCAATGCGGGAAAAATCCTGGATAAACCGGCGATAATAACCCGCAAGCCCCAAGAAACTCCGGATCTCCGTCACCGACCTCGGCCTCGGCCATTGCATCACAGCCTCGACCTTGGCGGGATCCACGGAAATGCCATCACCAGAAATCACGTGCCCCAGAAAGTGCACCTCACTGAGCCAAAACTCGCACTTGCTGAGCTTCGCATACAACTGGTGATCTCGCAACGTCTGCAGCACCACACCCAAATGGTACGCATGCTCCTCAGCAGACCGCGAATAAACAAGGATGTCATCCACGAAAATGACCACGAACTGGTCCAAATACGGGTGGAACACCCTCTGCATCAAGTCCATGAAGGCTGCTGGGGCATTGGTGAGCCCAAACGGCATCACCAGAAACTCATAATGCCCGTACCTCGTACTGAACGCAGTCTTCTCCACATCGGACTCGCGAATTCTCAGCTGATAGTAACCGGACCGCAAATCAATCCGCGAGAACACTCGCGCAGACTGCAGCTGGTCGAACAAATCATCAATCCGCGGCAACGGATACTTGTTCTTAACGGTCACTTCATTCAGCTGCCGATAGTCAATGCACAGCCGCAGACTACCGTCCTTCTTCTTCACAAACAGCACGGGCGCACCCCAAGGGGAAAAGCTCGGACGAATGTACCCCTTGGCCAACAGTTCCTGCAACTGCGCCCTCAACTCCCTCAACTCAGCGGGGGCCATACGGTAGGGAGCCTTCGCCAAAGGTCCCGTACCAGGTACAACCTCGATCACGAAATCGATCTCCCGCTGGGGAGGTAATCCAGGCAACTCCTCAGGAAAAACATCGGGAAACTCGCACACCACCGCAATGTCCTCGACATTCGGCTCCATCCGGTCAGACACAACCACTGACGCGAGAAAACCCTGGCAACCTGAATCAAGCAATCGACGGGCTCGAATAGCAGAGATAAGAAATCGAGAAGAGGCGGAACGGATACCTTGGAAATAGAAGGTCCTCTTGCTCGGATGTTGGAAGTAGACCCTCTTCATCCCACAATCCACCACCGCTCCATGAGTCTCGAGCCAATCCATGCCTAGAATCACGTCGTAATCCCGAAGCTGCAACGCATACAACCTGCCTGGCATACTCCGCCCATCGATCCACACCGGAACCTGGTCGAAGCAATACGGAGTGACCATAAAGTCACCCGAAGGCAACTCCACAGCCAAATCACAGGACAACTGGGTCACCGGCTCCTCGACGCTCGACGCGAAATCCTCCGAAATGAACGAATGAGACGCGCCAGAATCAAATAAAACCCGAGCCGCACAACCCAAAATCTGAACGGTACCTTCCACGAGCTGCGACGCCATTGCCTCTGCCCTGGTCAAGTGCGTGATCTGGCCACGAGCTCTCTGCCTGCCTCCCACACTAGCTGACCTGGGTAGCGGCGGATACTGTCCCTGCTGCTGCTGCTGCTGGGAAACCTGCTGCTGCGGCGGCCTCTGAGGACAGTCACGCGCCATGTGCCCTGGCTGGTCACACCGAAAACAGATGATCGGCGCCGTGCACTGCCTGCCTGGGTGGGTCCCACTACACCGTGGACAAGGTCCTCGCGATCCACCCACCGATCCCTGTCGCTGCAAAGGAAACGGCTGCTGCACACTGCCCGATGAAGCCTGCCCCTGATCTCTGGACTTCTTCTTGCCGAACCCTCTCTTGAAGAACTTTTTGACCTTCGTGCCAAAGGACGCAGATCCTGTCACCGAAGCTGCCGATGCCGGTACTCCTGAACCACCCGACGCAGACTGAAAGAAACCCTGCTGCTGAGTAGCCGACTGCTGGCTGCGACCTGACACAGACTGCCCCTGGCTGATCGGTCCTCGAGTCCTCTGCATATCCATCTCCAAGGAAATCGCAACACGAGACGCCGTCTCGAGATCAGTGGCCCCATTCGCGATCAGATGGTGCCTCAGCTCCAGCCTCAAGCCCTGCACAAACTGCGTCGTCCTCACCCTCTCATGCTCCATGATATGAGGTGCGTACCGACCCAGCTCGACAAATCGGGCCCTGTACTGCAACACGGACATGTCACCCTGCACCAGCTCCAGAAACTCCCGCATCCGCTGCGTAGCAACAACATCTGGACAGTACGTACGCTCGAAAGCACTGACAAAGTCATCCCACTCGATCTGCTCAAGCGGACGAAGCTGAAAGGACGTCTTCCACTCGGAAGACCACCACCTCCGAGCCGTACCCTGCAACTGGTTGTAGGCCAACACCACTCTGTCCTCGACAGCACTCTTCGCAGAACTGAACACCCGCTCCATCTCATCAAGCCAATCACGAGCCGCATCAGGGTCTGCCTGGCCGCTAAAGTAAGGTGGATGGAACTGCATGAAATCCCTCACTGCTCGGCCTGGCCCACCCCTGACTGACGAGCCCTCACCGGCCTCTCCGCCGAACTGCTGAGCCATGAGATGGTACATGCCACGGAGAAAACCCTCGGCCCCCGGAGCCCTCGCAGCATCCGCGGCCTCGGTAGCTCCCGGAACTCTGCTATGCTCCTCCTGGTCCCTCTGGACCCCCTGCTGGATCTCCTGACCTCCAGCCGACTGCCCCTGCTGAGAGCGAGAACTCCTCCTCGGCGCCATCCTCGCTCCTGAAGCACAAGACAGAAAACTCAGAAACGGAAGGTCAGAATAAAACACGCGGTGCCCCATGCCAGCGTCACATGTACATCATCGTTGTGGACTAGTGGACCAATACAATTACCTATAATTCCCATGTAATTCCACAACCGCGCTCTGATACCAGCTGTAACGACCCGAGAATCCGATTACCGGGAAGGCCCGATAACCCGAGACTCGCACCGCCACCCACGAGCCCGAAGACTCGGAAGGGTTAAAAGGATGGTGTGGAAACTACACAAGCATCACAAATAATTGCAGAAATTAAACAGTTATGATATTAAGCAGGAAATGAATTAACATTTTACATGGTCCACAATAAAATAACAACAACAGCAACAGTAGTCCACGACTAGTACAGTGACAAGAAAGAAAAGTACAGCTACACGGGGCATCCCCCGGCTCTGACCTCTGGCACTACCTCTGGGCACCCGCACCACGCTTCCGCTGCGCTCCTGACACGCTCCCCGAAGGTGGCGCCTCACCTGAAACACGGTGAAAACACGCAGGGAATGAGTCTCGGAACAAGACTCAGTAGGGATCACTCGAACCCTACCTCGTAAAACGAGAAACCACTACCCTAGCGGTAGGAAGGTACCTCGGAAAGGAAAGCCCTGTACTCTACAGAACTAGACCCTAACGGCACGCAAACCGACACACGTGCCACGGTACGAGAAGACCGAAACTCAACGGTCGAACCGTCAAAACCCGAAGGTCGGAAACACACGACTGACAGTCTGACACTCCGTACTCGACAGGAGTACCACCCACTAGAAGCACAGCCGGTAGCGTCCCCTGACGTCTTACACCGCACCGCAGGTGAACCGCCTGACATGGTAGGTCCTACCCGAGGCGCAAACACCGTACAAGTAACCACAACAAGTGACTAGCTGGGGTCACGCCCGTCGACGTGGGTCCAACCGCCCCCAACCACGTGTGCACACACAGACCGCGCGTCCCTGGTCTGGCCCTCTGACCGGTTTTCCCCTCAGCCGGACTCTGGCTGCAAGACGTGGGGCCCAACGGTAACCGGTCCACAAACCGTCTCTAAAGGTCAGCCCGTACACCACTCCCTGGTGCGACTAGCACACGCGTACTAGTAGGCTACGACTAGTGGAGGGTCACTGAAGGAGTAGACTCTCAAGTTACGGAAAACAACGCCCAAGCCCGACAACGTGTGGGAATCACCCCACGCACTAGTCCCGTCGCACGGAGACCACGGTCGGAGAAAAGCGAGGTTGCCACCCTCATGGGGCAACACAGGAAGTGGCGGTCCGACCCTGGACCGTCACAGCCAAATGGCGGTCCACTCTAGGGCCGTCACTTACAAATGGCGGTCTAAGGCAGACCGTCACACGGCCAGGGGGTAGGGGGAAGCGACGCGCCTACCCTAGTGCGTCGCTTGGAAGCGGCGCACCTAGGCCAGGGCGTCACATGGCACCCCACACCCACGAAAACCACAGGGAAAGTAACGCGCTTACCCTGGCGCGTCGCTTGCAAGCAACGCGTCGGGCTCAGTGCGTTACTCGCATGTGACGCGCCTAGACCAGCGCGTCGCATGGCCCTCACGCTCGGGATGGAAAGGGAAGTGACGCGCCTGCCCCAGCGCGTCGCTTGGCCCATCCACATGGGGGACAACAGGAAGTAACGCTCCTGCCCCAGTGCGTTACACGCATGTAACGCGCCTATCTCGGTGCGTTACATGGCCTGACCCCCAACGGTCAAAACCCAACGGTCGAAACGCATGTGACGGCCCAGCCCAGGGGCGTCACTAGCAAACGGCGGCCAGTCGCAGGACCGTTACAGCCCTCGACCCCAAAGGCCAACACCCAGGGAAGTAACGCACCCCTCTAGGGGCGTTACAAGCATGTGACGGTCACTGGAGTGACCGTCGCTTGCCCCAGAGCACGCTACGGCGGGAAAACCCCAAAAACACCAACCACGCCCCCGTACCTCCACCGGAGAGGGGGAAAACAAGGGGGAAGACCCCTGGGGACCCCTAGCATGCATCTAAGCCACCAAAACATAGAATCATGGGCTAAAACCATAGATCGGGCGGCTCACCCCAAAACATGGAAAAACCCCAAAAACGCCCAAACATGCCTCTCTCGGCCTCCCCGCGGCCTACAAACCACGGAAAAGAACGGCGAAGAGCTAGGGAACGTCACCCTACCTCAATGGAGCGAATGCTCCGCCGGATCGTCCACGAATCGCGAAGAACGCTTGAAAACCCTCGTTCTTCCTTAAGCTTCCCACGCTCGCCGCACGCCCCCACGACCGCCTCGCCGCCGCCCACGTCACCGCGCCGTCGCCCCGCCGCCGTCTGCAGCCGGAGGGGAGCTCGCCGTGGCCAACCGGGAGGAAGAGAGGGAGAGGGAGGGAGACACGGTGGAGGAGGAAGGAGGAAGAAGAAGAGAGGAAGAAGAAGATGGTGGGGGAGAGAGAAAAGAAAAAGGGTTTTATAGAAAAACCCGGAAAATCCGTAAAATTCCAAAAATTAGGAAATCACACCCCCGCGATCCTCGGAACGCACCGATCGCAACGGTACCGCTCGTGTCCGTGTGAACAGCCCGGTTCACCCGCAACGAGCGTCCGAAGAGAAAAGCCGAAACACACACCGGAAATCGGAAAACACTCGCGGAAAAAGCCGCGGAACGCCTCCGGGCCTCCGAAACGACTCCGGATCGCGCCGATCCGAACACGAAAGATGTCCGAAACGAAATTTCGGACACAACGGAGCCGGACACTCCGAAAACTAGATCCGGGACCCATGAAGAAGGATCCGAAAGGTCCGGGATATTACACCAGATGTCTGCCGCCTCTGCCCAGCCTAGGCGGCCATGGTTCTGGATGCCTAGAGGGGTTGGGTGGCCACCCCTGGCCTCCCAGGTTGTTGGGCGGCCAGAGGACTAGCGTCCCAAGCCACTGGGGAGGCGGCCACTGATGTGGCCGCCCAGGGTGCCCACGATGTTGGGCGGCCAGTGAGTTGGCTGCCCAGGGATACCCTACTATGTGGCCAAACCCTTGGCCGCCCAAGCTTGGAACTATCGCTGGCAACATGGGTAGGGTTCTTCGCATCGATGAGGCAACTCTACAATGTACAGACACTCTAAAGCCCGTGCATGCGTTGAAGTTGATGTGCTCAAGCAACTTCCTTTGTTTTGTCATGGTGGTACTGTGTTCTTCTAACTGCCTGATGCATCTATATTCATCGCACCACTGGAGATGTGGGGAGCACTGGAACAGTTGCAAACAGTTGGTGGAGGTGTGAGGAATAGTTTTAACTTCACATACAGAAGCCAGATTAGGGGTAGGAATCGGATGGTTTAATGGGGGGCCAAGATGCTAAAGGCATATCATTAGTTTATATCTGGGTCGAGTAATGCGGAGGAAGGGAAGAATCGCTGGCTGATTCCTGATCGGAGACGAATGGGAAAGGAAAAGGACAAGTTTTTCTACTTTGATGTCAAGGATTCAAAACGTACCTCATTTACTTTACGCGCAAAAAAATCTTAAAGGACTTTTTACAAAAAAGTTCCTACAGACTTGTCTAATTTAAAAAACTCATAATCCATCTATATATTTAATTCCTAAAAAGATCCTAAAATCTGCTCCGTTGTAGTCATAAGTCTTTATCGTTAGTCTTTGTGAGAGGGCATCTGCGGTGCTTCATCCAACTATGATTAACACTAAACTAGAGTGATAAAAATTAAGACCAAAAAAACCCATGAATGACTCACAGAGAGAGAGAGAGAGAGGTCACTAAAGGGACCTCCTCCTCCAGTATTACCATCACCCATTGAAGTGGGGGTGAAGAGAGAGAGAGAGAGAGAGAGTGCACATAAGGCGGTCTCCCGCTCGAGTGCCGACACACACACACACACACACACACACACACACACACACACACACACACACACACACACACACACACACACACACACACCAGTATTAACATCACCCATTGAAGTGGGGGTGAAGAGAGAGAGAGAGAGAGAGCGCACATAAGGCGGTCTCCCACTCGAGTGCCGACACACACACACACACACACACACACACACACACCCACACACACACACACACACACACACACACACACACACACACACACACACACATATATATATATATATATATATATATATATATATATAGAGAGAGAGAGAGAGAGAGAGAGAGAGAGAGAGAGAGAGAGATCAGGACACCTAAGGGGGTCTTCCCCTCTAGTGCCGGCATATCTTCACCCCATGCCAGCACTCGAGGGGGAGACCACCGTAAGTGCCCTCTCTCTCTCTCTCTCACACACACATACACACACATAGACAGAGAGAAAGAGAGAGCCCTCCCCATCTAATGTTGTCACCCCCACATATCTAATGGGGTGGGGATGCGCGTGCACGCGCACACACACACTACAAAGAAGGCATGGCTAGGGTTCCGCACGAGACTCATACCTATGGACATCGTATCTTTTGAGAGATCACCATGAGGATGGCCCACACATAAAGGTCGGGGTTCTGGACAGGGTGTTGGCGTACTTTTGGGTGATGGTCTTGATCTCCTCATTGCTCGAGTCAGAGAGGACGTGTAGCTCACCTCCCGCTCTTCATCCCCCTCCTCTTCTCGCTTTGTTGAGTTGTCTAGAGTGTCCACATCATGCACACTGCCACACACACATATGTACTATATATACATATATATACATACATATAGAGGCAAGATCCATTGCCACCGGTGGATCCTGCTGCCACCAAATATGTAATGTCTCTAGGTTTTGGATCCTATTTTTCATGAGTTTTAGGTTTACTTTTATATATTAAAAATAAATTTTAAATGTTAAATTTTAGATTCCGTTGAAATTATGATTTTTCGAGAATTTTTCGCATATGTTTAGCCCAAAATATAAGAGGAAAGGGCATGTTGATGATTTCAACTTTTCTGGGGTTTTGAGAAAACCCAAAACCTTCTTCCCTTTAAACGTCGTGTCCGCCTCCTCTTTCCCCATTTTCTCCTCCTTCCTCTTCCGATCTCCATGTTTCTCTCCTCTCCGACTACAGACGGCGAGCGCGAGGAGGACCGGTCGGCGACGGTGAAGTTGTAGGCGAGGTGTGGGCGCAAGACGGAGGTGGTTCGCACGACGAGATCATGGGTTCGCGCATGTGATTCAAGATTTAATGGCGGATCGGAGGCATTCAAGGTTCTAAAGCATCATTGAGATAGGGGGTGGATCCCGAACTCTCCTTTCGCTTTTCCCATTGTTCCTGTAGTGATTTAGGAGAGAGAGGGGTTTATTGCATTTTTGGGTTAACTTCCATGTTCGGGGCCGTGAGCACGGATCGATCCATTTCTGTTGTGATTTTTAGTTTAAAACGTATTTTATGGATGCCATTTTCATCGGGGATGATTTCTCCATGCTTTTCGGGGGTTCCCGCTTGCAATGGGGGCGAGTCAGTCTTGGGAATGACCCTTCGGACGCGGATTTGGAAGGGGACCTTGCACAGAAGGTGGCCAGATGTCTGCCGCCTCTGCCCAGCCTAGGCGGCCATGGTTCTGGATGCCTAGAGGGGTTGGGTGGCCACCCCTGGCCTCCCAGGTTGTTGGGCGGCCAGAGGACTAGCGTCCCAAGCCACTGGGGAGGCGGCCACTGATGTGGCCGCCCAGGGTGCCCACGATGTTGGGCGGCCAGTGAGTTGGCTGCCCAGGGATACCCTACTGCGTGGCCAAACCCTTGGCCGCCCAAGCTTGGAATTATCGCTGGCAACATGGGTAGGGTTCTTCGCATCGATGAGGCAACTCTACAATGTACAGACACTCTAAAGCCCGTGCATGCGTTGAAGTTGATGTGCTCAAGCAACTTCCTTTGTTTTGTCATGGTGGTACCGAGACGATGGACAAATAGCCGCATTTCACAATCCAGTTAACTCGAATCATGTTTGTGATCAATGGAACCCTGGCTCAATCAAAGAGTGGTGGAGATGTCAATGAATTCGCCAAAGTCAAATTTTATGCTCCATTTGATCCAGTAAGGAGTCGTTAGTAATGTCGAGGCCCTCATTCTCTTCTTCTGAATCAGGTCAGAGACTAAAGAAATTTATCCTCGAGCATCAATTGGCCTTCGTAGTCATCCTGGAGCCGATGATAGACAAGGGTGCTAAGCATGCAGAAAACTTGCAGAAAGCTAGGCGAGAACAACAATAACCATAAACTCTCACAAGAAGGGAGCTAAGCAGAAAAAGAGCGTACTTTGGATAAACATAGTCATCAGGGTGATGGCCGCCCAGGCCCTAGCTGCAGGTAGCCACTAATGTGGCCGCCCAAGTCCCAGATTCAAATAACCCGCTTTTTTGGCATTTTATGTTAATAGTTAATCCCGCTTGAGCCATATGAGTTGGCTACCGATGGACCTTGTAACGTCCCAGATTTTCAGATTAGAATCTGTGGGTTTCGGAGCGCTTTCGGGGTCTCAGATTGAGTTTGATAATTAAATCAATTTTTTGGCTCTCGAGCTCTCGGATCCCCGTGTAGGGTAAACCGTTACGATTTCAGGCTCTGAGATGTTGCGGGCGCATTGTCCGTTTTCCGAGGATCGTGAGGATGATTTTTTCATATTTTTTATATTTTTATATTTTAAAATTCCAAATATTTTTCTATTTATACCAACCCACACACCCCTCACCCTCATTCACACCCTCTCTCCCTCTCTCCTCTCGTTTCTCTCCCTCTAACCCTCCCTTCTCCTGGCGGCCGACAGAGGATGGAGTGGGCGAGGAGGCGAGGCATGTGGGGCAACGATCGGTGAGGATGGAGCGAGGAATGGAGGCGGTGGCACAGTGGAACTCGTTCGCGAGTTCATGAAGCTGGCCTGGGTTCGAGGCTCGTTTTCGTGTAGAATCGACGTCCTCGACATGGGAAATCATCGTGAGAGGTAGGGGGATAGATCCCCGGCCCTTGTATTCTATTTTCTTGCGATTTGTAGGTCGAGGCGAGGGCGAGAGTGGGTTTTTGCTCATGCGGGGAAATTTTTTTCATGTTTAGGGCGAGTGACGGCTTTCGCCGAATCAGGCGACGTTTCACCATTTATTTCCGTGCATTTAGTGGGTTGGTGTAATATCCCAGACCTTTTGGATCCTTTCTTCGTGGGTCCCGAATCTAGTTTTCCGAGTGTCCGGCTCCATTGTGTCTGAAATTTCGTTTCGGACATCTTTCGTGTTCGGATCGGCGCAATCCGGATTTGTTTCGGAGGCCCGGAGGCGTTCCGCGGCTTTTCCGTGTGTGTTTTCCGATTCCCGGTGTGTGTTTCGGCTTTTTCTTAGGAAGCTCGCTGCGGGCGAACCAGGCGGTTCCCCCAGGCACGAGTGGTACCGTTGCGATCGGTGCGTTCCGAGGATTCCGAAAATATATTTTTCTATTTTTCGTTATTTTTCCGGAAAATCAGATTTTCTATATAATCCCATTTCTTTTCTTTTTTCTTTTCCTCTTTCTCCTTCTTCTTCTTCCTCCCTTCTCTCCCGTGCGTTTCCACCGTGACCGCCCCCCTTCTTCCGGTGCTAGCCCCGGCGCCATCTCCTTCGGCTGCGGTTGCGGCGAGGCGATGGCGTCATGGCGTAGGCGGCGGCGTGGTGATCGCGGCGGTGTTCGGTGCTCGGTGAGGGCGTGGGGAGTTCGTAAAGCTTCAAGCGATTCTTGAGGATCGACGGCGATTCGCCACGTTTCGGGCAACCCCGAGGTAGGGTGACGGTCCTCTACCTCTGTGCGTTCCTTTCCCGTGATTTCTAGGCCGACGGGGAGCCGAGAGGGGTTCGTTTGAGCTCGGGACGAGAAATGCATGATTCGGGGTTTGAGCGCCGATTTAGAGTTTTTACCGCGCCATTTGGAGTTTTGGGGGCGTCATTCGATGCTCTAGGGCGTGGGGACGAGCTCCCCCTTTGTTTCCCCATCACCCGGGGGTGATTGGGGCGTGGAATGGAGTTTTCGGCCGTTTCCCGCCGTTCTCGGTTTTCCGAGATGATAGCGGTCCACCAGTAACTGCCTTCATTGGTAGCGGTCGGGTGGGGACCGCCTTCACCAGGGTTTTCGACCGTTGGGACTAGTTCTGTCGCCAGGCGGTCGCGGTCTTGCGACTGACCGCGACTGCTGGTGGCGGTCAGGGGGCGACCGCTTTCACCATGGGGTCCGACACGGTCTTCGAGACGGTTTTTGACCGTTGGAGTCTGGTCGCGGTCTCCTGGAGACCGCTATCAGGTGAAGACGGTCATCAGGCGACCGCGTTCAGCTTTTCTTGCACCAAGATGGTCGCGGTCCCAGGAGGTCCGCGACTAGGTGGTAGCGGTCCTGGGTCGACCGCGACCACTAGAGGCGGTCCTCCGGTGACCGCGACTCCCTTTCCTTGCCGATTTGAATCCCGGATGAGCAAGTCTCGATCCCTGTGCTGACCCGTGGTCTGACTGATGTTGGGCATCATGTGGGGGCCACACGTGGGGGTGCCGTGGGGTCCCAGGAGGTGGTGACTTCGGCTTGTGTCACCGTGTGTCGGTGTTGGTACAAGGAGCGTCCCTCGTACCTGTGGTTGCGACGTTGTTTTCCGTGACTTGAGAGTCTACTCCTTCAGTGACCCTCCACTAGTCGTAGCCCACCAGTATGAGGTGCTGGTCTCACCTGGGAGTGGTGTACGGGCATTCACCTTTGAGACGGTTTGTGGACCGGTTACCGTAAGCCCCTCGTCGGTAGCCAGAGTCCTTCTACGGGGAAAAACCGGTCAGAGGACCAGACCTAGTGACGCAAGGTCTGTGTGTGCACGCGTGGTTGGGGGCGGTTGGACCCACGTCGACGGGCGTGACCCCAGCTAGTCACTTGTTTGTGGTTACTTGTACGGTGCGCCTCGGGTAGGACCTACCACGTCAGGCGGTTCACTTGCGGTGCGGTGTAAGACGTCAGGGGACGCTACCGGCTGTGCTTCTAGTGGGTGGTACTCCTGTCGAGTACGGAGTGACAGACTATCAGTCGTGTGTTTCCGACCTTCGGGTTTTGTCGGGTTGGCCGTTGAGCTTCGGTCTTCTTACCGTGGCACGTGTGTCGGTTTGCGTGCCGTAGGGCTTGGTTCTGTAGAGTACAAGGCTCTCCTTTCCGAGGTACTCTCCTACCGCTAGTATAGTAGTTTCTCGTTTTACGATGTAGGGTTCGAGTGATCCCTACTGAGTCTTGTTCCGAGACTCATTCCCTGCGTGTTTTCACCGTGTTTCAGGTGAGGCGCCGCCCCAGGGGAGCGCGTCTGGGGCGCAGTGTGGTGCGGGTGCCCAGAGGTAGTGCCAGAGGTCAGAGCCGGGGTATGCCCCGTATAGCTGTACTTTTCTTCCTTGTCTCTGTACTAGTCGTGGACTATTGTTATTGTTGTTAATTTCTATTGTAGACCATGTAAAATGTTAATTTATTTCATGCTTAATATTATAACTGTTTAATTTCTGTAATTATTTGTGATACTTGTGTAGTTTTCACACCATCCTTTTAACCCTTCCGAGTCTTCGGGCTCGTGGGTGGCGGTGCGAGTCTCGGGTTATCGGGCCTTCCCGGTAATCGGATTCTCGGGTCGTTACAGCTGGTATCATAGCGCAGTTGTGGAATTACATGAGAATCATAGGTAATTGTAGTGGTCCACTAGTCCATAGCGATGATGTACAGGTGACGCTGGCATTGGACATCGTGTGTTTTTCTTGATTTTGCCGTTTTCATGTTTTCTGTCTTTTGCTTCAGGAGCGAGTATGGCGCCGAGGAGGAGCTCTCGCTCTCAGCAGGGGCAGTCGGCTGGAGGCCAGGAGATCCAGCAGGGGGTCCAGAGGGACCAGGAGGAGCTTAGCAGAGCGCCACCGGGGGCTACCGAGGCCGTGGATGCTGCGAGAGTTCCGGGGGCCGAGGATTTCTTCCGTGGCATGTACCAGTTTATGTCTCAGCAGTTCGGCGGAGAAGCTGGTGAGGGCTCATCTGTCAGGGGTGGGCCAGGCCGAGCAGTGAGGGACTTCATGCAGTTCCATCTGCCTTACTTTAGCGGCCAGGCAAACCCTGATGCGGCTCGTGATTGGCTTGATGAGATGGAGCGGGTGTTCAGTTCTGCGAAGAGTGCTGTCGAGGACAGAGTGGTGTTGGCCTACAACCAGTTGCAGGGTACGGCTCGGAGGTGGTGGTCTTCCGAGTGGAAGACGTCCTTTCAGCTTCGTCCACTTGAGCAGATCGAGTGGGATGACTTTGTCAATGCTTTTGACCGTACGTACTATCTAGATATTATTGCTACGCAGCAGATGCGGGAGTTTTTGGAGCTGGTGCAGGGCGACATGTCCGTGTTGCAGTACAGGGCCCGATTTATCGAGCTGGGTCGGTACGCACCTCACATCATGGAGCATGAGAGGGTGACGACCACGCAGTTTGTGCAGGGCTTGAGGCTGGAGCTGAGGCACCATTTGATCGCGAACGGGGCCACTGATCTAGAGATAGCATCTCGTGTTGCGGTTTCTTTGGAGATGGATATGCAGAGGACTCGAGGACCGATCAGGCAGGGACAGTCCTTGTCAGGTCACAGCCAGCAGTCGGCTACCCAGCAGCAGGGTTTCTTCCAGCATACGTCGGGTGGTTCAGGAGTACCGGCATCGGCAGCTTCGGTGACAGGATCTGCGTCCTTCGGCTCGAAGGTCAAGAAGTTCTTGAAGAAGAGTTTCCGTAAGAAGCACAAGGATCAGGGGCAGGCTTCATCGGGCAGTGTACAGCAGCCGATTCCTTTGCAGTGTTAGGGATCAGGGGGTGGATCGCGAGGACCTTGTCCACGGTGTGGTGGGACCCACCCAGGCTGGCAGTGCACGGCGCCGATCATCTATTTTCGGTGTGACCAGCCAGGGCATATGGCGCGCGACTGTCCTCAGAGGCCGCCGCAGCAGCAGGTTCCTCAGCAGCAGAGGCAGCAGCAGCAGCAGGGACAGTATCCGCCGCTACCCAGGTCAGCTAGTGTGGGAGGAAGGCAGAGAGCCCGGGGCCAGATCACGCACATGACCAGGGCAAAGGCAGTGGCGTCGCAGCTCGTGGAAAGTACCGTTCAGATTTTGGGTTGTGCGGCTCGGGTTTTATTTGATTCTGGCGTGTCTCATTCGTTTATTTCGGAGGATTTCGCGTCGAGCGTCGAGGAGCCGGTGACCCAGTTGTCCTGTGATTTGACAGTGGAGTTACCTTCGGGTGATTTTATGATCACTCTGTATTGCTTTGATCAGGTTCCGATTTGGATCGATGGGCGGAGTATGCCAGGCAGGTTGTACGCGTTGCATCTTCGGGATTATGATGTGATTCTAGGCATGGATTGGCTCGAGACCCATGGAGCGGTGGTGGATTGCGGAATGAAGAGGGTCTACTTCCAGCATCCGAGCAAGAGGACCTTCTATTTCCAAGGTATCCGTTCCACCTCTTCTCGATTCCTTATCTCTGCTATTCGAGCCCGTCGATTGCTTGATTCAGGTTGTCAGGGTTTTCTCGCGTCCATGGTTGTGTCGGACCGGATGGAGCCGGATGTCGAGGACATTGCGGTGGTGTGCGAGTTTCCCGACGTTTTTCCCGAGGAGTTGCCTGGATTACCTCCCCAGCGGGAGATCGATTTCGTGATCGAGGTTGTGCCTGGTACGGGACCTTTGGCGAAGGCTCCCTACCGTATGGCCCCCGCTGAGTTGAGGGAGTTGAGGGCGTAGTTGCAGGAACTGTTGGCCAAGGGGTACATCCGTCCTAGTTTTTCCCCTTGGGATGCGCCCGTGTTGTTTGTGAAGAAGAAGGACGGTAGTCTGCGGTTGTGCATTGACTATCGGCAGCTGAACGAAGTGACCATTAAGAACAAGTATCCGTTGCCACGGATCCAGGATTTGTTCGACCAGCTGCAGTCTGCGCGAGTGTTCTCACGGATTGATTTGCGGTCCGGTTACTATCAGCTGAGAATTCGCGAGTCCGATATGGAGAAGACCGCATTCAGTACGAGGTACGGGCATTATGAGTTTCTGGTGATGCCGTTCGGGCTCACCAATGCCCCTGCAGCCTTCATGGACTTGATGCAGAGGGTGTTTCATCCGTATTTGGACCAGTTCGTGGTCATCTTCGTGGATGACATCCTTGTTTATTCGCGGTCTGCCGAGGAGCACGCGTACCATTTGGGTGTGGTGCTGCAGACGTTGCGAGATCATCAGTTGTATGCGAAGCTCAGCAAGTGCGAGTTTTGGCTCAGCGAGGTGCACTTTCTGGGGCACGTGATTTCTGGTGATGGCATTTCCGTGGATCCCGCCAAGGTCGAGGCAGTAATGCAGTGGCCGAGGCCGAGGTCGGTGACGGAGATCCGGAGTTTCTTGGGGCTTGCGGGTTATTATCGCCGTTTTATCCAGAATTTTTCTCGCATTGCGACCCCAATGACGAGGCTTACGCGGAAGGATGTGCCTTTTGTCTGGACTGAGGAGTGTGAGCAGAGCTTCAGGGAACTGAAGAGATTGCTCACCTCGGCTCCGGTGATGGTCTTGCCTTCTGGATCGGGAGGTTTCGTGGTGTGTACAGATGCTTCCGGGGTCGGATTGGGTGCTGTTCTGATGCAGCATGGTAGAGTGGTGGCTTATGCATCTCGGTAGTTGAAGCCCTATGAGGAGAACTACCCCACCCATGACCTTGAGTTGGCTGCGGTGATCTTCGCGCTGAAGATCTGGAGGCATTATCTGTACGGCGAGATGTTCGAGGTGTTCACTGACCATCAGAGTTTGAGGTATGTGTTCTCGCAGAGAGATCTGAACCTCAGACAAAGGCGTTGGATGGAGTTCATGAAGGACTATGACTTCACCCTGTCTTATCAGCCGGGCAGGATGAATGTCGTCGCCGATGCCTTGAGTCAGAAGGTTGCGGTCAGTACCTTGATGCTGAGGAAGTGGAGGCTCTGGGAACAAGTGCCCGAGGTATCTTTCAGGCTCAAGATTCCCCAGGAGCCAGGGTTGGCAGTGCTTGCGAGTCTGACTGTCACTCCTGCTATCCGTCGTCAGGTGACAGAGGCTCAGCATGCGGACCCTGAGTTGCCCCAGATTCTGGCGATGGCTGACGTGGAGCTCGGCGAGGACGGTGCTGCGAGGTTTCGTGGCAGGTTGTACGTCCCAGCCGAGGAGCAGATTCGTCGTGCGGTGTTGCGCGAGGCTCATGGGAGCAGGTACACTGTGCACCCGGGTGCGACGAAAATGTATCGGAACTTGCGGAGACAGTTCTGGTGGCCTGGCATGAAGAGAGATGTCGCAGAATTTGTGGTCAGGTGCCTGATCTGTCAGCAGGTGAAGGCAGAGCATCAGTGACCTGGAGGTACTCTCCAGCCCTTGGATGTTCCTGCTTGGAAGTGGGACCATGTGACCACGGATTTCGTGGTGGGATTGTCGAGGACCCCGAGTGGGCAGGACAGTATTTGGTTTCTGGTGGATCGGCTGACGAAGGTGACGCAGTTGTTACCGGTCAAGGTTAGCTGGAGCGTGTCTAAGTTGGCTCGTCTTTATGTGGAGCGGATCGTTCCGTTGCATGGGGTTCCCATTTCGATCGTGTCGGATCGGGATCCGCGCTTCACTTCTGGATTCTGGAGGAGTTTCCAGCGAGCACTTGGCACGGAGTTGGCATTTAGCTCGGCGTATCATCCTCAGTCAGATGGTCAGTCTGAGAGGACCATTCAGACCTTGGAGGACATGCTGAGATCCTGCTGCCTGGAGTGGCAAGGGAGTTGGATTCATCACCTACCATTGGTGAAGTTTACCTATAACAACAGCTATCATTCGAGCATCGGCATGGCTCCCTATGAGGCATTGTATGGGCGTCCTTGTCGGACTCCACTTGATTGGTTTGAGGTGGGTGAGCGTGTTTTGACGAGATCGGAATTGGTGCAGCAATGTGTGGACGTTGTGCACCTGGTTCGTCAGAATATGTTGGCGGCCCAGAGTCGGCAGAAGAGCTATGCTGACCGTAGGAGGCAGCCCCTCGAGTTTGCCGTGGGCGATCATGTGTTCTTGAGAGTTTCTCCGATGAAGGGGGTGATGCGTTTTGGACGGCGTGGGAAGCTGAGTCCCCGCTATATTGGTCCTTTCGTGATTGTGGAGCGCATCGGTGAGGTTGCTTACCGGTTGCAGTTACCTCCTGAGTTGGCGTCGGTGCATGACGTGTTTCACGTCTCGATGTTGCGGAAGTATATGCCCGATGACTCTCATGTGCTCGAGTTTTCCGTTTGGCCTGAGGTGACTCCAGATCTTTCCCTCACAGAGTTTCCGATCCGCGTGGAGGATAGGCGAGAGCAGCGCCTGCGGAACAAGGTCATTCCCTTGGTAAAGGTCGTGTGGCAGCGACACTCTGGTGGTGAGGCTTCGTGAGAACGTGAGGACGAGATGCGTCAGCAGTTCCCGTATCTATTTGAGTGAGTCTTCCTCTTCTTTCCCCTTGGGTTGTTCTCAATTTCGAGGATGAAATTTCTTAAGGGGGGAGGGTTGTAATATCCAGGACCTTTCGGATCCTTTCTTCGTGGGTCCTGGATCTGGTTTTCGGAGTGTCTGGCTCCGTTGTGTCTGAAATTTCGTTTCGGACATCTTTCGTGTTCGGATCGGTGCGATCCGGATTTGTTTCGGAGGCCCGGAGGCGTTCCGCGGCTTTTCCGTGTGTGTTTTCCGATTCCCGGTGTGTGTTTCGGCTTTTTCTTCGGAAGCTCGCTGCGGGCGAACCGGGCGGTTCCCCCAGGCACGAGTGGTACCGTTGCGATCGGTGCGTTCCGAGGATTCCGGAAATGTGTTTTTCTATTTTTCGATATTTTTTCGAAAAATCGGATTTTCTATATAATCACATTTCTTTTCTTTTTTTCTTTTCCTCTTTCTCCTTCTTCTTCTTCCTCCCTTCTCTCCCGTGCGTTTCCACCGTGACCGCCCCCCTTCTTCCGGTGCTAGCCCCGGCGCCATCTCCTTCGGCTGCGGTTGCGGCGAGGCGACGGCGTCGTGGCGTAGGCGGCGGCGTGGCGATCGCGGCGGTGTTCGGTGCTCGGTGAGGGCGTGGGGAGTTCGTAAAGCTTCAAGCGATTCTTGAGGATCGGCGGCGATTCGTCACATTTCGGGCAACCCCGAGGTAGGGTGACGGTCCTCTACCTCTGTGCGTTCCTTTCCCTTTCCATGATTTCTAGGCCGACGGGGAGCCGAGAGGGGTTCGTTTGAGCTCGGGACGGGAAATGCATAATTCGGGGTTTGAGCGCTGATTTAGAGTTTTTACCGCGCCATTTGGAGTTTTGGGGGCGTCATTCGATGCTCTAGGGCGTGGGGACGAGCTCCCCCTTTGTTTCCCCATCACCCGGGGGTGATTGGGGCGTGGAATGGAGTTTTCGGCCGTTTCCCGCCGTTCTCGGTTTTCCGAGATGATAGCGGTCCACCAATAACCGCCTTCATTGGTAGCGGTCGCGTGGGGACCGCCTTCACCAGGGTTTTCGACCGTTGGGACTAGTTCTGTCAGCAGACGGTCGCGATCTTGCGACTGACCGCAACTGCTGGTGGCGGTCAGGGGGCGACCGCTTTCACCATGGGGTCCGGCACGGTCTTCGAGATAATTTTTGACCGTTGGAGTCTGGTCGCGGTCTCCTGGAGACCGCTATCAGGTGAAGACGGTCATCAGTCGACCGCGTTCAGCTTTTCTTGCACCAGGATGGTCGCGGTCCCAGGAGGTCCGCGACTAGGTGGTAGCGGTCCTGGGTCGACCGCGACCACTGGAGGCGGTCCTCCGGTGACCGCGACTCCCTTTCCTTGCCGATTTGAATCCCGGACGAGCAAGTCTCGATCCCTGTGCTGACCCGTGGTCTGACTGATGCTGGGCATCATGTGGGGGCCACACGTGGGGGTGCCGTGGGGTCCCGGGAGGTGGTGACTTCGGCTTGTGTCACCGTGTGTCGGTGTTGGTACAAGGAGCGTCCCTCGTACCTGTGGTTGCGACGTTGTTTTCCGTGACTTGAGAGTCTACTCCTTTAGTGACCCTCCACTAGTCGTAGCCCACCAATACGAGGTGCTGGTCTCACCTGGGAGTTGTGTACGGGCATTCACCTTTGAGACGGTTTGTGGACCGGTTACCGTAGGCCCCTCGTCGGTAGCCAGAGTCCGGCTACGGGGGAAAACCGGTCAGAGGACCAGACCTAGTGACGCAAGGTCTGTGTGTGCACGCGTGGTTGAGGGCGGTTGGACCCACATCGACGGGCGTGACCCCAGCTAGTCACTTGTTTGTGGTTACTTGTACGGTGTCTGCTCCTCGGGTAGGACCTACCACGTCAGGCGGTTCACCTGCGGTGCGGTGTAAGACGTCAGGGGACGCTACCGGCTGTGCTTCTAGTGGGTGGTACTCCTATTGAGTACGGAGTGACAGACTATCAGTCGTGTGTTTCTGACCTTCGGGTTTTGTCGGGTTGGCCGTTGAGCTTCGGTCTTCTTACCGTGGCACGTGTGTCGGTTTGCGTGCCGTAGGGCTTAGTTCTGTAGAGTACAGGGCTCTCCTTTTCGAGGTACTCTCCTACCGCTAGTGTAGTGATTTTTCGTTTTACGAGGTAGGGTTCGAGTGATCCCTACTGAGTCTTGTTCCGAGACTCATTCCCTGCGTGTTTTCACCGTGTTTCAGGTGAGGCGCCGCCCCAGGGGAGCGCGTCTGGGGCACAGCGTGGTGCGGGTGCCCAGAGGTAGTGCCAGTGGTCAGAGCCGGGGTGTAACGACCCGAGAATTCGATTATCGGGGAGGCCCGATAACCCGAGACTCGCACCGCCGCCCACGAGCCGGGAGGGCTCGGAAGGGCTAAAAGGAGTGTGGAGGCACAAAGAAATATGAAATAATGCAGGACAACTCAACAATAACAAGCTGAAAGAAAGAACAACAACAGCTACAACAGAGTTCAGTCCAACAGAAAGTACAGTCTAAAGCAGTAGAGCGTACCACATGCCAAGTGAACACTCGGCCCGGCAAGCTGGCAACTGAGAACCTCCGCTCCGCACCCTCGAACCACGAGGAAGAACCGCAACACCTGAAAAGCAGGGAATGAGTCTCCAAAACAGAGACTCAGCAGGGATCCCGCGGAACCCCAACCGGAAACAACGGCGGTAGCAGAAAGGAAGATACAACTACAGCAGGAACAGCAAACCGGTGGCCGGTCAAAACTCGGCACTACAGCTACTCCTACTGCAAGAAGGCAGACCTCGATCACACAGTCGAAGCTACCAAACCACGCTAGTACCGCCTACCGAAGTAAAAACATACGGCAACCACGCCGCCGAGGCCTGTCCCCCGGACACAGCCGACCTGGACACGCTGTCCAAGGTGCAACCCCGACCATCCGATCGCGGGTACCGCACCACAAGACGGAACCTCGGTAAAGCCACTAGCACTAGTCTCACGGCGCGAAAATCAACACACGCGCCACGGTGAAATAACCGAAAACTCAACGGTCGACACGACCGAAAACCCGAAGGTCAAAGACACAGAGACTGACAGTCTGTCACTCCGTACTCGACAGGAGTACCACCCAATAGAAGCACAGCCGGTAGCGTCCCCTGACGTCTTACACCGCACCGCAGGTGAACCGCCTGACGTGGTAGGTCCTACCCGAGGCGCGAACACCGTACAAGTAACCACAACAAGTGACTAGCTGGGGTCACGCCCGTCGACGTGCGTCCACAGTCCCCAACCACGTGTGCACACACAGACCACGCGTCCTAGGTCTGGCCCTCTGACTGGTTTTCCCCCGCAGCCGGACTCTGGCTACGACGAGGGGCCCGACGGAAACCAGTCTAACTGTCCTCAGGGTATGCCCATACACCACTCCCTGGTGCGACCAGCACACGCGTACTGGTAGGCTACGACTAGTGGAGGGTCACTGAAGGAGTAGACTCTCAACGGAAAACAACGTCCGAATCCGACGACGTACGGGGACCACCGCACGTACCGGCCCCGTCGCACGGTAACCACAGTCGGAGAAGAAACAGGACTTACAGTCCACGGTCACGCACGCACCGTGCGCGAGAGTTGAGAAAACTCAAGTGGCGCTAAGCCACTGGACTCTAGACAGTTCCATAGACGCACTATGCCCAACGGTCCTTGAGTCACAAGACTCGGGGTCAAGACCGTTGCACGCGATAGCACCAGGCCGTCAATCTAGTCCAATCTCTAGGTCTAAAACCACGGTAGCACGAGTACCGACACAACACACGAGCTGCCAAGACCATTCCCTTGGGAAGGGAACGCAAAGGACTAAGGCCACTCACACGGGCCACACGGAAAACGCAGAAGCACGATTCCCAAGGTAGCACACAAGCCGCCACGACGATTTCCCATCTTGAAGCAAGCGGGAAACCTCCAGCCCCAGGCCGGATAACTGGACTCGCAGTCCAAGACCAACCACGTGGCCCACATGGGAATCGCCTTCCAAAGAAACTCAAGGCATGCGGGGGACACCCCACCGCACACACACCGATACACGGTAACTCGATCGAGCGAACCCGAAAGCCCAACACACGAGAAGTCACCCGGGCTCTCAACCCTCTGGACACGCCAAACGAGGTAACATGGTCCTCCCGACACCCTCAAAACACGGACACAGAATCCCACGGGTGTCTGGGACACTCACGAGACCGCAGGTCGACCACTGGGTCCCAACCGGGTCGACCGGGGATCCACACATCGCGGAGCAAGGCGGAGAACACAGAAACTCGCCTCGGTGCAACACAGAGCCTGACGGTCTAGCCCTAGACCGTCACACGGCTGTAACGGTCTAGGCGGGACCGTCACTTCCACCTGGCGGCCTAACGCAGGCCGTTACACGGCCCGAAGAAACACAGGATGTAACGCGCCTGGCCCAGCGCGTTACACGAATGTAACGCGCTTGCCCTGGTGCGTTACACGCCTCACGCTCCCAGCGTGAAGGCAGGATGTAACGCGCTTGCCCCAACGCGTTACACGGATGTAGCGCGTCTGGCCTGGCGCGTCACACACGCTGCCCTCCTCAACGGATAAAACAGCTCTGACGGCCCACCCTGGGCGCGTTACAAGCATGTAACGGTCCAGAGGGCACCGTCACACCCCCAGCCCTCAGCTGGGTAACAGGGAATGTGACGCACCCATCCTGGGGCGTCACAAGGCTGTGACGCGCCAACCCTGGTGCGTCACACGCCTGACCCGAAAACCAACGGTCAGAGACTCTAACGGTCTAGCCCTGGTGCGTCACAGCACCTGGCGGTCTATCGTGGGACCGTCACACCCACAGACCACCAAAGGCCAACAGAAGGGGAATGTAACGGCCCTGCCTAGGCGCGTCACACCAAGTGACGGTCACTGGAAGGACCGTCACTTCCTTCCGAGAACGCTACGGCGGGAAACGACCCAAAACTCGTCCCACGCCCCCATACCTCCACAGGAGAGGGGGAAAACAAGGGAGAAGCTCCCCAGAAGCCCCTAGCATGCATCTACGGCCTCGGATCGGCCAAAAATGCAATGAAACGGGAGATCGGCCCACAAGCCCTAAAACATGGGTTTTGCCCAAAAACCCCGATTCCACCCGCTCGGCTCACCACGGCCTACGAAACTCGCGGGAAAGGAAGTGCACGAGCTGGGGAACCATCACCCTACCTCCACCGAAGATTTCGCGCCCCGAGCTCGCCGATCCGCAAAGAAACGCCGAGAAACCCTCGCCGGCTCGCGACCGCGCCACGAGCTCCCACGCGCCTCCACCGCCTCGATCCTCGCCCATCCTCGCCCGCGTCCTCGCCCGCGCCGCCTCCGCCTCACCCCCGCCTCGCTCCGTCGGCCGCCGGAGAAGAGAGGGGAGAAAGAGGGCGTGAGAGAAGAGAGAGAGTGAGAAAGAGAGAATGAGAGGGGGAGAGAGGAAAGGGTTAGTATATATAGGAAAACCCAAAAATTCGATAAATTCAAAAAATTACGAAAAATTACCACTGTGATCCTCGGAAGGAACACAACGCAGTGGTACTGTCCCGGAGTCGTAGAACGCCACGGTTTGCCCTGCAAAGAGTTCCGAAGGCACATCAGGGGAAAACACGTGTAAAGCACAAAATGCACTCCGAGACCCGCTAAAATGATCCGAAAAAATATCCGAAAAATCCGGGGCATTACACGGGGTATGTCCCGTGTAGCTGTACTTTTCTTCCTTGTCTCTGTACTAGTCGTGGACTATTGTTATTGTTGTTAATTTCTATTGTGGACCATGTAAAATGTTAATTTATTTCCTGCTTAATATTATAACTGTTTAATTTTTGTAATTATTTGTGATACTTGTGTAGTTTCCACACCATCCTTTTAACCCTTCCGAGTCTTCGGGCTCGTGGGTGGCGGTGCGAGTCTCGGGTTATCGGGCCTTCCCGGTAATCGGATTCTCGGGTCGTTACAGTTGGGACCTGGGGTAAGATCCCCGATGATTTCCCCCTCGGTCGGGATCGAGTGGGGCGTGGAACGGGACCTCACGGTTGGGGTCGGGTTGCAGATTTGTCGATTTCGGTTGACTGACTAGTTGGGTTCGGTCGACCAAACCGGTTCACCACGGTAGGTGCGGCCGAGTTAGTTCGGTCGACCAACCCCTAAGGGCCGGTCGACCGACCTTTATGCTGGCAGGACGACCGATGTCTCCAGGGGTAGGTCGACCGAACCCATCCCTGTTTGCCCGTTTTTGCCTCCACTCGACTCGGTTGAGACCCTTTGGTCGACATTTGACCCCGTGGATGTCCCGGACACCCCGTGGGAAACGAGACTGTGTTTTTGGGTGTCCGGAGAAATCATGTTATCTCAATTAGCATGCCCATGAGGTTTTGAGGGTCCGGGTATGTAACCCTATGCATTCCGGCTTCTTCGTTGTGCTAGATCGAGTTGCAGTGTATTTGTGTACGTGCGGAGGCTACGGCTGTTCCCACATAGTGTTAGCTTCTCGAAAAGCAGTTTCCATGTGGGCCATGTGTGTAGCCAGTGACTGAGAGTCCAGTGACCTAGCCAGGGGTTGGGGGCTTTCTAGTCTCCCTTAGAGTGGGAATGGACCCGACGGTTGTGAGCTACCTTAAGAGTCCTTTTGACCATAGTTTCCGTCTTTTGGACTAGGATGGTTGGACGGCATGGTGTCGTATGGTACAACGGCCTCGGGATGAGTCGCATGACTATGGCCATTGGATTAGCGAGTTTAGCTTGTCGTCATGAGTCTGGTGGCACCGTGCCACCCCGTGTTCAGAGTTACTTGTGACGGGCCTGGGTGTAGCATGTCAGTGCTCTAGTGGTTTCTTTTGAGAGTCTTATATCGAGTGGCTTTCCCACTAGTAATAGCTTTCCTAGGCACGCGTGTACCGACCCGCTTGGAAGCGGCTGATAAGTGTCCATTTTCGATGGTAATTCATCGCATGGACACCATTTTATGTACATATAATTAGGTAATTATGCATATTTCATAGTTAACCTCAACTCCGCATTTAAATTGGAGCTTTCACGTAAATTGATTAATTTGGTGATTTTATTTAATAAATTAAAATTGAGGGCCATGAGCATTAATTCTCCATTACATAACCATGAGCATTTAAGATTTATATGCACATTATGATAATTTTTATGGACTAAATTATAATTATGTGTATGCAGGACACCGAAGGTAATTACAAAAGAAGCTGAGGGCAAAACTGTCATCACCACTTTGACCAAGTCAAAAGCACATATTTTGGTTGGAGGGAAAAGAAATTTCAAATGTTTGAAATTGAGAGAAAATATACATATTTTGGTTGGAGGGAAAATTGAATTCAAAGTTTAAAATAAAGGAGAGACATGATGAGCCTTGGGAAAGGGGGTGCCCACCTCCTTTTCCTCTTCCCCATGCATCATCTTCTACCTAAATCTCAGCCAGCCATCTCCTTTTGATACAATCTCTACCTTCCATCTATCCAACTTTCCCTATAAATAGCCCATGACAAGGAGGAGAAAGTGGAGTTCTTCTTTTAGCAATTTTTCACTCTCTCTCTCCCTCTCACATCTTAGGTCACCGATTTCGCCCACGTAAGTTCATTTTCTCCTCTTGTTATCTTCCTAAAAGTTCTTCATTTTTAAATTCTCTACAACTACTTCTTCTGCATCATCTTCTAATTCTCTTTGATTTTTAAGTTATTTCATATTTTTCACTATACTATCCTATTCATCTATGAACCAGTGTTTCTCTCTATTCTTCCCCTTATTTCACCCCCTTCTCTTCCTTTTCTCCTCTTACTGTCTTCACAAAAGTTCTTCCTTTTTAAGTGCTCTCCAACTTTGTCTTCTTCGTCCATTTCTAATTCTCCTTAGTTGTTATGCTATCTTCTAGTTTTCAAGGTTATATCTTCCACATTTACTGTTCACCCGAACCTACGTCCCCCTGTTCTTCTCCAATTTTCTCCCCTTTGTGATTTTTTTCTCTCTCTGATTTCTTCACAAACATTGTAGATCTTTAAAATTTTTTCAAATCTATCTTCTTCCTCTTTCTCCAATTCTCCTCCGTTTTCATGATATTCTCAATTTTATAAGTTTCTATTCTGCACTTTTTATTGTTCATCTATATTTTTCCCATTGTCTCCTTCTTCCTCCGATTTCACCCTCTTCCTCAAGTTTTCTCTCTCTACCCCATTCATCAAAGTTCTCTCTCTCTTCCTCCTATTCAACTTCTTCTTCTTTGCCATCCTCTAATTCTTCTTGGTTTCAAAGTTATTTTAATTTCATTCTTACTCTATTTTTAGTATTTCTGTTTTACTCTCTCATCTCCTTCCTTCTTCGTCTCCACACAAACCCTTCCACATTCCTCTCTATATTTCTCTCCAAAGTTTATCCTCCACAACTCTCCTTTCATGGCAGCGTGCACATCAAGACGGGCGATGTTCCAAGGCTCATGACGTGGACGATGACGGCTTCTTCATTCATCTCTTTCCACGGCGATCTCCTTCAAGGCGGAGCGATCCTCTCCAAGGCTCGGCGAGGAGGAGATGACGGCATTCATCATCCTCTCATGGCTCTAGTTTCTTCACTTATCTCGTAGTTTATATTGGTTATAATCTCAATTTTCATAAATTGTAATTTTCATGTCTTTAGTAATAAAATTTATTTTGGCAAATTATGTTCCCTTTTCTCTCTCCCCTTTTCAATTTTCTCTTCTCAATCCCTCTCATATTCTTTAGATAGATTTATTTCCATACACTATTTTCTTTAATCAAAGTAAAATCGCAAGTGTTTTCCATACGACTCCAAGGTTTTAAACTCTAAAAATCACTTCTTCCCCGAGGATTCGACCCGTACTTGCCATAATACTACGTTCTCTTTTGATCATTTTATGCGAGTTCGATTTTAAGATTGTTAGCACGCGTGTAGTAACGACATACGCTTCCACGTTAACAGCGGCAGAGAGCTTGACCCAAGAGAGACGATTTTAGGCTGGTTGCTATAGGGCCTCCCACTATGGCGGCTTGAGTCTGGGCCGGGAGGAAAACTAGCTAGAGGGCCTGACGTAGTGCAGTCAGTCAGTGTGTGCACACGTGGTCGGGGACTTCGGACACGTGCTGACCAACACGACCCCGACTAGACCCTTATCCTTGGTTACTTTTAGGTGTCTCAGTTTTCGCCTGGGGCGAGTAGGGAGACACCCGAGGCACGGACTAAGTCGCCAGTGGATGCATCCTGTAACGACTCGAGAATCCGATTACCGGGAAGGCCCGATAACTCGAGACTCGAACCGTTACCCACGAGTCCGATGACTCGGAAGGGTTAGAAGGATGGTGTGGAGACTACACAAGTATCACGAATAATTATAGAAATTAAACAGTTTATATGATTAAGCAGGAAATAATTAACATTTTACATGGTACATGGTCCACAAGATAAACAACAGTAGTCCACAACTAGTACATAGACAAGAAAGAAAAGTATAGCTATGCGGGACATACCCCGACTCTGACCTCTGGCACTAACGCTAGGCACCTGAACCACGCTGAGCCTCAGATGCACTCCCCTGAAGCCGCGCCTCGCCTGAAACACGGTGAAAACACGTATGGAATGAGTCTTAGAACAAGACTCAGTAGGGATCACTCGAACCCTACCTCGCTAAACGAAAAATCGCTACGCTAGCAGCAAGCGAGTACCTCAAAAGTGAAAAAGCCCTGCAACTACAAACATCAGTCTCACGGCCCGAAAATCGACACACACGCTACGGCGAGACAACCGGAACTCATCGGTTAACCCGACAAAAACCCTGAAGGTCGAAGTCACAAAGACTGACAGTATGTCACTCTCGACTCGACAGGAGTACCTCCCACTAGAAGCAAGGCCAGATGCGTCCACTAACGTCTTAATCTGCGCCTCAGGTGTCTCCCTCCGGCCCAGCAGGAACTGAGACACCGTACAAGTAACCACAAAGTAAGTGACTAGCTGGAGTCACGCCCGTCAGCGTGGGTCCAACCGCTCCCAACCACGTGTGCACACACAGACCATGCGTCCCAAGTCTGGCCTCTAACTGGTTTTCCCCTCAGCCGGACTCTGGCTGCAAGACGTGGGACCCGACGAAAACTAGTCTAAAAATTATCCTCGGGGTAGCCTCTCCACCACTCCCTGGTGGGACAACTAAACGTGAAAGCAGGCTACGGCTAGTGGAGGGTCACTGAAAGAGTAGACTCTCAAGTCAACGGAAAACAACGTCCGAACCCGACGAAGTACGGGGACCGTCACACGGTGACCACGGTCGGAGAAGAAACGGGATTGCGAACCACCTGGTGCAGTCCAGAGCCTGGCGGTCTAACCTTGGTGCGCCACAGACTCTGACGATCTATCACTGGACCGTCACAGTAGTCTGACGGTCTAACACAGGCGCGTCAGGCATTTGGTGCAAAATCGGCTGTGGCGCGCCAGTCCTGGTGCGTCACAGTCTCTGACGCGCCTAGCCTGGTGCGTCCGAAGATGGGATAAAACTGGCTGTGATGCACACCCCTCAGGGCGTCACAGCCTCTAACGCTCCAACCCAGGTGCATTAGAAGGTGGGGACGCGTCCTCCCTGACGCTCCCACACAGGGGCGTCACAAGTCTCTGACGTCCCACCCTGGGTGCGTTAAAGGCCTTGACCCCCAACGGTCAAAACCACAATGGTCGGATGCCAACGGTCGGATCGCCACCTGACGGTCTAACCTAGGCGCGTCACACTCCCTGGCGGTCTATCATGGGACCGTCAGGCCCACGGACCACCCTATTGGCAAAAGCATGTCTTGTGGCGCACCCTTCATGGGGCGTCACAGACTGTGACGGTTCCTGGAAGGACCGTCACACCGTCCCGACGGTAAAAAGATGGGAAACGACCAAAAACACCAACCACGGCCCCATACCTCCATAGGAGAGGGGGAAAACAAAGGGGATGCCCCCTAGGAACCCCTAGCATGCATCTAAACCATTAAAATGCCGAATCGCGGTCTAAAATCATAGATCGGGCGAACTCTCCCCAAATCATGATTTTACCCTCCCGGCATGGAAACGACCCCTCTCGGCGTCACACCGGGCTAGAAATCACGAGAATGGAATGCGGAGAGCTATGGAACGTCACCCTACCTCGATCTCACCTCGAGGCACGCCGGATCGCCCACAAACCGTGAAGAACGCTTTTAGAACCCCCCCCCCTCCTTCACAATTCCCCACAAGCTTCACGCCACCACGATCGCCTCGACGTCGCCCACGCCGTCACGCCGTCACCCCGTGTCATCTGCAGTCGGAGGGGACGTCGCCGCGGTGTTCGTCGGTCGAATGGGAGAGAAGGGGGCGCTCATGGTGGGGAGGAAGAAGGAAAGAGGAAGAAGAAGAAGAAAAGGTGGGGGAGAGAGAAAAAGGGTTGGGGTATTTATAGGAAATCCAGAAATTCCAGAAAATATCAAAAAATAAAAAATTACGTTCCCGCGATCCTCTAAATGCACCGATCGCAACGATACCAATCTTGCCTAGGTGAACGACCCGGTTCACCGGCAATGAGGTTCCGAAGGAATTGCTGAAATTTGCACGCGAAAATCGGAAAACACGCGCGAAAAAACCGCGGACACGCTCGGGCTTCCGAAGTAACTCCGGATCGCGTCGATCCGAACATGAAAAATGTCCGAAACAAAATTTCAGATACAACGGAGCCGGACACTCCGAGAAAGTAGATCCGAGACCCAAAAAGAAAAGGATCCGAAAGGTCTTGGATATTACAGCCCTCCCCTCTTAAACAAATTTCGTCCCCAAAATTTAAGAACAAAGCTCAGGAGGAAGAAGAGGGAACTCACTCGAACAGGTAAGGGAACAGCTGACGTATCTCGTCATCACGTTACCAAGAAGCCTCACCACCAGAGTGCCACTGCCACACCACCTTAACCAAGGGAATGACCTTGTTCCGCAGGCGCTGCTCTCGCCTATCCTCGATGCGGATGTGAAACTCTGGGAGAGAAAGATCTGGAGTCACCTCGGGCCAAACAGAATCCTCAAGCACATGAGAGTCATCAGGCATATACTTCCGCAACATCGAGACGTGGAACACGTCATGCACCGACGTCAACTCAGAGGGTAACTGCAGCCGGTAGGCTACCTCACCAATGCGCTCCACAATGAGGAAAGGACCAACATAGCGGGGACTCAGCTTCCCACGCTGATGTGACACCACCTTGGGGGTGATAGTCACGAGACCAAAAATCCCTTGGACATAGCAAGCAAGCAATGCACGGACCGGTGACTTTACTCGAGCGGACTCGCCCGCTAAGCGCACTCTCGTGCCCGTAGGCAATCCGGTGATGATGGTGAGGGTCCAGGACGGGACCTCGCTGCTCCGAGGGTTGGCTAGCCTAAGGTTGAACCCCTAAGGGCCCTGGGATGCCCACCTTTGGGGGCGGCCAGCACGCCAAGGGCGTGGGATGTAATGGCTCACTCACAACTTGCCGGCGGTAGTCACTCACACACAAGTAATTCGGGATCGGGCACTCCTTACCATCCGACGGCACTAGCAGCAATACTAAACCAGAAAAGGAATAAAACCAGCAAGGGGTAACTGAAGCTCACCTAACCGGTCTTGAGACACCGATCCCGGTCGGAGACGAAGGCGAGCGAGGAAGCGTGGGCTCACCCGCACGCCGCGCCAATGAAGCTTCAACCTGAAAATTAAAGTTACATGCACTACGCCCCTTGCAAGGGGGTTAGACTAGGGGTGGGGAATTGGATTACAACCAAAGTGTACCTCCACGCAGGGAGGGGCGCTCAGCCGGCCAAGCGGGGAGGGTGGAAAATGAACTAGGAGCTAAATGATAGAAAGTTGTCGATTCAGCCCGCCCTCTGGAACAGAGGACAGACGGTTGATGTTGCAGTTGCAGCGGCCACTCCAGAGCTCTGATGTCGACGAAACCAGCTGGAAAATCTTCGTAGGTGACCCGGGAAGTCGTCCAAATTTTTCCGATTTATCAGTTGCCAGTGCTGGTCGGAGCAGAGGCACAACCAGGGAAGCAAGGTTCTGGCTCTGTCTGCTTCTGGACCACAACAGCAGGAAGACGAAGTCACTCCGGGTGCTCCCGAGCTCTGAATCGGGCTTGGACGGAGTCGATGGCTTCGTTGTCAGGTCCTCTTCAAGTAGAGACCCATGGGATGCCAGATGATGTCGGGGTAGACCTGAGCAACCCAAATAGTGCTCAGGTGTCGGGCCAGTCCAGGAGTGGACAGACCAGCACACCTGAGGGAGAAAAATGAGAAAAGGCTGCTCCGGAGGTCGATCGAGGAGCCGCTTCTTGGAGATGGAAGGCGACTTGTTGATGGAGATCTCGGCCAAGTCCCTCCTCCACATCTTCAGGCTACTGGTCGTGGGAGCCTCTGCTAGCAGTCTCTAGTCTGCAGTCTGGAGGTGGACGCGCAGTCTGGGGAGAACTACTTCCCCAGGCAGCAGAAAGTTTCGAATGGGACGGGACAGCTGCCGTTGCGAAGAAGACCGGTAGACGCTTCCAACGGTACCACTTGGACCTTCAGGGACGCCGGGATGAAGTCGTGGTCGGCTCTGCAAGTCGCTGGTGCTCTGCTGCCTACGAACTGGGAAGTGCATGCTGAAGATGGGAGGTGGGAAATGGGGTAAATGGGAGGGGAAAGGGGGTGGACGGGTGTGGAGGTAACCCTTGGCTGTTAGGGGGTCTGGAAGGGGGCAAACCAAGGTGAGGGAGGGGGAGAATGGGGGCAGGAAGGTGGTCTAGCAGGTGGTGAGAGAGTGAGTTACGAATTTGGGACTAGGAGGGAGGGGAAGAGGGATGATGGTTTCCCTATTTGGGGTGGTCTAGGGCTTGTGGGAGGAGAGAGTGGAGGGAATATTTCAAATTTGGCCTAGGGAGCTGTAAGATTGTGTGGGGACTATGGTGGATTGTGTTGGGGAGAGAGATATTATGTTGGGAAGGGAAGAGATTGTGTTGGGGAGTGGGAGATTGTGTTGGAATGGCCAAAGATCTCCTAGGGAGGGGCAAGATTTGGTGGGTGTTGGGGTGGGTGTAATGAATGCACCTAGGGAAGTGAAAAGGTGGGTGAGGTGGCACAAGGGGAGGGGTTGAGGTGGCCAACTAGGGCTAAGTTGGAGGTTGAGGTGGAGGAGAGAGAAGAAATTCGAAATTGGGGGGGAAGGAGAGAGAAAGGGGCGCCCCCTAGAGAGAGAGAGAGAGAGGGAAGAGAGAGAGGGGGGGTTGGAGCTTCTCACTCCACTCTATTGGATTCTCTCCAAGAAAAAAAGATAATTTCTGGAACTCAAACATTAGATTTTCATTCTTCATTAACTAAAAATGGAGAGAGTGGGGTCCTATTTATAGGGATCCCACAATTTACAATAAGTCCCTGGATTTTGGGACAATGACAATAAACCAAGGGAAGGGGGGTGCCCTTGCGCCTAGCCCAATGAATTGGGCCCAATATGTAACTTAATCAACCTAATGACACTTAACCTAGGTAGATGACTCATTAACCTAGGTACATGACTCAAATAAAAGGAAAATTATAATGACATGACTCAAATAAAATATGAAAATTTCATGACTCGACTCAGAAAATTATGAGGGACACAATGGAGCTATGCTGGCGAGCAAGCGAAGCTGTGGAAAAATGTGAAGGGCGAGAGATGCCCCCATCATACCCCCAGGGTGTGAAGAACTCGACTCCGTCGAGTATGGGTCCGCCAGGGGAGAGGTCCTCCAATGCAGCTCCGGGTGAGCCACAACCTCCAAACTCAACCTCGCATCCTTAGCCGGGCGACGGCTCTTCATCCTCTCAAGGTGGCTCGGGCACACCCTCTTGCTAGCGATGGTACCCTGCTTGCCTAGTATTACCTCCGTGTGCACACGTCGGACTGTCAAGCTGATATGTGGAGGCTCTCCGAGGGTGTCACTCACAAAGGTGGGGTTAGGCTCAAGATGCTCACTGGGTTCCACCGCGGTGCCCTTAGAGGGTGCTAGATCCGCCACGTGAAAAGTGGGGTATATCCCAAAACCCATTAGAAAGCCCAACCCATAAGCTGGGTTGCCAAGGCCACTCAGAACTAGGCAATGTCCAAGTCCACATGCCCTCAAGTTGGAGGTGACCCTAGGGTAGAGCCACTCCAGAGTCACCATCGCCAAGTTGCCATCATGGAATTCAAAGTGGCGTTCGCGAGATTTTGCCCGCTTCTTGTAATTCTCACCGCTCGTTGTTTGTTGCTTGCTTAAATGCTCATGCCAAGTACTATGATGCGGTGTGAGTGGGAGATGCATGATATGCAAAGGGGGGCCAGGACAACCATACTTAGACCAATCATGCAGTGATGTCATGGAGACTTTGAAGGGTGTGGGAGGGCCGGGGCATCCATAGGTGTCCCTCTCATGCGTGGGTGTGATGAGTGCCGGAGGACCCGAACATCTATGAATGCTCCTAACATGCTTAAGACTCATGTGAATGAAGGCGGACCATTACATCCGAATATGGACCACTCATGTTTCCGACTTGACATGTGGGTGATATGAATGAATGTACCCGACTTATGAATCATGTCAAGTGGTTCGAGGTGCCAAGTCACATGTTTTCCTAACCCGAAAATGACTTTGATGTGTTGGGGTATGGTTTGGCATTGGAGTTTCCATTCAAAAGGGTCGAAGGGGTAAAGGAAGGTGGACATCATGGGGAGAGGCACCTCCTTGTTCCTTAGGTGTAGATCTTCCTTGGTCATAGCTACCCTTGTGTCGCCCGGGACTTGGGAGATGTGGGCTTGGCCCAACATGGTGGGTGAGGGTAGGAAGGAGTGGGTGATAAGTGATGTGGGTGGATCACATGGGTTCCCGGGTTCCCATTGGGAGGGGTCAAAAGGATCAACATAAGTGTACCCAGGGGAAAGGAGCTCTAAGTTCATCTCAACATCCTCAAGGTCCTCACAATATGGTGTTGGATCATCCTCCTCTAATGAAATGATTGGGCCGAAGTTCTTAGTGGGTAGGTTGGCCATGAGAGGAGGGTTTGACTTTCTGCCCAATATGAGGGACTCCAATTTGAGGATAAGGTCGGGCTCATCGGGTGTGGAGAGGAATAGAAGGAGATCGCTAGTGTAACAACCAATGGTGCACATTGAGGTGATAGACCCGACACAAAGGTGTAGGAGGTCAAGGCTCCTAGGTTGTTCGGCCATAGGGGTCAACATGTTAGTGAACTCGATTTGCCATGCTAGGCCCTTAAGAAGATCCCCTAAAGTTTCCACTTGGTAGGATGATTGGATGGTGGTGTGATAGGTGGAGAAGGGTACTATGGGAAGGTTTAGCTCCATGAGAGGGTAGACATAGGACGTGATGGGATGAATTGGTTTCTCCTTTAGCCATCTAGCTAGGGACCCATCTATGATTATGGTGCCATTTGTGAAGGTTTGTGGCTCTTGAAGACTCGGACAATTTGAAGTGGTAAAGGGTTATAGCTCTTCCTCACCATTGGTGTGAACTTGGGTTTCCTCATGGGTGGGGAGAGGGTCCGGACTAGCAACTACTTCTATGCGAGTGGGTGTGACCTCCTTTCTCAAGAGAATGGGAAGGTCTTTTGGGGATGGGGTGATGATGGTTGGGGCATGGTGCACCCGGGGTGGTGAGCGAGGTCGAACTTAGGTTAGTTTGGGAGTGGAAGTAGCGGAGGCCTAGGTTAGGGTAGGATTGGGGTTGGGAGTGGAAGGTGGGTTGGGTGATGAGACTTTGGTTGATTGGTTTTTGGGGGGGCATCCCTTTTAGGGGACGATGGAGGGGTAGTGGTGGGGACCAAGGGGGCTTGTAGGGTATGGGTTTGGTGAGGGATTGTGGGTTGGGGGGTGGTGGCCGTCATTGGGAAAATCGGGTCGGTTAGGGGTCTCTTCCCCTTGGGATCGGTCGATTGTGGAGGGGTGGGAGTGGGGGCCAATTTGGTTTGGATTTTGAGGGTTGTGGAAGGGGTTTTTGGTTGGGGTTTGGGGACCCCCATGGGGTTAGGTGGAGAGGTAGAGGCTAGGCGTGTTTGGGTCTTAAGGGAGAGGGCTTGGTGGCGAAGTGTAGTGATGATGGTTGAGAGGTGATTTGTTGGGAGTGGTGGTGGAGACCTAAGGGTGGTGTCAAGTTGGCCGGGTGGGGATGGAGGAGTGGTAGTGCTCCTCGAATAGGAAGGAGATTGTCGGGGAGCGAAGATCTTTCTAAGTTCCTTCTTCATATCATCCCATGAGGAAATGGGCTCTTGCCTCCTAACCCTTCTTAATCCCTCTATGTGTTCCCACTTACTCTTGGCTTGACCCCGAAGTCGTCCCTTGACCTTGCGGACTCTCGCGGGTCCATATACCCAAGTCTTTTCAAAGTACCTTTCTATGGTAGCCTCCCACCTAAGGTAATCACTAGAACGAGATCCGTCAAAGGTAATATCCTTGTCTAGAATGAAGTCCATGGGTGGCGAGTAGGCTAAGTAGGAAATGGCCATGATGAACGGGGGGATAAATGCAATGGCCCTAGGACAAGACTTAGTAGAGATAAGTCTAGAACTTGCTCTGATACCAATTGATGTGACACCACCTTGGGGGTGATACTCACGAGACCAAAAATCCCTTGGACCTAGCAAGCAAGCAATGCACGGACCTGTGACTTTACTCGAGCGGACACGCCCGCTAAGCGCACTCTCGTGCCCGTAGGCAATCCGGTGATGGTGGTGAGGGTCCAGGACGGGACCTCGCTGTTCCGGGGGTTGGCTAGCCTAAGGTTGAACCCCTAAGGGCCCTGGGATGCCCACCTTTGGGGGCGGCGAGCACGCCAAGGGCATGGGATGTAATGGCTCACTCACAACTTGCCGGCGGTAGTCACTCACACATAAGTAATTCGGGATCGGGCACTCCTTACCATCCGACGGCACTAACAGCAATACTAAACCAGCAAAGGAATAAAACCAGCAAGGGGTAACTGAAGCTCACCTGACCGGTGTGAAGACACCGATCCCGGTCGGAGACGAGGGCGAGCGAGGAAGCGTGGGCTCACCCGCACGCCGCGCCGATGAAGCTTCAACCTGAAAATTAAAGTTACATGCACTACGCCCCTTGCAAGGGGGTTGGACTAGGGGTGGAGAATTGGATTACAATCAAAGTGTACCTCCACGCAGGGAGGGGCGCTCAGCCGGCCAAGCGGGGAGGGGGAAAAATGAACTAGGAGCTAAATGATAGAAAGTTGTCGATTCAGCCCGCCCTCTAGAACAGAGGACAGACGGTTGATGTTGCTGTTGTAGCGGCCACTCCAGAGCTCCGATGTCGACGAAACCAGCTGGAAAATCTTCATAGGTGACCCGGGAAGTGGTCCAAATTTTTCTGATTTATCAGGTTGCCGGTGCTGGTCGAAGCAGAGGCACAAACAGGGAAGCAAGGTTCTGGCTCTGTCTGCTTCTGGACCACAACAGCAGGAAGACAAAGTCACTTCGGGTGCTCCCGAGCTCTGAATCGGGCTTGTCTAGAGTCGACGGCTTCGTTGTCGGGTCCTCTTCGAGCAGAGACCCACGGGAACACCAGACGATGTCGGGGTAGACCTGAGAAGCCCAAACAGTGCTCAGGTGTCGGACCAGTCCAGGAGTGGACAGACCAGCACACCTGAGGGAGAAAAATGAGAAAAGGCTGCTCCGGAGGTCGATCGAGGAGCCGCTTCTTGGAGATGGAAGGCAACTTGTTGATGGAGATATCGGCCAAGTCCTGCCTCCATATCTTCAGGCTACTGGTCGTGGGAGCCTCTGCTAGCAGTCTCTGGTCTGTAGTCTGGAGGTGGACGCGCAGTCTGGGGAGAACTACTCCCCCAGGCAGCAGAAAGCTCCGAATGGAACGGGATAGCTGCCGTTGCAAAGAAGACCGGTAGACGCTTCCAACGGTACCACTTGGACCTTCAAGAACGCCGGGATGAAGTCGTGGTCGGCTCTGCAAGTCGTTGGTGCTCTGTTGCCTGCGAACTGGGAAGTGCAGGCTGAAGATGGGAGGTGGGAAATGGGGTAAATGGGAGGGGAAAGGGGGTGGACGGGTGTGAAGGTAACCCTTGGCTATTAGGGGGTCTGGAAGGGGGCAAACCAAGGTGAGGGAGGAGGAGAATGGGGGCAGGAAGGTGGTCAAGTAGGTGGTGAGAGAGTGAGTTACGAATTTGGGACTAGGAGGGAGGGGAAGAGGGATGATGGTTTCCCTATTTGGGGTGGTCTAGGGCTTGTGGGAGGAGAGAGTGGAGGGAATATTTCAAATTTGGCCTAGGGAGCTGTAAGATTGTGTGAGGACTAGGGTGGATTATGTTGGGGAGAGAGATATTATGTTGGGAAGGGAAGAGATTGTGTTGGGTAGTGGGAGATTGTGTTGGAATGGCCAAAGATCTCCTAAGGAGGGGCAAGATTTGGTGGGTGTTGGGGTGGGTGTAATGAATGCACCTAGGGAAGTGGAAAGGTGGGTGAGGTGGCACAAGGGAAGGGGTTGAGGTGGCCAACTATGGCTGAGCTGGAGGGTGAGGTGGAGGAGAGAGAAGAAATTCAAAATTGGGGGGAAGGAGAGCGAAAGGGGCGCCCCCTAGAGAGAGAGAGAGAGGGGGTTGGAGCTTCTCACTCCACTCTATTGCATTCTCTCCAAGAAAAAAAGATAATTTCTGGAACTCAAACATTAGATTTTCATTCTTCATTAACTGAAAATGGAGAGAGTGGGGTCCTATTTATAGGGATCCCACAATTTACAATTAGTCCCTGGATTTTGGGACAATGACAATAAACCAAGAGAAGGGGGTGCCCTTGGGCCTAGCCCAATGAATTAGGCCCAATATGCAACATAATCAACCTAATGACACTTAACCTAGGTAGATGACTCATTAACCTAGGTACATGACTCAAATAAAAGGAAAATTACAATGACATGACTCAAATAAAATATGAAAATCTCATGACTCGACTCAGAAAAATATGACGGACACAATGGAGCTATGCTGGCGAGCAATCGAAGCTGTGGAAAAATGTGAAGGGCGAGTCATCGGGCATATACTTCCGCAACATCGAGACGTGGAACACGTCATGCACCGACGCCAACTCAGAGGGTAACTGCAGCCTGTAGGCTACCTCACCAATGCGCTCCACAATGAGGAAAGGACCAACATAGCGGGGACTCAGCTTCCCACGCCGTCCAAAGTGCATTACCCCCTTCATCATAGAAACTCTCAAGAACACACGATCGCCAACGGCGAAAGTGAGAGGATGCCTCCTCCGGTCAGCATAGCTCTTCTGCCGACTCCGGGCTACTAACATGTTCTGACGAACCAGGTGCACAACATTCACACACTGCTGCACCCACTCTGGTCCCGTGAAAACACGCTCACCAACCTCGAACCAATCAAGTGGAGTCCGACACGGACGTCCATACAACGCCTCATATGGAGCCATGCCGATGCTCGAATGATAGCTGTTGCTGTAGGCAAACTCCACCAACGGTAGGTGGTGAAACCAACTCCCCTGCCACTCCAGGCAACAGGATCTCAACATGTCTTCCAAAGTCTGGATGGTCCTCTCTGACTGACCATCCGAGTGAGGATGATATGTTTAGCTAAATGCTAACTCCGTGTCAAGAGCTCGCTGGAAACTCCTCCAGAATCTGAAAGTGAAACACGGATCTCAATCGGATACAATGGAAATGGGAATCCCATGCAAAGGCACGATCCGCTCCACATAGAGCCGAGCCAACTTGGGCACGCTCCAGCTGACTTTGATCCGTAACAACTGAGCCACTTTCGTCAGCGTATCCACCAGCAACCAAATACTATCCTGCCCACTCGGAGTCCTCGGCAATCCCACCATAAAATCCGTGGTCACGTGGTCCCATTTCCACGCAGGAACATCCAAGGGCTGAAGTGTACCTCCTTGTCTCTGATGCTCCGCCTTCACCTGCTGACAGGTCAGGCACCTGGCCATGAACTCGGTAACATCTCTCTTCATGCCAGTCCACCAGAATTACCTCCACAAGTTTCGATACATCTTCGTCGCACCCAGGTGTACGGTGTATCTGCTCCCATGAGCCTCGCGCAACACCGCACAACGAATCCGCTCCTCGGTAGGGACGTACAGCCTGCCACGAAACCTCACAACACCGTCCTCGCCGAGCTCCACATCAGCCATAGTCAAAATTCGGGACAACTCAGGGTCTGCATGCTGAGCCTCTGTCACCTGATGGCGGATAGCAGGGGTGACAGTCAGACTCGCAAGCACCGCTAACCCTGGCTCTTGGGGAATCTAGAGCCTGAATGACACTTCGGGTACTTGTTCCCAGAGCCTCCACTTCCTCAACATCAAGTCACTGACCGCGACCTTCCGACTCAAAGTATCGGCGACGACATTCATCCTGTCCGGTTGATAAGATAGGGTGAAGTCATAATCCTTCATATACTCCATCCAACGCCTCTACCTGAGGTTAAGGTCCCTCTGAGTGAACACATACCTTAAACTCTGATGCTCAGTGAACACCTCAAACTTCTCACCGTACAGATAATGCCTCCAGATCTTCAACGCGAAGATCATAGCCGCCAACTCCATGTCATGGGTAGGGTAGTTCTCCTCATGTGGCTTCAGCTGCCGCGAAGCATACGCCACCACTCTACCATGCTGCATCAACACAGCACCCAATCTGACCCCGGAAGCATCTGTACACACCACAAAATCTCCCGATCCAGAGGGCAAAACCAACACCGGAGGTGAGGTGAGCAAGCTCTGCAGTTCCCTGAAACTCTGCTCACACTCATCAGTCCAGAAAAAAGGCACATCCTTCCGCGTAAGTCTTGTCATCGGGTCCGCAATGCGAGAAAAATCCTAAGTAAACCTCCGATAATAGCCCGCAAGTCCCAAGAAACTCCGAATCTCCGTCACAGACCTCGGCCACTGCATTACTGTCTCGACCTTGGCGGGGTCCACGAAAATACCATCACTAGATATCACGTGCCCCAAAAAGTGCCTCTCACGAAGCCAGAACTTGCACTTACTAAGCTTCGCATACAACTGGTGATCTCGTAACGTCTGCAGCACCACACCCAAATGGTACGTGTGCTCCTCAGCAGATCGCGAGTAAACAAGGATGTCGTCAACAAACACGACCACGAACTGGTCCAGATAGGGACGAAACACCCTCTGCATCAAATCCATAAACGCTGCGGGGCATTGGTGAGCCCAAACGGCATCACCAAAAACTCATAATCCCCATATCTCGAGCTGAACGCAGTCTTCTCCACATCAGACTCTCGAATCCGCAACTGATAATAATCGGACCACAAATCAATCTGCGAGAGCACTCGAACAGACTGAAGCTGGTCGAACAAGTCATCAATCCACGGCAACGGATGCTTGTTCTTAACTGTTACCTCGTTCAACTACCGGTAGTCAATGCACAGCCTCAGACTACCATCCTTCTTCTTCACAAACAATACTGGAGCACCCCAAGGGGAAAAGTTAGGACGAATATATCCCTTGGCCAGCAACTCCTGCAACTTCGCCCTCAACTCAGCGAGAGCCATACGGTAGGGAGCCTTCGAAAATGGTCCCGTACCAGGCACAATCTCGATCACAAAATCAATCTCCCGCTGGGGAGGCAATCCAGGTAAGTCCTCCGAAAAAATATCGAGAAACTCGCACACCATCGAGATGTCCTTGATATCCGGCTCCATCCGGTCTTCCACGACCACAAAAGCGAGAAAACTATGGCAACCCGCGCCAAGCAAACGACAAGATAGCCGAAATAAGAAAGCGGGAAGAGGAAGACCTAATACCTTGAAAATAGAAGGTGGGTCCACGAAGTCGCCAGAAATAAACCCTCTTCGAGCCACAATTCACCAAAGCATGATGTGCCTCGAGCCAATCCATGTCCAAAATCACATCAAAGTCCTGAAGCGGCAACGCATAAAGCCTGGCCGGCAAACTTTGCCCTTCAACCCACATCAGAACCTCATCAAAATAATACGGAGTGATTATAAAATCACTCGAAGGTAACTCCACTGCCAAATCACAAGACAACTGGGTCACCAGCTCCTCGATACTCAGCGTGAAATCCTCCGAAATAAACGAATGAGACGTGCCAGAATCAAACAAAACTCGAGCCGCACAACCCAAAATCTGAACGATACCTTCCACGAGCGGTGACGCCACTGCCTCTGCCCTGGTCATGTGTGTAATCTGGCCTCGAGCTCTTTACCTGCCTCCCACACTTGCTGACCTGGGTAGCGGCAGATACTGCCCCTGCTGCTGCTGCTGCTGCTACTGTGGCCTCTACTGCTGGAGATACTGCTGCTGTTGTTGCTGCCTCTAGGGACAGTTACGCGCCATATGCCCTGGCTGATCACACCTGAAACAAATCACTGGTGCCGTGCACGGCCTGCCTGGATGGGACTCGCCACACCGGGGACACGGTCCTCGCGGTCCACCCACTGATCCCTAACGCTGAAAAGGGACTGGCTGCTGTACACTGCCCGATGATGCCTGTCTCGGATCCTTACGCTTCTTACCGAAACCCTTCTTGAGAAACTTCTTGACCTTCAAGCCAAAAGATACAGATCCTATCACTGACGCCGCCGGTGTCGGCGCTCCTAAACCACCCGTTGCATGCTGAAAAGAGCCATGCTGCTGGGTAGCCGACTACTGGCTACGGCCTGACAAGGACTGCCCCTGACTAATCGGTCCCCAAGTCCTCTGCATATCCAGCTCCAAGGATGCCGCTACATGAGATGATGTCTCCAAATCAGTGGCAGCGTTCGGGATCAAATGGTGCCTCAGCTCCTGTCTCAAGCCTTGCACGAACTGCGCGGTCTTCACCTTCCCATGCTCCATGATGTGAGGTGCATAACGACCCAGCTCAACAAATCAGGCCCTGTACTGCAACATGGACATGTCGCCCTGAACCAACTCCAAAAATTGATGCATCCTCTTCGTAGCAATATACTCTGGGCAGTAAGCACGCTCAAACACGCTAACAAAGTCGCCCCACGCAATCTACTCAAGGGGATGTGACTGGAAGGACGTCTTCCACTCGGAAGACCACCACGTCCGAGCCATGCCCTGCAACTGGTTGTAGGCCAACATCACCCTGTTCTCCGCAGTACACCGCATGGAACTGAACACCCGCCCCATCTCGTCGAGCCAACTCCGAGCCAAATCAGGGTCTGGCTGGCCGCCATAGTACGGTGGATGGAACTGCATGAAATCCCTCACTACTCGGCCTGGCCCACCCCTGGTTGACGAGCCCTCACCAGCCTCTCCGCCGAACTGCTGCGACATAAGCTGGTACATGCCACGGAAGAAATCCTCGACCCCTGGAATCCTCGCAGTATCCACTACCTCGGTGGCCGCTGGTGGCACTCTACTCTGCTCCTCCTGAACCTCAGCCGACTGCCCCTACTGAGAGCGAGTGCTCCGCCTCGGCGCCATACTCGCTCCTGAAGCAAAAGACAGAAAACCCGGAAACGGCAAGGTCAACAAAAACACACGATGCCCGATGCCAGCGTCAACTGTACACCATTGCTATGGACTAGTGGACCACTACAATTACTTATGATTCTCGTATAATCCCACAACCGCGCTCTGATACCAGCTATAACGACCTGAGAATCCGATTACCGAGAAGGCCCGATAACCCGAGACTCGAACCGCCACCCACGAGCCCGAAGACTCGGAAGGGTTAGAAGGATGGTGTGGAGACTACATAAGTATCACGAATAATTTCAGAAATTAAACAGTTTATATGATTAAGTAAGAAATAATTAACATTTTACATGGTACATGGTCCACAAGATAAATAACATTAGTCTACAACTAGTACAGAACAAGAAAGAAAAGTACAGCTACGCGGGACATACCCCGGCTCTAACCTCTGGCACTAACATTGGGCACCTAAACCACGTTGAGCCTCAGATGCGCTCCCCTGATGCCGCGCCTCGCCTGAAACACGGTAAAAATGCGCAGGGAATGAGTCTGAGAACAAGACTCAGAAGGGATCACTCGAACCCTACCTCGCTAAATGGAAAACCGCTACACTAGCAGCAAGCGAGTACCTCAGAAGTGAAAAAGCCCTGCAACTATAAACACCGGTCTCACAGCCTGAAAATTGACACACGCGCTTGTAGACACGCCAAAATTGGCGTTACTGTGAGTACATCTCATATTACCTTGTAATGCCCCAATTTGACCCTCAAATTAGCTCTGTTTGAGTGGTTTTTCCCCACTTTTCTTAGATTTCTCCCTTTTTTCTCTCTTTTCCTATTGTTCCCTATTTTTCTGGATTTTTCTAGATTTTCTGGGCATGTTTCCCCTATTTTTCTGAAATAACGACTTGACTTGAGACGTCTTTTAAATAACGACTTATACTTGGGCGTTTCTAAAAAAATTAATTAACGACTATAGTGGAGGGCGTCCATTCTTTCAAATTCCTATTTTTCTGGATTTTTCTGAGAATTTTTCGGAATTTTTCGAGAATTAACGACTTAGCATAAGACGTTACTTTGAATTTGAAAAGAATAAAAAATCAAAAAAATTGAATAACGACGTTGTCGAGGGCGTCACTTTTTCAAATTGATTTTTTAATATTATTTTTTAACCCCCTTCCAGAGGTGATTTGGTGGCCTTCCGGATGTCAGAAAAATTCGTAAAAATAGTCGTTGGAATCAGGGCGACGAGATGCACCTCCACCTAAAAAATGAGAAAATAATATTGAGAAATAAAAAATAACCCTATTTTGAATTAACGTCCCCTTCTAGAGCGCTTTTTAATTAACGCATTTTGCTCTGACGTGTTTTCACAATTTTTAAAAAAAAGAAAGATATATTTCTAAAAAATATTTTTTAATTAACGTCCTGATCAAAGTCGCGTTTTTAAGAAAAGCCCTCTTGCAGGTCGTCAATTCTTAAATTGACGCCCTTGTTCAAGTCGTGTTTCACTTCTGTGTTCCGAACGAACGCAGCCTTTCCTCTGAGAGACCTTGCTTCGTTTGGGCTCTTGCCCATTCTTATCCTTCCTCTCTTGGACTCTTGCCATTCTTATCTGATTCTATCCAATTTAATAGAGCTTTTGGCTCTGTTATGCGTGGGATTTTTCTTCTCCTTGGATCTGGGCTTTTTCGTTCGATTTTTCCCCTCTCCTCTTCTTTTCTGTTCTTCCTCTTCTGCTACTTCTTCTGCTGTTCTTCTGTTTTCTTCTTGGGTCCTTCCTCTTCTATTTTTCTTCTTCTTTTCTTTTCACAGGGAACTGCTGCTGCTGTTGCTCCTGGCTAAAGGAGGGCTCCACGGTTTTTACTGCTTCATACTTTTGAAGGCTTCTCCCCATCGAGGATCAAAGCCAAAGGAGCATACCAACAGATTTCTTTTCTTATCTCCCTTCTATTCTCTTTTGTTTTTATTTTTCATCACATGCATGCATCATGTTCTGTTAACTCCCCTTCTCAACCACGTTGAGATCTTCCCCATAGTGCACTCTTGCACACTTTTTATTATATTTTTCATGTCATTCATATCATATCCCTCACCCTTATTGCATAGGGGTTTAAGGGCCAACACCCTTAAGGTGTGTCTTAATCCTATGATATTTCATGCTCATCTATTCAAGAATTTGATGCTACACCCACCTTGTTTCTAATTCAATTCTTTTGGTGGTATTTGTTTATTTTGCAAGGGTAATAAAAGCAAGAACTCTCTTCATCGGCCGGCTGATTTGAAGAGAAAGGAAGCACTCACATCCCCGCACTTTTGAGGTATTTTTCGCGATCATCCTCCCTATTTGTTATTGATTATCTTTTGAGGTCTCGCGTCTCTGGCGATCACAAATTCCCCTTAGCACCTCGTGCTATTTCATGCTTATTTATTCATATTCTTAATTTTTCCCTTTTAAGTGGATTTTAAAGGAATCTACAGCGCTACGGCGAGACAACCGTAACTCATCGGTCAACTCGACAAAAACCCCGAAGGTCGAAGTCACAAAGACTGACAGCCTGTCACTCCCGACTCGACAGGAGTACCTCCCACTAGAAGTAAGGCCGGATGCGTCCACTGACGTCTTAATCCGCGCCTCAGGTGTCTCCCTCCGGCCCAGCGGGAATTGAGACACCGTACAAGTAACCACAAAGTAAGTGACTAGCTGGGGTCACGCCCGTCAGCGTGTGTCCAACCGCCCCCAACCACGTGTGCACACACAGACCATGCGTCCCATGTCTGGCCTCTAACTGGTTTTCCCCTCAGCCGGACTCTCGCTGCAAGATGTGGGGCCCGACAGAAACAAGTCTAAAAATCATCCTCATGGTAGCCTCTCCACCACTCCCTGGTGGGACCACTAAACGTGTAAGCAACGTATGACTAGTGGAGGGTCACTAAAGGAGTAGACTCTCAAGTCAACGAAAAATAACGTCTGAACCCGATGAAGTACGGGGACCGTCCCACGTACCAGCACCGTCACACGGTGACCACGGTCGGAGAAGAAACGGGACTGCGAACCACCTGGTGCAGTCCAGAGCCTAGCAGTCCAACCTTGGTGTGCCACAGACTCTGACGGTCTATCACTCGGCCGTCACAGCAGTCTGACGATCTAACACAGGCGCGTCACGCACTCGGTGCAAAATCGGTTGTGACGCGCCAGTCCTGGTGCGTCACAGTCTCTGACGCGCCTAGCTTGGTGCGTCAGAAGACGGGATAAAACTGGCTGTGACGCACACCCCTCAGGGCGTCACAGCCTCTAACGCTCCAACCCAGGTGCGTTAGAAGGTGGGGACGCATCCTTCCTGATGCTCCCACACAGGGGCGTCACAAGTCTCTGACGCCCCACCCTGGGTGCGTCAGAGGCCTTGACCCCTAACGGTCAAAACCACAACGGTCGGATGCCAACGGTCGGATTACCACCTGACGGTCTAACCTAGGCGCGTCACACGCCCTAGCGGTCTATCGTGGGACCGTCAGGCCCACGGACCACCCTATTGGCAAAAGCATGTCTTGTGGCGCACCCTTCATGGGGCATCACAGACTGTGACGGTTTCTGGAAGGACCGTCACACCGTCCCGATGGTAAAACGATGGGAAACGATCAAAAACACCAACTACGCCCCCATACCTCCATAAGTGAGGGGGAAAACAAGGGGGAAGCCCCTAGGAACCCCTCGCATGCATCTAAACCATTAAAACGCCGAATCGCGACCTAAAATCATAGATTGGGCGAACTCTCCCCAAATCATGGTTTTACCCTCCCAACATGGAAACGACCCATCTCGGCCTCACACCGGGATAGAAATCATGGGAATGGAACGCGGAGAGCTAGGGAACGTCACCCTACCTCGATCTCGCCTCGAGACGCGCCGGATCGCCCACAAACCACGAAGAACGCTTTTAGAACCCTCGCTCCTTCACGATTCCCCACAAGCTTCATGCCACCACGATCGCCTCGACGTCGCCCACGCCATCACGCCGTCGCCCCACGCCATCTGCAACCGGAGGGGACGCCGCCGCGGTCGTCGTCGGTCGAATGGGAGAGAAGGGGGCGCTCATGGTGGGGAGGAAGAAGGAAAGAGGAAGCAGAAGAAGAAAAGGTGGGGGAGAGAGAAAAAGGGTTAGGGTATTTATAGGAAATCTAAAAATTCCAAAAAATACCAAAAAATAGAAAATCACGTTCCCGCGATCCTCGGAACGCACCGATCGCAACGGTACCAATCTTGCCTAGGTTAACGACCCGGTTCACCCGCAACGAGGTTCCGAAGGAATTGTCGAAACCCACACGCGGAAATCGGAAAACACGCGTGGAAAAACCGCGGACACGTACGCTCCGGGCCTCCGAAGCAACTCCGGATCGCGCGGATCCGAACACGAAAAATGTCCGAAATGAAATTTCAGACACAACGAAGCCAGACACTCCGAGAAAGAAAATCCGGGACCCAAAAAGAAAAGGATCCGAAAGGTCCGGGATATTACACATCCGTCGTTGCTTCTAATGGACAGTTCTCCCGTCATGCGACACGTGACTCTCGTGACTCGAGATTTAATTTCCCGTCAGCGAGACGTGGTTCTTTGGGTGCTTTTTTTTACATTTCCCCAAGATGAGATCTAGGGTTCTGGTAGAGTTACCGAGGTTTCACCCATAGACAGTGTAGGGTTCATGACGGTGAGGTCGTGATTGTACCCTTGGACCGCGTGGTCTGGTTAGGCCTCCGTCTGCGAGGACGGGCCTCCACGATAGAAATGTCGTGGTATTTCCTTTGGTAATGTAGCCAGGGTTTCTCATTGGGTTGTCGATCCTCGACTATGAGATCGGGGTTTACTTTTTGTTGCTGTTAGGAGTAGCTTAGAGAGTCGTGCTTCCACCAGCTGTCGTTGTTACTGTTCTTGCTATGGCTGTTGCTTTCGTTATTGTTATTACTGTTGCTACTCCTACTATTGTTGTTACTGTTATCGTTGTTGTTTACTGCCGTTGTTTCATGGTGAGGATCCGCGGGATCCCTACTGAGCCAATGAGATGAGGCTCACCCCCTTTCTTTTCAGGTGTTGCGGTTCCTCCTCGAGGTTCGGAGGTGTAGTGCTAAGGTTCATAGTTGTCAGCTCGCCAGAGTCGGGGGCGTACCCGGCACTTGAGTACGTTTCTTTCCCTATAGACTGTACTTTGTTGGACTGGACTCTGTAGTTAGATTATTAATTAAAAATATAATTTATTTCCTATTATTTAAAAAATTAATCATATAATTATTTTCTGTATTATTCAAAATTTGAATGTACCTCCACACACTTAAATAACCCTTCCGAGCTTTCCGGCTCGTGGGTGGTGGACGGGGATTCGAATGGTATTGGGTAATTCCCGGTATCCGGATCTTGGGTCGTGACATACCTACTGTCTAGATGATTATAATTGGGTTCTGTCTATTCTTAGTCGTCTCGTGATGTACTATGTGTGTATGATGGATTAATATGAATCAATGGCACTCCAGTGGTTTCCGTTTTTACAGCAAGTTCTTACCTCGGGTAACCCCTCACTAATCATAGGTTTTTTTACGACACGCGGGTGTCGACTCACTTGGGAGTGGTGGAGCCGCTATCCCGATAAGATGATTTTTAAGCTGGTTAACGTAGGACCCCTTGCCTTTGTAGACTGAGTCCGAGCTGGGGGGGAAGCTAGCTAGAGGACCTAACTTAGAGCAATTGGTATGTGTGTGCACACGTGATTAGGGGCGTCAGACACGCGCTGACAAGTGCGACCCCAACTCATCCTTGTTCTGTGGTTACTTGGTTATCGTGTCTCAATTTCTACCTGGGATGAGTAGGGAGATACCTAGGGTGTGGAGTAAGACGTCAGTGGACGCATTCGGCCTTGCTTATAGTGGGTCGTACTCTTGTCACTTGAGAGGTAGCGACTCAAGTTTTCTTTTGTCACGATTTACTGTTCTGACGGCTCAGTGTACTCAGTTATACGTGACCGAGACGTATCTTACTTCCGTGTAGCCGTGGTATTCATGACATGTGACTTATGAGGCTAGCATTGTGGTGCTTGTGTAGATTTCATTAATTGTTATTTACTGCCTCCTTCCGTTATATGTTGATTATTCTTGTTAATTGTTATCACACTATTGTATTTTTCATTGTGAGGTAGAGATCTGCGGGACCCCTACTGAGTCGATGAGATGAGGCTCACCCCCCTTTATTTTTTAGGTGAGACGCGGCTTACGCGTAGTGCTTCCGAGGCTTCTTGTGGTGCCGGTGGTCGGATCTAACTGTCAGTTTACCATGGAAGGGGTCTGTCCGGTGTCCTTGTACATTTTCTTTTAGTTGACTGTATTTGTTATAGACTTAGATATTCTGGAGTGTATAATTGTTTATTTATGTAATTACTTATTTATTGCATTATTAGATCATGCTTTTTAGTTCTACAATTATTTTAGATTCGTATATACTTTTACACCATCCAAATAATCCTTCCAAGCCTCCGGACTCGTGGGTGACGGGCCAATCTATTCAGGATGTAACGGTTCCTTTCCGATATTGAGATCTTGGGTCGTTACAAAATCTCATCCTTTAGATAGCCTTCATCCAACGGTTATCAAGAGGAATTGGTGGTGCATGAATACTTCCCCAAACAAGCTGCAAGGATAACTCGCTCACGATATCTCTTAGGAAGAACTTGGCTGAGACATTTTGTGGCGCAAAGGAGGAAGGCGATTGTCGCACATCCTCTACATCGAGACCCGGAACGGTGTGCTGTCGATACCCAGAACAACGTGTCGCAAAGAGGATTCCAGAAGTCCTTATGTACCACGGTCGCCCGTCAACAGCAGAGCTTGTAGTTGCCTTTCTCCGGGAACTTCTTTATCATGAACATGCGGCCCGTGGGGAACTTAGCCCCAGTGATCAGAGCACACACCTACAAATGTAAAAGGAGTAGAACCATTGCATGATTGATGCAGAAGGGGGACCTTCAGCAATGCGGCGATGACACAAAAAGGATGGTGATGGCGAAGGGAGGACGGGGTGAACGGCATAACATGGTCTCACATCGGACGGCCTCTTGTCGGGCGGCTTTATGTCGGGCCTTCTTCTCAAAGGGCCTCTCCCTCTCTCTCTCTAATTCATGCAAGAAGAAGAAGAGGTGGAAGGGGGGAGGGCAACTTGCAAGGCTGAAAACAACGTGATCGTCCGTCCTCCTTTCACAAAGAAAAATGCTCTCCTTATATAATGGGTGAGCTACAAATAAAACAAAAGACACATATGACCTCCAAATATTATAAAAATAACAAGACTCTAGTGGGTCCAAAGAATCTAATGGGCTTACAAGACTAAAGACCGATGACTCTAGTGGGTCCAAAGAACCTAAACTTACTAATTCAAAGATAAAATGTCACAAGAAAATAACCACTTAAATACATAAAATGTAAGATGAAGAAAACACGTGATATGTCAATGAAACGGATGACGATAAGCTCATAAGATGTTGGCATGTCTCCGTTATCTCCTGGCCATAAATTTTGTGCAGGAGACTATCGTCAACTCTTGCTACTGATACTGGTGTCCGCACCAATGATCCCCTGCCGCTTAGCAACAAGAACATTACACCCCTAAATAGTTGCAGAGTCCCACCCAAAGTTGCCACGTTAAGAAGACCCACCTAATCACCGGCCTTCCAGCAGTGGACGCCCTCACCGACGTCCTCGACGATGCTGGAGCACTCGAAGTCAGGGTACGAGATGGCACTGCAGCGCGGCGGGTAGGAGCCCTTTTACTAGAGGGTGTCGGCGCAATTGAGTTCAGCGGCGGCGACCTGGATCAAGCCGTCACTTTGACCGACGGTATCTGGGTGCTCTTTGCGCATAGCTTCACCCGCGAAAAATAAGCAGTTTGATATAGGCTGACCCAAAATATCAGAGTCCTCCCCGGAAGCTCCTACAGCAACATATGAATAAGCTCGTACAAATGCAAGTGGGTCAGGTAGAGATTTCTCACCAAAAATCTTACGAAGAACCACTAATGCATGGTTTACGCGAACAGAAGAACTGATACTTTGGCCATCTATAGTTGCTTTGCCCACCACAAGTGCTATGAGAACAGAAGTTCCCACAGTTTTTCTAACATTCCAAAACATAAAAGATTCACGCCTGTGACTTGTTTCTTCTATAGTTGCTCCAAAGTAATCCACTGTATCATCCCACAAGTCCTGGGCATCCCCGGTGTCTTCACTGAGGACTTCATGACTGGCCTGCCGGGGGAAGAAGGGTGCTCAGGTTGAGGTACGGCACCAGGGTGCTGGTCGTGCTGTTAAGGCACTAGTATCGTGCCCGCCAAGAACCACCCGGCCGCTCCTCCACTGCTATGACTTCTACGTCCACGAGGAGGGCTTTGAGAACTTCGACACAGACAAAGACGCCAACAGGTTCAACCTGGTCGACCCGTCTCGGAGGGACACGGTGGGCATGCTGGTGAACGGGTGGAGCGACGTCCGCTTCGTGGCGGACAAGCTCGGGGTCTGGTTGTTGCACTACCATCTAAACATGCGAGATCATGCAGCGGAAGGCGAGCGGCCTCTGTGCTATGTGGATAGCCACCTTCCTCCTTTGCGCCACAAAATGTCTTGCCAAGTTTCTATAAGAATTTGAGCGGAGATTCGGAAGAATGCAGTAGAAATAGGACATTAAAATTTTATCCCTACACGTGTTGATTGTTCGGGCATAATTCTCAATAATAATTTATAATTACGAGATCTGATCATTATCTCTGTGATTCTCGGATCGCAGTGAAGCGAAAAGAATATCCTCTTGACAATAAAGAGTCGTGCAAGTGCTTGGTCTGTATTCACACAGGTCTCGTACGATGGAGTTGCGTGCACCATGAATATAGGACTCAAACTTTAGGAGAGAGAGGGGGGCAACTCAGTAAGAAAAAACTTTGGATGCTTGATCCATAATTCCCTCCATGGTCCATGCAACCATTTATAAACTTCTTTAATTTTTCATAAAATCTCTCATAAGTCTATAATTGTACAAATACTCTCATCGTCTATAACCCTAATATGTGTGACCCTCTAAGTCAGTATGGTTTAGGCCCATTAAACTTAAGAATTATTTATTAGATATTCTGTATTAAAATTAATTAACACCGAATTAATTATTCAATCATCTCATGACCATAGTTGTCAAGACGATAAGGCGACCTGAGATGTTCACGGAATCCTTAAGCACTTAGATTACAAGGCACCCGCTTAGGCATCGCCTAGGCGACACTTTAACCATTAATTAAAAAATCTAAAATATATATCCCTTAATATATAAATCAAGAATAAAATATATGAAAATTTATTAAAAATTATAAAAAACTAAATTACATGAAAATGTTATAGTCATTAAAGTGCATGACAATTACAGAAAGATACATTGCATCAAAAAATTACAATAAATTCAAAAGTAAATGAAAAAAATAGAAATAAATGTAAAAATTTACAAAAATTACAAAAGAACATAATAATATCAAAAAAATTATAAAAATAAAGAGTTAAATGCACTAACCTTTGGGGGCTTAATTTTTTTGGGCTCATCCTTTTTATTTGAAAGTGAAATTTACTAGCTTCATCTTGAAAGATATAACATGGAAAATAATCTTAACAAACATATAATAGGAGGGGCCCTCTACTAGGGCTCGGACAGAGAGAGAGAGAGAGGGGGCGGAGATAAAGAGAGGGGGAACTGATCGATTGGGAGACATAGAGGGGCCCTCTACTGGGGCTCGGTGAGAGAGAGAGAGAGTGGGGAGATAGAGAGAGGGGGGACTGATGGGGAGACATGCATAGAGGGGCGAAGTATCAGGGAGGGAGGCTGACAGAGAGCGGGGGGTTGTTGGGTCTCGGATAGAGAGGGGGGGACTATAGGGGATGGAGAAAGAGAGAGAGAGAGATAGAGAGAGAGAGAGAGAGAGAGAGAGAGGAGGGGCCCTCTGTTGGGGCTCGGATAGAGAGGAAGAGAGAGAGTGAGGAGACAGAGAGGGGGGCTGCTAGGTAGACACATAGGGGGGGACTGTGGGGGAGGGTGACAGATAGAGAGGGGGGTTATTGGGGCTCAGAGAGAGAGTGTCACGTCCCGAGCATTTATTACAGCGGAAGACTCGCTCGGGGAGCGCGAACAGCCGGCATGGTAAGCCTCTTGCAAGCAAGAACGATCAGAGCGTAATACAATCACACACACAAATGTAATTGCACAATATATATTCAAAACTTCAACTTTATTTCATTACTAACTCAAGTACAACCACTAATTCAATTTTCATCATCTTTCATTCTACTAGACTCAAGAAATATGAAAATTACATTGACTCAATCTAGACATTATAGACTTCCTAAGTCTTCTCTCATCTTTAATCACTCTCGGATCTGCTACTTGAATAATCCGAATCCGAACCACTTCCATCTCCTGAAAAAGATCGGAAATAGGTAATGAGCACACTTGCCCAGTAGGTATCGTCGCATCAACATGAAGGTACTATTAAAGTAATTAACATTTTAGCTCTAGAGAAATAAGGCAAAATCATGCAATGCGATGATCACGCGATTAAACCAAAGTAACAGGACAATCATATAAGATTGAATGAGAACAAGAATGAAGTAGCAAGAATAGAACAAGAACATGATATTGGCCTTTCAAGAATGTACTAGCAAGCCACATAATCAACACTTTAGCATCTTATGCTTATGAGCAAGTGCTTCGTGAATTTCTGTGGAATATCAAGCAAGAAAGTCATGTACAAGAATGTCATGTCGTGTCGTGGATCTTCACTTATTTATAGAAATAGTACTCCCAGCGCAATGCGACGTCAGTAGCATCATACCCCATGGTTTATAAAATAGTATGTTTCCGGCAATCAGCCGAGAGGACTAGCATAGAGCCCTTGAATATAATCAGTGCTCGATCGCATCTTTAGGTATAAATTAAGCTACTTCCACGCATGTAACAGTAAAGTATGGCCAAGAATATATCAATTCCAAATAATGAAAATCAATGAATGAACGCTTCAATTTGAATATATGAGATCAAGAATGACTTAGACTATGCTATGCTTATGAAATAAATTGGCAGCATAACAGTACATTCTTTATTTTTCATTCATCATATTAAGTTCCTTGATCAATATGATAAGTTCTAGATTATCATTAGTCCATCTAGAATCTTAGAAAATCAACCCTTTGGTCAAACCTTGGGTTAACATATACAAGCTGTGTGACGGTCATCCACTGGGCGGTTACATCCTGTGACGCTCCAGTAGTGAGCCGTTACAGTGATCCGAGTCCATAAAGACAAAATAGACCCAGAGAAATGTGACGGTCATGCAATGGGCCGTTACGTGAGCCTGGCGGTCTAATGTAAGGCCGTTACATTACTAGAATCAGAAAATAACGATAGTGCATTCTAGTTAATGGGTTTTAATGGTACAACCAACTCGGCGTCCTACTGAGAATCCCAGGCTCGCGGAGAATTACGGAGGCCTTGAAACAAGATTTCCTAGTCCATTGGAAGGAATATCCAATAGAGAGGTCCTCATGTCCAAGAATATGTTCCTATAGTGAAAAATGTGAACTAATGGTCAACATACCGGAGTATGTGCCATGTACTTATAGAAATGACTCTATTGATAGAGGAAGAATATATATATATATATATATCGATGTGAAATCATGATAAAAACTCTATCAATACATCATTCAGAATCATGTTTCTAATTACAAAACTATAGAGTTTGGGCTCATGAAATTAACATACCTTAAAGTAACAATAAGATGCCAAAACATGCAATACCTATCATGAATGAGTAATTAACCTTCAAGTCACATAATCAGGTAAAAACTTAATTAACTAAGCTTAATAGTAGGTGACATTGATAAGTCTTATTCTGTCTTGAGTTGACAGTACACAGGAACCTGACGGTCTAGTCAAGGCGCATCACAGGGAGTGTGACGGTCTATCGAACAGCCGTTACAGAATGTAACGCTCTTGCATAGAAGCGTCAGAGCCAACAGAGAAATCAATAGGCAATCAGGGACTGTGACGGTCCATCGTATGGCTGTTACTTGAGTGTGACGGTCCTACTATGGTGCGTTACAGTATCTGTTGATAGACAATGATATGAAGTCTAAGAGATCAACTCACATCATGTCTATAAATCAAATACCATGTCTATTCTAGGCATGATAACAAAGTATAGGCTATCTATATGCATGGGTTCTAGTGAATAGACAAGACAACTTCTTTTATTTTTATTTAAGGCTAAGAGATGTATGAAATGCATCGAACTAGTAAGACATGAAATTGATGATCTACCATGCATGAAATTCAATCAAATCAGAGGGCTTTTAGTCCTATCAAGATGTTTTTGCCGTTCATGAGATGACCTACCTCTTGTCTAGGTTTTAAAACTTCTAATTATGGTCTGAACACCGAGCCCTAGTTCCCTTCTTCCTGTAACTTTTCAGCAACTTCCTTGAGCTCTAACTCCACGACCTCTTGACCTAAAGATGTGAAATTTGGAGAGGAGTTAGTCTAAAATATTGTAAATAAATACTTCTAAAGAACTTACCCGAGATTACGACTCCTTACCTTGATTCCACGCGAGCAAAAGTAAGGGTCGCGTAGATCAGAACTAGGTCCTATTTATAGGGTTTTGGTTAGGGTTTGAAGATTAGATCGATTCTAGAGTCCTTAATTTGTTAAAACCTGATCTCTAAGAGTCTTTAGTAATGTTATAACTCTTCCCACGTTGATCCCTAGTAGATAAGATCATCAAGTTTCCATCTTTTTATAAGTTCTTCCTCTTACGGAATCTGCAGAGTGTAACGGTCGAACGTAGGCGCGTTAGGTGAATGTGACGGTCTCGCGATAGACCGTTACAGTCAACGTATATAGAGTTTCAAATAAATAAAACTCTTTTATTCATTTATCCATATAATTATCTTAGATAATTAGTCTCTATCCTTAAAATCCGTAAATAAGCTAAATAACCTTCTAGAACATGGGCCAAACTTAATGGTTTGGGGCCTTATACCTTTTAGATGATGTGCAAATAGGCTTGGTTAATTATTTAACCTAATTGGGCCTTATAATGACTTATTAGTCTCAGAATCCATTTATTAATATATTTAGGCCTTTATAAATTCTATAAAATTCTGGGGCACTACAGAGAGAGAGGGGGGACTGCGGGGGAGACATGAAGGGGGGGTGTGGGGAGACAGTGGGGGAGACTAGGGACCGTGTGGGAGAGAGAGTGAGAGAGAGAGAGAGCCTGAGAAAGAGAGAGAAGAACGGGCGGAGGTGGTGGACTGATAGCGAAGGCTATTCCGACTTCGAGAAGAGTGGCTCGGAGAAGAACAGGTGCTAGAAGAAGATGGTCTAGCGGTGGAAGATCAAGATGACACTCACTTCGGCGACGGAAGATAGCGGTGACGGCGTGAGAGAACGGCGATCGACAGTGGATGACAGCAAACCCTAGCATTTCTAACGGGGGAGGGAAGGGCCGAAGGTTGATCGGGGGCGGGGGAGAATGGAATGGGGTTCTCGCAAGGTATCGGGGTGGGTTTTAAAAGAGATCCATGATTTTCTCCCTTTGGTTCGGATACCACTAATTTGCGGTCACCCGATAAGCACCCGCCTTAGCCACCTAAGCCCCTAGATCGCCTAAGCGGACCACCTAGGTCGCCTTTTTCAGTTGGAAGCAAAACAGGATGGCACCTTGCCCTTCTAAAAGTGCCTAGGCACCCGTCTTGACAACTATGCTCATGACTTAAATCATTAATTTATCACCTCATGATGGATAATCATATCATGATTATCCCTTCATTACGTTTCAAGCCACAGTAAATACCAAATAACACTATGTGACCCCAGAAGACAAAGGGAGTTGTTGCACCCTTCTTCTTCTTTTTGAGATAATCGAGACTCAAGCAAAGGGAATTACTCCCTAGACACCACGAGATGGCACAATGTCAACGGCACTCCCATGGCTGAGTTGAACTCAAGCTCCATGGCCAATCGCTATAGGAAACGGCACAAGACAAAGAACAGAAATTACTCTCAGACACATCACATGCAAGATAGCATAACGCCAAGGGCGCTCTGACGACAAAGTCAAACTCAGGGACTGGGGCATCTCGTAGTATCACACTGCGTAGCACAAAGAACAAGAATTACCCCTGGACACATCATAAGAAGGTACAATGCCGATGACGTTCCGGAGGCCGGGCCAACTCGGACTTTGGGACAACTCGCCATATGACATGGCACAAGACAAAGAACAGGAATCACTCTTGACCGAATGACACCATGCCGACAGCTCTCCGACGATCGAGTCTAGCCCGGGCCTTGGGACAACTTACAAGCGGGAACCAATCTCGAACACCTTACAAGAAACACAACGACGATGCCTTTCTAACGACTGAGCCGAACACAGACTTCGGAACCAATTGCCATGTTACGTAGCAATGTAAAGGAGCGGAAGCCACTCCCGAGCATCTTGCGAGCGGCACAACGCCGACCACACTCCGATGGCCAAGTTGAACTCGATGCCCAGAGCATCAAGTCTCCTCAGAAGGCACAACACGAAGGATGGGAATCACTCCCTAAGTAACTACAAACGACATGACGCCGACCAACCCCGATTGCAGGGTCAAACCTAGGTCCCGGAGCATTTTCATCGTCACAAATGGCACGATGTACGAGTACCCAACCCATCAAGCAACCAGATAGAGGGGACCCTATGACACTCACAAAAAGTCCACGCAGAAAAGCGAAGGCGATTCTATCAAAGGAGTGCGAAGACCGGAGCATAAGTGACTTCAAGCAACCTCGAAGCTCGCAGAGTCATCCACATGGCAAAAACCTAGAAAATCACTCCCAAAAACTCTCCAAAAATGGGATTTTTAGGGTGCCTCCCTCTCTCTCTCCTCCTGGTCCAAATGGGACCGGGTAGACCTCAAGAGAGACTCGATTCGGGTAGACCCCAAGGGGGTCTACCTGGGTGGACCTCCCACCAAAGAAAAAAAACAAAGAAGGAGAGAGAGGGGGTCGGCCCAGGTATACCCTCCCCATGAAGAAAAAAAAACTTGAGGGTCTACTCGGACCAGGTAAACCTCCCCCCCTCATCCCAATGCCTATAAAACCCTCCCTAGGAAGGCCAAGGGTAACAACATGTGAAGAACGCACAACACGCGGACAACCCCTAATGGGTATAGTATAGTACAAGCTCAAGGCGGTTCGGTGAACACTCAACAAGGAAGGTGATCTGACTTACTTTGGCTTTGGTCTTTGACTCCCGGGTGAGTATATGTTGCAAAAATACCCCCTCTAATGGTGCATAACCAAGTCACGAGTCCTCTTACGGACATCGTGTAAAGACGACGGAAATACTTGCCTGATTATGCAAAGACCTAGGAACCGACAAACTACAGACATGTCCCGTGGCTTTCACAAGACTTGTAATCGGGGCCCTCAACGCCCCACATAAAGCCTTTTTATGGCAATTGATGAAATAAAATCCTCTAGGAAACCTTCTCGAGCCGACTTCCAGTCTCAATGACCCTTTCTCATGCCCGATCCACACCCAATCAAAGGAATGGACCGCCAAACCCAAGCCAGTGCCCAACTACGCTACACCCAAGCCGGTGCCCGACTGCACCACCCTGAGCCAGTTCCCACTGCTCTAGACCCGAGCCAGTGCCCACTGCTCTACAACCGAGCCAGTGCGTGACTGCTCCACCCCGATCCGGTGCTTTACTGCTCCACCCCGAGCTAGTGTCCAGCTACTTTACGCGTAAGTCGGTGCCTAGTCTCACACGAACTAGTGCTCGACTGCTCCATGCCCAAGCTAGTGCTCAGTCACTCTACACCCAAGCTGGTGCCCCATCTGCTCCACACCCGAGACAATGCCCAATAGCTCTACACTGGAATTGATGCCCGACTGCTCCACCCCGAGTCGATGTCCAGCTGCTCTATGCCCTAGCTGGTGCTCAGTCACTCTACACCCCAGCCGATGCCCCGTCTACTCCACATCCGAGTCAGTGCCCATCTGCTCCACACCTGAGCCAGCACTCATCTGCTCCATACCCGAGCCAACACCCGTTTGCTCCACATCCGAGTCAGCGTCATCTGCTCTGCACTTGAGTCAACGCCCATCTGGTCCACATCCCTAAGCCAGTGTCTCACTCTCACAAACCCAGAGTCCACATTCCCTCCAATGCCAAACTGAGACTGGTCTCCCTACCTTACCACTAATCCATGTTGTCATTGTTGTTATTGCTTCATTGTTGTAGCCCAGGTCAAACCCTCCTAACGTCACGAACTCCAGAGTCACTGAGTCTTCTTTTTGGTAGTTAAACAAGGGTGTTCGGATTACGTCCGATGTAAATTAACATCAATTATGATCGGTGGGGAAATATCCTATATCTGAATCTCGCAATCGTCTGATACACCTACAGTACTCATGGAATCAAACCTCTGCATGCTACCCGAACAGTCGTAAACACGCACACACTAACCACGTGTCACGTCGACACCGTGTGTTTCTGTTCCGTGGGGATTGTCAAAACTTGACTAGCACGCCCGCAAAAGAAAAAACAAAAATTCATTCTATGTATGCTCAAAATAGGGGTGTATAAAATTACTCTTAAGACTTTTCTATCTATAGTTACTACACAGTTATAGTCCTTCATTCATATATAATATCCCTAGCCATAATTGAGAGCATAGTCATACTGTCAAACCCTTGTTATTTATGGCTTGATGAACTATCTACTCCAAGTCTCATCGAAGAACTCATTTTTTAAGTGAACTGTCTAACCTTGGCCAAGGATTTTCTCGAGTACCGTTCATAGGGCATTCTCTCACATGCTATATTTGGGAATGAATGATCTACTGTTGTCACTCAATTACTTTCGCATATATTTTGTTATATCTGAATACCTGAGCATCTGGAACTTATGCCTAAAGTTCTTTTACCAGGAATCAAAACACAGGAGTCCTAATGTAAGGTATCATTGATGTCTCATGTCCAAGGACCAACTATGTTACCATGGCTAAAGAATCTCTTGGTTGATATTTAGATATAATTATCATCCAAAGATTCATAATCAGATCAATTTAGTGAACCATATTCTTGTAAGGGGCACCTGTATATATATCTTAGTGTCTCCACGCTAGTGACTATGAGATCAGTCACTCTCATTATATAAGAGGACATTATGTGCACTGGTATATCCAGATTTTTTGATGTCCCATCTCAAAGATCCTATAACCATGAACGTTTTAAACATATACATCTAGAATTTTGATTTCATTATCATAGTCTTATTATAATCCAACTTTCATTGTATGTGATCAAGAATTTCATCACATCAAGTGGTAATACACATTATAATAGATGAGATATAATGAAGAAAATGTCATAAATATTATTAATACAAATGAGAACATACAAGAAATGATGGCATCACTTTACAACCGATTGGCTTACAGGACATACACTTCTTTCATTCTCGCACTTGCACTAAATTCAATCACTCACATTGTTAATCCCCATCACTCTCAGGTGACGGTCAAACACATTTTGAGTCAACGATTTAGTTAGTAGATCTGCAATATTATCTACGGAAGAAACTCTTTTTATACGGACATCTCCTCTACCTATGATCTCTCTAAGATAAGGTGGAACCTCCGCAGCATGTGTTTCAACTTCTGATGAGACATTAGTTCCTTAGCTTGCGCAATGGCCCCATTATTATCGTAGAATATGGGGATCGGATCAGAGATGTTTGGGACAACTCCTAACTCGGTGATGAACTTCTTCATTTATGTAGCTTCCTTTGTAGTCTCTGCAGTAGCGATGTACTTTGCTTTCAACGTCAAATCGGTAGTTGTTTCCTGTTTAGAACTCTTCTAACTAATTGTCTCGCCGTTTTGGGTAAATACAAACCCTAAAATTGACTTACTGTCATCCTCATCTAACTGGAAACTCAAGTCAGTCTAATCTCTAAGTATCAAGTCATCTCCTCCATACACCGAAACATATCCTTAGTCCTTCTCAAGTATTTAAGAATATATTTCACAACTTTCCAATGCTATTCACCTGGATCTGCGTGACCTGCTCGTAATACTTAGAGCATGTGCTACGTCAGGCCTTGTACATAGCATAGCATACATGATGGATCATTGTGATGACTATTTTATTTTATTTATTTATTTGATATTTTGTTCATTTATTTTATTTTGGTTTACTTAGTGCGTAGGCATTCTAGTCACAAAGTGACAGTTTATTCGGACTCCAAAGACCGAAGTGACTTGGAGTCACTAGTGCACGCCGTCTGACTGAACAGACGATAGTAGGTATCAGGTCGGGACTAAAACCCGTCGTGCTATAAGGGTCATGGCGTTAATTACATCTCCCCGAAGGGGAGAAAACCTTTGATTAGTCGCTAGGAAGAAGGATCGTATAGCCTGAGATTCATATTATTAAACTAAAAGGAATGACCGAAAATTAAGTAGGACGAGACACCCCGTGCCGAAGGCAAGGACACTCGAACCACTCGTTCATTCATTATTCATTTTCTTTATTCTTTCTTTATTCAGAAACCATGCCAGGTCAAAGGCTCGACAACGTCATGAATGATTCTTTGAGTAAATGTTTACCGGATATGCGGCATAATTTGATATTTGGTAGATAATGATAGGCGAAGACGGATCAAATCCGAAGAATTATTGGCCTGCAGCAAAGTCAGGTTTCGATCATGGTAGGGTAATCCTGAGAATACGGTCCTAACCTACCGTATGCATCATTTATATTCCATTTGCCTAGACATCGTAAATTCTTTGTTATTATTATATATATATATATATATATATATTATTTTTTGTTTCAATCTAATTGTATATTTATTTTTTTACTTTAGTTTTATCACACAATTTTATTATTTATATATTTTTGTTTCGATATTTCCTTATTGCCTTGGTTCACTATATTCCTTATTGTTTCAACTTTGAAATATTTGCCTTTATTATTTTTTTATAGCCTTTCCTTTTTATTGTTATTATTTTTTTATGTTGTCGTCGCTATTTTATCATCCACAAACACCTGAATTGTGAACCCGAGTCAACGGGGGCATCCGGGGCATTTTTGGGGCAAAATCTCACACTTTGTGTGTTGGTCGACTCTGTCCTCTATTATTTTATTTTTTTATTTATAAATATTTCAACTATTATATTTTTATTATTTTACTATTTATTTATTATATTGTATATATTTATTATTATTATTATTTTGTCGTGTTTGTTGTTGTACTTTTATCGTTATTACTGCTTCACTTTTACGATTATTATTCTATTTATTTACTATTATTATTATTATCATCATCTTCTTCTTTTCTCCTTCTTTTCTTTACTATATTATTATCTTACCTCTTTTATCATTATATATTCATTTCTTCTTTCTTTCCCCTTTTTTAATCATTATTATTATTATTGTTATTATTTCATTGTTGGTTTATTTGTCGGCTCGGACCTCTGACAAAATTTCAACAGCACCTCTCCTAGACCCGAGGCATTTTGGGGGAGTGAAGCGGACGCACATCCATAGAAAATCCGAGATGATCCCTTAATTACCGGATGTGCATCGAATGGACACATCCAAAGTCGTTCGTAGGGCCGTATCCCCGAGGACTATCCTACTAGGGGATCGAGATTGTCCGGATGTCCCTAAAAGGGGAAAAGGAACACGGGGTCATAGTGAGAAAGACGGGGCAAACCCGAACAAGAAAATTGAAAGGACGGTCGTTGCCGCATCGAACCCAGTGCCGGAGAAGCATCGGATCTCTTATAGAAGAGTGCCAGATCAGACACAAAGGGTGCCTGCCAGTCGGCAGGGGCTTAGGCCCTATCGACATAGGTTCATGGAACCACTCAACGAGGGCTGCCGATATACGCCGGATGGGGCTGCCGTGTCACCGGGTTGGTCGACAAGGGTTATAAACCATGTCGATAGGGTCCACAGGGAGGATGGTGCCAGATCAGCTCCTAGTCCTTGCCGGATCACGGCGACGCCAAATCAGCTAGGGGGAAAGGCACACGTGAGCGCCGGATCAGCTGGGGGGAAGGCACGCGTGAGCACCGGATCACCCCGAAGAAGGGGGAGCGTCGGATCACGTGGGAGGGCGCCAGATCGCCCAACTCACGCGTTGAGGGACGCAAGACGACGAGACAGGGGTAAAAGATAGGGAAGCAGCGGTAGGAAAACATAGTACCGCGAATGATTTAATGGCGCCGTCATACAAATCATTCTGTCACTGTCGGATAAGCTTCCGCTACCGGATGGGCTGGGGGAGGGCTGCCGTTTGCACATTAAATGTGTTGCCAGATGAGATAGCGACCTTCTACCGGGTGGGTCGGTTGAGGGTGTTGTCGGATGGGGCAGCTCGAGCGCTGCCAGATGGGGCGTGGCGTGCTGTCGGTTCAGTGGCTTTAACGTTGTCGGACGAGGAGTTGGGCTGCTGCAGGATGAGCGGCAAAGGGGCTGCCGGTTGAGCTTTCATGGTGCTACCGTTTGAGGCTCAAAGGGGGCTGCCGCTTGAGGCCCAACGGGGAGCTGCCGGCTCAGCACGTGGTGTACTGCCGGTTCAACTTTTGACAAGCTGCCGTTTCAGGGGATGGGCGCTGCCAGTTAAGGGGGATGGAGGCTATCGTTTAAGGCCCTAAGGGGCTGCCGCTTAAGACCATAAAGGGCTGGCGATTGAGGGCAGCCGGCTAAGTCCCTATGAGGCTACCGGTACACCACTTCACTCTTTTTTTTCTTCTTCTTCTTCTTGTTTTCTCTTATTCTTTCTTTTCTTTTGTTCTTCTTTTGTTCTTTTTCTTTTCTTCTTCTTCTGATGGCTGGGCTTCCGCAACCTGATCCATGGCTGTATGTCTTCAGGAGTGCCTCGGCCTCCCTTGATTTTGAGTTTAATTCGTCCCTCGGGACTCAAGTTCATGGTATTTTGACACCACTTCGACATTATAGTAGTGCGGTCGGTCTCTTCTGAAGCTTGAGTGTCTCGAGCCCGTCCTTGTGCTTTTCGCCGCTGAGTCCTTATGGTGGAGTCCGCAGCAGTGTATAGTTTAGGAATGCCTCAGCTCCCTATAATTTTAATTCATCCATTGGGACACGAGTTGGCGTCATACGAGGGATATCCTTGAGGTTTGGCCACTTAGACCCTATTCGTATGTTCTTCGTTGTTGGGTCATTAAAGTCGAGCCTACGGCAGAGCACTTTTAAGAACACTTTGACTTCTCACAATTTATATCATATTGTGGTGTATTATAGTGTTCAAATTTTACATGTCAACAATCATATGGCATAAGCATATAGAACCTTACTCACGTACACCCTCTCCTTATGAGTTTTAGGGGACATCTCCTTAGAGAGGTAAATTTCATATCTCATTGGTACGAGGTCTCGCTTGGAATCTTTCATGTCAAACCTTTTGACAATCATGTCTATGTACATAGACTAGATTAAGTAAAGCATCCTTCTTGATCTATCTCTATAGATCCTGATCCCCAATATATAGGATGCTTCTCTCAAGTCTTTCATGGAGAAGTTTTTAGACATTTATAATTTCACTTAAGATAACATACATACATCAATCTCAATGAGTAGTATGCCATTCACATCAAGACCAAAAACATGACTGCACTCCAACTAAGATTTGATGAGGTGATCAAATCTTATGCTCCAACTACGGGATGCTTGTGCGTAAGTCTATAGATGGACCTTTGAAACTTGCATACCTTATTTAGGTATTCAATGGAGGTGAAACCTTCCTACTGTAACATGTACATTTTTTCATCCAGATTACTGTTAAGGAATGCTATTTTCACATCCATCTGTCAGATCTCATAGTCATGTTATGCAGTAATGGCAAGTAAAATCCTAATGGAATTGATCATGGCAACTAAGGAGAAAGTTTCATTATAGTCAATACCTTGTCTTTAACGACACTCTTTTGCCATCAATTTTTCCTTGTAGATATCAACACTTCCATTTATTCCAATTTTCTTCTTGAAAATCCGCTTATATCCAATTGGTACAAGACTCTCAGGTGGTTCCACCAAGTTCCAAACTTGGTTGGAATGTATGGAATTCATCTTTGATTTCATGGTCTCTTGCCATTTCTCGGAATCAATAACACTTATTGTCTCCTCGTAATTCTTAGGATCATCATTTTCATTGCATGGTACCTGAGTATTCCCAACAGAAATATGTCTTACATATTTGTCTGGTTCTTTAGATACTTTGCCAGACCTACGAACAGCTTGTGTAACAACTTGAACGGGTTCCTAAGGTGACTCAGTATTTTATAGTTCTCGAACTTCTTCTAGATCTACCTTGCTCCCACTATTCACACCAAAGATGTATTCATCCTCTAGGAATACAGCGTGCTTAGCAACAAACATCTTTGTTCACTACTATGGTAGAAATAATATCAATAAATTTTCTTAAGATATCTCACAAATTTGCACCTCTCAATATTAAACTCAAGCTTGCTTGAACTGTAACTTTACATGGGCGGGGCAACCCTAAACCTTAACATGCTTAAGGTCAGGTTTTCTCTCTTTTCATATTGCATATGGAGTGGAGGATACTGGTTTGAATGGAACATTGTTCAATAGATAAGTGGCTATGTCTAGGGCATAGCCCCAAAGAGTCAAGGATAATTCGACAAAGCTAATTATGGACCGTACTATATCTAAAAGGTACAATTTCTCCTGTAACACTCAGATTTGAAGAAAACTATTAGTGTATTGGACTAACTATATTAAGAGCTCATTAGGGTAACTCATTTAGTGAATTTGAGTCCATTTAGAGGAATTCGTAACTTCAGGAGAGTAGTCTATTATTTATAACATAACTTTATTTAGGAATGTTCAAATAAGGTAAAATTAGACTCATTTGAAAGATAGCTCGATTATCTACAACTTTTATGTTAAGCACTTTTTGAGATTCTATCATCTAATGGGTCAAAAATATTAAATAATGAAGTGTATTGGAAGAGGCGGTGAACAAGTAAGAAAGGTGAATCACCCCGATAAGGCAAAGGAAGGGCAACAAGACAGAAGAGGGGAGGCGAAGCATTCGACTAAGGCGGAAGAAGAGGTGGAGAGGCGAAACATTCAACTAAGGCGGAAGGGTTCCAACTAAAGTGAAAGGGCATCGACTAGAGTGGAATGGTTCCAACTAAGACAGAAGAGCTTCAACTAAGGCAAATGAGGCACATGGAGAGGTGAAACAAAAGAGAAAAGTGATATATTGATGATATATTGAGGAGATATGTTATATATTAATGATATATTAGGGATATAGATGATATATTGACGATAAATTGAATAACATATAATAGCAAAGCCAAATAATTAAAAGATAGATGTTGATTACTTGTCATAAGATGATTAAGGACTTATGTGAAATTATAAAATTATCCTTATTAAGGTTAATTACATAGAGAGACACAAAGGAACATAGAGAGAGAGGATGAGGTGAGAGAGAGAGCACAGGGGGAGGGGGGATGCCGGAGGGGGGTGCACAGGGGGATGGGGGACGCCAGAGGGGGTCTCCCCCTCCGGCGACGATTAGAGACAGAAAGAGAGGGATAGAGAGAGACCATGGGGATGGGAGACGTCAGAGGGGATCTCTCCCTCCGACGATGGTTCGAGATAGAAAGAGAGGGAGAAAGAGAGAGAGAGAGTGCACAGGGGGAGGGGGGACGTCGGAGGGGGTCTCCCTCTCAGGCGACGGTTAGAGACAGAAAGAGAGGGACAAAGAGAGAGGACGATGTGTGTGTGAGAGAGAGAGAGAGAGAGCAAGGGGACGGGATGCCAGAGGGTCTCCCCCTTCTGAGACAATTCGAGACAGAAAAAGTGGGAGAGAGAGAGGACGAGATGAGAGAGAGAGCGCACAGGGGAAGGGGAGACATCAGAGGGGAACCTCGAGCGACGGTTCGAGACAGAAAGAGAGGGGGAGAGAGAGAGAGGACGCGTAGGGGTAGAGGGAGAGAGACACAAAGGGAAGTCGCTCCGAGTGGGAACAACTTTCATCTGGCGTCGCTCCCACTCAGAATGACTTTATGTTTCAAAATTTTAAAAGTTTTAAAAATCTGAACTTGTTTCCACTCCGATGAGTTCCACTCTCTCTCACCCCCCTCTACCTCCGGCCTCCATCCCCCTCCTGCGGAACCCCCTCCCTACTATAGATGCCCCCCTCCCCCTGTGGCGATCACCTCCCCCCTTCCTCCCCCTCCGACAAGTCCCCTCCCCCCTCCAACTGTAGACCGTTCCCCCCTCCTCCTCCAATAGACCCCCCTCCCTGCTGTAGATGCCCCCCTCCCCCTTCGGTGAGCTCACTCCCCGCTCTCTACCCTTCTGGCTAGCAAGCACTCCCCTCTCGGCCTCCCCCCTCCATACTCTAGATGGCCCCCTCCCCCTCCGACAACCCCCTCACCGCTCCCTCCCCCTCTGGCAACCCCCTTCCCCCCTCCCTGCTCTAAATGCCTCCCCTCCCCTTCCGACGACAAGCCTCCTGCCCCCTCCCTACTCCAGACGCCTCGCTTCGTCGAGATTAGAGAGAGAGAGAGAGAGAGAGAGAGAGAGAGTTCACGTTGAGGAAGAGTATTTTAATCTTTTTCACTAGTATGTCACTCTCTAGATGGAATATTTCACAAGATCTTTTTTTACGGCCGTAAATCATGTGAACTTTTTAATAAGAGTTAAAAGATTATAAGGGTTTTAAGAAAATAGTCAAAATTAATTGACTAATCGACGATTCGTTAAATTTGTAGTAACTTATATCTTAAAAACCCTGATAATTTTATATAATGCTCTAAGTTCAGATGGAATATTCTACTGAGGAGCCGGAATAACAAATGGGACTCATTAAATAGCTGACAACTCCGTGGCTTAACTTTTCTCTCGCAAGAAAAACATTGGGTTCAAATTTTATGGCGCTGTGTAAGAGGAGAGATGAAGAGCGTTGCCTAATATTCTTTTTTTTCCTTATAAAAGTTCTTGGTTTCGATTCTAATTTGTCTAGCATCCCTTTGCTCCTCGAAGGTCATTAAGCAAGTAGTACTGACGAGGTATACATAATTGAAGAAATTACGGGTACTAACAATACTGATGTACATATAGGATTTGAACATGTAGCACCAGAATTAAATTCACACGGGCCACATCAGTGATAAGCTGAATAGAATTTTTTTTGGAACCATAATGGTGCAATCAAGGACATCTAGCTAAAAAAACCCAGATGATGGGAAGCAGAAGTCTCTGTCAACAATTTTGTAAATCATTTAGGGGTCATTTGGTTTGATGTAAAATATTGGAAAGCACAGAAAAATGTTGTATTTCATATTTCATGCAAATAAGGTATTTGACAACATTTTACGTCAAAACAAACAACTCATTAATTTATTTTTCTAAGCATATACATTCCATAGGGTGGATACAAAGATTGGTCACATTAAGATGCTCAAATGAAGTATTGGAAAAATTTTAAGAAACGAACATGTTTACGAGTAGACAAATTAAGTTGGAGTCAAAGGTGACACCGGCTGACTTGAAATGAAAATGACCCAATTGAGATGGTACGGGCACGTCTGATGCGGATAAAACTATCGCACCAATTAGACAAGAAAGAATCATAAATAAGATACTAATTCCAGAAACAGCTTCATGGTATAAACTTGCTTTCTGATACTCCTACTTCTATCGCCATGGTGAAATCTCTATTACTCTTTCCCTCCAATAATTCTATTCAGTCTTTACAAGATCCCGGTTCTAATCAGTCTTCGAAAGATCCCCAAGAGGCTTCACACCATATGAAGTCCAAGGCCACATAATAACCCCCCGTCTTCCAAGGGTAGGCAGTTATACCATCCTACTTCTCATTCTTCCAAGAGTAAGCAGTTTATACCATCCTACTTCTCATTCTTTGAGAAATGAAAGAGACATTTCACCTCCCATGTCCACCAAACAGAAGATTTGCTTGCTGGGTGGTTCAGGCAAAGCCCAAGCTTGTCACCACGCCTCAACTTAAACTAATTAAATAACAATTCTCTTTAGATCTCAAATGCCTCCTCTGCATATCTCAAATATAAATATAATCCTCCATCGATGTGACTTCAGGAAAAATATTCATAGTTTTGGCTCAGAATAATTTTTATTTGTAAGGCAGTATTTTTGGCTCCGCGCACCTGTCATGTCATGAAGGTAGTTTTTTGCTGAACTTGGTTTTGGAGGGTGTGGAACACCATATTGAACTCATTTTGTTGGTTCATCCGGCCAGCGGGCATGCCATAGTTTCTCAAGGTTTGCACTTTGTTTTACATCTGTTCTGTTGCTTAGGCTTACTCCAGCTTTTAGTGGTCTCAGTTCTATAGATTAAGTTCATATAGAGTAGGGTTGAACAATTGTTTAACAACTGCTTCACTGGACACGATCAACTCAAAACTGAATCTGGTCCAGTTTCCTTCATCCTTTGCATTATTCTTGATGTCTGATATATGACGTATGTACCCTCATGAATTAGACAAACAAGTCCTTGATATATGCTGTATGTCCTCATAAGCAATTTCATATTTAGAAATTAGATGTGCACAATCCCCGGAATAATCTCATCAGTCAACCTTTTGGAGTCTCGTCGTATAGATATTCAAGAGGACGGACCACATATCCTCAGACAAACTTGCCTTTCTCGATCCAGATGCTTTTTAAAGTCTTAGGGGTCCTTTCAAAAGTTCTTTGCTGTATAAGCTTAAAACAGCTGAAAATATAGTCTTGGGTCCCTGCTAATGCTTCACATGACTTCCAACAGGCTCTCATGCCAACAGTTACCTAGGAGTGGATCATTTGCACCACCTTATACAGAGTTGTATCAAACAGGGCATAAGCTAGAAAACTTACCAAGCCTTCAGATCCTTGATTTGATATATCCAAGCCCAGATTGTTGGGATATTGCTTGTGCTAAATCTTTGGAAGACAGTGAGTGACGCCATCTAGGTGAGCACCTGTATAGAGGGGCTTTTGGGCTACACCTCCTTTCTACATTTGTACATTCTACCTCTTTTTGATTTAATGCAAATGTAGTACCATTCACTTTTCAAATAAAATGCTTGCACTAAATCGAGTTGATGGAGGCAAGAGCAAAACACAATAGAGAACAAGGATAGAGTTGTTGGGTAGTGGTCAGCTGATGAGAAAAGTAGATACATATCGAGCATTCTTCTACTTGACAAACTATTAGGACTGAAGTCATAATGCAGTTCTAGAACAGTTTTAATGCGACTTCAAAGATATCTTTGAAGGGTAGTGCTGCAGGATTATTACATTTGGTTTTTATGGAACCCATATTGTAGGAATAAGGTCATAAGATTATGTAAACATTTAGTGGTTAAATTTTTACTTGTCTAGGGACCTTCCTCCAATGTATTTCATCACATTGTCATTATAATCATTAACATCATCATGATGCCTTTCTCCATCCATCTTGAATCAGCTTAGGATTTGAGAATAAATGATTTGTACGCATCATCGACATTAACAAGTTGGTAAGAAGGCAAGAGACACCTTATGCTAGGAACTAAGAAGGCATCTGTAGCAGCAACATTGATTAAATTATTGTTTGCTTGTCAACAAACATTCATAACAAAGAAAAGGTACAACCTACCAAAAACCACACCCTGATGTGAAACCGAAAGATTCTACAGTCACCTCTACTCAGAACCCATCCCACTATCAGTTACAGCCAGCAAATAAGTTCATGATATGTCTACCACATCTATGAAAAAATTGCACATTCCTGTTCGACCCCAAGACTCCAGCAAAGTTTTAGGGTGAGTGCCTTTGTCTTGACAATGTTAGCTCCTTGTCATCCCATATAAGACTGGCCTCTTGGATTATTTGAAATAGCGCATTTACATGTGTTGGTAAAAACCTCTCGGGGATATATACAACAAATATATATAACCAAACGAGTTCAGAGTGGGAGGACGTACCTCGCAGCGGAAACGAGATGTACACACGAAACAGCGGAAGCAGAAATAAAAGCACGTGTGTACCTGCAGTATCCGGGACCCCTACCCGTGAATCGTCGCGGAGTCACAGAGCCGGCTACTAGAGTCGACTCTAAGGGTCCACACTCCAAATCCAGGGACTATGGTGATGGTTCCCCCAGAGATGAAGACCATACTCGTCACAGGACTAACCCGCGACTAATATCGTGCAGTCGGCACACCGACGCACTACCCTCGTCACTATTCCATCTAACATATAGATGATAAGACGAGGAGAGAGAAGGGACAGAGAGAATCGAGAAACGGGGCTGCTACAGTCATCACGGGCGCTATGCTCTCGAATTCTCTCTCTATACACACATGCACATATCCTTTCTCTTATACACTTATCCGTCACCTCACAAACATACCTTAACCTATGGAGACGAACTCCCACCATGATACATCTCCCGACGTCATCGTACTCAACGGACCGACGCAGGCATCGAGACATCGTCCACCGACAAGTCTTCTCCCATGACTAGCACACATAGTGCCATCTCTCCTCCACACATAATATTCCCTTTCCATATTTTATTCCTCTATTTTTTCTTGTTTCATTCCCCCTCTTATCAACCCCCCCTTCGGGGGTATATATAGAGAGGAAGGAGAGGGAGAGATAAGATCGCGGGAGAGGGAGATCGACGGGAGGATAAGGAGTAAGGCGGAGGCGGATAAGGAGGAAGAGGAGGGGGGGCCGCGGTGGTGCCCCGCGAGCGCGCCACGCGGAGCGTGCGCGCGCGGGCGCACGCAGGCACGCGCTCCGCGCGCGCTCGGCCGCTGTGGCGGGCGCGCCCCGCTGGCGGGCCCAATGGGCACCGCAGCCCATTAACATCTCCCACTTGCCCATTAGGGCCTGCCGTGCATATCCTTCATCTCACAATGTACAATCTAAAATGGTCTGCAGTTCTCGGTCATACAGGAAATGGAGCGTGTGACCTCCGCGAGATTTATCCAAACAACTTGGGAGCATTCCGTTAAGCCATCACCTAAATAACGGAGTACTCATAACATCTCGGTATGTATCTCAGACATTTAATATTCACCTGATTTGACACTCTGGATCTCTCAAAAAATAGGCAGTGTCAAACCCCCAAATGCTAAGTGCCCATGACTTTATCATCACACAGACAATAAAGCCTCCTCGGATATGAGCTACTAAGCATGGTGAGATATAAAATGTCTTCCCTATGCAGCTAATGTCAATCCAATTCGTCTTGACCGCTTTCTTAGACATGTCCCGCTGGACGGTATCAATCGTCGCCCTAAGTAACATGCTAAAGTAGCGACATCAAGCATCTTTTTCATGACACAGCGCTGCAGGTCACTGGGGATACATAAGGAATCACACTAATGTGATTCATGAGCTCACACAATGATGAAGAGGGATCCATTCATCATTCTCATATGGGGTCATATTACACATGCGGTATGATACGCATGCTGCGGTGTTCTTCCATTTTCATGGGCGTGTCATTAGTATGATTAATTAAACATTGCACTGATACCAGTCTAGTTGCGACTTACGCAGCTAACCCGAGTCACGCAAACCAGTCGCTCCCACTCAGCGCCTTCTTGCGACTCACATATCCGGATTTTCAGGCTCCATGGGATTGCAGTCAAATCCTCATGGCCGATCTGTGTTAGATCTCATCTTAGCCTCAGCTAAGGCGGCATATCTATGTTGTTTGGGGGATATTACGCTCACACCTAGACCTCCAGGGCGGCGTAATATCAAATGCCTCATCTTGCACGCTATCAATAGCGCCAAGGTGAATCACCCGTGTGATAGGGTCGATTCTAGCATGGTGACACTCTGACGATGTGTAAATCAACCATTCAATCCAAGGACACTCCTTTGGAGAATGATCTTAACTATATTCTTAATGATGTCCCATCATGATCTTTAACTAGAACAAATCTGTCAGATCAACTACTTCGACTCAGTCGAAGCTTTACTAACTCTCATACTAGATGTAATGATATTCTGCTATCTAACGTCCTTAGCGAAGGCCAATGCCCACTGTAACCTATACAGTTGTACACCATTATCTCAAGGTGTATTCGCCAAATATTGTTGGACGTTTCACAACCACACTACGTAAGAACGTAGCGGAACAAGCCACTCACTGTGCCTTTACTGAGGAGAAAAATAATGTGCGACTGACCTCTACCACGAGATAGCTTTACCAATCAGCAGGAACACGAATCCCGAGATGGACTTCTGCTAATCTCGATCATAAATTGACGTCACATTGTTACAACTAATCAGTTTTGGCACATCTATCTTATAGTGTCCCTCGCAAGTCTACAAAAGATGCGTGGGACCTATATAGCCCAGGTGACAACTAGCAAGACTCACAGTGTAACTAAAACACTGCGGGCACACAACACCATGTGTATCTAGCTTCATAGCATATAAGGCACCCTTGACACTTCTTCTTTTTCATTTTCAATACCAAACACGGTTTAGCAAAGGGAGTATGAATGGGTGATAAATTGTGCCGATTCAATCACTCTATCATTATAGGTCTCTTGAGACAACAGAGGATCCATTACTAGTGATACTACACAATTTTCACTCCAAGCACATAACTTGTCTCACCTATATAGGGAATCATACTCCAGATGATTATAATTAGCTATCATTGACTTACAATGATAAATGGAGAAACACTTTCCTCCCACCCATTTGACATGCATACAGTGGCCATTGAAGATTTTCTCAAAACGAAACGAGATAATCATCTCATTCCACTGTCTAGACGATCATTTTAAGCTCTATGCTTGGGGTAGCAAGTTTTGCGCCCTTACCATGTTGGCCTCAAAACCATCTGCCTGAGCCATATTAATTTTCTCGTCTAGTTCTCCATAGAAAAATACAGTCAAAAACTAAAGATAGCTAATTACTGGCGAACGATGAACGGACCAAAATCTCGCCATCGGGGATAGTACCTCATCATAGACTATATCCACTCTTGGATGTAATCTTTCGCCATAAGTCGTGCTTCGTATAATCGACCCATCTACCTTGCGCTTATGTTTGAAAACCCACTAGTTTTCAATCTTTTCGCGCACGCGGGTGTAAGGGATCTACAAACTCCCAAAACATATGTTGTGCCATGGAATCCAACGATGATGTAAAAAACTCCTGGATAAACCTGGGCTTTTCATCATTCTTTAGGCTCTCAAATGAGCACAAGGTCATCAAAAAATTTTAAATTTGATGAGGGACATACGCACACTTGCCATTACATTCGAGTCTTAATTTTTCTAGTGGTTTCACCAACACACTCCCACTGAGTGTGCACTCCCCACTGAGTGTGCACTCCTCAGTAGGTGTACTCCCACTAGGCTGATCATTCATACTATTTTCGGCAGATACGTGGTGATCAGGCACGTGGTGAGAAACACATTCCCTCCCCCCTGCTGAAAATGGTAGGATATCAGACTATGGTCCCAACGAATGAGAATTAAGACTCTTAGCACTATTGCTCAGGCAAGAAAAAAAAATTCCTTCGACAAGAAGACCATCATTCCTCTATCAGAGAAGGAAGAAACTCGGCAATAATGATTCCATGACTCCTAGCCTTTGCCGAAAGGCTTCCAACATGCTAGATCAGTCAAGCCCAATTCACACATAGGCATTGATCCTAGCACATGACACATGACAGAATCCAGGTCCTCAATTTTCGACACACAAGTCGAATAAGAAAAGGAAGAAAAAGAAGACGATCCTTGTCAATAACGATCGAATATCGCATAAGCAACCCATGCTTAATTTGTCGGATCTTTACGGTGCCAAATACTGTAACCAATTAAGTTGTCACCCAAAGTGAGATTAACAAACACATTGTCAGTGGTCATCACATTAAATCACTACATTCTATATTGAGAGCAATGGACATCATTGTCACACATCATCTAAATTTGCTACCAAAAATCTGAACCAATCACATTCAACTTTCTTATGCGGTGACATCGAAAGTAGACGCTAGGCAACCTACAATCATCTCCCACACATAAGATTATTGAATGAAATTAGAACGACTTCGAGCAAATTTTCTATTGAGAGAGAAACACATATTCTCATATCAATAAGCTGCAAATAAATGCGATCACATCGCAATAGCACTCAACCACGTGGCGCTAACTAAACATGCTCATCTATGTATTATTGTAAATATAAATGCAAAACAAATTTGCACATATATGCAAAACAAATTTGCACAATTTTAAAAAAAATATCATATATGCAAAACAAATTTGCATATAATATGTGAAACAAATTTATATTTATAATCTGCAAAACGAATTTGCACATAAATAAATATATAAATATGACATATTATCATGAAACATATTCATGACTGAAAATTAAATCCGACTCCATGTTTATAAGAGTGTAAATTCAAACATATTAAAAATACACCTTGAGCATGGTCTAAATTGCACAAATGCAAGAAAAGTCGGAAATAGCAGTAAACCACCAATCTCATTCCCTTGGAGGTTTTCAGAACAAGGTATGGCAGTGATGCATAGTGGAACTACTTATTCCATAAACATCGTATAGCTGTACAAAATAATATACTGGAATTATTGGAACCCATCCGAGATACGATTTACAGGATATCAGTCGGGTCGTCTCAACAGCTCTATTTGCCGTTGCCGTGGTCACTACCACTGGAAAGGGCAACAAATAGCCACTTTTATGTCAGTTCCTCTTTATCTATCAGTCCGAGGGATAAACGTCGCAATACACACATGCTCGTGTTAGCCCAAGAAAGAGAGGATACCATACCCGCTGACAAATTTATCGTAAATTAAACCGCGACAAAACTCTGAGCTCTGATACCACTGTTGGTAAAAACCTCTCGGGGATATATACAACAAATATATATAACCAAACGAGTTCAGAGTGGGAGGACGTACCTCGCAGCGGAAACGAGATGTACACACGAAACAGCGGAAGCAGAAATAAAAGCACGTGTGTACCTGCAGTATCCGGGTACAAGATCGGCTACCAGAGTCGACCCCTACCTGTGAATCGTCGCGGAGTCACAGAGCCGGCTACTAGAGTCGACTCCAAGGGTCCACACTCCAAATCCATGGACTATGGTGATGGTTCTCTCAGAGATGAAAACCATACTCGTCACAGGACTAACCCGCGACTAATATCGTGCGGTCGGCACACCGACGCACTACCCTCGTCACTATTCCATCTAACATATAGATGATAAGACGAGGAGAGAGAAGGGACAGAGAGAATCGAGAAACGGGGCTGCTACAGTCATCACGGGTGCTATGCTCTCGAATTCTCTCTATACACACATGCACATATCCTCTCTCTTATACACTTATCCGTCACCTCACAAACATACCTTAACCTATGGAGACGAACTCCCACCATGGTACATCTCCCGACGTCATCGTACTCAACGGACCGACGCAGGCATCGAGACATCGTCCACCGACAAGTCGTCTCCCATGACTAGCACACATAGTGCCATCTCTCCTACACACATAATATTCCCTTTCCATATTTTATTCCTCTATTTTTTCTTGTTTCATTCCCCCTCTTATCAACCCCCCCCCCTTCGGGGGTATATATAGAGAGGAAGGAGAGGGAGAGATAAGATCGCAGGAGAGGGAGATCGACGGGAGGATAAGGAGGAAGGCGGAGGCGGATAAGGAGGAAGAGGAGGGGGGCCGCGATGGCGCCCCGCGAGCGCGCCACGCGGAGCGTGCGCGCGCTCGCAGGCGGGCGCGCGCGGGCGCACGCAGGCACGCGCCCCGCGCGCGCTCGGCCGCCGTGGCGGGCGCGCCCCGCTGGCGGGCCCAATGGGCACCACAGCCCATTAACAACATGGATGCAGTCGTAGTTATGGACCTCCATCTAATCTTGCTCCCTTCCCCAATGCCCTGTTAAGCGTAACATTTCAAGACCGTATTATCTTTGTAATAGTCTTATCTGTCTGGACAATTAAATCTAACATTCTATTGCAGTTAGGCAAATGCCCAAGATCCAATACAAGATCACATGCAGTGTGAACCTGCTATCCAACGTCTGATGTAGACACTGTCAAGTTTCAACTCAGCAGATACTAACAATTTTTTTATTTATGTCTATAATAGTTGACCAAATGTAAATATATTTATCAAGAGACTAATTAGTTGTTTAGCTGTTGAAGCCGAAAATTTAGATGAAAAAAAGGAGAAAAAATGACACAAAAAAGAGGCCGGCCACCCCCTCCCTCATATGGGGGGTTGGACCGGTTAAACCCCCCATTTGGGGGGTTTGGTCCAGATAAACCCCCCATTGGAGAGTTGGACCGGGTAAACCCCCCATGTAGGGAGTTTGGACCGGATAAACCCCTCTCTCTTGCCATTTGATCCGGCTATAGCCCTAAGTAGGATACTTTGCCTCGGTTAAACCCCATCCTTGGCATTTGGTCCGGTTAATGGACCGGTTAAACCCCAAGTGAGATATTTTGGTCCAGTTAAAACCCCAAATGGGGTACTTTAGACTGGTTAAACCCCTAAATAGGGTATTTGGTCCGGTTAAAACCCCCTAGTGGGGTATTTGGACCGGTTAAACCCTCCATCTCATGATTTTGGACCGGTTAAACCTCCTAGTGAGGCTTTTGGCCCGATTAAAACCCTAATTGGGGCACTTGATCCGAGTAAACCCTTCATTCCATGACTTTGGACTGGTTAAAGCCCTAGATTGGCCCTATTGGACCGGATCAAGGGTATAACCGTGCATAACCGCTCCTGGGCTCTAGAAATACCCCAGTGGGACCCCCAGGCGGACAGAGACAAAAGAGAGATCGCAGAGAGACAGGGCTCTGGATATTCTTGTGCTTGTGCTTTTGAAGGCCCATCCCCCCCCCGGGGGGTGCTTGTGTCGTGTTTGTTGTTTGTGCTCACAGTGAGGGTATATTATAAAACTTCCCTCCATGAGTCTGCGCACATTATGATCCTTGTGATTTATGTAATTTTTTAGGGAAAATGATATGATCCCCCAACTTCCAACCATGGTTCGCCGTCTCGCGAGATCTCGCCGAGATCTCGGCGAGATCTCGGTCTCGCCGCGTCCACGAGACGCGAAACGACGCCGAGGTTTCGTGCTTCGGCGAGAGGCGTTCGGGCGGGAGGCGACAGGCGGAACCGGCCGGTCCGGGTGACTCGGGTCCGCTGTTAAAGCCTTAATAGCTTAAACAGTTAAACCCTCCCCCCCGTGACATGGTCGAGGCTTCGAGCAGCCCTCACGCCCCACCACAGCTCTCGCTCCACAGCCGCACGCACGCAGTCGCCGGAGCTGCCCTCCCCGCCCGTCGATCGCGTCGACGGACCTCACCGGCGTCGGATCTCTCAGCAAACGGTCGATCGGCGCTCCCCCTCTCTCCGGTATGCCACGGTGCCACCTTCCTCACGCTCCTCCTCCCCCCCCCCCCGCCCCGTCTTCCTCCTTCCCCATCCTTCTCCCCCATCTCTGGTCGTCTCCCAACCTCCCTCTCTCTCCGTCTCTCTTTCTTTCTCCCCCCATGTCTCTATCTCTCTCTCTGTCCCTCTCTTTGTCTCCCCCCGGACGTCGATCTCTCTCCCACCCTCCGTCTCTCTCTCTCCCACCCTCCATCTCTCTCTCTTTCTTCCCCCTGTCCACACTCTCTCTGTAACCCACCCTCCCTCTCCCCGCCTCCCACACTCCCTCACTCTCTCTCCCTCTCTCTGTCCCTCTGTCTGTCTCTCCCCCCGGCCCCCGATCTCTCTCTCTCTCTCTCTCTCTCTCTCTCTCTCTCTCTCTCTGTGGGTGTGCGCGTGTCTGTCTCCCTGACACTCTCCCCGCCTCCCACCCTCAGTCTCTCCCCCCGGCCGCCGATCTCTCTGTCTCCCACCCTCCGTCTCTCTCTCTCTCTCTCCGCGACACTCTCTCAGTCTCTCTGTCTCCTACCCTCTCTCCCCGCCACCCACACTCCCTCATACTCTCTCTCTCTCTCTCTCTCTCTCTCTCTCTCTCTCCCTCTCAATCACTCTCTGTCTGTCTCTCCCCCCCGTCCCCCGATCTCTCTCTGTCCCTCTGTCTCTCTCCCCCCGGCCCCCGAGATCTCCCCCCCCGGCAGGGAGAGGGAGGGTGGGTTACAGACACCCTCACTCTCTCTCCCTTCCTCTCAATCACTCTCTATCTGTCTCTCCCCCCCGTCCCCCGATCTCTCTCCCTCTCTGTCTCTCTCAATCACTCTCTGTCTGTCTCTCCCCCCCGTCCCCCGATCTCTCTCTCCCTCTCTGTCTCTCTCTCTCTGTCCCTCTGTCTCTCTCCCCCCGGCCCCCGAGATCTCCCCCCCGGCAGGGAGAGGGAGGGTGGGTTACAGACACCCTCACTCTCTCTCCCTCTCTCTGTCCCTTTGTCTCTCTCCCGCCGACCCCCGATCTCTCTCTCTCTCTCTCTCTCTCTCTCTCTCTCTCTCTCTCTCTCTCTCTCTCTCTCTCTCTGTGTGTGTGTCCCTCTCAATCACTCTGTCTGTAGAGAGGGCGAGAGAGAGACAGACAGAGAGTGAGATAGAAAAAAAATTATTGAATTTGTTATAGTTTATAATTTAATGTTAATTTTTTTGTTAATTGTTTTAGTTTATTTCGACGAAATTGTTGATAAAAGTGGCAACGGTCTTCGGAAAATAGCGAATTCTTGAAGAATTACTTAAATTTCAGAAGGTGTAATTTTATATTTACTGCAATATTTTTTTTGCTCATGTTATTGTTAGTGAGGTGTATGATATAATTGAGACATGGTGTTGTTTGTTTGTTTTTTGTTTTACATATGATATATTATTTATGTTTTTTTCTATCAGAGATTCAGAAACATGTCTTCTGAAGACATAGGTTGGCAATATGGGAAGCCTGTAGGAAGGGGATCGGAATGTAATTTTTGTCAGAAGATAATGAAGGCAGGTGGTGTTACAAGATTAAAGAATCATTTGATTGGAGAAAAAGGACAAGATGTAACCAAGTGTCCGAGTTGTCCACCTGAAGTTCGTCTAATGTCTATGGATATGGGCATCCAGCACATGAGTCTGAGTCATCAGTTTGTCATATGGATATGGATCATACACTACTCCATATGCATATCCATATCCTGTCCCAGTTGTTGTACCTGTGCCTGTGCCTAGAGTGACATATTCTTGCCCCCTCTATCCACGCATTGGTGTGTTGGTTCATGTTTCTGTTCAGGATTATGATAGATATGTGAGAGAGTATATGCAGATGTATGAGCAAAGCATGACATGGGAGCAATATTGTGCTTATGTTGAGAGTTATTACTTTAGACAATATGCAAGTTGAGAGATTGAGGCACACCGCCCTGCTTATTATTGATAATTTTTGATGTATTCTTCAGTTTGTGATTCATGTACTATTTTATGTATCTCTTTTTTGTATAACTTTTGATGTATATTGACATTAGTGCATGTGAATTGATTTGTTATTGTTATCATTACTCTTTACTTGGTAAGATTGAGTTCTCAATTATAAAAATATATTTGTGAAATTGAGTGGTTAGTATAAAAGAATTAAGATTATTTTAGAAATAGGCTATACATATGAAAAATTATCTGAAATCACCGAACCCGATCTCCCGAGATTTTTTCGAGATCTCTCCGAAATCTCTCTCTCCGACCCCCCCGAGACGAAGCCGAGATCCGATACGGCAAACCATGCTTCCAACTTTTATAAAAAGACCATTATGAGCCTTGCAATTGTGTAAAAATTTGGGATGCATCCGGGAAATGTATACAATTCATGTTCATCTGCAAAAAGGGTCATGTAAAATTAGAAAATATGTCGAAAGAGGACACTCATCGAAGAACACACACAAGGAAGACACACTCGAGTGCTTTGGTGTTTTATGCTTGGAAGGCTTGTGCCTTGTGCTTTGTGCTTTGTATTTTGTGCCTCCACTAGGGAGTGTGTGCACCCAACAAGGGTATGTTGCACATATAGCCTTGGGTTTGCATATATGCCCCTATTGCTTCTGGCTTATGTAATCCATTGGTCTGCATAGATGCCCTTGTGGCTATACCTCTTACGCCATTCCTTGGAGAGGGATTATAAAAAAAAATCTTCTGAGGGACTCCGCCCCCCGAAAAACCCCCACAAGGGGTGCTGCCCCCTTGACCCCCGTGACCTGACCAGGCAGGTCAATCCCTGACGTTGCATCGACGGACGCATAAAACTGGACCACAACCGATGAGAGCTCAAGAAAGAGCAACGATTTTCCAAGAATCTTAGACTAGCGCACCTCCAGCAAGGCGTGACTTGTGCCTCATGCCAAAATTTTACACAAATACCCATGTGTTGTTCAGAAATTATCAAGATACCTCTGATCCTCTCAGAAATTACCTAAATACCCTTAGAGTTTAAAACTTACCAAAATATCCTGGGAGTTTAGAAATCATCAAAATGCCCCTGAGGTTCCAAGAAAACTGCAGACAAACCCTAGCCCGTTAAAAATTGCATAAAAACCCTAAACATTGCAGAAATTGCACAAAGCCCTTGTTCTGCCCCAAAGTTCCCAAAATACCCTTGTCCATTATCCAAGGTCACGCATCCTTCACGACTCAGTAGAGCGAGATCATGTCACTTCCCTAAAGTGGTGTGGCCTTTCATGAACTTTGCTTAAGACTGACCAGAAATTGTCAAACCAAAGAACCACAATACTCGGGGAAATTACAAGAATACTCCTACTGGCGAGAAAATCACAAACCCTGGAAGCCCAATAAATGGCAAATAAGTCTAGGGAATCCCGAAAGTGCGAATAAACCCAAGTAGGCCAATAAATGACAGATAAGCCCAGGAAAATCATGAAGCTGCAAATAAACCTTGGAAAGCCAAGAGATAGCAGACAAGCCTAGATAAATCTAAAAATTGCAGAAATACCCTGGATTGGTCCAAAATTGCATAAATATCTAGGAAGGGTCTAAAATCGCAGAAATATTTTGGAAGGGTCAGAAACTACAAAAATGCTCAGGAAGGGTCAAAAACTACAGAAATATCCAGGAAGGATCTAAAATCGCAAAAATATCTCGGATTGATCAAAAACTGTAGAAATACCCAGAAAAGGTCAAAACTGCAGAAATACTCAGGAAGGGTCCAAAACTGCAGAAGTACCCACAAAAGGGTGGGTAATTGTAAATATACCCAAACATGTCAGGCTGTGACAGAAATACCCAAGGAAGTCAACAAGTGACAGAAATGTCCATGACTGTCAAGAAATGACAGAAATACCTTGGGATGACAGTCAGTAAATGGCAAAAATGTCCAGAAATGTCAACAAATGACAGAAATACCCTGGGAAGTCAATGAATGACAAACGCCCAGAAAAGTCAACAAATGACAAATGCTATGAAACGGCAAGAAAATGACAATGCCCTAGAAAGTCAAGAAATGACAAGGCTATCCCGGAAGGGTCCAAAATTGCAGAAACATCCAGAAATGGTCAAAAATTACAGATGTACCCAAGATAGGTCCAACAATGATGAAACTCAAATTTAATGGACAAATCATGACCAAAAGCAAATTCAACGGTTCGATCGTGGTCGGGAGTATATCAAATCGTCTGATTGAGGACGAAAGCAAATCCAATGGCTCGCTAAAGGCTATGAGTAAATCCAACAGTCTGATGGTGACTAGAAGCAAATTCAACAGTTCGATCGTCTACAGAAGCAATCTAAAGATTCAAATGTATGTAGAAACTTATTCGGTGATCAGATGGCGATCAGATGTAAACCCAAAGACCTGATTATATAATCGGGATCAAATGTAAAGATATCAAAAGACCAAGTGTAATCCAAACTCTGTGTGTTCAATGAATGAATGTCTTTGAATTTCTTGCAAGAGTATGAATCTCTAATGGGTGTTCATCAAGATTATATCTATTAGACAAAACCCACAATATCACAACGGATATTGTAGAGGCCAAAGGTGCTCTTTGACAGTTAATTAAAGATATTCAGATTTTATGCCGATGTAAATAAACATTGACCGTCATCGACTCGAACCCTAAATCATCTGATAAACTAAATATACTGAATAAACAATGCATACGCTATCCAAATAGCTAACCAATGTGCATCAATGTTCAACAAACTGAATATCATTATATATATTTCTTTTGAAATTTTTTGTGTTAAACAGATTGGCACGCCCGATGAGACATTTCATGCCTTTCATCTCTCTGTCAAAAAACATCCTTTCCACTATGAAGGTTGTGATAGCTCCTTTATACTCTTGCAAACAAAAGTCAGATTTTGGCGACAACAGCTATTGTTATCTACGGACTTCCGTCATCACAAACCACGCCAGGTGTGGCTACTTGGCTTCTTCGACAAACTATCAGCAGTCGTCGTGTCATACTTCTTTCTAATGATGGACATTGCTGCTGAAGCTGCCCTGACCGTTCTTGCTGCCCCAGGGGAATCGAAATGAAGGCTTTGTTCCAAAGCCTAAATGTTAAAACAAAACACGTCCAAAGCAACTCCTGCAGAAAGGGAGGGCAACACCGCTACTACCATGGTAATAATGCTGCTATGGCTATGACTACTAAGATTGCCCTGACCATGTCTGCTGTTGTCGGGGGCATCGAGGCTAAGGTTTCCTTCTGAAGCCTAAGCGCCAACACAACATTTATGCAAGCTGCCTCTATCAGCTGGAGGCAATGTCGCAGCCACCACGGTTGAAAACCTGGTGCAGCCATATCAAATTCCAGCAAGACCGTTCTTGTCAAGAATCACAGCATCCGGTTCGACGAAGGCAGACCAATCTTGCTACGGGATTGCCATGTCCCAACTATGTCCACCTCCAACTGCTTCGCCATATACATCAAGTTGAGACAGAGATGAAATAAGCCGGTCTCTAAGCCTTGAATCAGAAACGTGTGCACAGGCAAGAAGCCAAAGCCCCTAAGCCTTAGCAAAGGGGAAATCTTATTGCCGCATATATCAAGTGAAGGCAAAAATGAAAGAAGCTGGCACCCAAGCCTCGTGATAAGAAGCAAGCATCCAGACAGAAAGCCAAAATCCTCCAACCCAAGCGAAGGGGCAATTCTAGTGGAGTGTTGGCAACTCCATATCAAGCAAATATGGGTCACCAGGAAGGGGGACCTTGCAATCAAAAGACCATGGTAGTTCAAACACCCAGCCATTAGCCCAGCACCAAGTTGACTCCTCAGCCACTCCTGCTGTCGTCAGGGGCATCAAGCCCAGGGGTTCCTCTCGAAGCTTTGATGTCAACACCATCGATGTTCAAGTTGTTTCTATCAATTGGAGGTAGCGCCGTAGCTGCCATGGCAGAAAACCCACAACGGCCAGCTCAAATTCTGACAAGTCAATTCTTGCCAGCAACATCCTCAATTGGCTCGACAAGGGCGAGTTAATCATGCAACACGATAGTCAAGTCCCTCCCATATCCATCACCAACCAATTCAAGTGGAATTAAAGAGGCCCGACGTCTAAGCCTCAACTCAAAGGCAAGTGCACCGACGGGACCCTGAAGTCTCTAAAGCTCGAGTGAGGAGGCATTCTTGTGGAAGGGCGTCAGCTCCGAATTAAACAGATATAGGTCACCAAGAAGGAGGCCCATGTAGGCAAAAGGACAAGTGTAGTTCAACTTACCCAGTCATCAGCCCAGCAGAGGTCAGGGATCCCGCCATCTAAGATCCATGAACTCAACATCTCTGGGGGCAAAAAAAAAGGGGGAGCCATAAAAGCAAAAGCCCAAAATCACTCACAGAAGCAAACAGAGCATCTCTGCTATTGTAGAGACCATGCCAAGGAATGTCACCCCACACAAGAGCAAAGGCATTAAGCAAGAGAGGGTTGCTGATCCAAAAATGCAGAAAGCCAGTCTCGTCAAAGAAAATGCCAAGAAAAGTCAATGGCAAATTAATGAAGCAGCTCAGATGGTATAAGTATTCCATAGTCTTGGTATGCATGTAGTTGAACACCACGAAATAATCAAGCAGGAAATTAGCGCCACCTTCCAAGTGCAGCAACAAGAAGCCGACTAGGTTAAAGTGACCTCAAAGAATTTTCATCAATCCAAGCCTTCTAAGGAAAGAACTCAAGGCAGAAACTTCAACCCTAGGGGAATGATCCAATCAACCCAAAACTAAACACTCCTTTCCCTCAAGACATGGCACCAGGCGAGAAAAGGGAGAAGGCTTCATACAAAACTCTAGGCAAAGCCAGCAAGGCAAGCTTAAGGAAGAAGGCTTCAAAGCAAACCCAAGGTAAAAGCCAGCAAAGCAAGTCCACATAAAAAGGTTTCAAGAAAAATCTTAGACAAAGACAAGAAGGCAAATCTAGGGAGGATCTCTGTCCTTCCTTTTCCAATTTCAACATTCCCTCAGTGGAGTTCATCCCAAACCCTTAAAGTTTTAAACCTTTCATGACTCCAAACATGCCTTTACGGCATCAACCTCTGACCCATTATTTCGTGCCAAACTTTCTTTGAGCACAAACTTAAACCTTTACCAACCAAGTCCGGGCTTCGACCCCTATTTGGGCTCTAACCCATCCTCAAGCCCACTTTGGGATACAAGTTTATCCCTTTGTCAATTAATTCTGAGATCCGACCCTCATTTGGGCTCTAACCCATTCCTTGATGCCCATGCATCCACGAGCTCCAACCCACCTTTTGGTATTAAACCAACTTCAGGCATCAACCTATACTCCCATATTTCTCAAAATGGAACCCGAAAAAACAAACAAACAAACAAGTCCCACGACGTCAAACCATCAAGGTCAGCCAATAAATCTCTGGCGTCAAACCATTAAGGTCAGCCAACAAATTATCGACGTCAGACCATCAAGGTCAACCAACAAACCACCGACGCCAAACCACCAAGGTCAGCCCACAAATTGCCGGCACTCAAAACCATCGAGGTTAGCCAGCGAATTCATAAACATCAAATCATCATGGTTAGGCTATAAGCCCAAAAATCCTAAATGCTTGGCGTCAAACCACCAAGGTCAGCCAGCAAACGATTGATCCCAAACCATAAAAGATCAGTCAACCCAAAACCCAAATCTCTAGCTTTTAAACCAAAAAGGTCAACCAACTCAAGACTCACATTGCAAATCCCTACATGTCCCACCACGACAAGCATCGCCACAAGATTTGTGTAAACTCGAGAAGTTCTCGACCCCCAAAATTTGTGCCTTCGATACCAAAGTCACGAAAGCCAGCCAATCCAAACCCTCAACCCTGGTGCCAGCACCCCAAAGTTTGGCCCATCCGTCTCGCAAACACCATAGGTAGCAAAAACAAGGGGGTTAAAATAGAGGTACCACAGCGGACTTAGTCATTCCCATTAGGGGGACACCTAAGAGAAAATATCTCAAATCCAACTGAGGTGAAAACTCAAAAGGGCGTCTCAAGCAATAATGGGTAACTCCTCAATGTGAAAACCCGCAATGACGCACCGGAAAAAACTCAAGGGGGCCAGCTTCGGTGCAAACTCGCGAGGGCGGTGAAGTTGATAACGTGAAAGAGAGAGAGAGAGAGAGAGAGGGTCAACACCAAACTCCCTGGCCACATGTCTTTCTAGGCATCCACAAAAGATCACTCTTTGTTACCTCCATACCTCAAAAGAGGCCATACCTTGGCTAGCTACATACCTTTCGTAGTCAATAGCTACCCAAATCCACACCATTGGTCTCATGCCCTCCAAGGCTGACGATCACAAAATTCAAACCTTGGTTCAAAACCCCTTCCGGGTTCATAACCATGAAAATTCAATCCATTCATCACATGCCCTCCAAGACTCACGACCACAAAAATCAAATCTTGGGTCAAAACTCCTCCTAGGTTTGCAACCATGAAAATTCAATCATTTCGTTCCATGCCCTCAAAGGCTCGCAATCACAAAAAAAAAAAAGATTTCAAACCCCTTCCGAGTTCGCAACCATGAAAATTCAATCATTTAGGTTCCATGCCCGCAAAGGCTCGCAACCACAAAAATCAAACATTGGTTCCAAACCCCTTTCGGGTTCGCAACCATTAAAATTCGATCCTTTGGTTCCATGCCCTCCAAGCCTTGCAACCACAAAAAACCACTGATTCAAAACCCTTTGGGTTCGTGATCTCAAAACATTCAATCCTTTGGTTCTATGCTCTCCAAGACTCGAAACTGCAAAAAAAAAAAAAACGAGCCTTGGTCCCAAAGCACTTCCGGATTAGTGATCACAAAATATTCAATCCCTGGATCTCATACCTCCCAGGGTCAAAAACCATCCATGAGCATATCGCCTTCGATTCCATGGCTTCAACCCCTACCCATCTACAATCCAATGCCACCTTCGTGGCCAAACAAAAGGAATAGCAACTCAGGTTATCATACTCTACCCGTTGTAACAAGTTCACCTTTATCGAAACCTGTTGGTCTTCAAAAAAAATAAACACAAATAAAATTATGGGACTTAAAAGAGAGGTGCCCCGACGGATTTAACCGTTCCCATTAGGGGGATGTCTAAGTGTAAAAAGGCCTAAAATCTAACTGAGGTATGTTGTGTGAAGTCATAAGGCCATAACCGCATGCCCCTCTTATTGGGACTTCGGTTCATTACCAGACCCAATAAGAGCAATCCAATTAACTAATTCATGTGCTTTTCTTCTTCCAAAAACACCCCTGCAAGTCTCTCTGTGTAACAAGGGTTGTTTAGACTTTGTTGTATGGTTTAACCTAATTTAACAATGGAAAAGAGGGGAGCAGCCGCCAGTAACAGGCTATGTGATTCCTTGCAAAAAATTTTCCATTCCCTTCTTCGTTCCTCTCTTTCCACTGCCCTTCCTCTTCTCGTCTTCATCTTTCTACAACAGATCCATGTAAAATTTAAAGAATCTTCATAGTATCAGAGCGTCGATCAGTCTAGGGCCTGTCTGGGCCTTCCTTGTGCATAGACACGTCAACTGCTGGTCTTCGGATGATGCCCTCGCTCTCTCCTCTGCTACGGACCAGTGTTGCAGGGGTTTGGCTCTGTGTGCATCTGGGGAGTTCTCAGTCTTGGAGTTCAAGACCCCCCACCTTCTCCCATCTGCAAATCTTCATGCGCCTGGTTTGGGCCTGGCTTCCAGTAGCAATGATGGGCAATGCCTCCTCTTGAAGAGTTGGAACGTTGTGTCTATGTGACACCTTGTCGGTGTGCAGGGAAGGTGTGGTTGTAACCTTGGAGTTCAAGATTTTTCTGTCTTGACATCTCTTCCTGGTTTGTAGGCTGTGCGAGAGTGGTCTCTTATCTCCGTCTGTCGTACACTTGTGATAGAGGTTTGATCTTAACTCTGTTTGATGTCCAACTATGTGCAATCTTTGTGAAAGAGGTTTGTTTGTTTCCTCTTCTTGGTGTCAATTTCTTTTTCGGTGGACATTTATTGTTAGTCAGTGTTATGGCTAAGTTTCTAAAGTCAGATACAACATCTAAAACCGTTGCACTTGCAGATTTGTTGTCATCAATGACAGGGAGTAACAATGTGATACTTCAAATCACTCCGGTCAAATTAAACGAACATAACTATATAGTTTGGTCTGTTGCAGCAAAAATTTATATTACTGGCCGGGGGAACATTGGTTACATTAATGGTCAATTGAAGAAACCTAGTGAAGATGATTCTAGTTTTGACAAATGGTACCTCAAAAATAATGTGGTTATGTCTTGGATACTAAATTCAATGGGGGCTGATATTCAAAACTTAATTCTTCAGAAGTGATCTGCCCGTGAAATGTGGATCCTTCTCGAAGAAATGTTTGGTCAAAAGCAAGACATGGTTCGCATTTATCAGTTGACGAGTGAAATTCATGAACTCGAACAAAGTAACCAATCTGTCACTAGCTATTATGGCGTGCTCCGAAGTAAGTGGGAGGATCTGGATTATTATACTCTAGATGAGTGGACTTGTGCTGCAAATCAAAAGAAGTTTTTGACCTATGTCAAACGCAATCTAATTTTTAAGTTCTTGGCTGGTCTGAATCTGGAATTTGAAAATCTTAGAAGTGAAATTCTTAGCATGGATCCCCTTCCCTCACTTGAACATGTCTACTACAAAGTGTTGAGTGAAGAGGGTCGTCGTAAGACAATGAATGACAGCAATGCACTTGCTCCTATTGGAGATTCTATGGCCCTCGTGGGTGCAGGTCAAAGAAACAATAAGGTTGTTTTTAAACAGAATAAGGACAAATCTAAAGCTGGAAAGATTTGTAGTCAGTGTGGATGAGAAAATCATCTTGCAGATGACTGTTGGGATCTTCATCCTGAAAAGAAGTCCCCCTAAGTTTCAAAAAGTCAAGAAAGGGCAGCAACCAAAAGGGTATGTTGCAGCTACTTCTACTAGTGGGACTCAGTGTCTTCCAGACCAAAATTCATCCAGTTCTCAGGGACCAGTCTCTTAGGTACTGACCTCACAGGATATTGCTCAGCTACAGCAGCTTCTTTCACAGCTTGGTTCCACGCCTACCATTGCATCGTCCCTTCCATCATCGTCAGGTACTGCCGGTGTTGCGTTGAGTGCCTCTACGCGTCTAGCTTCTCACCCTTGAGTCATAGACTCAGGGGCAACTGATCACATGACCAGTATTTCTACCTTGTTCTCTTCTTATTCCTTGTGCTCTAGTCAAAATAAGGTGACCATGGCCGATGGCTCTAGAGCCAATGTTGCTGGTCGTAGCACTCTTAAATTGGACGGTCATCTTCTTTTGTCTTCCGTTCTTCATGTTTCTCATCTCTCTATGAATCTCATGTCAATAGTATCACGAAATGTTTAAACTACTCAGTCACTTTTTTTCCTGACTGTTGCATCTTCCAGAACCTGAAAACAAGGCAAGTGATTGGGAGTGGACATGAAGCAGGAGATCTCTATTATTTCGACCTTGGAGTAGGAGCAGCTCTTCACTCAGAAACTAATAGGACCATCGATCATCAGCTGAAGGAAATCCAATTGTGGCACTCACATTTAGGCCACCTTTCTTTTCATTCCTTGAATGTCTTATACCCATCTTTATTTGGTCATACTAGTCTTGAGTCTCTTCATTGTCATGTTTGCCTTTTGGCAAAACAATGTCGTGTTCAATATCCAATTTCAATGAATAAAAGTCAAATTCCGTTTGAACTCGTTCATTCAGATGTGTAGGATCCTTCTCTTGTTCCTTCTCTTGATGGCCATCACTATTTTGTGAGTTTTATTAATGACTACACTCATTGTACTTGGTTATACTTGCTGAAATCTAGGGCAAAAGTTTCCAAAGTAATATAGATCTTTTGTAACATGCTTGAAAATTACTTCAGACAAAAAATAAAGATACTTCGATCCGACAATGCAAAAGAATACTTTGAAAAAATGTGAATATTTTTCTTGAAAATGGAGGAATTCTTCATGAATCTTCATGTGCTTATACACCCCAACAAAATGAAGTCGATGAAAGGAAAAATCGACATCTCTTGAAGGCTACTCGGGCCTTGTTATTTCAGCATCATCTTCCCAAAAGGATTTTGGGGAGAAGCAGTGTTTAACTGCAGCGTATGTCATCAATAGAATGGCATATCGAGTTCTTGGACATAGAACTCCTAAATCTCTCGTATCGAGGACGTCCTCTACTTCCTCTTCCACCCAAAGTATTTGGATGTTTATGTTTCATTCATTGTTTGTAGCCTAGTACCAACAAACTTGATCCCCGTGCTATCAAGAGTGTTTTCTTGGGCTATTATCCTACACAAAAGGGGTATAAGTGTTTTGATCCAAAAAGTGGAAAAAAAATGTCCTCAAAGATGTCACATTTTGTGAATCAGAGTCCTCCTTTGGTTCCCCCACTTCTTCTCAAGGGGAGTCTTCGTCTTCTACCACACATCCACCCCTTGTGTTTCGGACACCTTCCGTACCTTCCATGCATGGATTACCTTCACTAATTGGTGGTCGTAATACTACAGGTGCAGAGAAAGAGCTGATCACTTACTCTCGTCGGCCGAAGGTGGTGGCGGCCCCTCTTGTGCATGTTGTCTCTTGCCAAGAAGCTACCATTTCTCCAGGTTGCATCCCTACTGAAACTCTTGATCTTGATCTTCCTATTGCAGTTCGCAAAGACAATCGAGGGTGTACCAAACACATTATTTTTTCAGTTCATCACTTATTCTCATTTTCCCCCGCTTATTTCTCCTTCGTTTCTACGCTATCCACTGTTTCCTTGCCTTGTTCCTTCAAGGAAGCTATGAAAGATGCTAAGTGGCAGTGTGCAATGGATGAGGAGATGTAGGCTCTTCATAAGAATCAAACCTGAGAATTGGTTGATCCTCCGGTAGGGAAGAGAGTAGTAGGCTCCAAGTGGGTGTTTACTATAATATGTAAACCTGATGGATCTGTGGACTGGTACAAGGCAAGACTGGTGGCAAAAGAATTCACTCAAACACATGGGGTAGATTATGACGAGACCTTTGCCCCAGTTGCAAAGTTGAAGTCAATTAGAGTTGTTATTGCTCTTGTTGCCCAATATTCTTGGAAGTTGAATCAGATGGATGTAAAGAATACATTCCTGAGTGGTAACTTGCAGGCGGACGTGTACATGCAGCCCCCACCCGCCTATATCACACATGGGAAAGTTTGTAGGCTCAAAAAGGCGTTGTATGGTTTGAAACAGTCTCCACGGGCTTGGTTTGAGCGCCTTCGTCTTGTTATGATTCGTTTTGGGTATGTCCAAAGCAATGTTGATCATACACTATTTGTAAAATGGACAGATCGTCAAGTTGCCCTTCTTATTATATACGTTGATGATATGGTTATCACTAGAAATCATATTGAAGAGATAAAGTCCTTAATGCATAATTTGGCCAAAGAATTTGAAATCAAAGATTTGGGCATCCTTCGATATTTTCTGGGTCTGGAAATTGCCTACTCTGGGAATGATACTTATGTTTGTCAGCGCAAATATGTTTTAGACTTACTTTCAAGCTCAGGCAAATTGGGATGTCACCCGACCATCACACCTATTGAAGTAAACCAACAACTGACTAGCATAGATGGTGAGCTTCTTTCTGATGATGATAAAAGTCACGATTGGAGATTAGTTGGCAGACTTCTGTACTTGACACTCACCCAGCCAAATATCACTTATGTTGTCAGCGTTGTTAGCCAGTTTATGCATGCTCCCCGAGTACCACATTTAAAGACTGTGGATAGAATTTTGAGGTATCTCAAAAGTTGCCCCGGTCAAGGTCTTCTATTCACCAAGTCAAAATCCTTCACTATTGAGGGGTCAATGATGCTGATTGGGCTGGATCCAAGGAAGATCGTCGCTCTACTTCTTGGTTACTGTGTGTTTCTCGGACAAAACATAGTCACACGACGCAGTAAAAAGCAAAGTATGGTTGCTCGATCTAGTGCTGAAGTAGAATATCGTGCCATGGCACATGGAGTTACGGAACTTCTATGGTTAAAACTTCTTCAAGATATTGGTCTCAGTGTTGATTTGCCTATAAAATTGTACTGTGATAACTAAGCTGCGATTAACGTCGCTAACAATCCAGTGCAACATGATCGTACAAAGCACATTGAGATAGATCGACACTTCATCCGTGAACGACTTGACTCTGGGGAACTTTACCTTCCTTATGTTCGATATGTGGATCAAGTTGTTGATGTGTTCACCAAGAGTCTTTCTCGAGACAAGCTTCTCTCAGTTTTGGGCAAACTGTGCATGCGAAATATCTATGCTCAACGTTAGGGGGAGTGCAGTGTGAAGTCATAAGGTCATAACTGCATGTCCCTCTTATTGGGACTCTGGTTCATTACCTTACCCAATAAAGGGATCCAGTTAACTTATTCATGTGCTTTTCTTCTTCCAAAAACACCCCTACAAGTCTCTTTGTGTAGCAGAGGTTGTTTAGATTTTGTTGTATGGTTTAACCTAATTTAACAATGGCAAAGAGGGGAGCAACCGCTAATAACAAGGCTGTGTGATTCCCTGCAATTTTTTTTTACATTCCCTTCTTCGTTCCTCTTTCCACTGCTCTTCCTCTTCTCGTCTTCATCTTCCTACAACAGATCCATGTAAAATCTGAAAAATCTTCAAGGTGAAAACCCGATAGGGAGTCTCAAGCAAAACTGTGAAAACACGCTAGGACGCAGCGGAAAAAGCTAAAGGGGGCCAAGCTTTGGCGAAAATCCAAAAGAGCACCAAAGTTGGTAAGGTGAAGAAAAAAAATATAAATGAAAAAAAAGGTCATCAGCAACCATCGACGTGGTCACTCTCCATTCAAAGGTCCCACCACGACGTAAAGGAGAAGTGACCACTCACTCAAAAAGGAAGAAGAGCAAGAAAGCTCAAATTTTCGGTTCAAAACCCCTTCTGAGTCAATAACTAGCAAAACAAAATCCAAATCCTTCGTTCAAAACCTCCTCTGGATCAGCAACCATCAAAACCAACTCTTTGATTGCCAAAACATTTCTTGAATCACCAAAAAAAAGAAACAACAAAAAAAAACCCAAATCCTTGGCTTAAGACCCCTCTGGGTCAACAACCAACATAACCAAATCTTTGTTGGCCAAACTCTTTTTGAGTCAGCAACCACAAAAACCCAAACTCATGGTGTCGAAACCCCTTCCGGGTCAGTTACCATTCCAAAACCTAAACCTCATCTTCAAGTCCTTTTTCAAATCAGAAGGCTACATGCTTACAAGCCAGTGGCCCACATCTTCCTTATGATGGAGGGTAAATGGAAATCTAAACACTCTGTCCCAACAACAATAAGCAGCTATGGCGACAAACAGCAAGCAACCAGCAACCCGCATCAAGCAACAAACAACAACAATGACAGTAGCAGCAGCAGTCAAAAAAAAAGGGGGAGCTCAAAATAGAGGTGCCCTGGTGGACTTAGCTACTCTTGTAAAAGGGGATGTCTAAGAGTAAAAATGTCATAAACCCGACCAAGGTGAAAATTCGAGAGGGTGCTTCAGGCAAAAATGGGTAACCCTTCAATGCGAAAATCCGAAAGGACGCACTGGAAAAAAGTAAAAGGGGGCTAACTTCGATAAAAATCCGAAAGGGCGGTGAAGTTGGTAAGGTGAAAAAACGAAGAGAAAAAATCATCATCATGAGAAGTCATTCTGGACATCTCTCGTTCGTGGGTTCTATCGTGACAAACACACCAAAGAAATTACCAACACCCAAATATCACACCTTGGTTCGAAACCCCTTTTTAGGGTCAAAAACCACCCAAATGTAAATTTCCAAAATTTCATGGCCCCATACCATCAAGGTTTGCCACTCCAAAATTTCAAAACTTGAAATTCCACAACCTTAACCAAAAAGGTCTACCAACTTTGTCTTCAGCCTACTATTTTCATTTCCAACGTCATACCACCAAGGTTAGCCACCTATTTCCAACTTTTGGCATTATATCATGAGGTTAGCCGGCAAATTTCCAACATCATACCATCAAAGGTTAGCCACCTATTTCTAACTCTTGGCATCATGCCACGAGTGTTGGCCATCTCTTTCGATTGACTTCCATACCAAAGAGATTTGTCGGTCATCCTGCCCTTATGGAGTTGACTTATATGTCGCAAAGGCCATCAACCCTAGCTATTTTCACCCGTAGTGTTAAAAGTAACATGTCACGAGGGCTCCCCACTCTACTTATGTTTCAACTTCGGGTTTTGACTTATATGTCCCTTTTGGACTGTCAATTCTACTTGTAGCGTTGACTTGCATGTCCTTTTTGACTGTCAACCCTACTTAGTTTCAACTTCTGATTTTGACTTACATGTCCTTTTTTGAGCTATCGATTCCAATCAACTCTACTTGTGGTGTTGGCTTACACGTCCTTTTGGACTATCAATCCATACTTGTGTTTCAACTTCTGGTTTTGACTGACATGTCCTTTTTAGGCTATCAATTCCAGTCAACTCTAGTTGTAGTGTTAGTTTACACGTTCCTTTTGGACTATCAACCCTACTTGTGTTTCAACTTCTGGTTTTGACTTACATGTCCTTTTTGGATTGTCAATCCCATCAATCCCGCTTGTAGTGTTGGCTTACACGTCCTTTTTAGACTGTTAACCCTACTTGTGTTTCAATTTTTGATCTTGAGTTACATATCCTTTTTAGGCTCTCAATTCAAAAGACCAATTCAAATTCAAATTCAAATCTTAACCACAAACCACAAAGGTCAGTCAAACCAAATTCTAACCTTCGGCCAACATACCCCCAAGGGTCGGCCAACATCAACTCCAGCCAATACACCCCCAAGGGTCAACCAACAACAACTATAGCCAATATACCCCCCAAGGGTCGGCCAACATCAACTCAGGCCAATATACCCCCAAGGGTCAGCCAACATCAATTCCGACTAATACACCCCCAAGGGTCGTCCAACATCAACTCAGGCCAATACACCCCCAAGGGTCGGCCAACATTAACTCTGGCTAATACACCCCCAAGGGTCGGCCAACATCAACTCGGCCAACACACCCCCAAGGGTCGGCCAACATCAACTTAACCAACACACCCTCAAGGGTCGGCCAACATCAACTCTGGCCAACACACCGCCAAGGGTCGGCCAACATCAACTCTGGTCAACACACCGCCAAGGGTCGGCCAATATCAACTCTGGTCAACACACCCCCAAGAGTTGGCAAACATCAACTCGGCCAACACACCCCCAAGGGTCGGCCAACAGCAACTCAGGCCAACACACCCCCAAAGGTCGGCCAACACCAACTCTGGCCAACACACCCCCAAGGGTCGGCCAACACCAACTCTGGCCAACACACCCCCCAAGGGTCAGCCAACATCAGCTCAGGCCAGCACACCCCTAAGGGTCATCCAATATCAATCCAGGCCAACACGCCCCCAAGGGTCGGCCAACATCAAACTTCAGACCGACAAACCTCGTAGAGGCAGGTCTACACCAACTTAAGACCAACAAACCTCGTAGAGACAGGTCTACACCAACTCTAAATCGACAAATCTCGCAAAGACAGTTCTACATCAACTTCAGGTTGGCAAATCTTACAGGGATAGGTCCACACCAAACTTCAAACCTTTGGCCATAAAACCACAAAGGTTGGTCAAATATGAATTCTTGGCTTCAAACCACAAAGGTCGGCGAAAATCCAAATTCAAACCTGATTTTTGGCTATAAAACCACAAAGATCAGTCGAGCCTAATCTCTACCATCTACCACAAAATCACAAAGGTCAACCGACTAAGATATAACTCTCCGGTTACAAACCACAAAGGTCAACCAGCTCAAATCCCTATTCTTGACTCCCAAATCATGAGATACAGTCAATTCTGACTATCTAATCCTTGCGGATATGTCATTTGTCCCAACGTGGCAAATACATCACCCAAACTTACAAAATCCAAAAATTCCTAAACCCTTAAAAAGTCTTGGCTACGAAGGTCAATCAATTCAAACCAAATTCCAAATTCTTGGATTCTAAACCAAGAAGGGTAGCCAACTTAAACTTCAAACTTTTGGCCTCCAAACCACGAAGGTCAGCCGAACCCTTGGCTATCAAACCACAACGGTCAGCCATCACAAATTCAAAATCTTTGGCTACAAACCATCCAAGTCTGCCAAACCCCACAAAGTCAAAAAAAAAAGACTACAGACTATCCAGGTCATCCAACCTTAAACTCCAAACTTCAAATTTTCAACATTCTGAACTACGAAAGTCAGCCAACCTGAAACTCCAATTTTCAAATCTTGTGTGTCTCATTGACACAAGTGTTCAAATAAATCCAATGAAGGTAGTGAACTCTACCTCATTCATCAACTCATATCAGGAGCCTGAGACAAGCTCTCGGGGTGGAGACATGCAAATGAAAGAAATGTACATCAAGTGCAAGATTCAACGCCCCCTGGGTCCTCCGTTTTTAAGCTATGCTTCACAAGGTCACCCTGCATAGTCTCAATGGAAGGAAGAGGCTCATGGTAGAGCAAAGTCTGTAAGCCGATAATAAGCAAGGCAATTGACCCAGATTCCACAAAGGGCCACATCCATGCGACATTCAGCCACTCAACTCCGAGGTTTGGAAAGTGTGAAGCTCTTTTGAAGCATGCACTTGATCTAACAGCTCAGGAAAAAGTCTTATCAGTTGAACCTGTGAAGAATGTCCGTTCAGCATACAAGAAAGATCAAACCTTCCAAGCAAAATTGACAAGAGAAATGTTCTAAGCTGTCAGTTATCACACCCTGTCAGACAGCTGAAGACTCGGCCTGTTCAAATTCCTTCCCCTCTAGGGCCTTCTCGCCCAGTAATAGCAGTGAACTGATCGCCTCTGCTGAACCAAAAATAATCAGTAAAGAAGAAACCACAGGCGGCATGTGTACCCTATCAAGTAAATTTTTAGATGCACTAAGGGCACTCCAACCTTAAGGTTAGCTTGGTGGAGCAGGTCAATGCCACTTCCTTGAAGTGGTGTGCGCTCTCGTAAGTTTTTTCCTTGGAGAAATATTCAAACAAAAAAATCACTGCCAAGTCCAGACGTGGTTGGTCGACCAAAATTGGTAGTGTAAACTAAAGGGATGATAGCGTCAGAGATCAGCCCAAAATTTTGATGACATATTGGCGATGACATCACACGATAGGGAAAGCACTGGAGCAATATGCAATGACACTTAGTTCCTTCCCAAGATATTGTCATATCCCAGAAGATGTCCATCCAAGGCGCGAGGTGTTTGCAATCACTTTCGGCAACACTACATGACATGTCACCAAGACTCAGGGATAAAAATATGATAGTGCGAAGGCACATGGGCTGATTGTTATTGTGTTCAACGCATTTCCCCACTATGTCATCAAGACTTGGGGGTGAAAATATCACATTATTAAAGTGTGGAGGCTACTCACCACCGCTTTCAGCAACACTCCTTGAAGTCACCAAGACGTAGGGGTGAAAATATCACATTATGAAAGTGTGATGGCTGCTCGCCACAGCTGTCAGCAATACTCTCTACCATGTCATTGAGACCGGAGAGCAGAAGAACAAATCCAATAATATTCCCCACCATGTCATCAAGACTTACGGGAGCAAAGAAAGTTGCAAAAGGTACAGGCTGCCTACCAACGCCTTTGGCAAGATTTCCTCTCATGTAGCTCTGAATCCGGTCATGAAGGCCTACAAATCATGACAAGACGATGTCAAGATAAAGAAGAGAAATGATGAGGCCGCAAGAGCCCACTGTCCCTGCTATGTCATCAAGACTTGGGTGAAGATGTCACACTATCAAAATGCATGGCGCCATCGCAGTTTACCACATTCTCTGCCACGTCGACAAGACTCGCGAGAATGAAAAAAGTTGTAGGATGCACGGGACGTCCGCCGTCGCCTTCAGCTCCAACAGACACCCGTGGGGGGAATTTGTTGAAGCCAAAAAATTTGATAAAAAAAGAAGAAGAAATGACACAAAAAAGAGGTTGGCCACCACCTCCCTCATATGGGGGGTTTGGACCGGCTAAACTCCTCAAATTAAGGGTTTGGTCCGAATAAACCCCCCATTGGGGAGTTGGACCGGGTAAACTCCCCCATTTGGGGAGTTTGGACCGGATAAACCTCTCTCTCTTGGCATTTGGTCTGGTTAAAACCCTAAGTAGGGTACTTTGTCCCGATTAAACCCCATCCTTGGCATTTGGTCCGGTTAAAACCCTAAGTAGGGTACTTTGGACCAAGTAAACCCCAAGTGGGGGGGGGGGGGGGTTTGATCCAGTTAAAACCCCAAATGGGGTACTTTAGACCAGTTAAACCCCTAAATGGGGTATTTGGTCCGGTTAAAACCCCCTAGTGGGGTATTTGGACCAGTTAAACCCTCCATCCCGCTTAAACCTCTTAGTGAGGCTTTTGGTCCGATTAAAACCTCAATTAAGGCACTTGATCCGAGTAAACCCTTCATTCCATGACTTTGGACCGATTAAAGCCCTAGATTGGCCCCTTTGGACCGGATAAAGGGCATACCTGTGCATAACCGCTCCTAGACTCTATAAATACCCCAGTGGGAGCCCCAAGCGAACAGAGATAGAAGAGAGATCACAGAGAGACAAATCTCTGGAGATTCTTGTGCTTGTGCTTTTAAAGGCCCATCCTTTGGGGGAGTTTGTGCTTGTGTTTGTACTCACAGTGAGGGCATGTTATAAAACTTCCTTCCATGAGTTTGCACATATAATGATCCTTGTGATCCTTGTGATTTATGTAATTTCTTTGGAGAAAATGATATTATCCCTTAACTTCCAATTTTTGTAAAAAGGCCTTTATAAGCCTTGCAATTGTGCAAAAATCTGGGATGCATATGGAAAATGTATATAAGTCTTGTTCATCTGTAGAAAGGGTCTTGTAAAATTAGAGAATTTGTCGAAAGAGGGCACTCATCGAAGAACAGAAACAAGGAAGACAGACAGAAGGCCGAAGACACACTCGAGTGCTTTTGTGTTTTGTGTTTGGAAGGCATGTGCCTTGTGCTTTGTGCCTCCACTAGGGAGGGTGTGCACCCAACAAGGGTATGTTGCACATATACCCTTGGGTTTGCATATATGCCCTTGTTAGTTGTGCCTTATGTAATCCATTGGTCTGCATAGATGCACTTGTGGCCATACCCCATACGCCATTCCTTGGAGAGGGATTATAAGAAATTTTTCTTCCAGAGGACTCCGCCCCCACCCCCCACCCCTGAAAATCCCCCGCAAAGGGCGCTGCCCCCTTGACTCCCGTGACTTGACCGGCCAAGACGATCCCTGACATTGCACTAACGGACGCACGAAGCTGGACCACAACCTATGAGAGCTCAAGAAAGAGAAAGAATCTCCCGAGAATCTTTGACATGTGCGCCTCCATCAAGGCGTGACTTGTGTCTCATGCCAAAATTACACAAATACCCATGTGTTGTTCAAAAATTATCAAGATACCTCTAAACCTCCCAGAAATTACAAAAATACCCTTGGAGTTCAGAAATTACCAAAACATCCCCAGAGTCCAGAAATTATCAAAATACCCCCGAGCTTCCAAGAAAACCGTGAAGAAACCCTGGCCCGTCCAAAGATTGCATAAAAACCCTGAACTTTGCAGAAATTGCACAAAGCCCCTGTTCTATCCCAAAGTTCCCAAAATACCTCATGCCTGCTGCACGACTCAGTGGAGCGAGTCCATGTCACTTCCCTCAAACGGTGTGCACTCTCTTGAACTCTGCTTAAAGCTGACTAGAAACTGTCAAACCCAAGAACCCTGATACTCAGGGAAATTACACGAATACTCCTGCTGGCAGGGAAATTGCAAACAAACCCCGAAAGGTCAATAAATGGCAGATAAGTCCAGGAAAATCTCAAAATTGCGAATAAACCCAAGAAGGCCAATAAATGGACGATAAGCCCAGGAAAATCCTGAAGTTGCAAATAAATCTTGGGAAGTCAAGTAATGACATATATGTCCAGGGAAATCCAAAAAATTGTAGAAATGTCCCGAAAAGGTAAAAAATCGTAGAAATACCTCAGAAGGGTCTAAAATCGCAATAATATCCCGAAAGGGTCAGAAACTGCAGAAATACTCAGGAATGGTCAAAAACTGCAGCAATACCCAAGAAGGGTATAAAATCGCAGAAATATCCCAAAAAAGTCAAAAAATGCAGAAATACCCAGGAATGGTCAAAACTGTAGAAATACCCAGAAAAGGTCCAAACTTGCAGAAGTACCCACAAAAGGGTCAGAAAATTACAAACATACCCAGACATGTCAAAAAATGACAAAAATACCTTGGGAAGTCAAAGTGATAGAAATGCTCAGGAATGTCAAGAAATGACAGAAATACCTTAGGAAGTCAACAAATGACAGGAATGCCTAGAAAAAACAACACATGACATAAGCACCCTTGGAAGTCAATGAATGACAGAAATGCCGAGAAAAGTCAACAAATGACAAAAAGGCTCTGGAACGCCAAGAAAATGACATGAATGACCTAGAAAGTCACAAAATGACAAGACTATCCCAAAAGGATCCAAAATTATAGAAACACCCAGAAAGGGTCAAAAATTACAGATGTACCCAAGATAGGTCCGACAATTTCAATGGCCAGATCTAGATCAAATGCAAATTCAATGGTCCGATCATGGTCGGGAGTAAATCAAGCCATTCGATTGAGGACAAAAGCAAATCCAACAGCTCACTAAAGGCTAGAAGCAAATCCAACAGCCTAATGGTGACCAAAAGCAAATTCAACAGTTTGATCATCTACGGAAGCAATACAAAATCCAAATGTAAGCAGAAGCCTACTCCATGATCAGATGACGATCAGATGTAAACCTAAAGACCCGATTATATAATTGGGACCAAATGTAAAGGTCTCAAAAGATCAATTGTAATCCAAACTCTATGTGTTCAATGAATGAACATCTTTGAATTTTTTGCAAGAGTATGAATCTCTAATGGACAATCATCAAGATCGTATCCATTAGACAAAATTCACAATATCACAACGGATATTGTAAAGGCTAAAGGTGTTCTTTGACAGTTAATCAAGGGTATTCGGATTTATACTGGTGTAAATAAACGCCGACTGTGGTCAGTGGGAAAATGTCCCGTACCCGAATCCTAAATCATCTGATAAACTAAATACACGGAATAAGCAATGCACACGCTATCCAAATAGCTAACCAATGTGCATCAATGTTCAACAAACTGAACATCATTATATATAATTCTTTTGATATTTTCCATGTTAAACATTACCATACAAGGGCTTGGACCCATGCTAAGAAAACCATGTCCAAGTACCATGTCCCACTGTCAAGATACCATGCCAATCAGTTGCATGCACCGAAAATGGACACCAAAATCATCCACACAGGTTTTCAGAGGTAGCTCCCATGGAAGGATGCATCTTGGATAACAATGTCTGAAAAGCTAAAGCAACTGTACTTTCTTGGATGTTAATGCTCAAGGCTTCCATGACCACTTGTTTCCTTCTGCCCACTTGGTTTCCTTCTATGATGCAAGGAAGATTGCAGATGCATTCTTTAGAATCTTTCATCTCCCACGAGACTCATATGGCAGAGTGAATTTCTTAAAAATCATCACCATCAAAGACTTAACCCATTTATTTTGGGGTCAGCTACATGAATCATATCCTGCCATTTGAATTTATCTAATACCATAATTGTAGTTAAACATAGGGAGGTCAAGCCCTTTCTTTCTCTGTCCAAGCATCTCATGTTAGGCTTTCCCCAAGTTCTTTTACCCTCCTCCATTCAAATTTGGTTACACCTTCTAACCGGCTCCAAACTCAAATGGTCACATGACCAAACAATCTAAAGCCTATTTTCCCCAAGCTTAGTGTTAATAGGAGCTACATCTAAGTGTCCACATATATGTTCACTCAGAATCTTATCCTTTCTAGTCATTCGACACATCCATCTCAATGTCTTCATCTCTACTAACAGATAATTTTTATATGTGCCCTTTCCTCACAGCCCAATGCTCAGTCTTATACAACATAGTAGGTCTTGCAGTAATTCTATAGAACTTTCCTTCGACTTTTAAAGAAACTTGTCAATGACAGAGGAGAGAACCCTTGATGATCCACTTCACCCAACCTGCCATAACCCTATGCACTACATCCTCTTGCTCCTTTCTCAAGTAACATAACTTAAATATTGGAAGCTGCTACTTTTAGGAATAATTTGGCTATCGATAGTAACCAAATCCTCTCATTCTATGCTGGTGTTATTTTTTTTCAAAATGGGTGGTACCACAATTGTATTAAAAATAAAAGAGCGCTGTACAAGTATTGTCAAAGTGCTACCAAAAAATCCCTATACGGCCAAAAAAACAACCCACACCAAGATGGTGTGAGGCACTCTAACCCCCCAACAAAATGACAATGGAAGAGTTTTTAGAGTTCACATTACAGAAGAGCTCCGCCCACTCTCACTCTATTTTTTTTTTAAAGTGGGTGGTACCACTGTTGTATTAAATGAACACACTCTCATTCTCTTACAAATAAAAAAGACCAAACTTTCCACCGCTCTCACTTCCCCTCTAAAAATTCTGTTTCTTTCTCCCCATATAGCCCACAGTGTGGCATGAAGGATAAGCCACCAAGTGAGTCTATCTCCTCTCAAAATCCAGCTTCTGCCCCATTGCCCAATCAGCCGATACACATTCCTATGCAAAATGATGGTACCATGTGTCCTGCTCGCCATCTCTCCCCATACATCTTGTGAGCTGAGCACTGTGCAAAGAGGTGATTCAAGGTTTCATCCTCCCCTTCACACAAAGAACACAAGGTGGGTAGATTTTGCAGAAAGGGAGCAAGCCCATCTCGGGTCGGCAGCCTACTATGGGAGATCTGCCGAATCAAAATCTGTACCTTCAATGGAGTCCTAGGTGTCCAGATTTGTGGGGAGAGGCGATGGCACACTCCTCCATCTGAAATGAAGACGTAAGGTGACCTAACTGAGAAATAGCTCTCCTTCTCCCACCTCCACTGATCCTCTCTGCTTAGCTGTGGAGCATAATCAAGAAAGAAGCATAGGAGACCCTCTACCTGATCCATCTCCTCTAGCTTGAGATTCCTCCTAAAAGACGGAGTCTAGATACCTCCTGACAATTGGAAATCAAAGGACTGAGAGACTGATGCCAATGGTGCTGCTGAAACTGCATAGAGTCTCGGGAAGAATGCCTCCAGAGTAAAATCCCCACACCACCTGTCCTTCCAAAATAGAAATTACACTCCACCACCCAGTCGGATCCTGACACTTGAGATATATGCTGGTGTTATTAAAATGACAGATGCAAGGAAAGAACACGTACAAAAATTATCTGTAGTAGAAATGAGGACGCTAAGTTGGATATGTAAAAAGACTAAAAATGATAAGATTCAGAATGAATTTCTCAAAAATGTCAATGCATTTTTGGCTTACTGAACAAAGATCATGAAACATTAAGAAACCAAGATTTATCACCTGCAAAACACGTTAAAACAAGAAGGCTGGTTCAGCCTGTTCTGGTCTGGACCAGCCTGGTTCAGCCAATTCTGAACTCAAACAGAAAATTTAAAAAGTGGTCCTCTTTAGTAGGGTCCAATATGCAAATGGCTTTTCATAGAGGGTTATTTTATATTATAATATTCACACTCTTTATACCAGGTTTGAGGTTTCCTTCTTAGTCCCAACCCTCTTCACTGCAGCTGCGACCAGCTATGCAGCCACCAATGCCCATGAGCACAGTGTCATTGGCAGCTTTGCCAGCTTGTAACTTGGGTAAGTTTTGGCCCCACCACATCCCCGGTGCAGGTAGTTTAGCTACTAATGCCGCCAGTCGGAGGCCCAGAGCTCACCAGGAAAGTTGCAGGTGAGTTGTTTATTAGTAGCTCACCAGTCATTGGCAGCTTTGCCAGCATGTAACTTTGGGTAAGTTTTGGCCCCACCTCATCCCCAGTGCAGGTAGTGTAGCTACTAATGCAGCCAGTCGGAGGCCCAAAACTCACCAAGAAAGTTGCAGGTGAGTTGTTTGTTGTTGGTGACATTTTCTGGATATTCCCAGTTTGGCATCAGAACAGCCCTGTCCAGCATCATACTCTCAAAATTCTCCCCTGCTTCCAGACTCATTCTCTCAAAGACGTTTTTGTTTCTCTGTTTCTAGAGATTATAGTAAAAGCATGGGACATCAAACATGTGCACATAGACTTGATAAGGTGGAATCCCACAGGTTACATGCTAAAGATTCTTGCAAATTTCTTCTTGGGGTTCATTTGATTTTCCCTGATATTATTTTCAAGAAGGTCTGAAAGGATTCCTCAGTGTTGATTTGCTTCAAAATGTCTAGATCTCAAGCACACTTGATGGCAAATACATTTAACACAAGTTCACAAAAATAACAAATTACAATGGGTTTCCACCTCCATATCACAAACTAGGCACACCTTCTCAACCAGCAGCTCTTTTATCTTAGAAACTGTGACATGTATTTTCTTCCCAATCTTCTGTAAAAAAAAGACTTTACTTTGAGAGGAGAGGAGACTCTTTAGTTCCCTTCTCAATACTTGATCCTGTTTTGGCATCTGTCAAGGGCCCTAAAGAGGATTTCACTGCAAACTTATCACCAATTGCTTCTCCTTGATAAACCACATTTCTAGCCCACTTAAACTTTACAGATGCTCCACTACCTGTGGCGCTCCTTTTGTTTTAGGAAACCTCTGAATGCCAGCAACAAATCACTGAATCATTCTGCATTTGCAGGCAATCTACTACCTTAGCCTTACTACCTGCAAGTACAACTAACCAAATTTTTACAAAGACATTGTACCAACACCAATTTGACAATTTGCTGTAGTTCGTGATGTATATATATTGATCCTATAGATCAAGGATATTTAAGCAAAAAAATAAATTTCTAAAAGCAGGCCTTCCTAGGTAATTTGCCTTTTTTCATCAAAATCATAAGAAAGCAGGCCATTGTCTTTGTCACCCTAACAAAAATAGGTAAGATCAATATCTAGTTAGTTCACCGCAAATTCCTAGTTGAAGCATACCTGGGTCTCTGAGGTGTGAGGAGCACAGCACCAACCCCCAACCTGCCCAAAACACAACACACATACACCCATGCCAAACTATTGATTGAAGAGTATCCATGTCCCTGAGTTTTGGTTTGGGGGGAGAGGGGTGAGCGGAAGAGTATACAATTCTGAGTGATCAAGCAAACATCCTAACAACTGACAACAGTTTACCATAAACTACAGACTGGAACATCAGAGTATCGACAAAATTGCATATGCTCATCTTTGCTACTTGCAGTGAATTACGTAGTGCAATTTACAATGATGTAATTCCTTATGATGCTGCCTTTTGGTCAGGAGGCTTCACTTATATGTTTTTAGATTTTCCTTAATAAATTGTGACCCAATAACCATCATCTGAAAATTCGCAGCAAATCAGTGCAGCAATATGTGGGCATGCGGATTACAATAAACCATTGTACAGTTATAATAATCCAACAGGAACATGCCATCAAGTAGCATGGTAGTGATTTGAAGTTCTACTCGATAAGGGAGCAAATAACAACACCATTCAGAATTGATTTAATCAAAACGTCAGCCCAGCGCTACGAAGCTGCTGCCACCAAGGGTTTGGGGAGGGACAATTGTACACAGCCTTACCTTTGCTTTTGCAAAGAGGCTGTTTCCAGTATTTCACCTTTGTAGATCAGAAATATTAAACCAGAACACATTCCACGATATCAAAAGAGTCCTATGAATCAGTTGAGCAGAAATTGATGTTTGTATGCCAACACGAAGTAACAACTGTTAATCTGCACCTAGAAGATAATCTTTCATGTTTGGTCACAAGTAGTATCCATTGGTAACAAATTAACAAACAGTATGATTTAATATAACAGATGGAAGAAGTAGGAATTACAAGATACAGACTGCTGCTGAACAAGTACCACCCTAATCCTCGGAAAGGGATCATACCAGAGAAACCCCACTGTGTTCGAAGAAAAAGAAAAACTGAATTAAGACCTTTGCGACCTGAGTTTGTCCACGTCTATACTGCCTTTCACCTGAAAAGAACCACTAGAGTACAACGAATTTTCCATGATTGAGAGATTGATCACAGTTCAAACTCATCGTCCAGCTTCAAAGCCTCTGTTGCAGCCTCCTCCTCGTCGTCGTCAATCACAAAATATGGGTTATGCACCTCGGGCCTAAACTTGTAGCCTGTGAACACGTAGAACGCAAGAGTTGCCAGCTCTCCAGCGACCACGCTGGTCCACAGGTAACGATATGAGGTGATGGTGGTGAACGCATACACCACAACCCTGGTGAAGTAGATGTAGCATATGACAACAATGTAGTACTGACGGAACAATGTGAGCTTCATGAGGTTTACGGCAGCTTTCCCGTCAGTACGCGCTGCCTCCCTCAGGTTCTTGATCGACCAGACGATGGGGAAGAGCACGGCACAGCAGCATATGACGTCCACCAGCAGGAAGACCTGCTTCCAGGTGACCCAATCGCGAGCATAGGGCCCGCTCTCGTCGATGACAACCTGCGCTATGTTGGCCACCACCTGGAGGGGGATAACGATCATGAGCACCTTCTTCTCCTTGGCCTGCAGGTAGGGCTTGAGGAAAGACCACCCCGTGCCGATGAGCACGATGAGCGTGAAGAGGGTAATCCCCTTGAGGAAGCTGAAGATGTAGAACAGAACATCCCAGCCATGGGCGCTGCCGGTGCGCTTGATGTAGGACTTGTCCTCGGCCTCACAAAGGAGGTTGAGGGCTTTGAGCACAAGCACCGCGAGCATGAAGTAGTGGATCCGGAACGCCGTGGTCCGCTTCCGGTAGAGGACAACGACCCAGACGCCGGCGAGGGCGGCGTACACCAGGAAGAAGAGGAAGAAGGCCCGCGGAAGTACGGCGGCCCCCGCCGACAGGTAGTCCCGGACGCCGGTGCGGGGGTCCTTGTTGTACATGGCGGAGAGAACGTCCATGGAGACCTGGACCTGCGGCAGGCAGTTGGCGAACACGAGGGTAAACTGCCCCGGGTCGCCCTCGGCGAAGACGATGCCGAAGGAGTCCGCGGGCGGGGGGACGGCGGCGCCGGCGGAGGGATGCCGGGGGAGGCGGTCGAAGGTGAAGACGGTCTTGACGAGCTGGGACTGGAGGGCGCAGGCGATGTCCATGTCCTGGATCTGCTGGAGGACGTGGATCCAGGCGTCCCGGGTGCTCAGGAAGAAGCCGAGCTGCGACAGATCAAGGTCGGGGGTGGGGTTGGAGAAGCCGATCCTGGAGACGTTGAGCTCCACCACCCCGTTGTGGGTGAACCCGAACTCGTCGAAAGGGATGATCGACCTCGCGTCCGAGCGGATCTCCGATAGCCGGATCTCGGCGGCGGCCGGCCGGATCGAGGCAACGAAGACGACGACGAAGAGGAAGAGAAGCGCCTCTGCAACAGCGGGGAGGCCATGGAGACGGCCAGCAGGTCCCGAGAGGAACGAGATCGCCATGGCGGACGGAATCAGCGCGGATGGGGGGACCTGGAGAACAACGGGGATTCGAGCCCTCCTCCTCCTTCGCCCCCTTCCCCTGCTCCTCGCCTCTGGGATATCCGCCGCGCTCCCCGGAGGCCGCCCCCCCCCCCCCTCACACCTCGCACAGATCGGAATTCGCCGGTTAGGAAGCTTGGGTTCCCAGGATTTGATCTCAGAACTGCTACGTCTGGGGATCCGAGAAGGAAGAAATGAAAATCTAGCTTCCCCAGTTCCCCGACTGCGCGCTCTCTCTCTCTCTCCTGGTGGGTTTCCTTCCGCCGACAACTTCTTCTTGGCGGATACGTTGGTGTCCGGAATTACAAATATACCATTCTGAGATTGTACACATCTTTAATCTCCAAAGTGCAACCTCAGCATGTTCGGCGCACTACGCAGCAAATAACCGAGCGCCACGTTGCTTTTGCGGAATTGTGGCAATTTTCTATTGCTCAGCAATCGTGCGTGCCTTTGTCAGCCTCTTCTTCCTCCATTTGCTTCTCAGTCGTGGAATCGACGTTTCGGGGAAGTCGGGGGATTTGTTAATCCTAGGTCAACTATTTGGGGATTCGCCCTACCGCTTCAAAGTCAAACTCCGAGTGGGTGTTCCACCTCGCGTTAAATTGAAGGCATCCACGGGGTTCAGATCGTGCAAGTTGGTCTCCTCGAGTCGAATATGTTCAAGGTTGGGATCAAATTATATGGACATGTTATGTGATTAGACACGTGATCAATACTATGGATTATTGCCGGGTATATCAAGGTCATCGGTTGTCAATTTAAAGATGTTCGAGTATGATTTTGACTGTTGGTCACAAGCCCGATCGTGCAACTCTTGAGGTGCTTCGATGTAATCCTATGTGTTGGTTACATACCCGATCATGCAGTCCAATCACATAATTCTACGTCTTTATGATTTAGAAACTTTTTTAATTATAATTTTATATATTTATTTAAATTTTAAAATAAGCAAAACCTTGATGAAGACTTTTCAAGATTGCCAAGGAGGACTACCCCGCCGTGATCACTTGTATATGTTGAAAGTTTAGATCGTGTTTAGAAACGTGATTGGGATAAATTCTTATCATTGAAATCCCTTGACAACTCAACTGTATTTTCAAACATGATTCGCCGGCCCTAACTTGCATGCGAAGGTGATTCTTGCGGGAGAGAGAGTAACCTCTACTACTTCCACAATTGCGGTGTGGATTTCTCAGGGCCACCCTTCCTCATTTTAACTCCCCAGTTGTCTCTTTTTACAAGGTATGCCACCATTTAAAATACCCACAGCTCTCGAGCCCTTATTCCCCCCTTTCCCCCCCATCTCCCTACAGCAACCCTAGCCCCCCATCATAGCTCCTCCAGGCCAGTGTCGACGCCTCCCCTTGCCTGTGGACGCCATTGCTTCCTCCTCCTATGGTTATGAGAAGTGCTGGCACAGATGCGTTGACTAGTTCCGAGAAGAGCCCCTTTAGGCCACAGGCTCCTCGACCCAGACGGCAGTGCCAGCACGCCCTCATCCGAGACATCCAGCACTAGCTCTAATACTAGCTCTGTCGCCTCCTTCCTGTAGTGGGCGGATTGCAAAATGGAATTCCATCTTTTGACCCCAACTTCCCCCCATCACTTATGTTGCCGTTGCATCCAATCGCCATTACCGAAGCTGTTGCTGCTATTGTCGTCGGCTACTACTATTGTTGCCTCTGGTGGCCATCTCTGGAGTTGTTGCTACTACTGTCGCCGGTTGATGAGCTCCCTCTGATCTCCCTTGTCGAAGTTGGCTATTGCCACCGGGGCTACTACTTACTACTGAGAGAAGGGAGAGAGAATAGAGATGCACTAATCATGCGATTGTGAATGAACATTGAACTATCGTGAGAATAGTAAACACCGTTCATTCCCAATCACTATTCATCTAAGAGAAGAGAGAAGGAGGGGCAGAACAGTCTTTTGATCCCAACAACTAGGAGAGCCCACCTCCGAATTTGAGAAGGTGAGAAAAGATGAGCAAGCGTGATTGGGATTTTTTTCAAAATCCCACCGTTGTCGGTTACCGTGTGGACGAGACGATTGTGAGAAATCTCTCTTTTCTTGTAAGTGTTACCAAACGTAGCCCTAGGTAGCCATAGTTTTTAACGAGACATTTGACAAAGTTAGCCGTTTTATCTGACATTTGAATGAGGTTCTCTTTTAGAATATGTTTGATTCAATACTCAATCTCTAGAGCATTTTTCATTGACCAGAGTGTTGACTACAGTGGCATTAGCAAAAGAACATTTCACCTCTTCCACCTTGAAATGTAGAGAGAGAACTAAAGGCTGCAAATATATGGTCACTTTTCTAATTTAAGATATTTGTATATAGTAAGAGTTCAATTTGAAACCTGAAAGCATGAAAAAATAGTGATAAATATTATGATTTTTAGACATAAATTATTGTTAAAAATTATATATTTATCATTTTTATATGCTAAAAAGTGTCCCCTTTGTCTCATACTATATCTTTGAGATTTGTTTGACGGAGAAAAATAGCTGACCGCTCCGAAGAAACTTACAACCACTAGATCGAGCGTCATAAGAAGCTCCAGGAGTGATCCCAGGGGCAACCCTCCGATGTTTAACTCAATAATGAGTGAGAGATCATAGAGAAAGCTATAGTAAGGGGAAGAAATGAGTCTAGAGTAAATGCAATGTCACTCGGCGATGTAAAGAGTACTCGGAGAGATGGAGAGTTCTCGGAGACAGAGCTAGGGAGAACCAGATGGATACTCCCTCTCTGTACGGCCTACCTTCTACGCTGTTGGAGTCTCTCCCTCTGTGTATTCGCCTGCATATGTGTATGTCTGTGTATTTCTCTGTCCCTTTCTCTCCCCTTTTTTTCTTTTCCTCCGTACATCCATATGGGGGCCTACTTATACCTGTTGGTGAGATATCATCCATTTTCTGACTTAGTGATGGCGTGGTTAGTGGAGTGGTGTCCTGCTTGATCGTGGAGATCTTCCGCTGCCCACTCGTCCGCTCTCTGGGGACGTGGTGGTTATCTCGGTAGTGTGGGTGCGACCCGATGCTCATCGGGGTAAGTCCCAGAATGGCTGAGCCAATGTTCGTCTGTTGACAAGTTTTACAGCGTCTGGAATGCACGAATACAGAGATCTTACCCGTGAGCTGGCCACGCCTTCGATGGGCTTCAACTAGGCCACGTTTTGGGGCAACTGGTCAGCTGAAGAGGGCCGCTACGGGCTGGACTACTTTGCACCATAACGGGCCTGGCGTTATTAGGTCGCGCTAGACCTGGCATGTTTTTCCCTCCTCACATGTATTTATATTTACACATGTATCATTCAAAATGTCAATATTAGACGAAGAGGTGTTGATACGTGTACAAATATCAATATAGAACTTATAAGTTTATAATTTTGATCTAATAAGAATTTATATGCAAAAATTCCATTATCATAATGACTCTTCTCTTCAACTTCTTTTCATAAAATCTTTATTGATAATGACTAAAATTAAAGGATAAGAAGATCTAACTCCATACCAATTTTGTGATATTGATCATTTGATTATCAACTCTGAAAAGGCATCATAGGATTGATTTTGTCAATTCAAAAAATGTCGGAATGGAGTTTACATTTCACGCCCATCGTTGGCTTCAATATGATATGTCATCTTATGATTAATTTGTGACATGGGAATCTCAAAAAAGGTGGAAATGTTTAATCATCCATACTTGTTCACGTTGATTAGTGAGGAGGGAGAAACCCCGCCTGGGTCTATCAAGGCCCAATAATGACTGGTGGAAGATCCAGTCCTATGTCTCGTACACGTGGCCACCCACAAATTATGTAGCGTAGGATCAGGAAGCCATTATCGCAATAATGGCAGAAATTATCCCGAAGAATAGTGGGCGTCGAGCAGTGATCCACGTCCCACACCTCCTATAAGGTGGAAGCTCGGGACAACTCACGACGCCACGATCCATGACAACCATAACTCCAGTAAGTCAAAAGATGGGGTGACAGAATGTACTCAAGGGGGGGGAGACCATGTAAGAAGTACCATGGCTATCTACCAGGGGAAGCGCTCTAAGCCCACAACACCCCTTCCTCCACTTTTCTACTTGAACACTCCCCTCTCCTTCCGAGCACTTGTCTCACTTAAGCATAAGAGGATTGTCCCTTGGGATCACACCCGAAGCTCATTCTGACGTCTTTCCCTTTATTCGCAGGCTTTCCTCTCGAAGAGTACTTTCCTCTTTTCCCCAACAAACAAATCTCATAGGTGTAGTGCGCGGTTCGGAGAACCAGCTTTTGATCTCTACACTTCTTGGTGTCATATGTGGGAATCAAACGGAAAGCCATGGCCCCTCGAGGGAATTACCGCAACGTGAGCAACTGCCGGAGTGAGGTTGTCACCCGAAGGGCATCCCAAGATGGCCCAGAGGGTGACTGCGATTCTCATGGGGCTTGTCAGTAGCCTCCAGTAGACCCTGCGACCGAGGAGTTGGCCGCGATGTGGGAGCAGCTCCAATTCCTCACAGAGGCCTATCAGCTCCAATTCTTGGCGACAACTCCTCCACCCAACAGGAAAAGTAAGTGGATAGCCTAGTCCACCGTGAACAGGCACCGTCGGTGGCTTCTGTCGCACGCACAACGCACTTTCAGGATGAGTCTCTTCATTGCCCAGGAAGTCCATTCCATTCCAACCCTGGGATGGCGAGGTGACTTCAGTGGTATGACGACGTCGATCATATGCGAGTTAGAGGGAAAGAAGCACTACCTATACAAAATTATCCAGGTGGCCAAGATGAAGGACTTGGTCGATTATGAGGTCGACTTTCAGGCCGCCTTCACACAGGAAATCTGGAAGTGCTGATACCCTAGAAGTTGTATGTCACGGCCCGAGATCCAAGTACTGGAAAGTAACTGGTGCAACCCAAATCTTGACCGGCTACTCATGAGTCACAGAGCTCATAAGGGTTAGATTGTGGATGTGGGTGTACACAAGAATCTAAAATATCTGTAGGAATTAAAGTGCTGAATTTAAAATATAATAATTAACATAATTAAATAATTAACAATCCATAGTCCAAATATAGTACGATAGAAAATAAAGTACCTAGTCAAAGGTCATACCCTGGTTTTGGTAGGCTGGTGACTAAGAAGCACCTCTTGCACCGCGCTGAGTGCCCGAACCTCCACCTGAAAGAAAAAGGGGTAAGTCTCATCTCACCGGCTTAGTAGGGGTCCCGCGGATCCCCATAGCGCAACGACAAGCAACGATAGCAAGTAACAATGATAGCAACAGCGGGTAACAAGCGGAAAGGAAGGCAAGCACAACTAAACTACTCACAAACCACGCAACACCTCAAACTCTGAGAAAACCACACTACTCGGTGAGTCACCCACACACACACAAAATACCTCGACCACTATGGTCGAAAGAACCCTGACCTCACTGTTGGGAGAAGCCTCGGTCTTAATCATTAAAGAACCATGACACCTCTATCGTGCAGTCCCGTCCTCGCTGATGGAGGTCATAGTCCAAACTACACGGTCTGGGGGCAAAGTTACGATCTGGCTATCGCGAACACCACTCTATCTACAGGTGAAACCACGACGACTCTGTCGAGAACTCTCGACCTCTACATTGAGAAAGTCACACATAAGTCACCCGGTGAACCACGACCTTACTGTCGGGAAACCAAAACCTCGAGTCGGGAGAGTCATGTCTCATGCGACAAAAGAACATGCCCATTAGAAGTAAGGCCGGATGCATCCACTGACAACTTAATCTGCAACCTCAGGTGTCACCCACTCGTCTCAACACGGCAACTGTGACACCGAGTAATAGTAACCACATAACAATGACTAGTTGGGTCGTGCTCGTTAGCACGCATCCACGTACAACCCCTAACCACGTGTGCACACACAGACTATCTGCTCTAACTCAGGTCCTCTAGCCGATTTCCCCCCCAGCAGGATTCGAGCTATAAAGGCAAAGTGCCCTACAGAAACTAGCTTAAAAACTGTCTCTCTAGGTCTAACTCTCTACCACTCCCAGATGGGTTGGCATGGCGGAGCTAGGAATATTTGGAAGGGGGGGCAAAATAAAACTAATATAATAAAAATCATTCATTTTCATTCAAGTAGAAGATATTTTACAAGTGAGTTGTCCACGACGGGTCTTCATATTCTGAAAGCGTTTCATTATTGCCTCATTGTCAATGCTCTCGAATATCTCTTTCTCAATATATGTCACTAAATTATCATTCATCCATTGATCACCCATTATATTGCGCAATCGATTCTTCACAATTCTCATTACTGAAAATGCTCTCTCCACGGTGGCTGTAGCAACTGGTAAAGTCAATGCTAATGTCAACAACAAATAAACTAATGGATAGATAATATCTTTTCTCTTTTCAACCATCCTTTCAGTAAGTTCTACAATTCCAACCAATTGAGTAAAATCATCATCAGATCGCATGTCAATTATATAAATCTCTAACTGGTTATCAAGTGCTTGTAATTGTTAGTGTTGGTGTGCTATAGGCCAATTTCGGGTCGGGTAGGCCCAATAGTTGTACGATCTTGTTCATTAATAAAGTGGTGTTTGAGCGTAAATATGCGATTGTGTTACTTGTCCCTAGGATATGTGGTTGTAAAGTCAGCTCGAGATGAGATCTCGAACATTAGAGTTACTTTACATAAACACATACCTTAAACTGTTCCTGGTTGGAGGGTAATCGCTCGGGGACTTTGATTACCTATTAAACCAGTACACATGATGTGTCAGTGACCAGTCTCATGGTCATTGGTGCGGGGCACCAACACATATGTGTAGGTGTATGTCCTTGGAGGATGTGCACTGAACTGATCCGCTATTGGATCTTCAGATAGTTGATTATACCTAATGTCAACTGAAGATCCAACGGTCACAGTAGCATCGTTGGTTCTTTGACTTGAGACATTGATCGGATCTTACACGAGGACTAGAATGGTTTAATTGCTTAGCTAAGTGACTTTAACCATAAGTCATGAGTTGCCGAGTCATTAACCACTCCAGGATACGTGTGAAGATCATCAATGGTCAAGAGGGGATCGCTCACTGTCGGGTATATATCAGACAGTTAATGGGTCATGACATTGACACTTCGTTAAATCCCTGGCCAGGGTCGTGTGAGTTCGTTTAGAACGGACGTCATACACTTTAAAGAGGTCATAGTCAAATGGGACGATCATGGGGTTTGACAGAAACCATACCCTCGATCGTACCAGACTCATAGAAGGAGTGAGGGATTATATCGATGCGGTAACTGTGGACTTACAGGTACCAGACAGGCTGGTTTAAACCCGGCGTCCCTTAGGATCACGCGGATTTGCTTGACCCAACGTGATCGAAGGTTCGGAATGAATTAAACTTTTATTCAGCTCTTGTAGAAGCGAATAATACGTTTAATTTACTTCTAATTAGGAATTAGAAGTTAATGGGCCTTAAACTAGAGTGACTAAGGGCCTAGAGGATCACACACAATGGATTTTTGGGTGACGGATTATTATTATACAAATGTATGTATTATTTCCATTTAATTCCTTTTGGAAAGGAGTGTAAACGGAGTTTAATACATATGTATAATATGAGATAGGACATATATACAGTTTCGGTCTTTTGGAACCCTTTTCTAATAAGCCTAAACTCTATATATAGCATCCTACGTGAGTTCATTTGAACTATTCTTCTTCTCTTCCAACCTCGTAAGCTTAAGCAAGCACATAAGCTTAAGAGAGGAGGATTAGCCTCCCCCCTTTCTCCTCCTTGCTCTCTCTCTCTCCAGAAGGTGATAGAGTCGGGGAAAGTTGTGCCGGGGAGGTACCGTCGCTGCGCAAGGATCCGTGTGGATCTGCTCTAGAGGCCGTACAGCTGTGCGGCTCGGTTTCTCTGCATCGGGCTTAGCGGACGGCGTCGTTCCGCGCAAGGTGAAACACGCAACCCGTAATTAGGGTCTTAGAAACACCGATTAGAGCACAGATTAAGCTTTCCATAACACCGGGATCGAACAAATGAAATTTTTGTTATCCGCTGCGTCGCCCGTAGGTGCTGTGCGAAACCTTACAGTAATTGCACAGAAGAGAACTCATTTGGATAGAACTCAGCAAATTTGATTAACCTTTCTTTATTATAGGCTGCAACTGATCTTTCTGGATTCAAGCATGATAGACAGAGTAATAGCTCGGTATTTACTTCAGTGAATCGACTATTAAGCTCTTGGAGTTGCATATCTAAAACTGAATAAAATAACTCAACACGATAGTGATGCAAATTTGTAATTTGTTAAGCTCTTCATCTTGAACGTCCTCGGGGCATAAAAATATCATCCATATTAGGAATGCCAATCTCATATTTTGCACAAAAAGGTGAAACCTCTAACAAATGAGAATCTCACCCATCATTTCTCATTGGTTGCATCCATTGTTTTGAGATGCCAACTAACTTCATAACATTATCAATATCTTGATCTTTCCGTTGCAGTGCTTGTGATAGCTCATTTGTTATTCCTAAGATCATTTTCATTAAATGGAGATTAAACACAAAATCATAAGTCTTAATTGACTCTAATAGCATATATGCTTCAGCCCTTTGCTCTGAATTTGAACCATCTTCCATCATAGTCTCAACCACATCAAGTATAGATGCAAACATACAGATCAAATTAACCAATGCATTATAATGAGAATCCCAACGAGTATCCCCTGCTCTTTTTAAGCTTCTCTCTTGATTTAAACCTCTCCCACTTTCAAGTTCACCAATTTCAAGAGCTTTAGTAATTTATGTAGCTTGTTTTTCACGAAGTTGATCATACCGCTTACATGAAGCTCCAGCAACATTGAATAACATAGCAACCAAATTGAAAAACAGAGCAATTTTTACATGAGATTTAGCAACTGCAACTATTGCTAATTGAAGCTGATGTGCAAAATAATGGATGTAATAAGCACATTCATTCTCTCTCATAATAAGTGTTTTAAGCCCATTCAACTCACCACGCATATTACTTGCTCCATCATACCCTTGACCACGTATTCTTGATATAGTTAATCCATGTTTGGATAACAATAACTCAATGCCTTCCTTTAGTGTTTGAGCTGTAGTATTTAGAAGATGTACAATGCCAAGAAAATATTCTACCACATGTCCACTTTTGTCCATATATCACAAAGTAACTGCTAGTTGTTCCTTATTTGACATATCTCGACATTCATCTACTAATATTGAGAAAAAAACATCACCAAGATCATCAATGATAGCATTTGTTGTCTCCATAGCACTTGCATGAGCTATTTCCTTTTGAATTTCAGGTGCAACTAATTTCAAATTTTCTGGAGCATTATTTAAAACAACCTGAGCAATACTTTCATTATGCTTAGCAATAAAGTGTAACAATTCAAGAAAGTTACCTTGATTTCTTGAGTATTCAGATTCATCATGTCCTCTGAAAGATAAACCCTGTCTTTGGAGAAAACGAACACAATCAACTGATGCCTCTAAACGAATTCGATAAGCATGTTTTTCCTGCTCAGATTGCTTAATCAAAATTGACTGAATATTTTGATTCTGTTTGAATAAGCTCTCACATTTTCTTCTAGCTTCATTATGTGCACTGTTATGTCCTCCAACATGACTTTCTATTTTCTCCTTTTTCTTCCAATTTTTAAATCCATCGACAACAAATGCATCCCCTCCGCCCTCCTGTTTCTCAGGTCTAAAACAATAACAGTATAAACAGAAAATAACATCTTTCTCTTTACTGTACTCCAACCAATCCTTGTACTCATTATACCATGCCGGATTAAATCGCCGTTCTACTTTACCAAACTTAGTCTGTGAAAATTTAATATCCTTAGGTTGAAAAGGACATTTTTGTAAATATGCTCTTCTAATTTGATCTCGATCATTTGGATGGTAATCAATAATCCTTTTTCTCAATCCTGGATCTGAGGGAAGATCTTCAATATCTACAACTTCACGTTGTCTCTTGGATGAAGTCGGTATCTCAATAGCCGCATTGTCATTTACTTTGTCATGTGATGCTTTTAGAGTTATCCCTCTCTTCAAAAATTTATCTATAAAAAGATATATAATTACTTTAAGTTAGCATTATAATGAAAATAAAATTTTCCATCTATATATTTAAACTTTGCATCTTACCCATGTTAGAGTGGAGTGGGGTGTGGTGGGCCGGATGTGCGGATCGGAGAGACTTGCTGCAAGCCTGCATAAATTTTTCCATCTATAAATTTATCCGTACACCTTTTGGTGTCCCTGTATAATCACAATAATTTCTATGCCATCCATATGCAAGTACCCGAGTCGAAAAATCACCAAACCAACACAAACACAATCACACACAAAATGCACTAGATTTTTAACGTCAAAAAACCCTCACTACATGGAGGGAAAAAAATCACGGAGTAAATCGACAACACTCTACTATGAAAAATAGTAGTACACAATTTCTTAGAAGATAGAAACTTCCTCTCTCAAGATTTGCTCAAATCTTGAAGAATACAAATAAGAGAGTGGAAGAATATGAATAATACAAATAAGAATCACAACAAAAATATACTGTAAAACTGACCGTTCCGTGACGAAAAAACTATCCCGTAGATCCTTGTCTTCTATCCTTCTCTTCTTCTCTTGCTCCCCGTGCTTAACCGCTACTAGCCAATATTTTCCTGACCACACCCGCAGCAGCCGCGGGCAACAGGGGCAGCTCCTACTGCTCTGCTCACTTCACTGCCACAAGAGATAGAGAGAATTGAGAAAAATTGTTTTTTTCTCAGCCGCAAGCCATGCTTCTCAGCCGCAAGCATATCTATTTAGGTTATTTTGTTTCTTCTGCTCCTTAATACCCACAGGGCCACAGCCGCTAACACCCAAAAGTAAGATCATCTCCACCGTCCATCGTAGAAGCCTATAAGACATCGTACCGAAGTCTTAAAGCCTCTGTTATGATGTGGTTGGTGGGGTATAATGCAAAAGGTCTACTTTTGTAACATACGGAAGTCTTAAAGTCTCTGTTAAAAGATTATAATGCATATTTAATGTATAATCATCACCCCCCTTTTAACATACCGAAGTCTCTGTCAAAATCTCATGTAGTCAAAAATTTACCCAGGCAAGCCCCCCGGCTCCGCCACTGATCCGCGTGCCCACGCAAACTACGACTAGTGGGAGAAGTCACTCGACATGGGAACTCTCAGTAGAGAGGAAACCGTCGGAATACTGTACGCACACACCTATCCTATGTATCTCAGAACGCAGGGCGGCTCGGTATCACTAAACTAAAGTACAACTAACTAGACTGCTAAACCATCGACTGTCGGTCATATAACCCAAGCGATAATAACCCTCTGTAGAACTACGGTAACCATGAGAACTCGAGAAAATTTATTCCCCTTTATCCATATGACAACTATTTCCAGAAAAATATATGATAACTCTATTAACCTCGTCCCATGACTTGGGGAATGAGAATCACATCACCCCCTACTTATCTCGAGAGAGAGGACAGGTAGGGTAAAACCCGAGGGAGTCATTCTCCACCCATTTCACCCTTTTAAATCAACGATTAATTAAATGAAAATATAATAAATTAGAAATCCAAAGAAAACTAACAGAATCCCGAACTTGGGGTTCTAAATCACGCCCCATTGCTACTTTGCGATAAGGAAAACACTAGGGAGCTCTTTCCCCTACAAGACAGAAAACGGACAGAAACTAAACATAGGGGGTTCTAAACCACGCTCTATCGTTACTCTGCGATAAAGAAAATATGGAGAGCTTCTACCCTACAGCCATGATATCACATTCACATCACATGATAAAATCAACAATTGGGGATCGCTTCCCTCCAACCACACCATGAGTAGACATTAATTAAATTAAATTATCTAAATTAAACTAAATTAGAAACCCCGGCCTTCTAGCATTGAATCGATCCCAATGCATAAAATAAATCATGTTCGATCCCAAAATCGGAGGAAATTAAACGACGGGTAATTTAAGGTTTTGACCCCCTACCTCCGAGGGTGAGAACCCCCGCCGGATCACTGCCCTACACGGTCGATCTCGTCCACTCGCTCACAACCGCGACGCCGATTCCACGACCTCGACCTCGTTTAGCCCCGTCGCCAGTCACTGGAGAGAGGAAGGGAAGGAAGAGACGGAGGAGAGATCGAGAGAGAGGGAGATGAGAGATCAATAGAGGAAGGAGAAGGAGAAGAAGAAGAGGGGGAATCGGGGAAGAAGAGGAAGGGGGCTAGGGCACGGGCCAGCCCAAATTTTTCCTACTTTTCTTTTTTGTTATCTTTTTTTTGCTTCTTCTCTATTCTTCTTTTTCTTTTTCTTTTTCTTTTTCTCTTTTTCTTTTTCCTTTATCATTTATTATACTTTTTGAAGATGGGATAAAATATTATTTATTCTAAAATACCACTAACTCTAAAAATAATTTATTATTTATTATTTGAAGATCCGAAGATCCGATATCCACAGTTCGAACACGCGGATACTCGATCAGACGTGCATTGGAGGTCTTCGCGTTCGTAGGATTGTGGTTTCCGTGTGAGATTTGAGATTCAGTGTGCATCTGAGGTATTCAGAGCTTCTGAGCGTTCTTGAGGTAGGGGACCGCTCTCAACTTCTCCTCTCGTGTTTCCCCTTTATTTGATGTTTGATTCAGGAGAATGAGAAGGGTTTATTTCACAGTTGGGGAAAATGCATGTCGGGGGTTGAGAGCCTAGATCCGATCGATCCATGCAGTAGATTTAGTTTTTTTTTGTGTTTTCATGATGTTTGATTGAATGAGATTGATTTCCTGTGTTTCTCACTCGCAATGGGATGAGTTGGGCGTGGTTTAAACCCCCCGTAATGTGGTTCTGGTTCGGGGACTTCTGCAGGAGGTGGCCACATCTTTGGCCGTCGGAGGTTGGAGGCGGCCAGGAGGCTTGCCGTCTTGCCCATCTAGGCTGCTAGCTCTCTGGGTGCCTGGATGGCTGGGTGGCCAGAGCTATGGCCGCCCAGAGGGAAAGCCTAGTTCTAGGCGCCCAGAGGGAAAGCCCAATTTTGAGATAAAAAATCTCACGCCTCTCCCGTCCTCTCCTCTGCCCTCACTTTGGGCACGATGATAAGCAATAAATACTTGTGTCTTTAATAAAAGTGTTAGTGGGGTTAAAGTGTTGGTGGGATTTTATACGATACTTAAATAGTCTGTTTAAGATTTAAATGGGATGGTTAAATGGTTGATGGATTTAAAATGGGTATTTAATGATTAAATGGACTCTAAATGCTCTTCCTCATCGAATTCTTAAAATTTTGAGATGTCCTCCTTGATATGTCTCTCTCTCTTTTAATAAGAAAATTTGTGGAGTCAGAGCACCTATATAACATTTCATTGGGATTAGAATTTTACAGGGGATGATTGATTGGAATCTCATGTTCATCTCAACCAAACGGCCCCAAAGATTTTCAAATGATTGAATGCGAGTTTTAGAAGACATTGAATGCGATCTTATTATGATAAAAAAATGCTGCTCATCATCATTAAAAAAATATACAATGTACAAGCAGATGTTTTAGCACCTAACAATGATCATATCAGACATTCTAAGAAATTGATATATGAATGAGCATCACTTGGACACACAGTCTGCTCACGTTTACAAGCATGCATGTAAAGTTAGGGTGTCCAGGATAAATGATACGAAAGCCTGAAGAAGTAGATTAATCATCACAAAGAAGGCAGCAATACAAAACTCCCGTTGGATGAAACAGAGCCAGAATTTCTGATAAATAAAATAAGAACAAACAATTTCCCGTGGCTGCAATAAAACGCACACATTGCCCATGGAGGATGAAGATGACAGGACAAAACAAACGCCCAGAGTAACATACAGTTTAAGAGAGGAGGCAAGCATATAGTCTGAAAGACAAACCAGATATACAGTTCTCTTTCATATACTTTCGAACTTACCAACGATCAATCACTTTTCTTAAACTACTTAGCTTATAAGATGTAGAACAACATAAAATTGCTTAATTTTCTCTAAATGCAAAATAGGATTTGATGAAAAAGTGCCTAGATGACTGTTGCCACAGGACTCCCCGATCTTAATATAGTATTTGGTTATAATTTTTTTATTTTTTTTCTCTTAAAAAATAAGAATAAGTAACTCACTTAAACACGTTAGGTAAGATCTTTCAAACAATTTAAGATAGAATCTCGTCTGTTATAACTTCTATTCAAATAATAATATATCTCATCATATATTTTTTTTAATGGAGGAACTCGCATGCCACGTGTCCTCCCTTTTCCATGAGCGTGCATGCGCTCAGGGAACCCCTCCCCTATCCCTAGTCCTTCTCCTCCTCCTCCTATAGAACTAGGGCTGTCAATGGGCCGGGCCCGGGCCGGGCTTAGGTCGGCCCGGCCCGGGCCCGACTTCTCAATATTAAGGCCCGAGCCCAGCCTGGGCCCGACTTATGTCGGGCCGGGTCGGGTCGGGCCCGACATTATGTAAAAATTTCAAAGTCCGACTAAGGCCCGGTCCAGCCCGACAACTTTAATAAAATAATAAAAATAATAATATAAAACATATAATCTCACTAAATTAATTAAAATTTTGATATTAATTACATAATTTATGTAAAAAGAGAGTTTTAAAATTTATCATTAAGTAAAATAATATAGTTTTAACTAAATAGTTTTTAAATTTTGATATAGGAATAAAAAAAAGAACGGGCAGGGCCGGCCCGTAGGCCGAACTCAAAGCCCGAGCCCGAGCCCGACCCGCGGGTCAAATCGGGCCGGACTTTTGAGCCCGACTAAAAACCCGCGGGCCGAAAATGACTTTGCGGCCCGGCCCGAAATCGGGCCAAGCCCGCGGGCCTATCGGGCCGGGCCGGCCCATTGACAGCCCTATATAGAACCCACAACACCCTCAGTCCTCCCCTTCGACCCTCGTCTTCTCCACCACCACCGACGCCACCTCCTCCTCCTTCCTCCCACCCCGCCCCCACAACTACGCTGATCGCCAATGGTCAACCCTCCGCGCCACCACGGCCTTCTCCCTCGATGGCTCACTCCACCTCCATCACCTTAAGCTCCTCTGGTAGGTCGGCTCCGGCCACCTTGTCCGCGTCTTTCACTGCCGCCTCGCCGACCACCCTTTCTCCTCGGACTTCGCTCTCAAGGTCATCGACGTCGATCGGGCCGTCAACTTCCAAGGTATTTAGGACTTTCAAGTTATTCTATCAAATAATTTCACACAAAATTTAAAAACTATGATATTTTTGTCAAACAGATAATTATCTGTTTTTATCAATTTTAAAAATTAAGTTAAAATTTAACCTAACATATTTTTTAAATAGAAAGATTTTTTTTAAAAAAATGATCCCAAACCGCCTATAAACATCCTTGTCCGTTTGAAGCTCTCCAAAACAGAACCAAGTTTGAAACTCCCGATCTTAAACATTCATGATTTTGTTGTAGATGAAGAAAAAAGTTGTTTGTGAGGTCCATCGCAATGTAGTTGACAAATTCCATCGTAATGCCAAAACATTGAAAATGCCTGTAAATCAAAAGGTGTATGGTTAGTTTATCGGGACTACTTTTGGGTGGTTACAAAGTTGACGTATGCCAAATAATATACGGCCAAGCGGTGCAAGTATATCTCCAGCTTTCTTTTGTTTTATCTTTTTTTTTGTGTGTGGGGGGGGGGGGGGGTTAGGGGGGGCGGGCGGTGTTGGTCTTAAAGAAAATGTAAAATGTATTATGTATATATATCAATGCCTTTTTAAAGAAAAATATACCATTGGGCTTCAATGTTGTTCAATATCTGATTCCATACGAATCCTTTTGTGAAAAAAATGGGAGAAGTTGACGTATGTATTTATTTTAGAATATATTCAATTTATATTAAACTTTTGAATAATAAAAAATAATATCAATTAAAAAATTAAAAATTTGAGGTAGCTGGTGGCTGTGATTTTACATCACTTATTTGAAGATTGAGACCTAAAGCATGTTTGTTATCCTTAGGAAATAATAGTTTAGTTAACACCCCTAAATCCCTAACTCCTAAACATCAAAACCCCAAAACCCAAACCCAAAATCCCAAAACCCTAAACTCTACAACCCTTAAAATCACCCTAAACCACCCCCATATTAAATCTCAGACCCTAAAACCCCAAAACCTTAAACATTAAACCCTAAAACCTAAAACCCTTAAAATCACCTTAAACCCCCTCCATATTTACTTCTAAACCCCTAGACCCCGAAACCCCTAATTGCCCAAACCCCCAAAACCTTAAACCCTTGAACCCCTAAACTTAAACCCCCAGATCCCAAACTCTAAAAATCCTAAACCCTAAAACCCCAGAACCTTAAAACTATCTGTGTGTCTCGTTATTTCCACTTGGAAATAATTCTTGTGTATAGATGTATGATGTTACGTTTGCACTCTCCCGAGTAAACTCTACAACTCGAGTCTTTTTACAAACCACGTTATTCTTCTAAAACATCAGTTTAATGTAAGATAAAATAAATAATAACATACTTGGAAATTCTTTCCACTATTAGTTAAGGTTCATGGAAAATTCTTGTTAGCTTTAAAACATAATATATAGTGCCACACTTTTTTATCATCCAATTTAACAATGTTAATTTGACTCTTGGTCTCGAAATCAGAAGGTTGAGAGGTCAACTTCAGACTTAAAGCAATACTATTGAACTTGAGACCATCGAACTTAAGTAGGTATGTTTGGTATTTCTCGTAATTTAATTTTGTGAAAAAAATAAGTGTACTAAATTTAATGACAAAAATAATATAAAAGCATCAAATTAAAAAGTATTATAAGATAAAATTTCTAACTTGCGATAACAATTTCAACACCATAATAAAAAATGAGAGTATAAAATAAAGTTAACATTTTTAAAATATTTTTTTAAAATGCATATTTGCAAATATATCATCTCTAGATTTGCATTAATAAAGACATCCCTAATTTCGTACAAAAATGAAAAAATGTCACTGTAATTAACTTCTGACGATGGGCTGACGGATATTCTATAAAAATTCAAATATTCTTTTTATTAGATAATTAAAAGACCAAAATATTCCTCGTGAATTTCAAATTTCCCACACCAAAAGAGAGATGAGTTGTAGAGAGAGGGGGTTGCGAGGGAGAGACCGTGAGACAGAGAGGTGAGAGAGATGGCCCTGGTGGGGTGGGATTCTGAGAGAGAGAGTGGGGGAGACAGAGAGAGAGGCGGTCCTGGTGGGGTGAGGGTCTGAGAGAGAGACAGGGGGGAAAAGAGCAGAGAGGTGTGAGAGAGAGATGCCAGCAAGACTCACTGGCGTCTCCCCTTGACTGTGAGAGAGAGAGGGGGGAGAGAGAGCAAAGAGGTGAGAGGTGAGAGAGAGATGGTAGGGGTGGGGTTAGAGAGAGAGTGGGACAGTAGGGGAGAGCGGGTAGAGAGGGAGAGAGAGCAGAGAGGTGAGAGAGAGAGATGGCCGGGGTGAGGGTTGAGAGAGAGAGGGACAAGAGGGGAGAGAGAGATTATCCACCAGTAGGTGGAGGAGAGAGGGAGATGATTCACCCCTGCCTCTCTCTCCCTTTCTCACGGGCAGAGCAGAGAGATGATCCACTCGTCAACGGGCTAGATGAAGGTGTAGGCATGTCGACATGGGGCAAGGGCGAGGGAGAGGAGACAGGCAGCGCGTCGGCGGCGGGTGAGGCGGTGTGGAGCATGAGGCAGGGGGTGGAAGGCTAGGTGGTGGGGGCCAGAGGGGGTGACGGTCTGTCAGGTGGGGTGGGGGTCAGAGAGAGAGGGGGGGAGAGAGAGTAGAGATGTGAGAAAGAGAAAGAGATGGCTAAGGTGGGGGTCTGAGAGAGGGAGAGGGGGAGAGAGACCATAGAGGTGAGAGAGAGAGAGCGAAGGTTGGGGTGGGGGTCCACGAGAGAGAGAGCAGAGAGGTGAGAAAGAGAAAGAGATGGCTAAGGTGTGGGTATGAGAGAGGGAGAGGGGGAGAGAGACCATAGAGGTGAGAGAGAGAGAGAGCGAAGGCTGGGGTAAGAGAGAGAGAGAGAGAGAGAGAGAGAGAGAGAGAGAGAGAGAGAGAGAGAGAGAGAGAGAGAGAGGAAAGTCGCTCTGTGTGGGAACGACTTTCCTCTAAAGTCGCTCCTACACGGAGCGACTTTCCCCCTGCCCCTCTCTCCCCTCTTGCGAGCACCCCCCCACCCTCTAAGCCACCGTTCCCGGCGAGCACCCCCCACCCTCCACCCCCCTGCATTACCATTCTCGGTGAGCACCCATGTCATCTCTCTCACCCTCCATCCTCTCTCTCTCTCCTCCTCCGGCATCCCCCCACTCCCCGTGAAGGCTCTCCCCTCCCCTTTCTCCCCTCCAATGTCCCCCCACTCCCCTGCACCTTGGCCATTTCTCACACCATGTCCTCTCTCTCTCCCCCTATGGCGTCCCCCCACTCACACTTACCCTGCACCCCAACCATCTCTCTCACACCCTCACCCCTGCCATCTCTCCCCTCCGGCAACCTCCTCCTTCTCACTGCTCACGTATAGCCTCCCGTCCTCCCATACACCCTTCTTTGCTCTCTCTACCCCGCCGACGAGTCCCCCTCCCCCTTCCTGTAGTCACAGACCCTATCCCCCAATGATCTCGCTACTGTACGCACCTCTCCATAGGTGACTCCCTACTACTTACAAGCTGTAGGTGAGTGCGAGAGGGGAATAAAGTTGGGAGAGAGAGAGGGGTCATTTTTTTAACCTATGAGTATTATTATCTTTTTTTATCTAGTTAAATTTAATCATGATTAAATTCATGATAAGTAACGGGAGGTCACGACGATGACATTTTTGCTCTATTTTGATGAAATCAAGGATATATTTGCTAATACAAATTCAGGGATGATATATTTATAAATAAGTGTTTCAAGGTTTGCAGGACTGAGCCGGGACGGCCCGACCCGACCCAGGCGGTGGGAGGGACGCCCGGGCCGCGCGTGGGTCGTGACCGTGACACTTCATATATTTAATATTTTATTTTAAATATAAAATATTTTATAGGTAAGATGGTTAAGTGTCTTTATCAATTCGGGGGCGGTTTGGATTCAAAACTCACCAATTACATGTGTTATGTTGATTTCTTTTTAAGATTTTCATATAAAAAACCCAAAATCTTAAGGGCGTTCAACAAATTTAAACCCAAAAAGTCTTAAACGAAGCGCACAAATCACTTAACCAACTGAGCTAAGAATTTTATTGTATTATTTTATATTATATATATATATAAAGAGTCTTTTTTTATTTTGACATTTTATAGGATGGACCGAGACGGAGCGGGACGGTACCGTCCTGTCCCGGACCGTGACCGGGACGGCCGAGACGTCCGGGATGACAAATCTTGATGTGTTTAATAATGATTTATTTATGTATATATTTTTAAAAAGTCCACTATCTTTTATATAGACAAAGCAAGCGACTAGACCACGGCTAAACAATGTTGCATTCTATGGTACATTTGATATAACTAGTCAAAGGAATGCGTTTCGCGTGTGAATTTACATTGATTTTTTATGTTAAATAATAAAGATTTAGATATTAAAACATGATTCATCCTTACTTAAGGAACCGTGCAATTATAACTAAATATGAATATTGAATCATCACATCTCGTATACAATGTTTACTTGCCTCTACACCTACTTAAACATTTATACAAAGGTACGTATGATCCCATGGATAGTTGTTCAAGTCAAAAACATTTTCACATTGAATTGTTGTTTTCTCATAAGTTTTTAGAATTTCATTATTTGTTTATCCATTTTCATCATTACTTAAACTTCGGAGCTCAGTCCCAAGTCCCCAGTGTCATCCTAATTACTAGGCCCCGATGACATTCTGTTTGCAGTAACAGCTTATTGGCCATCATAAAATGCAACAAGAATATGTAAAATACTCAAAATTTAGTCTGATCCAACATCGGTCCTTCTATCTTAATGCATTATATTTTACTTACTGGATCAAATTAATAATTTAGAGCGTCTATGAATGGCAAGTGATGAGATCACATGATGAGCCAGTGAACCAACAAACAATGTGTTTCAAAAAAAAACATGATATGTTTTCATTATGTCACATGCTGAATTATACGGGGATAAAGTTTCTTGTTAGTCGATTCATCATTATTGCCGTAGGCCTTATCATGGATTTATGTCAATATGGATCGACTATATACATTTAGAGAGTCAAGTCTTAAGCAAAGCTTAAATCGCCTAGTTCTTTTATCTCTCCAAGGTGATGCCATTGTCCGTAGGGTGTTACCAAAAATCTTGTGAGGCCAGTTGGTAGGTAGTAAACTACATTTTCTTGTGTATCTTAAGCTCATGTAATTAAAGAACAATCCTTAAAGATTTTTCTGGGCATTTTGAATAGTGTACTGAAAAAGGGAGAATCATCGGCCAAAGTGACTTGAATCACAACCCCAAATCTTACCGGTTGATTGACCTATTCTTTGCTAGTTAACATAGAGACTTCCTGGTTGCCTATATCATGCTAGACATTATCATCACAGTCATGTATTATACATCACTCGAATGTCAGCAAGCATCATGTTCTCTTCCCATTACGCCCAGAAAAGAAAAATGTCAAAAGGGTCTCTCTTCAGTCTTTTCATTCCACACTTTCTCTTGTCTAGCGCTCTGGAAAAATCCAAAAGTGTCTAAATTCCTTTGGAAAATCAAGGTGATATGAAATTGTATCATTACCCACACAGAAATCTCGATCTTCACTGGATATTTTTATTAAGTGAAATGTAAAATTTGGTTTGTTAATGTGGTATGTTCACAATCTCACATTACTATGGCAATCACCTACTGTGATTTTAGTAGCCCTTGACAGTGTGATCACGGTGCTACACAAATTTGCATCCGTCTTAATAGGAAAAGATAATTATAAATTCTGTGGGGAATATATATCTCTTGCACGAGATGATCCTACAAATTAACTGAGTCAGTACGTAAACATCACGTAACTTGCTATTTGGGAATTCCTCGGCAGCAAAAGGATATTGATTAATTTTTATTCCAAAATAGCTCAAGTGACATCGACATGGACAATCATTTCCCGGCATTGAGTCTGGTTAGAATATTTGGTTCATGCACCAATAAATAGATTATGTGGGTGCATGTAACCCTCCTCGCGCGGAAGTGGTCGTACTAGGATTTTATAGTGGTGGGGGGAGAAATTTGTCGCCTGAGTATTAGGTAGTGGGCGCAGCAGAGTCCGGTCGAGAGAATCGAGAATCAGACTAGAACTAGACTTAAAAGTTAAACACTGTCGTCGAATCGGCTGAAAAAAATCGCTATATTCTCTTATAATATATAATATATAGTATAGATATAGTATAGATTTAGTAATGTTTTCATAAATGTTTATTCATAAAGTACTTCACAATTTAGCATAAAAAATTTGACAGAACTCATAGACAGTTTTTTGTTTGAAATAAATTTCAATTTTTTCTCAATGCTCCGCACAGGTTGTCCGATCAAACAACGGCACATCCAAACCGGCGAAGCCGTGAACCCCGAAACTCCACGCGATGAACGCAGCCACACCCGTCAGATCGCATCTCGACGGCTCTCGGTTTCTTCGTGCGTGCCGTCGGCTGGTGGGCGACCCCGTTCCCAGCTCAGTCCCGCGCCTCTATTAGGGCAGCACCAGTAGAGGCACCACCACTACCACCACCGGAGCCGCGGACACCTGCGATCGGGAAGGTAGGTCCGCCGGTAACGAAATCCCCCTCTCCTCCACCTCCACCTTCACCCTCCATCGCCACCCGCATCGTCGCCTATCTCCGTCGCCTCCTCGCCCAGTTCTCTTCGTGCATAGATCTCTGACCATGAGTGCTTGTGAGAGAGACGCCGTGTCAGTTGAACCAGGGGACGCGGGCCTGGGGCCATGGGCTAGATCCCACCTTCCCACCCCTTGTGATGGGTTTTCTTCATCTCTGCCAATCTTTTTGGATTTCACATGGATGGGTGTCGATTGGATGTTCTGTGAATGGTGGTTAAATCGGAATCTGGATAAGCCCATGGTGCCGCGGCGGACTCCACTCTCGGCATGGGTAATGTGGTCTACAGCGCCCGTAGTGTCAATCGAGGGTGTTGCTGGGGCAGCCTCTGTCATGTCCTTGTTTGTTGAGTTCAAAGAAATTCTCCGCTAGGGTTTTTACACGAGTTCTTTCCGTGTATGTGATTGTATGGCTTGCTGTTTTTTCTTGTTAACTTTAAAAGTCTTGGAAATATATCGCGAGTTAGCATCTTCTGCTCATGTTGTTCTCGTGGACTGGACGGCTTTTAATCGCAAGTGCTATTGGATTGCCCCCGTTCTCGCTTACTAGATTGCATCAACATCTGAAATCTAAAGTTAAGGTTGCAAATTTTGGCTACTTTTTCAACCCCGTTTGCGTGCTTTTATATCATATTTATGAACAAAGAATCGTTTTGGGATTTCAGTTTTCTGATTCGATGGATTTGGCTTCATTCATTGCCCGCACGAAAGGATTTGTGTTCATCTTTTCTATATGCTAGGAAACAGAAACATCATAGACTTATAGTGCTTCTCGGCTATAATCCATGATTCGCAGTCCAGGCCGTCCATGTTTACCTTCTCATGTAATGGGTATGCCTCCGTGTGTTTTTCATATCTCTGTCTCCATATATTTATATGTTTGCTTGCAGGCAAGGATTGGGTGAACTGGACGCTGATGATAAGGATAAAAAATTAACTATGGCAGATCATTCATCAGTTGAAGCTGACGAGCAGGTTGATCTTGATGGTGACAACGACATTGAAGAAATGATGGATGATGAAGCAGAATATGCCGCTGAAGATGATGATTACACAAAAGGAAGAGATGAGTATAGGGAGGGGGAACGTGGTTTTGAGGGTGACCGACATAGTTCAGAAGAGGGGCATGGCTTTGATGGTGATGGCCATGGTTCTGAAGGTGAGAGTCAGGAAAAAATTTCAGCTTCTGAGGTAGATAATGATGCATCCAGCTCTTTGAAGAATGAAGAGCAGACAAAAGGGTCGAAAGATGAAGATGATTCTCAAAAGCATGCAGAACTGCTAGCTCTTCCTCCTCATGGGTCAGAAGTTTTCCTTGGTGGAGTTCCCCGTGATGCCACAGAAGAAGATTTGAGGGAACTATGTGAACCATTTGGTGAAATTTTTGAGGTTGAAATGACTACTATGTTTTGGATTTCTCACTTGTTTCCATATTTGGGTGATTGTGACTTTTGATGATCCCTGACAGGTGAGATTAGTGAAAGACAAAGATAAAAAAGAAAACAAGGGATATGCTTTTGTAACATTCACCACAAAGGATGCTGCTCAAAAAGCTGTTGCGGAGATCCATGAGAAAGAATTCAAGGTGTTTGAGGCATAAATTATCTTTCTGCAGTCTCCTATTTGATATTTTTATACGTTGATAGTTTTCCTTTTCCTCGTTTATGATATTTTATACATTTCCAGGGTAAAACTTTGAGGTGCTCATTGTCCCAAGCAAAACATAGGTTGTTTATTGGGAATGTACCCAAGAGTATGACTGAAGAAGATATCAGAAAAATACTTGAAGAGAGTGGTCCTGGAGTTGAAAATATTGAATTCTTAAAGGTCAGGACTGTTATGAAGTGAAGTTAGCTCCTGCATGTTGTTATCTGCAACCTGTCTTATCAGTCTTGTCCTGCGATTTCTTTTAGGACCCCCACAATCCAAGCCGAAATCGTGGTTTTGTCTTTGTTGAGTATTATAATCATGCATGTGCTGACTATTCAAGACAGAAGATGTCAAGCGCAAATTTTAGGCTGGATGGCACGAAGCCAACAGTCAGTTGGGCTGAACCTAAGAGCTCAGCTGACTCTTCTGCTGCATCTCAGGTAAAGCAAATTAACTATATTTTTTGAAATTAATAGAGTTATCATGTTGATGACCACTGAGAGCATATATTGCATTTGTATGTGATATTAAATTTGTTTCAGCTGTTTTTGGTTGAGGCTTTACCTAGTTGCATTGGCATTATAATTAATGCCAAACTGTTAGGCTTTTGCAGAGGGCAAAATATTTTTGGCTTTAGCAAGGAGGTTATTGAAATCATCTGGTGCTGCACAAATTTATATGAATTATAAAGTTCAGACAATCTTAATTAGCTTGATTATGATTTATACACCTCGCCCTGTCTAGGAAATAATTTTCTCTATTCCATCATCTTCCTATATAAACTTTATTTTGTTCTGTATTGTTGTACATTTTATCTCTTCTGATTCTTTATAAACTTTGTTGTTCTTTTTGGATGGATCTGGTGAAAGGTTGTGTGGATCCAAAGTATCTATGTTGGCAACAATATGTTGTTCTTATGGACGCTCATGCACATGTTATTCTTCACATTCCTCTCTTCCCGTTAGAAAATCCATGTATACATGTGCACTGGGTGCGTGGTTCATTTAGGACATACTTTTCCCATAGGGTGAACTTTAAGCTTTGGGATGTTTTTTTTTTTTTGGGAACGTGGATAGTACCACCAAATATATAAAAGAAAAACAGAGAATTTACAAGTATGAAGGTAGAGCTCCCACAAATCTCCCAATTATAAAAGTTGGCAGACAATCCTCTGTCTCGGGAGCAAAACAAAAGAGAGAAACAACACTACCCCCCAACATACACAAGAGAAGACAATCATGCTCTGTTACGAACTTGCACTGTGTACTCAGCCCTACCCCCGAGGCCGACAAAACCACCTTACAACCCAAAATTTTTTCCGAGAGCTCTAAACACTCACCCCCTATAAAACATAATCGCCCCCCTCCTCCCCTACCAAAACAAAGTACCCTCCACTCCTACCTACCTTCCTCTACCCTATTTGTTTTCCCTCTTCTATTGGCCTTCTTTGCCTTAGTCTTCCTTGCTATATCCGCTTGTCATCTTTACTGGATTTTACATAACATTGATCTCACATCCTTGTCAACCTCTTCAGCCTTCACACCAATTAGACTTGCCACCTCCATAGCTCGAGACTTCATAAACTTTTTCACGCTAGCTATAATCACTTTGACCTCCTCCTTGCCGAGGTTCCTCTCTCTCTCCGCTTCCTGATTGGCACCCTTGACTTGATTCACCTCCGCGTGAAGATGCACCTCCTCCGACTTCCTGTGTGGGGGAGACAGAGCTAACGCCACCTGCTGGCCAAATCCTTCTAGAAGCGTGACTGTCGCCTCCGCTACGAGCATGGATAGCAGTTTCGGCCGAAACCGAAATGTTTCGGGCGAAACGTATCAGTTTCAGACCGGAACGAAACCTACCGGTCGAAACTGGACGAAACTGAAACTCCTTCAGTTGGCAAAAAAATAATATTTTATTTGATTTCAGGCCGAAACCGAAACCGAAATCGAAACCGACACCGAACTGAAATTGCCATCCTTGGCTACGAGGTCCCTATTGGCAAGACGAGGATCCTCACATCCACTGATGCCATCGGTCGGGGATTCTAGCGTCGAAAGACAACAAAGCCCCTCCTTCAAGATCCTGTGCTTGCCTGACCTGCTCTTTGAACAGGAGGGAGAAGGAAGGCAGAGCCTCGAGGGCTCCCCCCTGCCACTACAGTCTGCACCTGCAGATCGCATGGCCGCTGGAAGACTGGCATTCGACTGACCTCTACTCGAAGCAGGTGATTTCTCGGTGCCATCGAAAGACTACGCTGCCTCCGACCTCTGGGGAACATCGCAAGCATTGATAGTAGGGTACTCGGCTGTCCAAAATCGACTGTCGGAAGCCTGACAGGAGTGACGGACTCTATCTTGTGCCGCCTCTACCTGATCCTCGTCTGCGCCTTCCGCTGTCGAGCCAAACAACTACTGCACTTGTTCCTCGTGGGGGTGCGATGAAGGGGCTGGTTGGGAGGGAGGATCCAGGGCTGCGGGCATGAGGAGATCCCCACCAGCCCCTCCCTGCCCAACCACCCCTTGAAGCCTGGAGATGGGGACTAGCATGTTCAACACCGACAAGGAGGAGAAGGGCTGCTTGGGAGCATCCGGCACCCCCTCTGCCCTCCACCGGCACCCGGAGGTGGCCGAAGCAGGGGCCGCTGTCCTGAGAGATTGGCATCACACCTCCCCCGCGCGGGCAGCAGGGAGGTAGATTCTGGTTCCGTGCTGCCCCCCCCTCCAACGGGACCTGTGGAAGGAGGAGGCCCTTTGGAGGAGCTACACAGAGGACGTCCGCCTCCTCTAGGCCCTGCACCGGCTGGGGAGGAGGTTCTGAGACAGATAAGAGGAGAGGAGCTCCCTGGAAGCCCTCAGTCTGCTGCCGGGACGGGCAGATGAGGGTTCGAAACTGGTTGGAGTCTGCCGCAGTGGCCGGAGCCACCCTCTCCGACGGTGCCGGAGTGGAATACAACCCCACCGGCTGGCAACCTAAGTTGGAGCCGGCGCCGGAGTCCCGACCACTCCCCTGCGAGCACTGAAGGCCTTCTGCTAACCGAAACAGGGACGAGAGAAGTCGGTTCTCATTGAACCGATATGCGGCGAGCAAACGGATCCCGGCAAACCAGACCTGCCATGCCTACCCGCCACAGCACCCACTGAGCCGGCTAAAGGACCCAGTCCGAGCCCGTCCCTGCCTATTGAGCCGGCGCCTCTCCAGCCAAGCCTGCCTGGCCGCACCCAAACCCCGCCCGTCCACTGCTTTGGGATGTTGTTTCTCAGGCTGTATTCACTTCCTTCTTCCAGGTCACATTTTAATGTTTTTTAAGCCTTTTGTTGCTAACTGGAAAAATGCAAAGTGGCACATGTGTGTTGTAGTGACTTGTGCTCTAGGTCATTGGATCTGGACTCTAGAGGCTCCATTGTTTTCTAGGGAAATGAATGACAAAGCGATATTATCTTCTTAGAAATGGACTAGGAGTGGAAGCAAAAGGAATTTCTTTAGTTAGCAAGGAAAGCAACTGATATCTAAAAGTCTTATTTGGAATCTGCTCTTGCTGTTCTTATAGTGGCGAAGTGATCAGAGAGAGAAGCTCTGACTCCTCTCGTTGAATCAACACTCTTCACAATGTTAAAAATCACTCAAATACGTTGTAAGGGTAAGAGGATGTCAAAGAGATATGTATGGAACCCTGGTAGTTAAGGAATGCTACAGAGTGCAGACAAATCTTGATGGAGTCCAGAAAAATAAATCTGTCATGTAGCCACTTTCAGCAGATATTACTCCATTTATCCCACATTACTTGTCCTGCCTTTTTCTTTAGGAAAACAATATTTGAGAAAGAGCAAAGGTTTCATCTTTAGATTTTTTGAAATGGGAGTGTCTTCAAAACTGCCCTTATGAAGTGATTGTAGGTTCCACAAGTAATTGTTCTATCATATTTTAAGAGGAAGGTGAGCATATTACAGCATGTTACTATAGCATCTAGTGTGATGGAAGGGATCCCTGGGGTGTGGGTGGGAGAGTTGGTTATGCACTTTACGGGAGACCAAGGTCATGGTATCAACTCCACTAGTGGTTATAATTACTGGGAGGTTACCAACATGGGGTTCACCTGTGTTCTGACCTCATGGACGTTGCCGAGCCGAGGGGCCCATTTTCTAAGAGACCTTTGTGCTGCCTGTGGCCTGGTCTACTGGTGATTTGGGCTTGATCCTGGGTGGGTGGGTTGGCCCGCCCGCACCCCCCCCCACCACCAAAAAAAAAAAAAGGTGTGATGGAAGGAGCATAATAAGGGCTTATAATCTATGAGGCACATTTTTACATAACATCCGAGATATGTTTTCATGTATTGTTTGGTTCTAATATCCCTTTCCCACTTTGTTTATTGAGTGTTTTTCCCCCTTTGCTTTAACTTTAGAATGGCAGCTAGATCCATTGGGGACCAGGATCCCCATTTTGTTGGATGAAGGCGTGTAAGACCAAGTTCTCCGTTTATTTATGTTGCTTCTTCTGAGCTGGAGTTCATTGGTAGGTTTGTCTAGAATATAGTCTGTAACCCTGAAAGTCCAAAACATCAGCAACAGTTTGAAATCCATTCAACATCCCCCCTCCGAACCCACGCACCCACCCACCCACACAGAAAGAAAAGGGAAAAAGGAAAAAGAAAGAGGGAGAAGAGAAGAATGATTAATGATCATCTGATGATTAGCATGAGATAGAATCTGTTACATGTATTAGCACGAGATAAATTGATTAGGGTTTGTATATTAGCCCTACAAAGAATTGTAAATATGTGAAATTCGTTTCTATGATCCAGATATTTAAATGACATTGTAACATTTCCTCTCTGGTCACAATGCTACTGGTAAACTACCATCAAAAAGCAAAGAATATTATCTGAATATTCCATCACAAAAAATCATGAAAAATAATAAACTAAGATTGCTAGATTGCCCACATCTTTCTCCTGCTTTCCCTCTCATGCCAAATTTGATTCCCCTCCTTGCTTCCTGGCTGCTGCCAGATATCCCCCCCTAACTTTTTTGTCATAGTACAGATTTGATGGCAAAAAAAGCAGCTGAGATGGCCAGAATGCACGCAACTGATAAATCCATGTCCATACATGGTTGTCTGGTCATCCCATCAAAGGCTGGTTGGACGTTTTAGAGATCCAAGATTGTGTCTTGGTCTTCATTGCTTTCTTCATCTCCATTACCACAACTATCTGCACCACAGATTGGGCATGCTGCTGCCGTAGAGAGGGGAACATTGTGGAGTGGGGATGGAGGAGGTGTTATGCTGGAGTTGGCAGCTGCCAGCCAGTCACTCTCTTTACATGTCTTTTGGGTCCATTGTTTCAAGGTATGCAGTACTGATACCGGTACCGGGACATACCACTTGGTGCCGGTACGGTACCGGGCGGTTTCCCTCTCCCTCCTCCGGTTCCCTACCCAGCCCACTTCCCCCTTTCCCTCTCCCCCCTCCGGTTCCCCACCCAGCCCAGTCCAGTTCCCCACTCGCGTCCGCTGACCCGAGCATAGCCCAGAACCGGATCCGGCTTCCGGATCTGGCTACTAAATATTTAACCCCCCCCAATTCTGGCCTTCGACAACCCCCAACCCCGATTCCCTTTCTCTCCCCTCCCACCCTAGGGTTTGGAACTTGAGAGTTCTCCGCCAGCCGAAGCTGCCATCGTCGCCGTCTCTGCCATCCAAAGCCGCCGTCACCACCGTCCGAAGCAGCCGTCATCGTCTTCCGCCATTGCTTCGGCCCGCTTGGCCGTTCCACGTCCACGACTCCACCAAGGTTCCTCTTCCTCTCCCTCCCTCCGGACCTCCACCGTCGTCACCGCCGACCCACGGAGCCTCAGGCCGTCTGTAACCTCTCTGTCCCATTTTTCCGCTACTGAACTGGTGGAACCGGACCTGTCAGGTCCTGTACCGGTACGTACTGGGCAGTACTACATACCATGCTGTAAGGTGCATGCTGCAGACCATTCATTGTTTATTACCACCCTCTTTCCCTAGTTTATCTGACAAATAAGTTTCTCTTTTCATACTCTGTGGTACCATCCACCCCACCTCCACCCCTCCAATCCCCCCACCCCCAAAAAAGTTTCTTTTTTCTTTAATCAGTTGCAAGTTTGTTTATTTCCCTGTACATGGTACCTCTTTTTAGTCTTGCCTCCTTCCCTTTCTGGACCTTTTTCATTAATGTAAATTCCTCTTTTTGCTTTGCCATTGCTATACATCTCTCTCTTCTTATTTGCATTCACTGCTTGGTTTCATAATAGAAGAAAACTGAGTTAGTTCCATAGTTCTAGTTCAGTTTACTTCATTTTTATCCCACGATTATCTTATTGAATCTTGTTATTGTCTATGCTGAAGCACATAGCATTTAGCCTAAACTGCAAGACCTAAAAGTTTCTATTGAGTCGATGCGTCATTAAGTGTTTGATGAATTGAATATCTGCTGTGAGATTCATGTCGGGGACCAAACAAGGCATAAAGTATATCAATAAAATAAAAAGAAGACTTACATATAAGATGGGGCATGCAAAAGGTTTTATTAGTAAAAAAAAAATAAAAGGAGGGATCGCTCATTATTTACCCATCAATTCTGAACTTCAGCCCTGGCACAACTCTAATCTCAATAAAAACAAAACACGATGGAGGAAGAGAATACTGATCTTGGGCAAAGTGGCACTCTTATGTCCCTCTTGGGTCTTGGCTGAAGCAAATAGACTGCATGCACTTGTTCATCTTTCTAAAGGAGGCATATGAGTGTGGAAGTCCGGAGATTTGACTTGGGCACCAATATATGAAAAATCCTTTTTGAGCTCTTACATTAGATAGATCTTTTGAAAGTCATCAGAAAGCAACACTTCTGGTGTTTTGTATGAGAGAAGCCAGTATATTTTCAATTCAGATTGAGACTTTCTGAGTAGTGATGCACGAAGGTGAAGTGACTGCTGAGTGCTATCAGTCTGTAGCAGTGACCTTTTGAGCTTGAGCTTCAAAAGGAGTCTGCACGGCAATTTAGGTTGGCCATTATCAATGTTAGATGATGAAGTGGTTCTGTGCATTGTATTGCCAGATATGATATCATAGAAGTGCGGAAAGTTGTGGAACAGACCCTTAACTACGATGACAAGAAAGTTTCCTGAATATAGGGGTCGCTGGTGGAAATGGGGAGAGATAAGGTTGCAGTGTTTGCTAGCTATTTATATTGCAGAAGGGGCTCGTGGCTGGACTAAGCTTACAAGCCATCTTAGCTAAATAAATTTCCCAGAAATTGGGATTGGTCAACTCCAATGAGCAATGATTTGTCTCCTATACGGAAAGCAAGTGGCTAATGCAGATTTGTTTAGGTGCTGAGCAGAGTGCAGCCCATAGGGTGAATGTGTGCGAAGATAATAGAGTCAAACATTCTAACTGAATTATTGGTAGAAGTTAATCGTGTAGAGGTGTTGGTGTGGGGTTTCTTTACTGGATTGGATATACAGTGCGAGTTCACATTCTTGATCATTTGTCTACTACCTCATAATGGGTTTATGAGTCTCTATGTATGTACCGTGTGTCATGTATGTATATTTACTCTTTATGTGCTAGTGAAGTTCTGTCTTTGTCTCTTTCACACCTGAAGCAAAATACTTTTCTGAAGTGGGTCAAGTTTGGAGATGGAGATATATGGAGTTTTAGTCTCCTGTGCATTAGCATATTTGTCAAAATGAAGGACTGGATGAAGGAGCTGCAAATAGTGACGTGTGTTCATTTTTCCAATTAAAAGGGGAAAGCTGCAATCTGCAGCAGTAAACAAATGTGAATTTGGGAGGCTGACCTATAACTGTGCTGTTGAAGAAAATTGGGATGTGTTCTTTTCCTTTGGATCTGTGGATACTTAGAACTTCTTGTTTGTGTGGTATAGGTAATTCTTGTAGATTCATGGTGGTCCATTGTTCTCCCCACTTTTGCAATGCCTTCATCCAACACTAACATCTGTACAGTAATTATAAATTCTCATGTACAGTAGATGTAATCATTGTCGGACTCCTTTCTCTGTTTCTGTTTCCTCTGTTATGGTATCAGAACCATTGAAAACATGGCTACCTCTGCTGCAACTTCATCTGCACCTCATCTCCCTCTGCATCAATTGATCTGGCTGCCACCTCTTCACATATTCTTACTCCCTGTTTGCCTTATCCTTCATCTCCATCCTCCATTGTGCAACATTGCACACCTCTTCTCTAGACTTGACTTTTGCAGCTTTATTTCCTTGAAACTCATATTCTTCTCTTTCTTCAGACATAGTTATCACCTTCTTGCTCTTGATGAAGGAAAGGGGATCTACCCACATCCCATGATGGCATTAGGGTAAGTATCTGCCTATAGTTCTTGGGTCAAAAAGGATCAATTTCTTCATTAGTTGATTAGATCTCTCTCCAATGATGTTATGGAGGACATTTCTACATTCAGCATAATAGCATTTGACTATATCATATTTACTGATTTTTTATGGCTGTTAGAGTTGTTTATATGGTTGTATTATGCCTGTATAATTCAGTGGCAGCTAGGTTTGGCCACTTTTCGTGTTTTCTTTTGATTGTGTTTATGTCTAGGGATTATTTTCTCTCTGTCAATGGATTTACTACTTGCATGATTACCGGTGACTAAATTTTGCTTCCAGCATGCTCCGTTTGGTTGTCCTGCGGAGGTAAAGCCGGTAAATTGTTATGCTTCTGTTAGTGGAGTATTTCCATGCGTTTGCATCAATCAATGGGATATTCCATTACTTTCTTTACCTTGTTTTTTTCTTCACTGGTGTCACTCCACTTAAGAAAACTGTTATTTTTTTTTGGTAATGCTATTCTAGCTAACTTGCTATCTTCTGTCTTTAACTTCTTACACCAATGTGTCAGCAAGTCTAATATCTTATTTTATCATTTTTCTCCCCTTCATCTGTGGACAGACATTGATCAGATACTATAGAACTTTTTGTGATGTTACACAGAATGACAATGGTTACTTGTGCGGAATTGTTTTTCAATGTTGTATTACTAGGTTCAGAAACTTGAACACTTAATCGTTACTTTGTCTTAGTTCAACATAGAAAACAATGAACTCCCTTACTGATTCTAAGTTTCATTATCTCGTTTCTCTGGGCCCAAGTCGACTCACATATCTTGAATATCACCATATCTCGAAATCACTGGTTATGCTAATAGCTAGTATCTTGGTTAAAAAGCCCCTTGTTGCTGATTGGTATCTTTCTTTAGTGATATCTGAACTTGAAATACTATCATTTCACTTGTGCCAAAAATTATTTCTTGGTTTTTATCTATTGGCATCATCCTAACCGGCATCAAACCTGGGGAGACCTGTGGAAAACACGGGCATCAACCAGGAGGTTGCATGGTTGTGCAAGTAACTAATTGAAGCTTGAGGCATATATCTTGAAAACTATCCTAGATGATGCAGAGTATGTGACCTATTAGCACACATTGATGGAGGATCTGTATTTTCATCCTTGCACGTGGGAGATCACAGACTTGGGATATAATCTTTCAGTTGTATATGTGATCATTACCAACTTGTATGTTTTGGTAGTTCCAAAAAAAACTTGTATGCTTTGGCATTGAAAACCCTCTTTTATGTGCAAGATTTGATCATTAATCAGTTTGTATCATCCGGTTTTAGGGAAAAGCCCTCGTATGTGCAAGATTATGTCGAAAATTCTATCTTCATTGCTGCTACTCATGTTGAAGATGTGTTAGTGTAATATGGTCGTATTTTCCAGGTGAAGGCCATATATGTGAAAAATTTGCCAGAGAACATCACTTCTGAAAAATTAAAAGAACTTTTTGAACACCATGGAGAGATCACAAAAGTTGTACTTCCACCTCCTAAAGCTGGGCAGACCAAGAAGGACTTTGGATTCATCCATTTTGCAGAGAGAACAAGTGCATTGAAGGCAGTCAAGGGAACTGAGAAATATGAAATTGATGGTAACCTTTTTTTGGTCACATGTATACACACAACTTTAGGAGTGTTAAGCTGTCCACGGTATCTGAGCCTTCAAATCTAATGCTAATTATTTCCTAGATTTAATTTATGTGACATTGTTTATCTCCTAGTTGACAATAAAAGCATGTATATGTATTTACATTGTTGACCTTGCCTAGCTTCCTCAGTGGTTAGTTTAGCACAACTTGGTTTGTTTAATCTTTTCTAGAACTTTTCTGTTAGATCTCTTCCAAGCAGCTATGATAAAAGTGTCATCTTATATGGATCGCAGGTCATGTTATAGAGGCAACTCTTGCTAAACCTCAAAGCGACAGGAAGATTGATCTTGCTCCAAATTCTGCCAAACCTGGGCTTCTTCCGAGTTACTCTCCTTACCCCGGATATGGATATGGTGGAGATCCATATGGAGCTTATTCTGCTGGGTACGGCGCAGCAGGATTTGGACAGGTAGTTCTGTAATTGTTTTCTAAACGATGTATGCATCTTGCAGTTACTCATTGGCGACCTTGTTCAATGGGCATCATGCGGATCCTCTAATGTATGCTGATGAAAACTTTCTCCATGCAAATTTATGCAGCCCATGATTTATGGCAGGGGGCCAATGCCTCCAGGAATGAGAATGGTACCTATGATGCTACCTGACGGTCGCCTCGGTTATGTACTGTAAGTGGTTTAGATTTATTTTTCTCTTTTAACTTGGGAACACTTGCTGATCCTTCATGAGTGATCCTTGCATGCAAATTCTTTTCTTTTTTCTCCCTCTTCAGGCAGCAACCTGGTGGACAGTCTTCACAGCCACCTCCACCTCGAAGGGGCGATCGAAGTGGTGGTCCAAGTGACGGTGGTAGGGGCTCTGAGGGAAGTCATGGGCGTCGATATCGCCCTTACTAGACCGTATATATTAAGGGGAGGTTTCGTGACAGTACCTGACTGGATTTGTCTAAGTTGTCTCTATTTTCTCCAGCCGTGCTACAGATGAATATGTTTTGTCCGTGTATGACATAATTTGTAGTTTCAATTCCCATCTACATAGAACAAGATAGTGGTACACTGACGATTTTCCTCTGCCAATCTATACGGACTGTTATCTATGTCAAGATAGTGTTACACTGACGATTTTCCTCTCCCAATCTATACGGATTGTTGTCTATTTCGCCATGCGACTTACCGCGACACCAGCTACACCTGTTTTCTTCTTTTCATGGTTATTTTTGTTGTTTTCTGTGAATAAATGGTTAATGGGATTGGTGAGTTGCAAAACCTAGTGGCAGGTGGTTGCCGGAACTGGCAAACGCTCATATAGAGTTCAACAGTCGAGTTGAGTTGGATCTTCAAATCAAACAAGTCGAAGGAATGCCTTCATGGTTTTGGTCCAAACCTAAGTTAAAGAGATGCCTTCATGATTTTAGTCCAAAGACAGAGAGATCAAAATCGAAAAATTTCTTCAAGAATTAGGGGCAGGAGTAATATTTGCTGCGAAATTTCTTGCCAGCCGGGTTCCTGTTGGAACACCTCTGATAGACGTTACATCCTTATCTTTTCTCTCAGCTTACAACTAATCGACCTTGCTCCACTCTACCCAAGCCATGTCCACTTCGAACTAACCCACGAAAAGAGAAGGAAGATAACTTCTCACCGTGGGCGAGCTTAGGGCCGTTTGGTTCAAGAATAAGACAGGGATATCTCCGCCTTAACTGCATTCTTTATTTATCCATCTTAACTTTATTCTTTATTTGGTAAGGTTAAAATTGACGAGAATAAAGGGGTTAAAGAGAACGAGGTTTTCTCAAAAATGGGATTAAGACCGGGATAAGTCATTAGGTAGAACAACATTTTCTCACCTTCTTATCTCTATTTTCTCTCTCTATTGTTAGTGATAATTAATCTTATTAATGTTAATTAATATTATTAGTGGTAAACAATCATGTTAATTAATATCATTATTGTTAATTAATAGATATATTATTTAATTATTATTAAATAACCAATTATAATATTGCTACTTATTCTTATTAGTGCTAATTATCTGTATTAATTAATCTTATTAGTACTAACTAATCATGCTAATTAATCTTACTAATTTTAATTAATAATATATTATTTAATAATTATTTATTATAGCGCTACTTAAATGTTCAATTAGCATTATTACTGCTAATTAATTATGCTAATTAATAGTATCAATTAATTTTATTAGTGTTAATTAATATTATTAGTGCTAACTAATCATGTTAAATATTCTAATTAGTGCAAATTATTTAAATAGACATATTATTTAATTATGATTAAATAATTAATTATTGGAGTGCTACTTAAACTTATTATACTATTTAACATTATTATTTCTACTTAATAATGCTAATTAATATTATTAGTGCTAATTAATAAATATATTATATAATTATCATTAAATAATTAATTATAACCACCTTGTTATTATTAATAAAGAATTAATCATGTTATAATTAACAATATTATGCTAATTATGACTATTAAGAATAAATATATTAAATTGAATTAACAATATTAGTGTTAATTATGATCATTAAAAATATTAACTATAATCATAATCAATAATAATGACATAATATTCTTTTTTTTATGTTTATTCTCATTTGTATCTTTATTTTTTGTCAAATGAGTAATAAAGATGTCATCATATTTATCCTTTGTATAACAAAGGGACGTGAGAATAAGTATAAAAATAAATTAATCTGAAATAATTTACATCTATTCTCCTTGAAACTTATTCCCGAACCAAATATGACTCAGTGTCCACCGTAGCCGGCTTAGGGAAATTACAGCCTCTCTCCAATCCCCATAAAAGTTGAATTGAAAGGAGGATGGACATAAGGAGCACCAGCCATAGAAGAACAGAGCCCAAGTTCGTAGGCCATGAACACTAATGTTGAATATGGATAGAGACACGTGCATCAGAAATAAAAAATTAAAATTAGGACACGAGGGTATGAAAATTACACACACACATTCATGTGTATATATAGGTGAGGAGGGTAAATCTGACTCGACTCATGAGTTGCTCATTAGCGATGAGTCTAATTCGACTTCGGATCTACAACACGTTCGAGAGGTGCCCAACAGCCGCAGCCCATTTAAGCGCGGCCCACCATGACTCAGTGTTGGATTCGACAGGGCAGGAAGGGCTTTGGCCCAAGTGCGATGACCGTCGGAGGATTCTCCGACGACCGACCGTTACCTCCCACGACGTCCGCCCCGACCCTATAACAGGCGAGCACGCCCCACGAGCGCCGTAAGACTCGCCCAGGGACCAGCCGACGCAGGGATAATCGCCCTCCAACGGAAACTCCCGCTACGATCGCAGGAGACATTACTCCACTACTTGCGCCCTTCCCTGCTACGTCAGGACAACCCCCTATAAAAGGCACATCGACAGAGAAGAGAGGACACGGTAGAACTTCTGTCAAAAGCTTCGCCTAGAGAATAGAACAGTTAGTCTTGCTACAGTGATAGAGAGGTCACGTCATCTCACGACTAGAGAGAGAACCCCTCCTACACGATCTTACCACCCAGCGAGCACTCTCCGGGTGTCCACTGAGAGCGGCGAGCACTCGTTGCGAGGTCCTACACGTCTCTCGGATCTCCTACTACTATCTCCATCTCTCTCCTCAGCTCTTCTCTGTTCCTTTCTTAAAATCGTTGCTAACTTAATCATTAGAGGGTTGTCCCCTGGGATAACGTCCATGACTCCTTCTGACGCTCCGTTTACTTTCGGTGTTTGTAGGCTTCCACGGGTGTCAGATGGACTTCTCCAATAAATAAATAGAGAAGGTGATACGTGACATAGAAACTAAGTTTCTACCTTTACAATAACGAAATATGATTCTTAAAATTTGTTAAAACTGTAAATGTTATAAGTAGTATATTCGTCAAATCATTCAAACAAATATCTTGGTGTGTTAATCAAGCATTCACTTTGAGACTTTAAAGTGGGGTGTGAGGCACGAGTATTTGAGTGTCATGTTCTGTCCAAATAGTCGATGCATCTCTCTAATATCATTAGAAGTGTCAACTAAATCATAAAACGAGAGATGATAGAGACTTGGATCTAGTTTGTCTTTATCATGGTCTATTTTATTAAAGGGAGTTTTATTTATCTATATCTACTGTTGAAATCTCTTACCATGTTATGTAATCATATTGTAACACTTGACGTGGGATAGATAGATTTAAGGGGTGGGCAATTTCCGTTACTGAAAAAAGTAGTGAAGCAATACAATACAGTGTTGTGATATAAAGCACGGTATGTATAGTCTATCGTTTCCTTATATGTATGTTGGTTCTTGTATATTATGTCGTAACTTTGTGCATTAAAGATGCAATATAATACACAGAATGACACATAATATCTAGTCAAATTGCAGACAGGTTTGTGCATTGTTGATAGGACTGTCAACTGGCCGGGCTGCGCCAAACCCGACAAAACCTCGTTTAAGGCCCACATAATAGAAGTGTTAGGCCTGTCCCAACTCGGCCCACAGTTAGACATGGTCCGGCCTGATTGGCTTGCATTTAATAATGACATAGCCCAGCCTGGTTCGATCTACATTGTGAAAATTGTGTTATTTTGAGTTCAACAAGGATGGTATGTAGATGATAAGGCCTGTGAGGTGTATTGTATCGGGTTTTATGGCTGATTCTGGGCCTGACCCGTCCTGCATTTAAACCTACAAAAGACAGGGTTATCAAATAGACCGGGCTGATGCGTCGACTTTCAGGTTGGGCTGGCCACGGGCTGAAAGGCCCAGCCCGAAGGGCTAAGGGCGGGGCCGCCAATTGATAACCCCAAATGTGGATGCCTCTGCTATCGTTAAGTGTCATATGTATAGTTGGAAGTGATTTTAAAAGGGCGAGTCCAAAACGCGTCGCTTGCGTAGAGCATTACTCTCTAATGGATCATATTATGTCCTGCATCACATCTTTGCGTATTTTATCTCTTCACTATTTTTTGTAGGTAACGAACAGGCCCTCACCGTCAAGATAGGAATTAAGAATGGCAGTTCTCTGTTTGAAGGTGTTCAAACAGCGATTAAACCGAAGAATTCTAGACTACTCGTCGGGGCAGAAGCCCGGACGCACGTCTGCATGGCGGCCAAGCCCCGACCCCCACGTTACGCCCTCCCTCCGGGCCTCCGATGCCGCCGGCACCACTCTGCACGTGGTTTCGGCGGCGAGGCGAGTCGTAGGGCAGGCTGTCACTCCAACCCCGCCCGTCCGTACACCGCGGCGACCCAGCAACCATCCTTAGAAGAAGATAAAAGGTAAGCATCTAAATCACGGATACGCAGAGTCACGGGCAAGCTCGGAATATAAACTCCAAAGCTTCTTCTTCTGAGCCTGTCCTCAGGTTACGGCGACGAGGTCTCAATGCTTCTTAACCCAATCCCTGTCTTCTTCCCCTGTCGTCTCCGGAACCTCCTCAACGCACTAATTAACTCGGTGGGTCATAGGTTAAAAAATAATGTTGAATCTATAAAATCGCAGTGTTGAGATACACATGTCCAGGGTCATAAGCACACGAGCCATAACTCATTTAATCAATATGAGACTATTGTCCAGGGGACTATGCCCAAATTCTAACACTCCTCCTCACGGCCAAGATGAGCCGTAGACATTAAATGGGTGGAGGTGGTAATATATGAAGTTGGGTCCAAGACCACGCTCTAATACCATGTTGAAATCCACAAAATCGCGATGTTGAGATACACATGCCTAGAGTCATAAACACATGAACCATAACTCATTTAACCAATACGGGACTATTACCCAGGAGACTATGCCCAAATTCTCAACAACCAGTCAGGAAATACTCCATGGCGAGCCATCGGATTCTTGGTTGGTCTTTGTCTGCATGGGGATAGGATACCATAGTCGACCCTTACTTGTGAATCGGAGTACAGAGTCGGTTACTAGAGTCAACTCCAAGAGTCCATACTCCAAATCCGGGGACTATGGTGATGCTCCCCCGAAAACACATATCACAACTGTTATGAGACTGGGACAACCCATGACTACCGTAGTAATTGCAATCGGCTCACCGACGCACTATTCTAGTCGTTACGTCTAACACAAAGAGGAGAAGAATAAGGAGAGAGAAAGAGTAGATGGAGATTGAGATACTGGGCTGCTGCGACCGTCACCGGTGCTGTGCTCGTGAGCTCTTTCTCTTTACACACACATGCACACACTCTCTATTGTACACATCTTTACCGCCTCATAGGCATACCTTGGCCAAGGAGACAGCTCCTTGGCATGGTGCATCTTCCAGCGTTCTCGTACTCGGACCTCTGCTTGACTAACTCGCCAGCATGGCATCGTCCACCGAGCTATGTATCTCCCACTTGATCACCCCCTTAGGGGGTATTTATAGAGGGAGAAGAGAAGAAGGGCGAGTGGAGACGGAGGAAGAGATGGGAGGGAGAGAGGATACGAGAGAGGGAGAGAAGAGGCAAGAGAGGGAGAGAAGAATAGAGAGAGAAGAGAGAGAGAGAGAGAGAGAGAGAGAGAGAGAGGCGACGGGTGCCCTGCGCTCAATGCCACGTGCGCACGTCACGCGCGGGTTGCCCAGTGGGCATTAAGCCCATTAATATCTCCCACTTGCCCATTAGGGCCTGCCATGCATCTCCTTCATCTAAAAAGTATACAATCTCATGATCTGCTATTCTCGGTTATACAGGAAATGAAGCGTGTGACCTTCACGAGATTTATCTGAAAAATATGGAAGTGTTCCATTAAGTCATCACCTAACTAACATATCACTTAAACATCTAGCCTGTACCTCAGACATTTAGTATCTCATCTGACTCAACACTCTGGATCTCTCAAAAACAGGCATTGTAGAGTCCAAATGCTAAGCGCTCATGACTCTATCACCACTTAGGCAATCAAGCCTCCCGGGAAATGAGCAATGAAGCATGGTGCGATAATAAGATATCTTTATTATGCTACATATGTCAATCCAATTTGTCTCGACCGCTTTTCTAGACATGCCCCTTTAGATGGTATTAGCCTTCGCCTCAGGTAAGCATGCTAAAGTAGTGACATAGAGCCTCCTCTTCATGACATAGCGCTGCAGGTCACTAGGGGTACAAGGGGATGAGCTCACACAATGAAGAAGAGAGATCTACTCATCATTCTCATATGCAGTCATGTCATACATGCGGTATGATTCGCATGCTGCAATATTCTTCCATTAAAATGGGCATGTCACTATAAAATTATAAAACATTGCACTGATACAAGTCTAGTTGCGACCTCTACAGTTGACCATAATCTCACAAACCAGTCACCCCCTCCGAATTCGGGCCCTTCTTGTGACTCACGTATCTAGATTTTTCAGACTCCATAGGATTGCGACCAAATCCTCATGGTCGATCTTTATTAGATCTCATCTCAACCTCAACCAAGGTGACATATATATGCTATTTGGGATATTGCGCTTACCCCTTGACCTCCAAGGCGTCGCAGTATCGGATGCCTCATCTTGCATGTTATTTACAACGTCAAGGTGAATCACCCGTGTGAGAGGGTCAATTCAAGTCTGGCGACACTCTGACGATGTGCAAATCAACCATTCAATCCAAGGACACTTCTTTGGAGAAGGATCTAACTATATTAGTAATGATGTCCCAAAAAATTATAATGATTACAATTTACATACCCATGGACCCTTAATCGGTCGCAAAACTCTCTACATAATTTGTCCTACTTGTTAGTGTTGGTGTGCTACAGGCCAATTTTGGGTCGGGTAGGCCCGATAGATGTACGATCTTGTTCATTATTAATAAAGTGGTATTTGAACGTAAATATGTGATTATATATTACTTTACGATGTCCCTAGGATATGTGGTTGTAAAGTCAACTCGAGATGAGATCTCGATCATGAGACTGACTTTACATGGACGCATACCTTAAACTGTTCCTGGTTGGAGGGTAATCACTCGGGGACTTTGATTACCTATGAAACCATTACACATGATGTGTGACTGACCAGTCTCATGGTCATTGGTGCGGGGCACCAACACATATGTGTAGGTGTATGTCCTTGGAGGATGTACACTGAACTGATCCGCTATTAGATCTTCAGATGGTTGATTATACCTAATGTCAACTGAAGATCCAACGGTCTCAGTAGCATCATTGGTCCTTTGACCTGAGACATTGATCGGATCTTACACGAGGACTGGAATGGTTTAATTACTTGGCTAAGTGACTTTAACCATAAGTCATGAGTTACCGAGTCATTAACCACTCCAGGATACGTATGAAGAGCATCAATGGTCAAGAGGGGATCGCTCACTGTCGGGTATATATTAGACAGTTAATAGGTCATGACATTGACGCTCCGTTAAATCCCTGGCCAGGGTCGTGTGAGTTCGTTTAGAACGGACGTCATACACTTTAAGGAGGTCATAGTCAAATGGCATGATCATGGGGTTTGACAGAAACCATACCATCGATCGTACCAGGCTCATAGAAGGAGCGAGAGATTATATCGATGCGGTAACTGTGGACTTACAGGGACCAGACCGGCTGGTTTAAACCCGGCATCCTCTAGGATCACGCGAATTTACTTGACCCAACGTGATCAAAGGTTTGGAATAAATTAAACTATTATTCAGCTCTAGTAGAAGCGAATAATAAGTTTAATTTACTTCTAATTAGAAATTAGAAGTTAATGGACCTTAAACTAGAGTGACTAAGGGCCTAGATGATCGCACACAATAGATTCTTGGGTGACGGATTATTATTGTACAAATGCATATATTAATTCCCTTTAATTCCTTTTGAAAAGAAGTTTAAAAGAGGGCTTAATATATATGTACAATAATAAAAGGATATATGTACGATTTCGGTCCTTATGGGTTCTTTTAGAAATGGCCAAATCCTATATATAGACATGTTACGAGAGCTTCTCCTCTCCTCTTGGCTAATCAAGCATTAAGGCCATCAGAAGGAGGATTAGCTCCTCCCTCCTTTCCTCCCTCTTGCTCTCTCTCTCTCTAGAAGGTGAAAGGGTCGGGGAAGGTCGTGCCAGGGGGGTGCCGTCGCTGCGCAAGGATCCGTGTGGATCTGCTCTAGAGGCCGTGCATCTGTGCGGCTCGGTATTCTGCATCGGGCTTTGCGGACAACGTCGTTCCGCACAAGGTATAAATACGCAACCCGTAGTTAGGGGTTGGGGTGATTAAAACGTCGATCAGAGTATGCTTCTGGGATTCCATGCAGTCGGATTCGGGCAAATAAAATTTTTGTTATCCGCTGCGTTACCCGAGGGTGCTGTGTGGAACCTTACACTACTATCTAGGGTCCTTGGCGAAGGCCAATGCCTAGTGCATCCTACATACAATTGTACACCCTTATCTCATATCCCGACAAGGTGTATTCTCTAAATATTACAAGATGATCCACAACCACACTACCTTAGTATGTAGCGGAGCTGGCCACACGCCGTGCCTTCACTTAGGATAAAGCAATGCCCATCTACTTCTTGCTACGCCACGAGATAGCTCCACCAATCAACAAGAACACAAATCCTGAGATGGACTTCTACTTATCTCGGTCACTATCCCAATTCGTGTTGCTATAGTCAATTAGTTTTGGGACATCTACGTCATAACACATGACATGGCTTGGCGTCCCTCGCAGGTCTACAATAAACACGTGTGACACTGATTGCCTAGGTGACAACTAGCTAGACCAGATGCAAAGTTAATATATTGCTGAACACACAACATAATGTGTATCTAGCTTCCAATCGTAGCCGCATAATACACTTTTGACATCTCTTCCTATTCTTCTTTGATCCAAAGCACACTCTTTATCAAATGGAGTATAAATGGGTGTTAAATTGTGCAATATAAATCAGTCCAAAATTTTACTATTATAGCTCTTCTGAGATAGCACAAGAACCTTTATGAGCGATTCTGCACAATTTTCACTCTAAGCACATAGCTTGTCTCACCCATGTCTTTCGAAAGACAGTTATTCTCTAGTGGCATTTATTAACTCCATATTATTTCTAGCTATCAAAGTGTTGTTGACATATAATGATAACATAAGGAATAGTTTCCTTCTACTCGCTTAACATGCATATAGTGATCCTGGCCGATCACCTCGAAGCGAAATGAGATAATCGTTTTGTGGAATTACAAACACCCTTGTCTAGACGATTATTTCAAGCTATATGCTTAGGGAAGCAAGCTTTTTCCCTTATCATTTTGACCTCAAAGTCATTTTGCTGAGTCATATACTTGTCTCATCTACTTTTCCATAGAGCAATGCAGTCTTTACATCGATTTGGAACATATCTAAAGATAATGATACTTAGAATCAGATGAGCGGATGAGAATCTCACCAACATAGATAACACATCATCACAGACTATACACTCCCATTGGGTATAACCCTTCACCATGAGCCGTGCTTTGAATTTGTCAGTCGACCCATATGTCTTGCGCTCAAGTTTGAAAACCCACTAGTTTTCAAACTCTTCATACACATGTGGGAGATATGCTAACTCTCAGTCCACATTGTGTCATGGAATCCAACTTATCTTACATCACAGCTTCCCACTTTCGTTGAGACAACGATGCAAAAGCCTCCTGGACAAACTTGGGCTCTTCATCATCTTTAAGCTTACCAACGAGCACATTGCCACCAAAATTTTAAAATGACGAGGGACAATAGGACATACCTACTCTTGCCACAACATACGGATTACAACGACATACGGAGCCTTGAATTTTCTAGTGATTTCAACAATGCATTCTCACTGAGTGTGCACTCTCTAGTAGGTGCACTTTCATTAGACTGATCATCCCTACTATTTTTGGTGGACACGTGGTGATCAGGCACGTGATTGGAAAACACATTTCCCCCCTCCATTGGAAATGGTAGGATATCAAATTACTGTCCCAACTTATGAGAATCAAGACTCCTGGCACTATTAGCAAGGCTATGAAAAATTCCTTCCATAGGCAAACGATATCTCAGATTTACTTTGTCATCATTCCTATATCATGGAAGCAAGGGACTAGCTGTAATGATTTCTTGACTTACAACCTTTTCAAAATGCTTTCGATATGCTATATCAGTTAATCACAAGTCACACATAGGCAAGTTGACCCTAGCGAGTAGGCCCTAATAGACCTTCTTAGGCTAGTTTGGTCATTTTATTTTGCCCTATTGATTTGGACAAGCATATCATATAGCAGAATCTGGGTCCTCATTTTTCGACACATAAGTAGAATAAGAAGAGGAAGAAGAAGAGACTATCTACGTCAAGACCGATCCAACACAAAGAGAACCATCTATACCATATGCGCAAGTCACATTATCCAAGATAATGTATACATAACTACCGGTAGACACTAGACAAAAGCATAAAAATCAGATACTTGGACTATTCCAATAATACTCTAGAAATTTCGCTCAATCTTTTATTATGTGCCGTCTAGCTCTTAAATCCTTAATCCACTCAGGATTAAGACGAGCAACCAAAACACATAAATAGGCACAAAGAGAGCTAGGCACACAAGAACTATTTTCAGCTCAACGCAATCACGAGCGAAGTTATCTAATTTTTCGCAGTTGAAACACTTCAACTTACTTTTGTCTCTAGTCTCATTGTACTTGTTATAGTGACATTTGAATATCTTCTTTATCCTAATGCATGGTGTATTGTCTTATCCCTTTCATTACTTCTGTGGCCGCATTTTGTTAAAGACGGGTCCACGAATCGGGCAAAGACCCAATCACACAGACTTTACCTGATACATATGTGAGATCATTTCTCGCCACCTTCGAGTCATGCACGAATCATATTGGACATCATTCTCAGATATTCGGTCATCGTGTGACGTTGATCCCTTCGGTAGATCTCAAATGTCAAAACAAAAGCCCTTAATCAAATAAGGGACATTCTCGCAAAGGACAACTTGAATTGATCTCGTATTTTCTTGACAGTGATAAACATCTCAAATTCGCTTATGAGATTGTCTTGCATGTTACTTAAGATAATAAAGCGTGCACTACGATCTCTACAACATCAGAGTTGATAGACCTCTCGGTTCCAGTGGTAATGCACAATATTGCCCTCTTTGGGCGATAACTTGGTAATAATGAGATGATTGAGCAACTCATGATAGAGTTGGACCTTGACAATGCCACATGCCCTAGCTAATTTCATTTAAGTTGTCACCGTTGATGAGATCGACAATCAAATTTTCAGTGGCCATCACGTTAAATCACTACATTAATTTTTTTTGAGAGTTTTGGATATCGTTTTACACATCGTCTGAATTTGCTACCAGAAATCCGAACCAATCCCATTAAACTCTCTTATATGGTGACATCGAAAGTAGAAATTAGGCAACTACAATCATCTCCTACTCACATAAGATTATTTAATGGAATTAAAGGGACTTCAAGCAAATTTTCTATTGTGAGAGGAGCACACATCTCTCACAAATTTAGCCCTACAAATATTATGAGAGAAACAAACATCTCTCATCAACAAACTACATTTATGCGATCCAATCGCATTAGCTCTCAACCACGTGGCACTAAATTAAATTCTTTTTCCTAATAATGCTTGTCTACACATGATTTCATGTATATACGCAAAATAAATTTACATGAAAATAAATAGACAAATATTTCATGAATTAAAAGAAAAAATAATTATCCATGAAACACATTCAAGAATGTTATTTTTTTAATCTAAATCTGACTCCATTCTCACAAGGGCGTAAATACAAAAATATTAAAAATACACCCTAAGTATGGTCTAAATTACACAAATGCAATAAAAGTCAGAAATAGCATCAAACCACCACCTCTTTTCCCTTGAAGATTATCAATACAAGGTACGGAAGTGGTGTATGATGAAACTGCGTATTCCATCGTGATCACCAAGTGGGTCGCCAGACTCCCAGAGTCTCGCAATGTCCTACATGCGGAGGCACCCACAGACTCATTCCACGAGTCCACAAACATTGTGATGTTGCTCCAAAAATACTGTACGGAACCCATATGTAGTCATCGAAACTCATATGTGGTACGATTCACGGGGTGTCAACCAAGTTGTATCGATGGCTCTATTTGCCGTCGTGGTGGTCACTTGCCACTGGAGGGGGCGCCTAAACCTTTTGTAGCCACTGCTACGCTGTAGGTCACCTAAACATTATTGGGGTCGCCATTATTGTCACTGGTAGGGCTCCCAGCCTACTGGTGATGGCATCGCCTAAGCCGCAAACCCACCTGTCTACGCTCGGGTAATCGGCAAAATTCACTGACGGGCAAGATGGCGACAAGGACTATCACAGTAGGTGGCTGCTGGTCTGACGCACCTTTAGTGCTGCCAGTGCGCCAATGGTGGCCTATGTGTGACCTGCATATCAATAATTGGCTGCTGTCGCGACTACATATGGAGTGATATTCTTAGTGAAATCGATCACTACTGGTGGATGCAAGACGTCGACACTTGCCGCACTTTTTGTACACGCTGTTCCAATAGTCAAATCGGGTGCCGCGGAGTTATGGTATCCCGTGAGATCCAAAATCCACGTGTTCGGCATGGAGCCATTCTCCTAGAAATGAGGACTATTGTCCATCGTCGTTGCCGTCATGGCTCATGACCTCTTTTGTGGCACCTTCTTATACTATGAATCTGATGGGTAGATGTAGCGTTACATGTATACGTACGTGCATTAACCCGAGGATGGGAAGACATTGAGACAACTGACGAATCCATCGTGAATTAAACAAACTAAAATCGCGACAAACCTTCCACTCTGATACCAATTGTTGGATAACCTCAGATATATATATAACAAATAAATATAACAAAACAAATGAGTTCAGAGTTAGAGGATGTACCTCATAGCGGAAGTGGGACGTACACACGTACCAATGGAAGTGGAAACATAAACACATGCATGCCTTTGTTATTCGGGTACAAGGCCGGATACCAAAGTCGACCCTTACCCGTGAATCGTCATAGAGTCACAGAGTCAGCTACTAGAGTCAGCTCCAAGAGTTAACCCTCCATGCTCCAAATCTGGGGACTATGGTGATGCTCCCCCGAAAATGCAAACCACAACTGTCAATGGACTACGACAACCCATGATTACCGTAGTAAGTACAATTAGCTCAACGACGCACTATCCTTATCATTCTGTCTAACACATAGAGGAGAAGAATAAGGAGAGAGAAAGAGTAGAGAGAGATCGAGATACAGGGCTGCCGTGACCGTCACCGATGCTGTGCTCGTGAGTTCTCTCTCTTGAAGCACACATGTACACACTCTCTCGCTTATACACATCTCCACTGTCTCACTGACATACCTTGGCCAACGGAGATGAACCCCTGACATGGTGCATCTCCCAGCATCCTCGTACTCAGACCTCTGCCTGATTAACTCGCCAGTATGACGCCGTCCACCAAGCTATGCATCTCCCACTTGATCAACCCCCTTAGGGGGTATTTATAGAGGGAGAAGAGAGGGAGGGCGAGTGGAGGCAGAGGAAGAGATAGGAGGGAAAGAGGATGTGCGAGAGGGAGAGAAGAATAGAGAGAGAGAGAGAGAGAGGCGGCTAGCGCCCTACGCGCGCACGCATCACGCGCCGGCGTAGGCGCATCTAGTGCGGGTGGCCTAATGGGCATTAATCCCATTAACAAAAACAAAGGAAGAAGAAAGATAAGTAGTATCCAATTGGCCTTGCTGCTCGTGCTGGCATGCCTTTTCATGGCCTGGATGCATCGCCCGGCCATGGCCCTCGACTACACTGACGCATTGGAGAAGTCCATCCTCTTCTTCGAGAGGCAGTGGTCGGGGAAGCTCCCCGCCGACCAACTACTCACTTGGAGGGGCGACTCTGCCCTCTCTGATGGTGCCAATGATCACGTATATAGGCTCATCTCCCCGTCTCTCTAGCTCTCTTGCGTCTCCCATGGCTACGATGACGTACCCGAGGTCCTTTAATTACCTTCTTTCGATGCCACATGTGGACATGGTGAAGGCAGCCTGATGTGACACAACCTCGGACCTAATGCAAGCAAACACAATCGCAATCTAAATGGGCCAATTTGGGCCGCCGCTCTCTCGTCGCTCACCTAAGCCCGGGGTAACTTGGCAATGCCAAGGTGAGGTTGAGGGGTTGGGCCCTTGCTGGTAGAGGGCCAGCAAGGCCAAGATTTGATTCCCAATGGATTTGGAAGCCCAATTCAACGGGGCCGACGAAGTGCCGAAGGCACCGGTTGCACTCTTCCCACGGTGATCACTCAAGGCAATGAGATTTGAGGATCGGGCTCTCACTCGCATAACCAGCGGAATTAGAACTAATATTGAAAGACAAGCACTATGTGGAGTGAAGGTTTGAGCACTTACTTGACCGGTTTGAAGAAACCGGTCCCGGTCGGAGACGAGGGCGAGCGGGGAGGCGAGTGGATCCCCACACGCCGCGGCAGTGTCGCTTGACCTGCCCAAACAAATTACACCACTACACCTCTCGCAGGAGGGGGAACTTGGGGTGGGAGTTAATGATATTACATCAATACTACCTCCACGCAGGGAGGGGCCTTCAGCCGGCCAAGCGGGGTGTGGAAACCAAAGCAAAAAATGAGGAACAAGGGTGGACGCCGAATCTGCCTGCTGTCTGCGAACTAGGACAGAGAGTCGGTGTTGCTGTTGTAGATCTTGCTCAGGAATTTCTCTGATGGCGAGACTGGCGGCGAAATCTTCGTAACAGGAAGGGAATGCCTCAGAATTTTTGTAAATTCTTCTGGAGTCGTTGCAGGTCGGGGCAGGAGCTTGAACAAGGCCTCTGTTTCTCGGACTAACAGGGGCAGGTCACCAACAGTAGGATGCAGAGGCTGTCCTGGCCGCTCCCGAACTCCAAATTTGATGCCGTCAGTTCCGTTAGAACCGTGGGTGAGTCCTCTTTGCAGCAAAAGAAACGGGGACGCCAAAAGAGAACAGAGACGATCTGTGGAGCCAGAAGAGTGAGGAGGTGTCGATGCAGACTGGGGAAGGCAGAGCCGCGCGACCGTGGAAGAAAATTGGTAACTTCTGTTCCCGGATGCTGAATGGGCTTCCGCTTCTTGATTCTGAAAGTAGACATGCCGATGAAGAACTTTGAAGAAGAACTTGAGGACTGATTCCTTCGGGGTTCGTCGTGGCAGAGCTTCTAATCTGGCTCAGGTCCTCAGCCGAGGCAGAACCGCGCAGCTGTGGGAGAATGGACCTCCTAGACGACTCGGAGATCGGAAGAAGACGAAACCACTTCGGTTGCGAAGGCGACTGGCAGACGCTTCCGACGATGGCTCTTGGGTCTTCAAACTCGTCCGGAGGAGGTCGTGGTGGCCGCTGCAAGTTGCTAGTCTGCTGTAGATCTTCGGTTGAGAGCTGTAGGTTGATGATGATGGGGGGGAATGGGGTATATGGGAGGGGAAATGGGGGTGGATGAGTGTGGGGAAAGCCCGGACTGTGAGGGGGTCTAGGAGAGGGTGTTCTAAGGTGGGGGAAGGGAAGAATGGGGTCTAGAAGGGGGTCTAACAGGTGGTGGGAGGAGGAGCTACGAATTTGGGAAGGTGGGTGAGAGGAGAAAGTGAGGGGGGGGGCACAAGTGAGTGGAGGGAAGGGTGGATTTCAAATTTGAAATGGCCTTGGAAGTTGTGGGGTTGTGTGGGGAAGGGGTTGATTGTGTTGGAATGGGGAAAGTGGTGTTGGAATGTGGAAGATGGTGTTGGAATGGTGAGGGATCTTCTTGGGACTAGGGGGGTGGAGTAATGGAGGCCATGGGGAAGTGGAGGGCTTTAATGATGGTAGGTGGGGGTTGAGGTGGTTGGGAAGGGAGGAGAGAGAAGAAAATTCGAAATTGGGTGTTGAGGAGAGAGAAAGTGGAGTAAAAAAAGAGGGATTAAGAGAGGGAAGGGTGGGGAATCTCTCCCCTAGGGTTTCTCACCCAAAGAATGTTGGAATCACTCCACTAAACTAAGCTTTGGACTCTCAAATGGCATTTTTTTCATTGATTGATTCATTACCTCCAAATGAAGGAAATGGGGCCCTATATATAGGAAACCCACATTTTACAATAAGTCCCTTACAAAAGACTCAATAATAAATAACCGAAGGGGTAGGGGGGGCTCATGGGCCAAGCCCGAAGAATTGGGCCCAATAGCACATTACACAATCTAATGACACTCAAATTTAGAAAAATAAATGCAAGACCTAGGAACATGACTCAAATAAAAGGGAAAATACATCAAATGACTCAAATAAAATTACATAGGACTCAAAATTAAATGACTAAACCATGCCGGATGCAACCGGGGCGAGGAGACGAGCTGTGAACGTGGGCATGGGAGGTGATGTCCCCATCATATTCCCGGGGTGCGGAGAACTCGACTCCGTCGAGTAAGTGTCCTTCCCTCCTTGGAGGGTGTAGAAGTGGTACAGCCCTCAAGTCTTCCGAACGAGACTGATCCATCCACCTGCCGAGATAGCGCTCGTATACCTTGCTCCGAGTGGTAGTGACTTGTTCATCCAATATTTGTTCAATTTGTTCACGCTGGGCTCTCTTGGCTGGTGGTCTCTCCTCACGGGTGGGTGCTCTCTCAAGGGAAGACGTAGGCTCAATCTTCTCACTAGGTACCACCGTGGGTCCCTTATATGACACTAGGTCGGCAACATTGAATGTGAGACTTATTCCATACTCCTCAGGGAGATCTAACTCGTAGGCATTTTCACCAATGCGCCTCAAGACCTGGAAGGGACCAGCCCCACGTGACCTCAGTTTAGAGTTGGCTCCCGGGGAGAGCCTCTCCGTCCTTACCATCACAAAGTCACCCTCATGGAATTCTTGGTGACGCCGATGAGAGTCGGCCCGCCTCTTATAAGCCTCATTCTTTTTGCTTATGTGCTTGCAAAGGTTTTCATGCAATTTTGTGAATGTTGACATTCTAGGGGTGATGGGTGGACCTGGGCAACCAAAAGTAGACCAATCATGCTTTGATGTCAAGAAGACTTTGATGGATTTTGGAGGGCCGGGACAACCATATGTGGACTTATCATGCAATGCTGTCACGTAGACTTTGGTGGGCCTAGTTGGGCCGGGGCACCCGTAGGTGAACCTATCATGCAAAGTGGTGATGAATGTAGGGGGACCTGGACATCTGTAGATACTTTTGACATGCTTAAGATCCATGATGAATGAAGGAGGACCATGACATCCGAATGTGGCCCACTCATGCCTTCTACTAGACATGTGGGTGATATGAATGAATGGACCCAACATAGTGTTCATGCCAAAGGGGGTGGAAAGCCTAGACACATGCATAATTTTCCCAAAAGTGACTTCCATGTGTATAGGTGTGGGACAACCCTTAAACTCTCATTGGAAAGGATCGAATGGATCTAAGAAGGTGGTCATCATGGGGTGGGGCACCACCTTATTACCTAGGGATATATGGTCCAAGGTTATGGCTCCCAAGGTGCAACCCGGGTCATGGATGAGGTGGGTTTGGCCCAATATGGTGGGTGAGGGTAGGAAAGGGTGGGTGGTTGGTAAGATGGTTGGGTCATATGAGTCCCTTGACTCTCATTGGAAGGGATCATATGGATCATAAAATAGGTCACTTAGGGGGAGGAACTCCATATCCTCAAGATCCTTAAAAGGTGCTAAGTCATCATTCCCTATGATAGTTGGGCCAATATTCTTGACAAGTGGGTTGGCCATGAGTGGAGGGCTTGGCTTTCTACCCGAGATAAGAAGCTCTAAATCGAGGAGAAGGTTAGGCTCATCCGGTGTAGGGAGGAATAGAAGAAGGTCGCTAGTGTAGCAACCATTGGTGCAAACCGAGGTGATAGACCCTATGCATAGGTGTAGGAGGCTAAGGCTCCTAGGTTGTTCGGCCATAGGGGTCAACATGCTAGTGAACTCAATTTGCCATGCTAAGCCCCTAAGAAAATCCTCTAAGGTCTCCACTTGATAGGATGCTTGGATTGTGGTGTGATAGGAGAAGAGGGGCACTAGGGAAAAATTTTGTTCTATGGGAGGGCAAACATGGGTCGAGGTCTCTCTAATTAGGCTCTCCCTTAGCCACCTAACAAGGGACTCTTCTAAGATGAATTCAGCCTTATCTAGAGGGGGTGGTGTAGGGTGAAGATCCTTGTGCGAGGCTTCCTCTTCAATTGGGACATGGAGCTCTCTATGGAGGGGATAGGTTCCCGAGGGATATTTGTCTTCATGTGGCAAAGCGGGTGGACTACTTCTTCCAAAACTAATGGAGTGGGAAGGTTCTTTGATGGTGGGGTGATGATGGCCGGAGTATGGTGCACCCGGGGTGGTGAACAAGGGTGGGATTCCCGCGGGTGGGAGAATAAAAGGTTGTTGAATTTAAAGGTTCTCGAAAGGTGTGGCGGATGCACTAGGCAAGTCCGACGTGTTGGGTCGATGTCGGCATTCCTTTCATCTAACCATTTCTTACCTAGGATTATACATGGACCCGCCAATGTTCCCTTTTGACACCAAGCCCCATCCAAATACTCAGTCTTCCCGAACCATTTATGGAATTCAACGAAGACTAGGTCTCCGTTGTGCACAATTTGTCCAGTCGTAGAGAGGGTGGCTACAATTTCGGGGGATACCCAATTATCTTCTTCCATGTCGATGAAGTCAATTTCTGTGGGGCTTCCATTAGGTAGGTATGCTTGGGATATGATGAGAATTGGGGCCTTTTGGTCGGTAGACTCAATGACAATGGGAGGTGGATAATGCATAGAACGATCCGATGAGAACTCTAATGCAAGCGTGCCCATGGACTTGACTTGTGAGAACAAATCAAAAACTTGGCTCTGATACCACTTGATGTGACACAACCTCGGACCTAATGCAAGCAAGCACAATCGCAATCTAAATGGGCCAATTTGGGCCGCCGCTCTCTCGTCGCTCACCCAAGCCCGGGGTAACTTGGCAATGCCAAGGTGAGGTTGAGGGGTTGGGCCCTTGCTGGTAGAGGGCCAGCAAGGCCAAGATTTGATTCCCAATGGATTTGGAAGCCCAATTCAACGGGGCCGACGAAGTGCCGAAGGCACCGGTTGCACTCTTCCCACGGTGATCACTCAAGGCAATGGGGCTTGAGGATCGGGCTCTCACTCGCATAACCAGCGGAATTAGAACTAATATTGAAAGACAAGCACTAAGTGGAGTGAAGGTTTGAGCACTTACTCGATCGGTTTGAAGAAACCGGTCCCGGTCAGAGACGAGGGCGAGCGGGGAGGCGAGTGGATCCCCACACGCCGCGGCGGTGTCGCTTGACCTGCCCAAACAAATTACACCACTACACCTCTCGCAGGAGGGGGAACTTGGGGTGGGGGTTAATGATATTACATCAATACTACCTCCATGCAGGGAGGGGCCTTCAGCCGGCCAAGCGGGGTGGGGAAACCAAAGTAAAAAACGAGGAACAAGGGTGGACGCCGAATCTGCCTGCTGTCTGCGAACTAGGACAGAGGGTCGGTGTTGCTGTTGTAGATCTTGCTCAGGAATTTCGCTGATGGCGAGACTGGCGGCGAAATCTTCGTAACAGGAAGGGAAATGCCTCAGAATTTTTGTAAATTCTTCTGGAGTCGCTGCAGGTCGAGGCAGGAGCTTGAACAGGGCCTCTGTTTCTCGGACTAACAGGGGCAGGTCACCAACAGTAGGATGCAGAGGCTGTCCTGGCCGCTCCCGAACTCCAAATTTGATGCCGTCAGTGCCGTTAGAACCGTGGGTGAGTCCTCTTTGAAGAAAAAGAAACGGAGATGCCAGAAGAGAACAGAGACGATCTGTGGAGCCAGAAGAGTGAGGAGGTGTTGATGCAGACTGGGGAAGGCAGAGCCACGCGACCGTGGAAGAAAATTGGTAACTTCTGTTCCCGGATGCTGAATGGGCTTCCGCTTCTTGATTCTGAAAGTAGACATGCCGATGAAGAACTTTGAAGAAGAACTTGAGGACTGATTCCTTCGGGGTTCATCGTGGCAGAGCTTCTAATCTGGCTCAGGTCCTCAGCCGAGGCAGAACCGCGCAGCTGTGGGAGAATGGACCTCCTAGACGACTCGGAGATCGGAAGAAGACGAAACCACTTCGATTGCGAAGGCGACTGGCAGACACTTCCGACGATGGCTCTTGGGTCTTCAAACTCGTCCGGAGGAGGTCGCGGTGGCCGCTGCAAGTTGCTGGTCTGCTGTAGATCTTCGGTTGAGAGCTGTAGGTTGATGATGATGGGGGGGAATGGGGTATATGGGAGGGGAAATGGGGGTGGATGAGTGTGGGGAAAGCCCGGGCTGTGAGGGGGTCTAGGAGGGGTGTTCTAAGGTGGGGGAAGGGAAGAATGGGGTCTAGAAGGGGGTCTAACAGGTGGTGGGAGGATGAGCTACGAATTTGGGAAGGTGGGTGAGAGGAGAAAGTGAGGGGGGGGGGCACAAGTGAGTGGAGGGAAGGGTGGATTTCAAATTTGAAATGGCCTTGGAGGTTGTGGGGTTGTATGGGGAAGGGGTTGATTGTGTTGGAATGGGGAAAGTGGTGTTGGAATGTGAGGGATCTTCTTGGGACTAGAGGGGTGGAGTAATGGAGGCCATGGGGAAGTGGAGGGCTTTAATGATGGTAGGTGGGGGTTGAGGTGGTTGGGAAGGGAGGAGAGAGAAGAAAATTCGAAATTGGGTGTTGAGGAGAGAGAAAGTGGAGTAAAAAAAGAGGGATTAAGAGAGGGAAGGGTGAGAAATCTCTCCCCTAGGGTTTCTCACCCAAAGAATGTTGGAATCACTCCACTAAACTAAGCTTTGGACTCTCAAATGGCATTTTTTTCATTGATTGATTCATTACCTCCAAATGAAGGAAATGGGGCCCTATATATAGGAAACACACATTTTACAATAAGTCCCTTACAAAAGACTCAATAACAAATAACCGAAGGGGTAGGGGGGGCTCATGGGCCAAGCCCGAAGAATTGGGCCCAATAGCACATTACACAATCTAATGACACTCAAATTTAGGAAAATAAATGCAAGACCTAGGAACATGACTCAAATAAAAGGGAAAATACATCAAATGACTCAAATAAAATTACATAGGACTCAAAATTAAATGACTAAACCATGCCGGATGCAACTAGGGCGAGGAGACGAGCTGTGAACGTGGGCATGGGAGGTGATGTCCCCATCTCTCTAGCTCTCTCTGATGGTGCCAATGATCACGTATATAGGCTCATCTCCCCGTCTCTCTAGCTCTCTTGCGTCTCCCATGGCCGCGATGACGTACCCGAGGTCCTTTAATTACCTTCTTTCGATGCCACATGTGGACATGGTGAAGGCAGCCACTCTTGGTCCCAACACCTTATATGTGCAATTGAGCAGAAATTTAGTTAGACAAAGAACCACCCTTCGCAGGCCGGTTAATTTCCACGTGAACAGGCCATGCAAGTATAGATTTATAGAAAAAACAACTTCTTGTTCTTCGTGTGTAGAGATGACAACAGTGACATGGTGCATCTTTAACCACATCATCCGTTAATCTTGTGCATGTTAGAATATTGCCCCGTTGAAAATGGGTTAAAATATAATATGCTTATAATAGTGGAGCCCTCTTCACTTAACACTTTAAGATTTTGAGTTGGATGATCCAATCCAATAAACTTTAATATGATATCAGAGCCATATTATGATCTAAGCAACTCTCTACGTTTGTGACAGTCCATGTGACTTAGCTTAAAATTGGTGTCACGCCCTGAGCCCTTTATGACAGCGGAAGACTCGCTCGAGGAACGTGAACAATCGGCATGGTAAGTCTCTTACAAGCAAGAATGATCAGAGCGTGATACAATCACACATAATGCAATTGCACAATGATTAATTCAAACTCCAACTCATTTCATTAATAATCAAATATTCAAGTACAATTACTAATTCAACTATCTTCATCATACTGGACTCAAAGAATAAGAAAATTACATAGACTTAATCTAAACAATATAGACTCCCTAAGTCTTCACTCATTCGTCATTCACTCTCAATTTGATATGACTTTCATTCGCTCTCGGACCCGCTACTTGTATAACCCGAATCCGAATTCGTATCACTTCCATCTCCTGAAAAATATTAGAAATAGGTAATAAGCACACTTGCCCAATAGGTATCTCGCATCAACATGATTAGCAATGTTTAAATAATTAGCAGTTTAGCTCTAAAGAACTTAGGTAAAATCATGCGAATGCGATCAATCATGCGAATAACCAAAATAACAAAGATGATCGTTAAGATAGAATGAGAGCAAGTATGAACTAGCAAGAATGTAGCAAGAGAGTAGTAAGGCCTTTCATGAACAAGAATGTAACGAGAATGTACTTTCACTTTTCCCTTTCATAACCATAAAGGTTACGCACTAGAACGTCAATCGTGTAACAATTCACTAGATTTTCACGAGTGCTCATAGATTTCACTTATTTATAAAGAAAGTACTCCCAGCGTAATGCGACGCCAGTAGCATCATACCCCATAGTTTATAATAGTATGTTTCCGACAATCAGCCGAGGGGACTAGTATAGAGCCCTTGGACACAATCATCGCCCGAACTCCATCTTCACGTATAAATCAAGCTACTTCCATGAGTGTAACAATAAATTATGGCCAAGAATGTAATAAGTTCAATCAATAAGCTCATGACAACAATTATCAAAGAACGAATGCTTCGATTAAGAATATGAGAGATCAAGAATGATTTAAGACAAGGTTATGCTTATGGAAATAATTCGACAGCATAACAATACATTCCTTAACTTTCATAATTTAAATTAAGTTTCTTTAGACAATATGACAAGTCCTAGACCATCAATAATCCATCTAGGAACTTTAAAATATCAACCCTTTGGTCAAACCTCGGGTTAATGTACTCAAGAACTGTGACGGTTTAATACTGGGCCGTTTCATTTACGTGACGCTCCAGTATTGGGCCGTTACAATGGTCTAAATCCGGAACAAAGAAATTAGACTCAGTACAATGTGACGGTCGTTCATTGGGCCGTTAGATGAGCCTGACAGTCCAACATTGATCCGTTACATCTCGAAAACCAGAAACCATCGATAGTGTTTTCTAATGATTGAGCTTTCATGGTACAACCAACTCGGCGTCCTAGTGGGAATCCCAGGCTCGCGGAGAATTACGGAAGCCTTGAAACAAGATTTCCTAGTCCATTGGAAGGAATATCCAATAGAGATGTCCTCATGTTCAAGATAATGTTCCTATAGTGCAAAAGTGTGAACTAATGGCCATATACCGGAATATATGCCATGTACTTAAATAAAATGACTCTATAGATAGAAAAGACTGTGAAACGATGTGAAACCATGATAAAACTCCGTCAATACATCATTTGAAATCATAATTTAAATACAAACTATAAAGTTTAGCTAATAAAATTAACATAACTTAAAATAACTCAAGATGCTTGTATTCATATAATTCATATCATGAATCAATAAATAAACTCAAAGTCATGATGTCAAGTCAAAAGTTAGATAACTAGGCATATTTATAAGTAATTTGGACTATTCTTTATTCTGTCTCGGGTTGACAGAACACAGTACCTTGACGGTCGAGAATGTGCGCGTTACAGAGCTTGTGACGGTTTATCGTGGGGCCGTTACAATATTGTAACACTCCTTCTATGGTGCGTCAGAGACAACAGAATAATTTAGACACAACAGAGAGTGTGACGGCTTATCGTAAGGCCGTTAACGTCATGTGATGGTCCTACCCTAATCCGTCAGAACTTCTGTAATATCCCAGACCTTTCGGATCCCTCTTCGTGGGTCCCGGATTTGGTTTCTCGGAGTGTCCGGCTCCGTTGTGTCCGAAATTTCGTTTCGGACATCTTTCGTGTTCGGATCGACGCGATCTGGAGTTGTTTCGGAGGCCCGGAAGCGTTCCGCAGCTTTTTCATGCGTGTTTTCCGATTTCCGGTGTGTGTTTCGGCAATTCCTTCGGAACCTCGCTGCGGGTGAACCGGGTCGTTCACCTGGGCACGAGTGGTACCGTTGCGATCGGTGCATTCCGAGGATTCCGAAAATGTAATTTTCTGATTTTTGGTATTTTTTGGATTTTCCAGATTTTCTATAAATACCCCCCCTATTTCTCTCTCTTCCCCACCCTCTTCTTCTTCTTTTCTTCCTTCTCTTTTCCCCACCGTGACCACCGCCCCTCCCTCTCTCTCTCTCGTTCGGCCGCGGCGACGTCCCCTTCCGGCTGCAGATGGCACGGGGCGACGGCGTGACGACGTGGGCGACGACGAGGTGATCGTGGCGGCGTAAAGCTTGTGGGGAACCGTGAAGGGACGAGGGTTTTCAAAGCGTTCTTGGCGATCTCGGTAACGATCTGGCGGAGCATTCGCTCCATTGAGGTAGGGTGACGTTCCCTAGATCCTTGCCGTTCTTTTCCGTAGTTTATAGGCCGTGGGGAGGCCGAGAGGGGTTTGATTGAGCGGGTTTGGAGTTTTTCATGATCTATGGATTTGATGCATGATCTCACGTTTTGGTGGCCTAGAATCATGCTAGGGGTCCCCAGGGGTCTTCCCCTTTGATTTACCCCTCTCCGGTGGAGGCATGGGGGCGTGGTTGAAGTTTTTGGGCTTTCCCGCCATTTTCGCCATCGGGTGCGTGTGACGGTCCTTCCAGGGACCGTTACACGATATGACGCGCCTGGGAGAGGCCGTCACCTGCCCTTTGTTAGCCTTCGGGGGTCAGGGACTGTGACGGTCCCACTAAAGACCGCCACTTGTAAGTGACGCGCCTGGGCTGGGCCGTCAGGGGAGTTCTGACCGTTGGCTTGTGACCGTGGCTTTTGACCGTTGGGGGTCTGCGCGTGTAACGCGCCAGGGCAGGCGCGTTACATTCGCGTAACGCGCCAGGGCAGGCGCGTTACTTCCTGAGTCACCCCCAGGTTTGAGGGGCGAGTAACGCGCTGGGGCAAGCACGTTACATCCCGTTTTCACGCTAGGAGCGTGAGGCGTGTGTAACACGCCAGGTCAGGCGCGTTACGTTTGTGTAACGCGCTGGGCCAGGCACGTTACTCCCTGCGTCCCTTAGGCAGTGTAACGGCCTGCGTTCGGCCGCCGGGTGAGTGTGACGGTCTCGCCTAGACCGTCACAGCCCTGTGACGGTCCCGGGGTGGACCGTCAGGCTTTAGGTTGCCCCGAGAGGGCTGCAACCCGATTTTTTGTCCGATTGTGGTCCCCGTGCGACGGGGTCGGTACGTGGGGTGGTCCCCGTACGTCATCGGACACGGACGTTATTTTCCGTCGGCTTGAGAGTCTACTCCTTTAGTGACCCTCCACTAGTCGTAGCCTGCTTACACGCGTGTGGTCCCACCAGGGAGTGGTGGAGAGGCTACCCTGAGGACGGTTTTAGACTGGTTTCCGTCGGGCCCCTCGTCGTTAGCCAGAGTCCGGCTACGGGGGAAAACCGGTCAGAGGACCAGACCTAGGACGCATGGTCTGTGTGTGCACACGTGGTTGGGGGCGGTTGGACCCACGTCGACGGGCGTGACCCCAGCTAGTCACTTGTTTGTGGTTACTTGTGCGGTGTTCGTGCCTTGGGTAGGCGCTACCACGTCAGGCAGTTCACCTGCGGTGCGGTGTAAGTCATCAGGGGACGCTACCGGCTGTGCTTCTAGTGGGAGGTACTCCTGTCGAGTACGGAGTGTCAGACTGTCAGCTCGTGTGTTTGGCCTTCGGGTTTGCCGGGTCGACCGTTGAGTTTCGGTTGTCTCACCGTGGCACGTGTGCCGGTTTACGTTCCGTAGGACCTTTGTTTGGTAGAGTACATGGCTTTCCTTTCCGAGGTACTCTCCTACCGCTAGCGTAGTGGTTTCCCGTTTTACGAGGTAGGGTTCGAGTGATCCCTATTGAGTCTTGTTTCGAGACTCATTCCCTGCGTGTTTTCACCGTGTTTCAGGTGAGGCGCCGCCCCAGGGGAGCGCATCTGGGGCGCAACGTGGTGCGGGTGCCCAAAGGTAGTGCCAGAGGTCAGAGCCGGGGGATGTCCCGTGTAGCTGTACTTTCTTTTCTTGTCTCTGTACTAGTTTTGGACTACTGTTGTTATTTTATTGTTATCTTGTGGACCATGTATAATGTAAAATGCTAATTTATTTACTGCTTAATACTATAACTGTTTAATTTCTTCAATTACTTGTGATACTTGTGTAGTTCCCACACCATCCTTCTAACCCTTCCGAGTCTTCGGGCTCATGGGTGGCGGTGCGAGTCTCAGGTTATCGGGCTTTCCCGGTAATCAGATTCTCGGGTCGTTACAGCTGGTATCAGAGCGCGGTTGTGGAATTATGCAAGAATCATAGGCAATTGTAGTGGTCCACTAGTCCATAGCGATGATGTACAGTTGACACTGGCATTGGGCATCGCGCGTTTTCTTGACCTTGCCGTTCTCGTGTTTTCTGTCTTTTGCTTCAGGTGCGAGTATGGCGCCGAGGCGGGCGACTCGCTCTCAGCAGGGCAGTCGGCTGGAGGTTAGGAGATCCAGCAGGGGGTCCAGAGGGACCAGGAGGAGCAGAGCAGAGTGCCACCAGGGGCCACCGAGATAGTGGATACTGCGTGGCTTCCGGGGGCCGAGGATTTCTTTCGTGGCATGTACCAGCTTATGTCTCAGCAGTTCGGTGGAGAGGCTACTGAGGACTCGTCAGCTAGGGGTGGGCCATGCCGAGCAGTGAGAGACTTCTTGCAGTTCCATCCACCTTACTTCAGCGGCCAGCCAGACCCTGATGCGGCTCGTGATTGGCTTGACGAGATGGAGCGGGTGTTCAGTTCTGCGAAGAGTGCTGCCGAGGGCAGAGTGGTGTTGGCCTACAACCAGTTGCAGGGTACGGCTCGGAAGTGGTGGTGTTCCGAGTGGAAGACGTCTTTTCAGCTTCATCCACTTGAGCAGGTCAAGTGGGATGACTTCGTCAGTGCTTTCGAGCGTACGTAGTATCCAGACTACGTGGCTACGCAGTGGATGCGTGAGTTTCTGGAGCTGGTGCAGGGCGACGTGTCCGTGTTGCAGTACAGGGGCCGGTTTGTCGAGCTGGGTCGGTATGCACCTCACATCATGGAGCATGAGAGGGTGAAGACCGCGCAGTTTGTCCAGGGCTTGAGGCAGGAGCTGAGGCACCATCTGATCGCGAACGGGGCCACTGATCTAGAGACGGCGTCTCGTATTGCGGCTTCCTTGGAGATGGATATGCAGAGGACCCGAGGACCGATCAGTCATGGGCAGTCTTTGTCAGGTCGCAGCCAGCAGTCGGCTACCCAGCAGCAGGGCTCCTTCCAGCATGCGTCGGGCGGTTCGGGAGTGCCGGCACCGGCAACATCGATGACATGATCTGCGTCTTTTGGCTCGAAGGTTAAGAAGTTCTTCGGGAAGAGTTTCCGAAAGAAGAAGTCCAAGGATCAGGGGCAAGCTTCATCGGGCAGTGTACAGTAGCCGATTCCTTTACAGCGTCAGGCGAGTACCGTGTCCACGGTGTAGTGGGTTTCACCCAGGTAGGCAGTGCACGGCGCCGATCATCTGTTTTCGGTGTGACCAGCCAGGGTATATGGCGCGTGACTGTCCTCAGAGGCAGCCGCAGCAGTAGGTTCCCTAGCAGCAGAGGCAGCAGTAGGGACAGTATCCGCCGCTACCCAGTCAGCTAGTGTGGGAGGCAGGCAGAGAGCTCGGGGCCAGATCACGCACCTGACCAGGGCAGAGGCAGTGGCATCACAGCTCGTGGAAGGTACCGTTCAGATTTTGGGTTGTGCGGCTCGGGTTTTGTTTGATTCTGGCGCGTCTCATTCGTTTATTTCGGAGGATTTCGCGTTGAGTATTGAGGAGCCGGTGACCCAGTTGCCTTGTGATTTGGCAGTGGAGCTGCCTTCGGGTGATTTCATGGTCACCCCGTATTGCTTCGATCAGGTTCTGGTTTGGATCGATGGGCGGAGTATGCCAGGCAGGTTGTATGCGTTGTAGCTTCGGGACTATGATGTGATTCTAGGCATGGATTGGCTCGAGACTCATAGAGTGGTGGTGGATTGTGGAATGAAGAGGGTCTACTTCCAGCATCTGAGCAAGCGGACCTTCTATTTCCAAGGTATCCGTTCCACCTCTTCTCGATTCCTCATCTCTGCGATTCGAGCCCGTCGGTTGCTTGATTCTGGTTGACAGGGTTTTCTCGCGTCCGTGGTTGTGACCGAACGGATGGAGCCGAGTGTCGAGGACATTCTGGTGGTGTGCGAGTTTCCCGACGTTTTTCCCGAGGAATTGCCTGGGTTACCTCCCCAGCGGGAGATCGATTTTGTGATCGAGGTCGTGCCTGGTACGGGACCTTTGGCGAAGGCTCCCTACCGTATGGCCCCCGCTGAGTTGAGGGAGTTGAGGGCGCAGTTGCAGGAGCTGTTGGCCAAGGGGTATGTTCGTCCTAGCTTTTCCCCTTGGGGTGCGCCCGTGTTGTTTGTGAAGAAGAAGGACGGTAGTCTGCGGTTGTGCATTGACTATCGGCAGCTGAATGAAGTGACCATTAATAACAAGTATCCGTTGCCACGGATTGATGATTTGTTCGACCAGCTTCAGTCTGCACGAGTGTTCTCACGGATTGATTTGCGGTCCGGTTACTATCAGCTGAGGATTCGCGAGTCCGATGTGGAGAAGACTGCATTCAGTACGAGGTACGTGCATTATGAGTTTCTGGTGATGCCGTTCGGGCTCACCAATGCCCCTGCAACCTTCATGGACTTGATGCAGATGGTGTTTCGTCCGTATTTGGACCAGTTCGTGGTCATATTTGTGGACGACATCCTTGTTTATTCGTGGTCTGCCGAGGAGCACGTGTACCATTTGGGTGTGGTGCTGCAGACGTTGCGCGATCACCAGTTATATGCGAAGCTCAGTAAGTACGAATTCTGGCTTTGCGAGGTGCACTTTTTGGGGCACGTGATTTCTGGTGATGGCATTTCCGTGGACCCCATCAAGGTCGAGGAAGTAATGCAGTGGCCGAGGTCGGTGATGGAGATCCGGAGTTTCTTGGGGCTTGCGGGCTATTATCACCGGTTTATCCAGGATTTTTCTCACATTGCGACCCCGATGACTAGACTCACGCGGAAGGATGTGCCTTTCGTCTGGTCTGAGGAGTGTGAGCAGAGCTTCATGGAGCTGAAGAGATTGCTCACCTCGGCTCCGGTATTGATTTTACCTTCTGGATCGGGAGATTTTGTGGTGTGTACCGATGCTTCCGGGGTCGGATTGGGTGCTGTATTGATGCAGCATGGTAGAGTGGTGGCTTATGCATCTCGGCAGCTAAAGTCCCATGAGGAGAACTACCCTACCCATGACCTTGAGTTGGCGGCGGTGATCTTCACGCTGAAGATCTGGAGGCATTATCTGTACGGTGAGAAGTTCGAGGTGTTCACTGACCATCAGAGTTTGAGGTATGTGTTCTCGCAGAGGGACCTGAACCTCAGGTAAAGGCGTTGGATGGAATTCATGAAGGATTATAACTTCACCCTGTCTTATCAACCGGGCAGGATGAATGTCGTCGCCGATGCCTTGAGTCGGAAGGTCGCGGTCAGTGCCTTGATGTTGAGAAAGTGGAGGCTCTGGGAACAAGTGTCCGAAGTGTCCTTCAGGCTCAAGATTCCCCCAGAGCCTGGATTAGCAGTGCTTGCGAGTCTGACTGTCACTCCTGCTATCCGTCGTCAGGTGACAGAGGCTCATCATGCGGACCCCGAGTTGCCCCGGATTCTGGCGATGGCCTGATGTGGAGCTCGGCGAGGACGGTGCTGCGAGGTTTCGTGGCAGGCTGTACGTCCTAGCGGAGGAGCAGGTTCGTCATGCGGTGTTGCGCGAGGCTCATGGGAGCAGGTACACCGTACACCCGGGTGCGACAAAGATGTATCAGAACTTGCGAAGGCAGTTCTGGTGACCTGGCATGAAGAGAGACGTTACCGAGTTTGTGGCCAGGTGCCTGACCTGTCCGCAGGTGAAGGCGGAGCATCAGCGACCAGGAGGTACTCTCCAGCCCTTGGATGTTCCTGCGTGGAAGTGGGAACACGTGACCACGGATTTTGTGGTGGGATTGCCGAGGACCCCGAGTGGGCAGGACAGTATTTGGTTGCTGGTGGATCGGCTGACGAAGGTGACGCGGTGGTTACCGGTCAAAGTCAGCTGGAGCGTGTCCAAGTTGGCTCGTCTGTATGTGGAACGGATCATTCCGTTGCATGGGATTCCCATTTCGATCGTGTCAGATCGGGATCCGCGCTTCACTTCTGGATTCTGGAGGAGTTTCCAGCGAGCGCTTGGCACGGAGTTAGCTTTTAGCTCGACGTATCATCCTCAGTCTGATGGTCAGTCAGAGAGGACCATCCAGACGTTGGAGGACATGCTGAGATCCTGCTGCCTGGAGTGGCAGGGGAGTTGGATTCACCACCTGCCGTTGGTGGAGTTTGCCTATAACAACAGCTATCATTCGAGCATCGGCATGGCTCCTTATGAGACTTTGTATGGGCGTCCTTGCCGGACTCCACTCGATTGGTTTGAAGTTGGTGAGCGGGTTTTGACGGGACCAGAGTTGGTGCAACAATGCGTGGACGTTGTGCACGTGGTTCGTCAGAACATGTTGACGGCCTAGAGTCGGCAGAAGAGCTATGCTGACCGTAGGAGGCAGCCTCTCGAGTTCGCCGTGGGCGATCATGTGTTCTTGAGAGTTTCTCCGATGAAGGGGGTGATGCGTTTTGGACGGCGTGGGAAACTGAGTCCCCGCTATATTGGTCCTTTTGTGATTGTGGAACGCATCGGTGATGTCGCTTATCGGTTGCAGTTACCCCCTGAGTTGGCGTCGGTGCATGACGTGTTCCACGTCTCGATGTTGCGGAAGTATGTGCCCGATGACTCTCATGTGCTCGAGTTTTCTGTTTGGCCCGAGATGACTCCAGATCTTTCTCTCCCAGAGTTTTCGATCCGCGTGGAGGATAGGCGAGAGCAGCGCCTGCGGAACAAGATCATCCCCTTGGTCAAGGTGGTGTGGCAGCGACACTCTGGTGGGGAAGCTTCTTGGGAGCGTGAGGATGAGATGCGTCAGCAGTTCCCGTACATGTTTGAGTGAGTCTTCCTCTTCTTTCCCATTGGGTTGTTCTCAATTTCGAGGATGAAATTCCTTTAAGGGGGGAGGGCTGTAATATCTCGGACCTTTCGGATCCCTCTTCGTGGGTCTCGGATCTGGTTTCTCGGAGTGTCCAGCTCCGTTGTGCCCGAAATTTCATTTCGGACATCTTTCGTGTTTGGATCGGTGCGATCCGGAGTTGTTTCGGAGATCCGGAAGCGTTCTGCGGCTTTTCCACGCTTGTTTTTCGATTTCCGGTGTGTGTTTCGGCAATTCATTCGGAACCTCGCTGCGGGTGAACCGGGTCGTTCACCTGGGCACGAGTGGTACCGTTGCGATCGGTGCGTTCCGAGAATTCCGGAAATGTAATTTTTTGATTTTCGGTATTTTCCAGATTTTCCAGATTTTCTATAAATACCCCCCTATTTCTCTCTCTTCCCCACCCTCTTCTTCTTCTTCTTCTTCTTCTTCCTTCTCTTCTCCCCACCGTGACCACCGCCCCTCTCTCTCTCTCTCGTTCGGCCGCGGCGACGTCCCCTTCCGGCTGTAGACGGCACGGGGCGACGGCGTGACGACGTGGGCGACGGCGAGGTGATCGTGGCGGCGTAAAGCTTGTGGGGAACCGTGAAGGGACGAGGGTTTTCAAAGCGTTCTTGGCGATATCGGTAACGATCCGGCGGAGCATTCGCTCCATTGAGGTAGGGTGACGTTCCCTAGCTCCTTGCCGTTCTTTTCCGTAGTTTATAGGCCGTGGGGAGGCCGAGAGGGGCTTGATTGAGCGAGTTTGGGGTTTTCCATGATTTGGGGAGAGCTCGCCCGATCTAAGGATTTGATGCATGATCTCACGTTTTGGTGGCCTAGAATCATGCTAGGGGTCCCCAGGGGTCTTCCCCTTTGATTTTCCCCTCTCCGGTGGAGGCATGGGGGCGTGGTTGAAGTTTTTGGGCTTTCCCGCCGTTTTCGCCGTCGGGTGCGTGTGACGGTCCTTCCAGGGACCGTTACACGATGTGACGCCCCTGGGAGAGGCCGTCACCTGCCCTTTGTTAGCCTTCGGGGGTCAGGGACTGTGACGGTCCCACGATAGACCACCACTTGTAAGTGACGCGCCTGGGCTGGGCCGTCAGGGGCGTTCCGTCCGTTGGCTTGTGACCGTGGCTTTTGACCGTTGGGGGTCTGCGCGTGTAACGCGCCAGGGCAGGCGCGTTACATTCGCGTAACACGCCAGGGCAGGCGCGTTACTTTCTGAGTCACCCCCAGGTTTGAGGGGCGCGTAACGTGCTGGGCCAGGCGCGTTACGTTCGCGTAACGCGCTGGGGCAAGCGCGTTACATCCCGTTTTCACGCTGGGAGCGTGTGGCGCGTGTAACGCGCCAGGTCAGGCACATTACGTTTGTGTAACGCGCTGGGCTAGGCGCGTTACTCCCTGCGTCCCTTAGGCAGTGTAACGGCCTGCGTTAGGCCGCCGGGTGAGTGTGACGGTCTCGCCTAGACCGTCACAGCCCTGTGACGGTCCCGGGGTGGACCGTCAGGCTTTAGGTTGCCCCGAGAGGGCTGCAACCCCATTTTTTGTCCGACTGTGGTCCCCGTGCGACGGGGCCGGTACGTGGGGTGGTCTCCGTACGTCATCGGACACGGACGTTGTTTTCCGTCGGCTTGATAGTCTACTCCTTTAGTGACCATCCACTAGTCGTAGCCTACTTACACGCGTGTGGTCCCACCAGGGAGTGGTGGAGAGGCTACCCTGAGGACGGTTTTAGACTGGTTTCCGTCGGGCCCCTCGTCGTTAGCCAGAGTCCGGCTACGGGGGAAAATCGGTCAGAGGACCAGACCTAGGACGCATGGTCTGTGTGTGCACACGTGGTTGGGGGCGGTTGGACCCACGTCGACGGGCGTGACCCCAGCTAGTCACTTGTTTGTGGTTACTTGTGCGGTATTCGTGCCTTGGGTAGGCGCTACCACGTCAGGCAGTTCACCTGCGGTGCGGTGTAAGTCGTCAGGGGACGCTACCGGCTGTGCTTCTAGTGGGAGGTACTCCTGTCGAGTACGGAGTGTCAGACTGTCAGCTCGTGTGTTTGGCCTTCGGGTTTGCCGGGTTGACCGTTGAGTTTCGGTTGTCTCACCGTGACACGTGTGCCGATTTACGTGCCGTAGGACCTTTGTTTGGTAGAGTACAGGGCTTTCCTTTCCGAGATACTCTCCTACCGCTAGTGTAGTGATTTCCCTTTTTATGAGGTAGGGTTCGAGTGATTCTGAGACTCATTCCCTGTGTGTTTTCACCGTGTTTCAGGTGAGGCGCCGCCCCAGGGGAGCGCGTCTGGGGCGCAGCGTGGTGCCTAGGGGTAGTGCCAGAGGGCAGAGCCGGGGGATGCCCCGTGTAGCTGTACTTTCTTTTCTTGTCTCTGTACTAGTTGTGGACTACTGTTGTTATTTTATTATTATCTTGTGGATCATGTATAATGTAAAATGCTAATTTATTTACTGCTTAATACTATAAATGTTTAATTTATGTAATTACTTGTGATACTTGTGTAGTTCCCACACCATCCTTCTAACCCTTCCGAGTCTTCGGGCTCGTGGGTGGCGGTGCGAGTCTCGGGTTATCGGGCTTTCCCGGTAATGGGATTCTCGGGTCGTTACAACTTCTGCTGAGGATAAAGATAAGGAACTATGTCCATGCAAGAAAAATTATAATCACTAACTAGTCTAGTCATGATAAACGAAGTAAAGGCCAGATATATGCATAGGTTGCAGTGAATGAACAAGATGATATCTTTTATCTTTGATTAGGCTAAAGTTATGCATGCATGTATGAACTCACTAAAACAGGGAATTCATAATCTATAATGCATGAAATCAAGTCAAATCAGAGGGCTTTTATCTCTAACATGTTATTTTTATCGTTCATGAGATGACCTACCTTTTCCTTGGGCTTTAAACTTCTAATTTGGGTCTTCAAGATACGCCCTAATTCCCTTCTTATTGTAGTTTTTCAGCAACTTCACATCGCTCTAACTCCTCAACCTCTTGACCTAAGGACGTGAAATTTTGAGGTTAAGAAGATGATACTAAGGGGAATAAAAAGTTCTAAAGCATCTAACTCTAATTACCTCGTTTAGGCGTCCTAATTCCTTGATCTTCATCACCCCGTTGCACATTTTCCTGGGTTGGCGTGATGAAATCAGCAACTTTGGAAGCCCTTATCTCCTTGGTTACTTGATCTCCTAACATGAAATTTTGAGGGTAGTTAGTCTAAAGTATTAGGAACAAAATATTTTAAAGAACTTACCCAAGATTCTATCTCCTTACCTTGTTTCTTCACGAGTCAAAAGTAAGGGTCGCTCAGTTCAGAACTATGTTCTATTTATAGGGATTTGGTTAGGGTTCGAGGATTAGATCGATTCTAGAGTCCTTAGTTGGCGAAAACGTGATCCCTAAGAGTCCCTAGTAACCTTACATGTTCTCTAATTAGGTCTCTTGCAGATAGGATCCATAAAGTTCCAATCTTTTTGTAAATTCTTCAACTCACGGAATTAACAAGGTGTGACGGTCCAGTCCAGATGCGTTACATGCATGTGGCGGTCGCCCGGTAGACCGTTACAGCCAACGTGTGCAGAATTTGAATTTAATAAAACTCTTTTATTCATTTTATCTATATAATTATCTATAAAATAGTATTTATCCTTAAAATCAGTGAATATGCTAAATAACCTTCTAGAATATGGGCCAAACTTAATGGGCTTGGTCTTTAAACCTTTTGGGTTTTATTTATTAAGGCTGGATTAATTGTTTACCAAATTTGGGCCTTAATAATGATTTATTTAATATAATATTCATTAATTAATTCATTTGGACCCTTAATAATTCCAGAAAATTCTTAATTATATCCGAAATAATTTATAAAAATTCTGGGACACTACACCCTCCCCCACTTAAGAGAATCTGGTCCCCAAATTCAATACATAGATTGTGGAGAGTGTACGTACTTTAATGTATTAAAATTTAACGTAAGGCGAATGGGTTAAGAGAGTACCTTTTATCATTTCACCTTCCTTGTCTAGGATGACATTTAATCGACCTCGTTTCCCACGTCTGTTGTTATCCCTTGAAGATCATTCATTTATGAGAGGACACATGGGCAAGCGATGTTCCCGGCTTCCACACTTGAGGCAAGCGCCGAGACGCTTCCAACATTCTTCTGCCGAGTGCCCAAATTTTTCACAAAATGAGCAAGGTGCCACGGCTTGCTCCTTCTTTTCTTTAATTTTCTTGTTCTTTCCATTTCCTTTTCTGTTACCGTTCCCATTACGCGATCTCTTAACGTGATGGTTTTCATCCTCATCCACCTCTTTCTCTTCTTGCCTATCATGTTTTCGGTTTGACCTTTCTCCTCGGAGCCTTTCCACCTTCTCCATGATTCTTTCACATAGGTGCGCTCTTTGAACCATCTCGGTATAGGTGCGGATATTCTGCGTTCCAAGTTGTTGGATAAATCCGAGTCTTAAACCATCTATAAATCTGTTGGCTTTCAATAAATCTGTGCTTATCAAGTGAGAAGCATACGGTGCTAGTCGGGAGAATTGTAATTCATACTCTGCCACGGACATCGTGCCCTATTTTAAGGAGGTAAATTCCATAGCCTTCCTCTCCTTTATATGTTCGGAGAAATACTTGGCTCGAAAAAGTGTAAGAAAACCCTCCCATGTATGAGGTGCATCTGCAGGTGGCGTCGGAATGGATTTCCACCATGTACGAGTATCCATGTTGAGTTGGAACGTGGCACGTCGAACTTTCTCCTGGTCGGTACATTGCATGACATCGAATATTCGATTCATCTCGTCGATCTAATTTTCCACTTCATCTGGGTTAGAAGATCTAGAGAATCGTGGAGGATTTAAACTTCAGAAATTGCCATGTAAGTTACCCGCGCCAGCCCTTCCACATGCTTAGGCCACTGTATGTAGGGCTAGGGTAAGTCCTGTAACAGTTTGCTGCATCTCGTCACAGTTCACACGATGAGCCATTGAGAATCAAGGTACCTGAGAACATGGACATTTTAGTTATTTAGAGTCGGGAAGATTTACCCTAAGATAATTTCTATATAACTATCTCATCCCAGACTCTACCCAATCCTCACATGGGTATGAAAATTTCTTCCTTAGTTCATAGGTAGGGGTCCTTAAACCTTGGACTTATCCTACGACATGACTCTTCTCCCTAAGTCCTGAGACTTAGGCTCTGATACCAACTTAACTGTCATGCCCCAAGCCCTTTATTACAGCGGAAGACTCGCTCGAGGAACGTGAACAGCCGGCATGGTAAGCCTCTTGCAAGCATGAATGATCAGAGCGCGATACAATCACATATAATGTAATTGCACAATGATTAATTCAAACTCCAACTCATTTCATTAATAATCAAATATTCAAGTACAATTACTAATTCAACTATCTTCATCATACTGGACTCAAAGAATAAGAAAATTACATAGACTCAATCTAAACAATATAGACTCCCTAAGTCTTGACTCATTCGTCATTCACTCTCAATTTGATATGACTTTCATTCGCTCTCGGACCCGCTACTTGTATAACCCGAATCCGAATTCGTATCACTTCCATCTCCTAAAAAAGATTGAAAATAGGTAATGAGCACACTTGTCCAGTAGATATCTTCGCATCAACATGATTAGCAATGTTTAAGTAATTAGCAGTTTAGCTCTAAAGAACTTAGGTAAAATTATGCGAATGCGATCAATCATGTGAATAACCAAAGTAACAAAGATGATCGTTAAGATAGAATGAGAGCAAGTATGAACTAGCAAGAATGTAACAAGAGAGTAGTAAGGCCTTTCATGAACAAGAATGTAACGAGAATGTACTTTCACTTTTCACTTTCATAACCATAAAGGTTACGCACTAGAACATCAATCGTGTAACAATTCACTAGATTTTCACGAGTGCTCATGGATTTCACTTATTTATAAAGAAAGTACTCCCAGCCCAATGCGACGCCAGTAGCATCATACCCCATGGTTTATAATAGTATGTTTCGGTAATCAGCCGAGGGGACTAGCATAGAGCCCTTGGACACAATCAGCGCCCGAACTCCATCTTCACGTATAAATCAAGCTACTTCCATGAGTGTAACAATAAAGTATGGCCAAGAATGTAATAAGTTCAATCAATAAGCTCATGATAACAATTATCAAAGAACGAATACTTCGATTAAGAATATGAGAGATCAAGAATGATTTAAGACAAGGTTATGCTTATGGAAACAATTCGACAGCATAACAGTACATTCTTAACTTTCATAATTTAAATTAAGTTTCTTTGGACAATATGACAAGTCCTAGACCATCAATAATCTATCTAGGAACTTTAAAATATCAACCCTTTGGTCAAACCTCGGGTTAATGTACTCAAGAACTGTGACGGTTTAATACTGAGCCGTTACATTTACGTGACGCTCTAGTATTGGGCCGTTACAATGGTCTGAATCCGGAATAAAGAAATTGGACTCAGTACAATGTGACGGTCGTTCATTGGGCCGTTAGATGAGCCTGACGGTCCAACATTGATCCGTTACATCTCGAAAATCAGAAACCATCGATAGTGTTTTCTAATGATTGGGCTTTCATGGTACAACCAACTCGGCGTCCTAGTGGGAATCCCAGGCTCGCGGAGAATTACGGAGGCCTTGAAATAAGATTTCCTAGTCTATTGGAAGGAATATCAAATAGAGAGGTCCTCATGTTCAAGATAATGTTCCTATAGTGCAAAAGTGTGAACTAATGGCCATATACCAGAATATATGCCATGTACTTAAAGAAAATGACTCTATAGATAGAAAAGACTGTGAAACGATGTGAAACCATGATAAAACTTCGTCAATACATCATTTGAAATCATAATTTAAATACAAACTATAAAGTTTAGCTAATGAAATTAACATAACTTAAAATAACTCAAGATGCTTGTAATCATGTAATTCCTATCATGAATCAATAAATAAACTCAAAGTCATGATATCAAGTCAAAACTTAGATAACTAGACGTATTTATAAGTAATTTGGACTGTTCTTTATTCTGTCTCGGGTTGACAGAACACAGTACCCTGACGATCGAGAATGGGCATGTTACAGAGCTTGTGACGGTTTATCGTGGGGCCGTTATAGTATTGTAACGCTCCTTCTATGGTGCGTCAGAGACAACAGAACAATTTAGACACAACAGAGAGTGTGACGGCTTATCGTAAGACCGTTAACGTCATGTGACGGTCCTACCCTAATCCGTTAGAACTTATGCTGAGGATAAAGATAAGGAACTATGTCCATGCAAGAAAAATCATAATCACTAACTAGTCTAGTCATGATAAACAAAGTAAAGGCCAGATATATGCATATGTTGTAGTGAATGAACAAGATGATGTCTTTTATCTTTGATTAGGCTAAAGTTATGCATGTATACATGAACTCACTAAAACATGGAATTTATAATCTACAATGCATGAAATCAAGTCAAATCAGAAGGCTTTTATCCCTAACATGTTGTTTTTGCCGTTCATGAGATGACCTACCTTTTTTCTGGGCTTTAAACTTCTAATTTGGGTCTTCAAGATACGCCCTAGTTCCCTTCTTCTTGTAGTTTTTCAGCAACTTCACGTCGCTCTAACTCTTCAACCTCTTGACCTAAGGACGTGAAATTTTGAGGTTAAGAATATGATACTAAGGGGAATAAAAAGTTTTAAAGCATCTAACTCTAATTACCTCGTTTAGGCGTCCTAATTCCTTGATCTTTAGCACCCCGTTGCACAGTTTCCTGGGTTGGCGTGATGAAACCAGTAACTTTGGAAGCCCTTATCTCCTTGGTTACTTGATCTCCTAACATGAAATTTTGAGGGTAGTTAGTCTAAAGTATTAGGAACAAAATATTCGAAAGAACTTACCCGAGATTCTATCTCCTTACCTTATTTCGTCACGAGCCAAAAGTAAGGGTCGCTCAGTTCAGAAATAGGTTCTATTTATAGGGATTTGGCTAGGGTTTGAGGATTAGATCGATTCTAGAGTCCTTAGTTGGCCAAAACTTGATCCCTAAGAGTCCCTAGTAACCTTACATGTTCTCTTAATTAGGTCTCTTGCAGATAGGATCCCCAAAGTTCCAATCTTTTTGCAAGTTCTTCAACTCACGGAATTAACAGGGTGTGACGGTCCAGTCCAGATGCGTTACATGCATGTGGCGGTCGCCCGATAGACCGTTACAGCCAACGTGTGCAGAATTTGAATTTTATAAAACTCTTTTATTCGTTTTATCTATATAATTATCTAAAAAATAGTATTTATCCTTAAAATTCGTGAATATGCTAAATAACCTTCTAGAATATGGGTCAAACTTAATGGGCCTGGTCTTTAATCCTTTTGGGTTTTATTTATTAAGGCTGGATTAATTGTTTACCAAATTTGGGCCTTAATAATGATTTATTTAACCCAATATTCATTAATTAATTCATTTGGACCCTTAATACTTCCAGAAAATTCTTAATTATATCCGAAATAATTTAGAAAAATTTTGGGGCACTACAATTGGCCCCCATGTAAGGGGGCAATGCGTTTATAATAGTGGATCACTCTCCCCTCAACACCTTAAAGTTTTGAATTGGATGACCCAATCTAATAAACTCTAATAGTTCAGGTCGCAAACCCCAACATGGATTGCCGCTACTGGGAGAGGCCAGAAGGCATGGACACACCTCAGAACGTGTACAAGGTGTCGAGTCAGAACTCGGGTTTTGAAGTTGCATTAGAAACTGCGGCGGTTCTGGCGGTTGCTTCTATTATCTTTAGAGATGTCGACATCTGCCTACTCCTAGAAGCTGTTTCTAGGGGTGTCAATGGATCATTAGGATCTGAAAACCCGATCCGACTGTAGCTTTTGACCTAAAATGCCAGCTTAATTTGTGCAGATTCAAGGTGCAAGTTCTCTGATCCGAAATGGTTGATTTCAGATTGAGTTTTTGGGGTGCCGTGGAAACCCCATTTCGGGGTGACTAGGGTGGGTTTTCGAGGCACTGTGGGAAGGGAAACGCCATTTCAGGGCGACTGGCTACCACATGGGAAACCCCATTTCGCGGCGCCCAGGGTGACTGAGGGTTTTCTCGTTTATGATCTCCTTCTCTTCTCACAGTCGCAACCTCTCTCTCTCACTCTGCTTCCTCTCTCTCTATCGGGTTTCTTCGATGATCTCAACGGCGGCGATCCTCCTCGACTATGGGATCGCATCGCCACCACCCACCGATATGCATTCTCTCTCTCTCTCTCTTAACTTACAACACAAACAAATTTGGCCAACGAATGACCAAAAATCTCACAAAATATAATGGACCGTGTGAACATTAAAAGGGTAATATCCACATAGTTTGTTTTATTTTTTTAAAAATTTTAAGATGTTAGACGAGGGTGCGACTTGTACTACAAGTTAATAGGTCATGGGCCCAAAATCACAAAATTTTCAAAAAAAAATCTGGTTCACACCAATTTGGTGTGCAATAACTTAGGATGTGCATCAAATATTTCTCATATCCATTTATCGAGCTACATTCCCTTTTATCATAAGCTACAAAACATTAAGAATTAACTTTTGTGAATCTAAGGTCAAAATCAAGTCTATTGTCATCTATGTTTAAATTCAAAGTTTGGCTTGCTACACAGAATGTTTTTAAATTTTTATTTTTTTTGAAGTGCCTCTCAAGACACTCTAATTTGGGATGCAAGTCACGTCACTATCCTATTATCCAAAAAAATTAAAAATGAAACATGTCTATTTTTAAAAGAATGGGTCCAATAATATTTATTTGATCCAATTTTCTTTTTTATTTCTTTTTGAGTAATCTAACAATGATGTGACTTGCACCTAAGTTAAGATATCTTGGGACCCATTTTAAAAAAAATTAAAAGAAAATTCAATAACTTTGCACACCCAGGGTGTGCACACCCTAGTGTGCAGTGAGTCTTAATCTTAAATTCAAGATAAGTAGATTTTGTTTCAAGTCTACTAGTCATTTAATCTCAAGTGAACAAAAAATATACCTAAAATCTAACACATTTACCATTTTCCCAACAGTTTTATTGGGTCTGATACGGGTCTTGACGACCCTTTTTATCCAGACTCGAAGTGCTTATGGCCTTCCCTAGTCGATTAGGTGGCTGTCCCCTCCCGTGGGCCAGCTTAAACTTAGCACCAATAATTGTTGTAGAGGTATTCCAATTGAGTCTGTTAGTGCAAGAGTAGTAATTAGAGACCAAAAAGGGAATGTTATCCTGGGTTTTACAAGTAATTACTTTAATTACTATAGCGGTTGAAAAGTGGTCACCCAAATCATGAAATATACCTCAAAATATTTGTTTGACAGGGAAGAAAAGAGCGTTCCCCGGAGAATGACTTGCAACCACAAACAAAGAGTTAGGAATAGTACGTCTTGAGAGTTATCATAGGAGATAACCCTCCGACAATCAAGTTGGACAACGGTGGGGGATGTGGCGAACACTCGAGGAGAGTGGGAGAGAGAGTGGGAGACTGGGGTGAGATAGCGTAGGCTTGAAGGGGGTTAAATCACATATCTCCCCAGCCCACCCTCTGGCCGTTGGGCCATCACTATTTATACTATTGCCGAGGAGTTGACCGTTAGGTTGCCATGGTCGAAGGAGACGTGAGCCTTCCAGCTCGCGTGTCTGATGAGATAGGGAGGCGCACACATTGGCTCGTCGTCTCTTTGTCAGAGGGGCAGCTCCGCCATTAATGCGGTTGGACGCGTTGGCCAATATTAATGTGGCAGAACTCGTCGGAGGGAGTGTGAGTCTACTTTGTCAGGGAGAGCGGCATGGACATCGTTCTCTCTTTCTCGTCACCGGACTGGTGCGTATTCTACCATTAATGCGTTATCAGAAACGTTTGTAGTGGCCGTTGACGGGAGAAGCACATGCAGGTGTGACGCCTGCGCTGGGCTGGTGACGAAGAAAGAAAGGTGTTGGGCTGATGCATGGGGTAGCGAGCCTAGAGGGATGAGTCTCCGTAGTGGGCCAACCAGGTGGACTCTCGTGGGCCGACGAGATACACCTTCTTCGGTTATGGTTATAGTATAATTTTAAAATCCAGATCTATTACTAAATGTCTGAAATTGGGCATGAAGTTTTATCTTCATATATATAGATACTACTGAATCTCATTCAGAGACTCTTGTCAACCTTCTCTCGGAAATAACTCTCGGCGCCGTGGATGCTATCACTCTAGTTGGATGAGTTTCATTTGTACTTGGTGATAGAAAGCTTATTTCCGGATATGGCTTTAGAGTCTTAGGTCACGTTTGGAGTCGAGATACATTTCTTTCACTCTTGTAAAATTTACCTTCTGGACCATATGCTATGTGTCACATAATTTTTAATCATTCATAATCCTCTTTACACCAACTTATGCAGATTCACAATGAAATGTGTTTTTATGCTTACAATCTCTCCCCTAATAAATGATCATCCGACTCAAAAGTTCGTGTAAATGTTAGATATTTGATCAAGATCAAATCTTGTCGCAGAATCTAATGATTTGAATCTCTGATGAAATTATTCCCAAACGATACCTTAACCATAGAAACGCAGTTTGAGATGCATCGCCTCGGCCCTCCTTCATATTGTAGTTCCTGTAGAAGCTCTGGGTCTAGACTCTCGTGTTTCTTTGCTCTTTTATTCAAGTGCTTCCTGGAATATAGTGGGAAAGTCGTCAGTTGTATTATGTTGGTTATCCAAGAAACTCAAAATATTCCGCACAAGGTCGTAGATAAATTTCAGACTAAAAAATGATGACTATTTGCTTTTTATAATCATAAATTTAGTTTAATAAAATAGTTGATTAAAAAATATGAAATATAAAGACGTTGGTTAATCAAGAAACCCAAAATGTTCCACACAAGGTCGTAGATAAATTTCAGACTAAAAAATAGTGACTATTTGCTTTTTATAATCATAAATTTAGGTTAATAAAATAGTTGATTAGAAGATATGAATTATAAAGATGACCATCTTTGATGAGCACCCAAATTTATTGAATTAACACCTTGGGTGTGTAGTAAGTAAGTGACTTTTTTTTGAAAATATGAGGAGGTGTGTCCCACCCCTCACATCTATCCGTACAATCTAAGGCCTCATCTGGGAACAAATTTAATGGAGATTTTAATTATTAAAATTTATTATAAAATTTAATTTTTATCAAATGTCTAACAATTGCACGGGATTTTGAGTTGGATGAAATGAACAGAGATTCCAGGAACAACAACATACTCTATTGTTAATTTGTAGAAGTCGATGTAAAAGAGATTTTGAGGATTATCGATAATGAAAAATTCTTTGACACACTACAACTAGTAAAGAAGGTAGATTTTACAAAAAAAAAAAGAAAGAAGGCCGTCTTAGTTCCAAACAAGGCCTAAAATTTAAACATTCAAAAATATTAGAAAAAAGATCAAACATTTCCTTATTAGGTTGAAAGAAATTTTTTGAGTCATTCTTTTATTTTAAAATTTTTAAGCCGACTGATTTACATTTGAGTTGTAAAGATAGACTAGGAAGATAGACCTCCACCTATCCATATTAAAAAAAAGAGTTTGACTTGTTACACCTTTAATTTTTTTATTTTTAAATTTATTTTGAAGAGACTTTCAAGATAACTTAACGTGAGATGCAACCCACGTGCGGTGGTGGCCGCCGGAGGTGGGAGAGGGGGGCGGTGGGGGGCCGCAGCAGGAGGGGGAGGGGGAGGTTGGACCGTGGGAGAGGTGGGGTGGGCGGTGGTGGCCGCCGGAGGTGGGAGAGGGGGGCGGTGGGGGGCCGCAGCAGGAGGGGGCGGGGGGGCGCCGGAGGTGGGAGAGGGGGTGGTGGGGGGCCGCAGGAGGTGGGAGAGGGAGGGGGCGGTGGGGGCGGGGGGGAGTGATCTCGGTGGTGGGGCCGCCGGAGGTTGGGGGGCGGTGGGGGAGGGGGGAGAGGTGGGGGGGCGGTGGTGGCCGCCGGAGGTGGGAGAGGGGGGCGGTGGGGGGGCGCAGCAGGGGGGGTAGGGGGAGGTGGGAGAGGTGGGGGGGCGGTGGTGGCCGCCAGAGGTGGGAGAGGGGGGTGGTGGGGGGTCGCAGCAGGAGGGGGCGGGGGGCGCCGGAGGTGGGAGAGGGGGTGGGGGGCCGCAGCAGGAGAGGGGCGGGGGGGCGCCGGAGGTGGGAGAGGCGTCGGAGGGCCGCAACAGGAGGGGGCGGGGGGCGCCGGAGGTGGGAGAGGCACCGGGGCAGACCGGGTCGCAGTGCGACCCGCCCGACCCGACCCGTCCCGCGCAGAGACCGGGTCGGCCGGGTCGGACGGGTCGGCAAACCCTGGATGTAACCCACGCCATCATCCGATTATCTAATAAAATTAAAAGTGAAACTTGTCGATTTTTAAAAGAATAGAGTCAATATTATTCATTTGATTTAGTTTTTTTTATTTTTTTTAGATAATCTAATAGTGATGTGACTTACATCTTAAGTTAAAATATCTTGGAGACTATTTCAAAAAAAATTAAAAAATAAAAAATTAAAAAAATATTATACATCCAAAACGTGCAGCACACTGTCAGTGTGCAATTAACTTTATTAAAAAAAATTATTTACTTGATGCACTCTCCGTATTTTCAAAAAAAAAATTACTTGCACCCAAAATTTGTAACATTGGGGATGCAGTCAGTCATATTATACTATTTTAGAACACGAGATCTCTTACTGTCACTAAAGATTAGGTAAGTTAGATATGTAAGTTGGCGCTGTTGGTTGTCCGTGGGTTAGGTTCTAGCTGAGCTTAAATAACTTTGGTTTAAGTTCGACTCATCAATGTTAATGCTCTAGTTTAACTCGGGTCAAGACTTTGTAAGACTAGGTCAAATCATACCTGATCTTTTCAAAGACTCGACTTCAACCTGACTAACATGACTTGATAAATTAATTAAATAATAATAATATATATATAAGAATATAAAAATTATCATTTCATTAATTTAATTAAAATTATGAATCTTAATTAATTAAAAAGTTTTTAATTTTTTATTAAATTAAATTAAATTATTTATTTTTAATTAAATAAAAATAAAAAAGATAAAAAAAGAACGAAAGAAAAAGTCACGTGGGGCCGACCTGCCAATCGAACATAAAAAAGTTCGGACGTGCGCTCGTGAACGTAATCAGGTCAAATTTGTAGGCACGATTAATTAAAAACTTCTAAACCAAAAGGGTCACGATAATATGACCCAAAATCAAGCCCCGTTAGTCATGCTCCTTCCATTGACCGCAACGATGGTGGAATTTGTCAACTCTTAAAAACTCTGAAACAAATTCCTCCGACCTAGTGAGGGGGTGTGACAGTTCGGAGGCGTGCGTTGGACCGCTTTGCTGCGGCAAATAGTTCAACATTGTTTATGGCCAATCGTACTATTGCTTTTATAACGATGATACCCAAAGATTATTGCACTAGCTACAGGAAGCGTGGTGCTGTGGTCAAATACAAAAACAGAGAGCACACAACTCCTCAGTGCTTGCTTGCTGTCCCTGCGAAGTACGCCAAGGCCCCCACGAACGGGGCATTGATGTAGGTGGCGGGCTCGGACTGCTGGTAGTTGTTCCTATCGTCGGAGTAGCCGTCTCTGCTGTCTGGGCCACCGACCACGGCGCCGACGAGGATGTTGGGGTTGGGGGAGCCGGAGTAGAGGTAGCGGAAGCCATCGTTGCAGGGAATGGGGCGTGGGTTCGCATGGACAGAAGGAAGCGAGGATCCCCTGTGGTGGACGTGCTGGGGGTACCTATTCCCGAACCCCACCATGTAGGACATCCCCGCAGGGTTCTGCCCCAAGATGTAGTCGACCTGGGATGAGATCATCATGCGGAATTTGTTTGAGGAGGGAACGGAGAGGAGTCTAAGATTAAAAAAATTGCGCTTGTGTAGAGGTTTCAAGGGAACCTGTTTCTTTGCGAGTGAGATGAGACTGGAGGCAGTAATGGTGGCGGTGCCGCACGTGGCTGCTGATCCGCCGTTGGAGTTGAGGTACTTGGCGTAGGTGAGGAGGAGGAAGGCGGTGGAGGTCACGTATTGCAGGTTGCTCCCGCTCCCTCTGTAGAGCAGCCCCCCTGCATCTCATGATTCGGATTAGATAGGGCGGTCCTTCTTCCTTGCATGGCGCGAGGAGTAAAATGAGTGTTCAGTTCGGGGTGTTTTGGAAACCCCACCTGGTGTGTACTGGGCTTGGAAGCTTGACGTTCCAGGGAGCAGAGAACAGATGTAGTTGTCTGCGTGTATTTTGTAGACCTGCAGCTGCTCCACCCTGTTCTGCAGGAAGCCCTGCAATGATGAAGGGGAGAAGAAAACCTTGAGCTCCTCTGCTTAAATGTTTGCACTTGCGATTACGTTCAGGGAGATGGAAGAAACCTTGGAGAGCAGAACTTTGGTTCCCACGCGCTTGTCGTCCCAGCTGAAGGAGTAGTCGTCTTCCTCTGCACCCAACGTGTGGCCATTGGACTGGATGTACGACATGTAACTAGAAGTATTTTTTGAGGCCATCTGAAGCCATGAAGCACCCCACAAGAGCTCATCCTGGTTTCATGTTCGGATCAGAAGATGCACAGATGAAAAGTGCCGCAAGGTCCCCAACAAGCTATGGAGGTGAGAAGCTTTTCTTACGTACATGGTACCCAGAGTAAGAACAGTAGAACGGGCACACGGCGGAGCTGAGGGAGTCGCTGTAGGAGCCCCGGTACCGATTGGCGAAGTCGAAGACCTGAAACAATGCCAGGGAGCTCCACGTACAATGTAACACTCGGAAATTAAGACGAAAGAGGAAATAGGGAGGCCATGTCCTGGAGGACGCATTGTGACCAACATACCATCATCGCAGTCTGAAGCAGCTTCTTGGAGTAGACAGGGTCAGCGTCTCTGAAGACAATGGAAGCAGCAGCCAGGGCCGCCGCGGTCTCGGATGCAACATCAGATCCCGGGTTCTGGCTCGACACCTTGTACACGCTCCGAGGTGTGTCCATGTCTTCCGGCCTCTCCCAGCAGCGATGATCCATGTTGGGGTCTGCGACCTGCACAAGATTACAAGGAGATCATGTGGTTACCGATCGATGCACCAAGTCACTGCTGTCATCTCTACAAACGAAGAACAAGAGGTTCTTTCTTCTGCAAAAATCTACACTTTTACGGCCTGTTCATGTGCAGATTAACAAGCCAGCAAAGTGTTGGGCGTTTTTAGTCTAAAATATTGCTGCTCACTTGCACAAACAAGGTGTCGGGAGCGGCAGTGGCTGCCTTCAGCAGGTAGTCTGCGCTCCAACGAACAGCAGCCCTGGCATGCTCGAGCTGGCCCTGCATCAGGTCGCCGAACTCGATGATGCTCCATGCCAGCATTGTTGTAGTGAAGGCCATGGGCAGTCCGAACTTGATGTTGTCCCCCGCGTCGTAGTACCCACCGACCAAGTCCACCTGCAGCGGCGCCATCGAAGGACGCTAAACGTGCTTAGCTAGGTAGACGCCTTGGGAGGCGGAAGAGAGCTAGAGAGAGGAGGGAACGAGCATATATACGTGATAGGCAGCTCCATCATGGAGGCCGGAGTCGCCCCTCCAGGTGAGCCGCTGGTCGGTGGGGAGCTTCCCCGACCTCTGCCCCTCGAAGAAGAGGATGGACTTCTCCAACGCGTCGGCGTAGTTGAAGGCCGAGGCGTGGCCGCGCGCCCAGGCCGCGGAAAGGCAGGCCAGCACGAGAACCAAGCTCACTCGACTACCCATCGTCTTCCCACCCTTCTTTTTTTCTCTCTTTCCTTCCTCACAGGCCAACCCTTACTCTAATGCCTCTACAGTCTGCACCGCTAGCCCACGATTACAACACTTGGTGTTGGTGGGGCTGATGTTGGGGGAAGGATGGGCCTGGCGGTGGGGAGCAATTTATAGAAGGAAGACGGCGTGCAGCAGGTAGACGTTGCTGCCGGTTTCGACAGTTTCAAGTTACGCGGTGGTTGGCCGTTGGAAGCAACCGAAAGGCCCAGGGCGGGGCAGGGCATGGGTTGCATGCGAGGTGGCAGGGCTAGCTCCAGCTGCAGACGGTGCTCACGGGATCAACTGCGGCAAAACCGGACGTCGAGTAGACGACAAGGGAGACCAGGCGTACGAAATCCTGGTGTAGTCTTTTTTATCTCCAAGTAGTCGTAGACAAAATCGTCCCCAAGAGTCCGATGGGTCGCCATGCATGCATGGATGGGTCAATATCTCCGCACTTCCGTGAGTAGTCCAACTGATCGGCTCTCAGTTTAGGGGGGAGGCGTTTGCATGGGGGTGCACTGGGAAGGAGACAGGGAGAGATTAAGGAGTGCTGCTGCCACCTTGTCGCCGTGATCTGAGTGCCGTAATTTGAGGGGATCGAGGAAGGGTAGAAGTAGTTTTTGGTGTTTTTATCCACGCTTTGCTCATGACTCCGTGTCTCTCTCTGTGATGGAGATGGGGATTCTTGTCGTGTTGTCGCGAGTCACGGACGGACAGGGTTGAAAGTGAGTGGCCACGCCTCGCCTAGCCGCCGGAATCAGTGCAGAAGGGGCGGCGGCATTGATGGCCCGGGGGTGGCGGGCTTCTGAAATACGAGTTTGGGACGGGAGAGAAAAGGAGGATGCAGAGCATGAGAGGATTCACCGAGAAAACTTTTTAAATTTCTGTAGTAGGATTCCTGTCATCAGAAGAACTGTTGTCTAAATTATTGTCACTTGTTATCTCCTACGAATTTCCAGTGTTGTCGCCTGTTATCCACCCAGACACCCACCATCTATAATTCTATATGAGCACAAACATAAACATGGGAGGTCGAGCTCAATGGCAAATACTGTTCGTTGGATCAGACGAACACATAATGGTTGGCTTCAAGGAAGGGCTGATAGACTTCTCGTTCTTCCTCAATCAGGAGGGAGCCGACGTGGAGCACACGGTTAGGGTCTATGTCGATCTCAATGAGGAACAGGCCCACGACAGGGGTCCTTCTGCTTGGTCCGGGCTGGTCCTCACGTAGCTTCATTTCGGGTGGGCCTTGGTCGACTAATCTTTCTCAGATGGAGATCAAGTAACATCATCGAGACTCCCCCTAGTCTCGTCTGACCTCCCCTACTCGTTGGGAAGTGGAGAACTTTAATTTTTGGTGGTAAGAGGAGAGATACTCCTTTGAGAACCTCCAGGATTCCTCGACCGATTGTGGTGTTGTATCTTGTCATCTCTCTGACGACTACAAAGTTAGCTATGAAGGTGACTTGGGGCGGACAGTGTCAAGGGAGATCGGTAGAGAGATCTGACTTTCGAGGTACACGGTTGATCCGAAGAACCCAAACAGGGAAGTATGATGGGGAGAGATGCATAATAGAAGGATCCATGCCAATAAGAAGGAGACAGTCGTACGAGATAATATCGGGACCACTCCCATTATCAAGTAAGATACGACACACGGTACATTGATTGATGGTCATGGAGATGACAAATGCGTAGGTGTGGGGGGTGGTCACGCCGGTCAAGTCTGCATCTGAGAAGGCGATGGCCTCCCCCGAGCGGTCTCTCGCCATAGTCTCGAAGGTCGAAAAGTGCTCGACCTAGTTGACGCGTCAGGTGTACGCTCGACACCTGCTCGACCTGTAACGCCCTGGATTTTTGGATCAGATTTTCGCGGGTTGCGGATCGTGTCCGAGTGGGTTTCAAACTTTTATATTAGATTTTCAAACCAGTTGATGGTGCGTTTTTGAATTATTCTGGGTACGTGGCGGTGCGTGGAGTGGCTCTACTTTTTCCCAAATTTTTTCAAGGTCAGAATATATTTTTTAAGATTTTTTCTGGAGTTCCCATGAATTTTCTAAATGAAATAGAAAAACAATAAATATAATAAAATAAAAATTAAAACCCCTTTTTCTTTTTAAACCCTTATCTCCGTTCTCTCATCTCTCTCGACTCACCCTCTCCCTCACTCTCCTGTCTCTCTTTCCCCTCCCCCATTCTCACCTTCGACGGTCGACGGCGGTGGGGAGGCTCGGGGTGGAGCGACGACGGTGGCGTGCGGCGAGGGGCGTGCGGAACGTCGAGGTAGAGGTGGTTGCATTCGTGGGAGCCGACCACATGGGGTGATCGTCGTTCTTTGAGGTTTCCATGGGTTAAAGCTTTGGAAAAGGTAGGGGGGCAGATCCCTACTCTCCCCTCGTGTTTTCCCCGCGTTTTCATGCCACGGTGAGGCCGAGAGCGGGAGTGTTTCTTGTTTTGGGTTAAATGCATGTTTGGGGATGAGCGGCAGTTTTTGACCGATCCAGGCCTTGATTAGTGGTTTGCTTGTGGCTTTCTGGATCTAGAAATGCCCGGGGATGAATCCCCCATATTTTCCCCTTCGTCTCGTGATGAATGGGGCTTGCGATCGTGGAGTTTGACATTTTCTGTGAAACCTGGCAGGAGACGGCCACTGAGATGGCAGTTGCGTCCAGGGCTGGGCGACCAAGGGTCTGGCCGCCCAAGTCAACTGGGGGGCCAGAGGTTGGGCTGCCCAGAGTTGCAGGCCAAAGGGTTGGCCGCCCTGCCCCTCTCTCTATTTTCTATAGCCCATTGACTGGGCGGCCAAAGGGTTGGCCGCTCTGCCCCTCTCTCTATTTTCTATAGCCCATTGACTGGGCGGCCAAAGGGTTGGCCGCCCAGGTCCTCTGCGCAGCCAGACTACTGGCCGCCCAGACTTCTCAGAGCCCAGGGTGGGCAGCTAAAAGGTTGGCCGCCCAGGCCCTCTCGGCGGCCAAGGGAGTGGTCGCCCTCTGGGCGGCCAAGGAAGTTGCCGCCCTGCCTTTCTGTCTCAGGACTCTAGGGCAGCCAGACTGATGGCCGCCCATGCCTGCTTGTGCCCAGGGTGGGCGGCCAGAAGGTTGGTCGCCTAGCCCTCTTGGACGACCAGGGTTGTGGCTGCCCAGCCTTTGGGTAGCCAGGGCTTTGGCCGCCCAGTCCCCTTTAGCTCGGGGGTGACATGTTCCGATGTTTCGTTTCTTGGGGTGTCTGTATGGGGTGTGGCTTTGCAGAATGCGTTTTCGCGTGATTCCAGTTGTTCTGCCACTTACGTATATTTAGAGTGGACCTTCCTGTGGACGCACTTATTATTCAAATCGTCGTTTTATTGGTTTATTAGGTTTATTAAGTGCGTGGGCGTGCCAGCCACAAAGTGACGATTTATTCGGGCTTCATGGAAGCCCATGGTGCGCTCGATCCGACTCAGTCAGACGATTGTGTGGTTCGGGTCGGGACTGTGACCCGCCGTGCCATAAGGTCACGGCGTCATTTATATCCCCTCGGAGAGAGAAGTACCCTTGATTAATTGTCAAAAATAAGGGCTCCACGGCCGAAGGAATTACTAATTAATGCAGGAAGAAAAGGGCAGTCGGGCTACACTGAAAGCCCATATTGGGGGTATGAGCACTCAAATTATATCGGTCACCGGTGGACCATTCCATGTTTGGACAAAAGTCCATACGGAAAACAAGACGGTAACGGGGATGAATCCGTGTAAATGTCTGTCAGGAGATGGCAATTTTGATACAAAGATGGGATCAGGTCCCAGCGGAAAGAAGGACTTCAATGAGATATTGGCCCAAAGCGAGGTCAGATGATAACCATAGTGGGGGGGGGGGGTGACTCCCAAAGGTGTGGCCCGACCTACAAAGGCATCATTAATATTCCTGGATCCGGGGTCCGAGAGAGACAAGGGCCGTATTGTCTTATTCATGATTGCTGTTATCATTTATTATTATCATTCATTTGTTACTATTATTCTTTCTTTGTTGACTGTCTTTTATCACCTGCGGATCATGAACTCTTCCTTAGTCTATTTTATCCCTTTTGGTTATCCATTTCTTTCTTATTTGTCTCTCTTTTATTATTGCATATTTTTTATGATTATCAGGCAGATTTCCCCTTTTTATTATCATTATTATATTTTCCTTTTTCTTCGTGGGGTTGGAAGAAGGATGGAATGTACCGGGCGGAGAGGGAGTGCACCGCTAGAGTCAGGCCATGAGTGTGCCGGGTAAAGGTTAGGGTGTGTATCGCTGAAAGGGCTATGGGTGTACCGCTAGGGAGTGTGTCGGGCCAGGGGCTAAAGGGTGTACCGCTGGAAGGGCTATGGGTGTACCGCTAGGGAGTGTGCCGGGATAGGGGTTAAAGGGTGTACCGCTGGGGCGTGCAGGTATGTGCCGTTAGAGTAGGATGCCAGTGCACCGGGCAAGGGGGAGGTTGAGGTCAGTGCAGTAGCTGCTGAGTCAAGGCAAGGTCGGTGCAGCTATGTACATGGCCATGAGGGTCTATGCACACCTGGATTCTGGAGAAGGAGGGTCAGTGCACGTTTAGTCCAAGCTTGAAGACAGGTCGACTCACATCTAGGGCTGAGGTCGACGCTAGTTTGGGTAGGGTCTGAGCATGGGCAGGCCAGATTGGAGTGTAAATCAATGCCACTGAAGTGTGCCGGAGGAGGCTTAATTGGGGGATGCAAAGGGGCTTGGAGTGTGCCGGACGAGGCCAAACGGTAGTGTGCCGGATGATAGGGCCAAGAGTGCACCGGGCTGGGGGCTAAGGCTGTGCCGGAGAGAGAGAGAGGAAGAGGAAGGGATGAGTGTGTCGGGCTGGAGTAGGTTGAAAGGTGCACCGGGCAAGGCCCAAACAAATGGGATGGGGGTTGAAAAGGGGTCCCTTATTCATGCGATTCAAATAGAGGGCCCTGAGTGATTAAGCTTTCAATTTTCTGTTATGTAATTAAACCCATGATCATATTCAGTAGTCCAGTTCTCTGAGTCTTGCATAGTTTCTTTGTCTTGATTAGAATATTTTATTATTGTTTATTTCATTTGTTTGTTGCTTCCTTTTGCCTTTCAACATGTTGTTATTTCCGACAAAAAATCGGCAGCATCTCCCCTGGACCCAGAAGATAAGGGAGTAAAAGGGGAACACGCCCACAAGGAGTGGCATGACCCAACAATTTGAGATGTGTGCCGAGGCAGCCACCTTTTAGAAAACTTCAGAAGACTCGGAGAAGACACTGGACAAGAAGCCACTAGGCTGACACAAGTCACAGATGCACCAGGGAAGCAATGGCTAGGGTGTGCCGGGCTGGACTGGCCAGGGGTGTACCGGACAGAGAATGGCCAAAGGTGTGCCGGTGGACAGTTGGCTGGGGTGTGCTGCTGGAGCACAGCCAGGGAGTGTGCCGGCCACGGAAGGCTTTAGGGAGTGTGACGGGTAGAGGGCCTAAAGGATATGTGTGTCGGCCAAAGAAGGCACCCAAGAGTGTGCCGGGTAGAGGGGCCAGGGCAGACAAGTCAAGGGTGCACCGGACTGAAACAAGACGGGGTGTACCGGTGGGAGCATGGGAGGATGCATGTACACTGGTGGCTTTGAAAAGATGACAGGGGATTTTAACAAACCCATATGGAGAAGAGAGGGATGGTTATGTTGGAGGGGAACAACTGTAAGAGTGGGAGGAGACCAATCTCACATTATCGAGCCAAGAACGTCACCTGTTAAGCTAGATGGACTGGTGCCATGTGAGGGTAGGTAAAATAAAGAATTAGGAGGTTGAGGAAGGGTGTGAATCATAGGCCAAGGACAGAAAAGAAAAAGAAACAACAAGAACAACCACAAAAAGCAAAACCAAAAGAAGATTTCATTCATAGATGAACTCAGTGGCAGAGGTCATGGCCAAAGCCAAATACAATTTAGTGCATCCAAAACGAAGGGAAGAGGAGAGAAACTAAGAAGAGAAAAGAAAAGAAAACGGTGTTGGGGGAGAGTTGGAACGAGGGAGGGCAACCATTCCCTCCACTGCATTCCTTCCCTCCCCACTACATGTAGCTCACACTCTCTCTCTTTTCTGAATTCTCTTATACCTTCTTCTTCTCTTCTTCCTCTTCTCCGTATGTTTTCCTTCTTCTCGTATTGCTGCCTTCGCATGCCTTGCTCTCTTCGTGAAGGGCCTTTTTATATGTGTGTCGTTGACAGGGGGGGATCCTCATGATGGCACTGCCATCCGAGGTTGACTCGAGTCACATCTTCGTCAGGTGGGGATCTCCCTCGTCCAACCAGAAGGTGACACCAAGGCAGGGCGCTAGCTGGCATTGAAGTGGCCGAGCTGCGCGCCAAGGGACTCACCTAATGATCGTTGTGTTTCTGTCGGCTTGTGCCGTTCTGGCGGGTTTAACGCTGTGCCGCTGGAAGGGCCAAGTCGTTGTGCCGTTGAAGAGGCAGAACGACTGTGTCGTTGGAGGGCTGTAATATCCCGGACCTTTCAGATCCTTCTTCGTGGGTCCCGGATCTGGTTTCTCGGAGTGTCTGACTCTGTTGTGTCTGAAATTTCATTTTGGACATCTTTCGTGTTCGGATAGGCGCGATCCGGAGTTGTTTCGGAGGCCCGGAAGTGTTCCGCGGCTTTTCCGCATGTGTTTTCTGATTTTCGGTGTGTGTTTCGGTAATTCCTTCGGAACCTCGTTGCGGGTGAACCGAGTCGTTCACCTAGGCGAGAGTGGTACCGTTGCGATCGCTGTGTTCCGAAGATCACAGAAATATAATTTTTAATTTTTTGATATTTTCTAGAATTTTTAGATTTTCTATAAATACCTCCCTTTTTCTCTCTCTCCCCACCCTTCTTCTTCTTCTTCTTCTTCCTCCCACCGTGAGAACCGCCCCCCTCTCCCCCTCTCTCTCCCATTCGATCGCGGCGGGCCTCTCTCCGACTGCAGACGGCGGCGGGGCGACGGCGCGGTTGCGTGGGCGGTGTGGACGCACTTTTTATTTAATATCGTTGGTTGTTCGTTTATTGGGTTTATTAAGTGCGTGGGCGTGCCAGTCACAAAGTGACGATTTATTCGGGCTTCACGGAAGCCCGTGGTGCACTCGATCTGATTAATCAGACGATTGTGTAGTTCGGGTCGAGACCAAAACCCGCCGTGCCATAAAGGTCGCGACGTCATTTACATCCCCCATACGAGGGAACACCCTTGATTAATCGCCGGGATTCAGGGCCTCATAGTCAGAAAATTAATTGCATAAAAGGTCTATTAGGAGGTATTGAAATCCTCACGCGAGGGCGAGAAGAAAACATTCGAGATCATGTCGGTCATGTGCTGACCATTTAATGTTCGGATGAATGTCCGGCTCGGGAAAATTGCGATTGCCGCGGGAAAATCGGAACGCATGTGTGCCGAGGTACGGAAAATTTATTGTTCAGAAGAACGGAAAATGTTCGGCTAAATCTCGGTTAGAGCGATCAGAAACCAGTAAGTCTGTTGGCCCGGTGCAAGATCAAGCTGCGACCATACTACGGTGGGCCCCCTGCGGTCGAAGTCAGACTCGCATGAGCGTCATTAATATTTCTGGTGCCAAGGGGCAACGGGGGGTGTATCCCTTGAATCAGCTAGAAAGCCCTGTGTTTTGGGAAGCGAACTTTCGAAACGTATTGGTCATTCAGGGGACCGTTTAATATTCGGACGGGTGTCCGGCTTGAGAATATCGTAATCGTCGCGGGAAGACCTAGAGCATATGTATGCCGGGATACGACAAGTTTATTATTCCGAGGAACTGAAGACATTCGGTTAAATCCCGGTTAGTGTGATTAGAAATCAGCGAGTTTATTGGCCCGGTGCAAGATCGAGTCAGGACCATTCCGGGGGCGCCTCCCGCGGTCCAAACGAGGCTTGCGTGGGCATCGTTAATATTTTCGGTGCCGAAGGGCAGCGGAAAATTGTCCCGGGACTAGATTCCAAAATAAAGATGCGTACAGAGATAGCTGGCTATAGGCCTAGGATGTGGGTCAGGTGATGACCATGGTTGGGGTGAACCCAAGGTCCAAACGCGACTCACGAAGGTCTTATTGATATTCCCACACGTAGGGTTCGGGGAAGACGAGAGCCGTCTCGTTCCATTCAGATTTTGTCGGTCATACACGGACCATTTTACGTTCGGACAAAGGTCCGTATAGAAAATAAGATGGTGACGGGAGTGAATCCGCGTAAATGTCTGCCGTGAGTACGGCAAGTTTAATGCAAGTGCGGGATTAGATCCCGTTATATATATCGGTCACTAACGGACCATTCATTGTTCGGACGAGAGTCCACATTTGAAGCATCGAAGACGATGATAAACCGTACGAATGTCTGCCGCGAATACGGCAAGTTTAATGGGATTGCGTGATTGGATCTCGATAGAAGTGGTCAAGTTGATGGACTATTGGCCCGAGACAGTTTCAGACTATGGCCATGTCAGGGATTCTGCGGTCCACATCTGATACCATGGGGCATCATTGCTTTTCTCTTCATACACAGTCCGAGGGAGGGAACTGTTCGGTGTGGAGTCCAAACTCGCCATTGTGCTCCCTCGCACGCGGATCGACCTGCACTGTCAGGTCGCGGGGGTCAAGGGGGCAGCGCCCCTTGTGGGGGTCTCCGGGGGCAGAGCCCCCGGAACAAAAATTTGATTATGGAAGGGGGAAACTTTTGATTAGTTTTATTTATTAGCTTCAAATCTTTTTTCTATTTAGTTAATCGCCCTCTTTTTTAACGAGGCACGCCGGTTTACGAAGCAAAGGGGCGCACCGGAATAAGAGGTGAAAGAGGGGGCGCGCCAGTTTAATGGGATCCAAGGGGAAGAAGGGGGCGCCGGTTAAAGGGGATGCTAAGGAGAGAATAAGGGGCACGCCGGTTTAAGGAAGGCCAAGGGGCGCGCCGGATCAAGGAAGGCCAAGGGGCGCGCCGGTTTAAGGAAGGCCAAGGGGCACGTCGGATAAGGGGATGCGAAGGGGCACGCCGGAATAAGCACAATGGGGGGGGGGGGGGGGGCGCCGGTTAAGGCAAAGAAGGGGAGGCGCGCCGGTTTTGGGCTCCAAATAGGAATGGGGGTGCACTATTCATTCCAATATTTTGAGAGTGGTTTTGAGTGTGGCGTTAAATCGGCGCGGGGGGTGAGCGCGCCGGATTAGACCGCGCCGGATTAGGGGCGCGCTGGGATAGCTTCTGTGGGTTTTATTTCATTCTGTTTGATTCTTTTTGCTTCTATTCTTGTTTCTTCAACCTTCACACTGATCCAATGGGTGGATTGTTCGTTCAATTGACACTTTAAATCAATGGAATGCTTCTTAACATTTGTTGAGATGAATGAGTACGTGTATTTGGATGTTTTTACTTGAGGGGTTTATTATGTAGGAACTCAGAGGTTTAGCTTGATTCAGGGGCTTTGTTTGTTCAAAAGTGTTCTTCACCTGGAAAAATTTGGGCAGCATCTCCCCCGGACTGGGAGTTGCCAGAGAAAATAAAGAACACCAAACAGATAACTCCGGGGTGAACCTCAAATCCAGACCTCATGGCGGTCCGATAACCCAGATGTGAGTGTTGAAAAGCTCGAGGACTAGTCTTCAAGAGCTCTCACAACTCACGGGTGATGATTTCATGGAACGGGACAGATGTAGGCCATAGGTGGCCATGAATGTTCACCCTTCGAACGGGTTCCCTCAGAGTTCATGCCATAGAAGGGCAAGCTTCCGAGGACCCCAGGTGACGTTGAAAACTGGGAGGAAGAAAACGGAAGAAAAGGGGAAGGGATCAGAGCAATAGAATACTGCGCATGCTTACAAAGCCACTCTTTTATTCATCCTCAAGGGAAAGGAGGGAAGAGAGGTAGAAGAGGAGATCTACCCCCAAAGCATAAGGAAGAATACAACGGAGAAGATAAAAAAAAACTAGGTATTGAGGTCGGGGGGAGAAGATGATACACCAGTGGGGGAGAAGGAGGAACAGAGCACAAGCTCCTCCCCCTCTCTCCCCTCTCTCTTTCTCACCCTCTCTCTCCTTTTCCTTCACCTTGCAGATGTGAATGGACGGAGCTTCTTCTTCTCTTCGGACGGCCTCCTCTTCCTTTTCTTCAATTGCCCATCGGGGGTTCCAGCGAGATGCTCCGTGGAACAGGTGGAGTATATATAGAACATGTTACCCTTTCTTTGCTCGAACGGAAGAAAAACTCCCGCCACTTCGTTCGTCTGCGGTGGCATCCAGTGGTTGGTGCCGTAAACTGTTGTTCGTCCGAGGACAGGACATTTACGGATTTGCCAGAAGATCTTCTGCAGTTGCTGCTATCGATGCGGGTTGCTGCCATCGCTGCCGCTTCACTGTCGAATGAAGGAGGAGACACGGCTTTGAGCATTGAATGTCCTCCGATGCGAAACAGAGCACCGGAGTTATGACGGGATGGGTTGGTTGCGCGCCATATAGGCGTTTGAAAGAGGATAACTTGTTTGAATCACCTAATCCGACGCGGGGGAATAGTGACAGCGCCGGAATAGCATTTTTGTTGCCTTCAAAATGAGCGCGCTGGATTAAGGCAACAGCAAGGGCAAAGGGGAAATGGGGCACGCCGGTTTTAGGGGCGCCGGATTAGGATGTTGAAGGGGCGCGCCGGTTTAAGGCCCTTCCGCGCCGTTTTAAGCATCAAATGGATTCTTTTCGAAGTTACGGCCACTTATATGAACATTGGCATTCTCAGAATGTTTTAGTTGCGATGCACGGCCTCCGCAATGTTCCGTTCGCAGCTTCTAGGGCTCGGTCCAGGACTTTGCGTGACTTCCGGCATATGCCGAGACTGTGCCGAAGTTCTCAACTTTTCTTTGATTTTGCTCTCGGCATGGCCGGTTGGAGAATTGTGGTGGTATCTTCCGCTCGAAGGGGCTCCCTTGATGGGTAGTGGGCCACCGGGCGAGTTCTCGTCATGACCGGGTGAGGTATAGGTTTGTTCGTCCTTCCCGTCTTCGACTCGCACATAGACGCGAATGCCGTATGACCGTCACCGTCATTTTTGACGTCCACAGGCGGCTGCCCGACGAGTTCGTGGTCGTGCAGTGTTCGTGGGAAGCGTGAAGGAGCAGGGATTCCAAAAGCGTTCTTCGTGATTTGAGCTCGATTCGGCAGAGCTGTCGCTCCATTGAGGTAAGGGGACGAATCCCTATGCTCATCCTGTCATCCCCCTCGTTTTGTAGGCTGAATGGGAGCCGAGAGGGATGTCTTTGAGCGGGTTTGGGCAAAAGCATAATTTTGGGAGAGTTCGCCCGATCTATGGTTTTAGGCCATGATTTCACGTTTTGATGGCTTAGAAGTATGGTAGGGGTCCCCAGGGGTCTTCCCCTTTGATTTCCCCCTCTCTTATGGAGGCATGGGGGCGTGATTGGAATTTTTGGGTGTTTCACGTCATTTCGCCCTCGGACGGGTGTGACTGTCCTTCTAGTGACCGTCACACCATGTGACGCGCCTGGATGGGTGCGTCACATTCCTGTTTTCACCCAACTGGAGTTTATGGGCTGTGACGGTCCCATGATAGACCGCCATAGGTGCTGTGACGCACCTGGGTTGGACCGTCAGGGACGTTCGACCGTTGGCTTTTGACCATTGGTTTTTGACCGTTGGGGGTCAAGGCATGTGACGCACCAGGCTTGGCGCATCACAGCCTTATGACGCCCCTGTGTGGGTGCGTTAGAGTGGACGCATTCCCACCCTATAACGCACCGGACTTGGTCCGTTGCAGTCTGTGACACACCGAGTGGCACGCGTCACAGTTTGTTCCTTCGTGCCTTGTAACGCATCAGGCTGGGTGCGTCAGAGCTTGTGACGCACCAGAATGGGTGCGTCAGGGCCTGTGACGCACCAGGGTAGGCGCGTCATAATCGTTTTTGCACCGAGGGTCTGATGCCCCTGTGTTGGGCTGTCAGATGGCTGTGACGGTCCAGCCTTAGACCGTCAGAGCCAATGACGCGTCTAGGGTAGACCGTCAGGCTCAGGGTTGCCCCGGGTGGTTTGCAATCCCGTTTCTTTTTCGACCGTGGTCACCGTGCGATGGTGCTGGTACGTGGGACGGTCCCCGTACGTCGTCGGATGCGGACATGATTTTCCGTTGACTTGAGAGTCTACTCCATAGTGACCCTCCACTAGTCGTAGCTTGCTTACACACGTGTGGTCCCACCACGGAGTGGTTGAGAGGCTACCCTTAGAGACAGTTTATGGACCGGTTTTCATCGGGCCCCACATCTTGCAAACAGAGTCCTGCTGAGGGGAAAACCAGTCAGAGGGCCAGACCAGGCACGCACGGTCTGTGTGTGCACACGTGGTTGGGGGCGGTTGGACCCACGCTAACGAGCGTGACCCCAGCTAGTCACTTGTTTGTGGTTACTTGTGCGGTGTTCATGCCTCTGGTAGGAGCTACCACGTTAGGCAGTTCACCTGCGGTGCGGTGTAAGACGTCAGTGGACGCTACCGACTGTGCTTGTAGTGGGAGGTACTCCTATCGCGTCGGGAGTGACAGACTGTCAGTCTTTGCGACTTCGACCTTCGAGTTTTATCGTGTTGACCGTGGTGTTCCGGTCGTTCCACCGTGGCACGTGTGTCGGTTTTCGTGCCATGAGATCGGTGTTTTGTAGATGGTAGGGCTTCCCTTTTCGAGGTACTCGCTTACTGCTAGCGTAGCGATTTCTCCGTTTGTGAGGTAGGGTTCGAGTGATCCCTACTGAGTCTTGTTCCGAGACTCATTCCCTGCATTTTTTCATCGTGTTTCAGGTGAGTCGCGGCCTCAGGGGAGCGCGTCTGAGGCTCAGCATGGTTCAGGTGCCCAGCGTTAGTGCCAGAGGTCAGAGCCGAGGTATGTCCATGTAGACACCCGTTTTTGGCCGATAAGTTGAGTAATTTCTTTGTTCTCCTAGTTAATGCCCCAATTGATCCATAATTGGTTGATTTTCTGGGATATTTCTCCCTATTCTTGGCCCTACAATTCAATTTCCGTACCTTGGATCTCGTCTCGAATTTGGCATTATCGCGCTATTCACTCACATCACTTTCTTGTTCATAGTGCGTTATGGACCTAATTGAATGATCATTTGAACATTCGTTATTTCTTGATATTTGATCTTTATAGCATCCACTCTGGTTGTTATTCTTACTTAATATTTGATTAAACGACTCTCCAAATGGTATTTATTCTTTTTTTAGTCATTTGGTGAACCAGTCGTTGTCGCGCTATATCGTTATAGCGCGTTCATGAAGAACGCGCTATACATTCCTAGCGCGTTGTCAGGCAGAAGCCCAGTCCGACCCGGACTCCCCTTTTTTCGATTTGGGTCCTTATTTTGGTAGGTTTCTAATCATATTTCGTCCAAAGGAAGGTTCCTAATCTTAATAGGAGTCTTTCCCCCTCATTAATTGGCATGATTACCTTGATTTGAGCCGCCAAGTTATTAGATTGGATCGAACTCCGACCCAGGGTTCGTTCTTGATCCTTCTCTTATAAATTGGACCCTTGGCCGTCGTTCTGAGGAGATGCAACTCGAGATCTTGACGAGGAGGAGGCTGCTCTTCGTTCCAAATCAACAACTCCTCGCTCCTTCCACATTCAAGGGAGTATTTTGGGACTTATTGTGTTCTTCCTCGTTCTTAGTTTTTCTCCCCAATTCGTTTATTTCAATCCTCGCATAGCATCGCATATTGATTTCAAAAACACTTCTTTTACAAAATACACGCATTCACACACACCAAACCTATTTTTGACCCTTCCATAGGGGTTTAATAACCACCAAACCCCCAGGTAATTGAGCCATTCTTTTATATGCTTTTGATTAAGAATAGGAGCAGATTCTGCTTAAATCTCGATCTAATGGGCCTTTTATTTGTTGTTTATGATTGTTTGCAGGCACTAGAAGATTGATACGTGGATCCCTTGCACCTTGGCCGGCCTTGGAGCAAGGAAGAAACGAATCCAGTTCATCCCGCTTTCTGTCTGATATCGCGCCATACGAACATAGCGCGATGTTGAGAAGGCGCTAGGAAGATATAGCGCGTTCCTTCCCAGGCCAACTCTTGGCCCTCTTGAATTTCTGAGGTATGTAACATGCCCTTATTTTGATCTTCATATTATTTGGCATGGTGTTGACCTCAGTGGCGATGACATATCTTTATTATTACATATAACCCCCTTTTATCATTGATTTTAGTTCGATATCTTGTTAAATCATCACTTATTCAAATCATCAATTTGGGGGAGGTCTAATTTTAAATCTACATATTTTGGCGATCACGGTGGGACACTTTGTGCCACCACGTTCGTTCTTTTGGTTGCCTGCTTATCAATCCATCAAAGTGTGTGTGATTATTTATCTTTTGGGATTTTGCCCCTCTATCTTTAGTCGCGCCATATATCCATAGCGCGTTCTATCAGATCACGTTATTGATATATAGCGCGTTCTTCACCCTAGGGTATTTCACTCACACCTTTTTTCGGGGTTCTAATTGTCATCTTCTCTGGTTGCATCTTGTACATTTCCTGTTGTGTTTTCATTTTTCTTATATTTTCTTGTTATTTGCTAGTTCTAGTTTAGATATTCTTGCATTACATAGCATCATAATCTTGTTGGTTTGGAAGACCTCCTCTCTCCACCCTTTTTAGGATCCATACCTCCTCTTGGTGAAGGAAGGACCCTCCATTGAGCACTCCGTCTCTTTGGACTAGAAATTCCTAAACCAAACCTCCGTAAGTCCCCGCACCCATGGATTCCCTCACGGACGCCGGGCCGGTTGTACCTTGAAGTCCCCCGGGTTTAGTTGGGCTACGCGCAGTGAGAGTTGACCTAGTTGGCACCGGAGTTAAACCACATTGAAAACTAGGTTCTTACCTTGTGTGAATTATTTAAATTTGTCAAAAAAAAATTCCGTCACATCAAGGTACATATAGAAACAAAAGGAGCAACATTCATCGTTTAATATCTTTGCTTATTGAGTGGAATTATTTGTAAACTTGCATGGTGTTCTGCTTTGATAAAACAAGTCAACATGGCTAATAATTTTTATAACCAAGAGGATAATCAACCAAGCACATCTTATGTTCCTCAATCTCATTGCTCTTATCACAACACTTCCAAGGGACCGCGTCCTCACTCCTACGGTATTGCCCGACCTGTGGGTAATTTCCAATCTCATGATCCCTCGCATTTTCTACGCGCCACTACTCCCTCGGTACCATCTCCTCCCAATGATGAGAAGGTCTCTCAAATCATTCGTGCATTAGATCATTTCACCCTCAACAAATCCAAGCCCTTAAGGCTATTGTTGAGGGCACATCCTCTCCTCATCCTCCTTCCAATCCCACACGGGTGACCCATCACTCGCCTCCTTCATCCACACACACTCCTATTCGGGTGGCCCATCACCCGCCTCCTTCGTCCACACCTACTCCTATTCGGGTGGCCCATCACCCGCCTCCTTCGTCCACACCTACTCCTATTCGGGTGGCCCATCACCCGCCTCCTTCTATTTCTCATCCTTCACGGCCCCAAGACCCATTTATTCCTTGCAACCCGGCCCATCCGGGTTCTTCTAGGGGTCAGCCCATTAATCCCCCTCCACGGCCTTTTTATGCGGCCCCTCCTTCAAGGCCATCTTGCCAACCCTCTGTTGCTCAAGTTACACCTCTCCAACAAACTCTTATTGATAAAGTCACTTCGTTGGAGGAACAATTAAAGAGGATTACGAGCCCACAGCCCGCTCCTCCTACTCCAGTCAATCCCCTCTATGCTGCTCTAAATGAGATTACTAAGATGGAAAATGATGGGGCATGAAAGGCGATTTCCATACACGGGTGAAGTGTATTTGTGTGTTATGGCTTGTATGAAGTTGTAATTGTGTAATTTCTTTCTTTTGGGCTCCTTGTAAGGCTTATATCAAGCCAATGGGCCATTTGTTATGTCAAGTCCATGGCTAGGTTGCCATTAGTAGAGTCCATTAGGGAGCTTATGTCATATTGGGTCATTAGGTTGTTAATGGGTCATTAATGCACTTAAGGCCCAAATTGGGCTACACTCCTTCATGAGCCAACTAAGTGTCCAAGTCTAGCATGGGCTTGTGGATGGCTCATGGCCCATGAAAAGCCCTTGGCCCATGAAGGGGGGCGCCCCCTCTTTTGGCTCCATTAGGCTAGGTTGTTTAATTTTCTTTCTTTCCTCCCTTTATTTGACCACATGTGGTAGAATTAGGAATGTGATTCCTTTAAATATTGTATTTCTTGTGGTTGGTCATACCTCATCCCAGCCCTTCAATCCAAACCCCTAGATCCAAGGGTTGAGATTGAATTTGGTTGGCATCCTATATAAGGTTGTATTTTTCATATTGAAGGAATTAATGAAGGAAAAAAAGGCATTTGCCCCCAAGGAAGCTTGCGCCCCTCCCCTCTCTCTCCCTGGTTCCTCCACCCCCTCTCCCCTTTCTAGAGTGTAATCCCTTCCCCCTTGCTCCCCTCCAGCATCTGAAGCAACTCCGGTGATCGCCGCCGCCATCGTCTCGCCGCCGACGCGTCGTCGCCAACGGTTTCGGTGTTCTGTCCACTCAGGACAGACCCTTCTTCTCCGAATTCCTTCTATCACTCCCTTCGTCTTCTGAAGCTCAAAATTTCAGGGTTGGTTCCCCTCTAGAACCCTTATCCCCACAAAAAAAATCACGTCAAAATTCATCCTTTAGCTATTTTTGATTTTCATCCAAGTCCAAGTTCCAGATCTGTCCTGGTTCTGTTTACTGTTCATCAGCTCTGAGTTTACCCCATTCGAACCACCTTTTGATTTCTGTTGGGTCTCCCAAATTTACTGGGATCTCTGTCCACATCCCTCTACCACCAGGAATTTTATTAATTTTTGGTTCACCATCCAAGTATTTTTCAAATTTCGTCCAAGTTCCCAAGAACAGTCTGCCCACAGTTTCCCAGATCCGACCCAGGTCTAGTAAAGAAATCCCAGAAATTCCATTTCGTCTCCAATCAGAAAACCAAAAATAGTCCCGGATTCCTCTCTCAGAGACCTTCAACTTTGCTGAAGAAATTATTGCCAGATTCGGAGGTCTTCTCCCCGGTCAACGTCAATCTTCAGAGAAGTCAGAACCTGCCCCTGCAGTTCTGGCCAGATTCTAGCAAGCTTGTAAAATACATGATCAGAAATACAGATCTGATTATTTTTTTTGAAGACCCCTACGTCGAGGTATTCTGAGTCAGCTTTCCAACGGCGCTAACCTCGTCGCATTCCGATGACGGGGCTGATCGCAGCAGCAGTTTTCTCCGAGTCGCGCGCCTGCAAACAGAATTTTCAGATTCGTGGCCGAGTTCCCGTGAGCGTCGTCCGAGGGCCGCCCGGCGTCCGGCGGTCGTTCCAGCAGCTCGCCATCCCAGGGGAACGCTTCCCAAGTGTCTCCACAATAGAGGAGTCATCAGGCCCCACACGACCCCTCCGGTCTACACGTGGGCCCCCACTAGCACGAGTACGCGTGAAGCCGAAGCATTGCCTGAACCACCCGTCAACCCGAACTTGGTCCTCCCGGGCCCACTTGTGTCGCCCTTTACCTCCCTGCGTGGAGTGGGCTTATTTGTGCTGCTGTAAACATAATGTACTAAGTTCCCGGGAGTACGAGCTTCGGCCGGGTGCCATCTTCGCCACGCCGAGAGTGTGGAGGTATCGCCTTCACCCTTACACTTGGCATTAGCTTAATTCTTTATATGCTTTATATGCCGCTGCTAGAGAGCATGTGTAGGGATACCTAGCTCGCCTTCAATTTATAATATCACTGCTGCGAGAGAGAGCGAAGTCGTCCCGTGACCCGATCCGGGCGCAAAAGAGAGCCGACCACCCTAGCTCATTGCCGGTTTCTCAACCGCGCACATCCGACGCTTACCTCGTTAAGGGACGATCGCGAGCTTGTCATGTCCGTGGTCCCGTCCCGCATCAATTTGGTATCAGAGCGAGTTTGAGTCTAGGGTGTTTGCATTCAAAAAAAAAAAGAGTGTCATGTAGTCATTAGTCGGTCTAAGTCGTGTTTAGGATCATCACATTTTTAAAACAACAAAAAGAGTCGTTTTGGGTCGCATACATCCCTTTACTCGGTATATAAAAGGGTGTTGTCCGACCATTAGGTTACGCCTATCGGGAAGGCCGCACACTTGTGCGAGTGACCTTCGGGTCGATTGTCTCCGCCCCGTACCGAGTCTTGGTTTACGTCTAGGGTCCTTAGTGTGCATTAGTTAGTGCATTCCAACTTTGCATTACTTAGTGTCGTGTCTAGTGTTTTGGTCCGAGTGTCGGCATGGCCATCCACTAGTTTCCCCGTGTCCCATGGAGTCCCAAACTCCCGGATGGTGGCGATACTATCTCAAATGGAAGGACCACCCGAACCACCCCACGAGGCCTGAAACCCGGGATTTCTACGGGTCCGATGACCCGAGTGTCTATCTAGAATGGGAAGCCATTATGGATGATTACTTCGAGGTGTACATCATGTACGGGCCCATGCAAGTCGATGTTGCCAAAAGGTGACTTTTTGGTGAAGCCGCTGCAACTTGGAGGGACATCAAATATTGGAGAGAGGATAGGAATCTAAGGCCCATCGAGTCATGGTGGGAAATGAAAAGAGTGCTTAGGAGGGCCTACGTTCCCCGCCCACCTACCTCCAACCACGGAGGTCATTCCACTCACCAACCCCACCAACTCACCCACAATCAAGTGGGCCACACCTCTACCCAATCCCACCCCTTCACCGCCGTCCAAGCCCACCAAAGTGACCCCAATCTAGTGGCCCGCCCATGCACCACCAACCAACCTCCCCTTGGCACTCCCATCCCAACCCACTCAAGCACCTCCAACCGAGTGGAAGTCCCGCTTATAACCGAGCCTAGGCCCACACCCGAGCCGAGAGTTAAGGAGCTAGTCCACCCCAAGGTCCCTCCTCCAACCCGCTCCTTAGAGGAAATAAAGAAAATAATTTCGGATTGGTGGGAAAGGACACAAGCTACTCCACCACCCATGGATGCTCCATTGTTATCTACCTCCGGTCTTCATTCGAAACCATCAAAGTGGGAACTACCAAAGCCCAAGCCACCCGTGTTTCTTACGGGAACACTTTACATAGCCGAGCCACTTCTTAGATGGCTCAAGGATGGCTTGGTCCCACATCCCTTCCCGTCCATGGACCCCACCTTACCCTTAGTGCCAGTCAACTCATTCCATACCACCTTTCGATCTCGTCACCATGTTGACACATTGGACGATCTTGTCATGGGATTGGATTCACAATGGGAGTTGACGCACCTTTTGACCCGAGGCTTTGACCAACCCACTAGTCTTAGCCTCACTCATCCGGCCTTAGGGTCTATTACCTCCGAGTGCACTGTGGGTTGTATCACCACGGAGGTCCTCTTACTCCTTCCCTTACCGGACGAGCCTGAATTCATACCCTTTTGTCCGAGGGAGGAATCATACTTCTTGCCTACGGTCCCCGTCCCACCCATCACAATTCAAGAAGGTGATTATCCACACCTTCAAAACTTCTACACGTGGGACCGTGACTTGTGGGAACCCACCACAAGGGGTCACACATTCTTTGACCCATTTGACCCCTACTCTAGTGGGTCCCGTGACCCATCACTTCCCTCATACCTTATCGGGGAAGTCCACTTTCATACCCCTTTCCTACGGGCCGGGTCCTCCATACCCACCAAGCCCGTCCACGATACACCTCCACCCAGCTCTTCCACACCCGGCTTTCCTAGCCCTCTCAAGTCTCCCAAATCCAAAGGGCCGTCCATGTATGACTGGGTCATACTTGGACATTTAGGTGTACCTCATGCCACCCATCTCCGGTTACATAACATGCATGCATGGCACACATTCGGGTGTCCTGGTCCGCCATCACCCATGTACGGGTCGGACTAACATTAGGTGTGTCTAGGGTCATAGTTGAGTCGGTGTGCTTTTTTCTTTGTGTGGTTTGTTTGTGTGGTGATTTTGAGTCGATTGTTTGTGTGATTTTCATTCATGTGTCTGTGCATGGTGAGTCTGCATGTGTCTTGTGCAAGCTCGTGTCGTTCTCTTATGAGTGTGAAGCGAGTCGACTCACTTGATGAGTATGGGATCGGTTCTACATCTATACCCGGATCAGTCACCTATAGGGACTCAGCGGTGATTCCTAGTGAGTCTTCGAGCTGTTTCCTTCCTTTTGAGAGTGCCCCTTCGGAGTGACCACCTTTAGCCATAGCAGTTCGCATATCGAGTATATATGGAATGAGCAGGTGCCGATCACTTGGAATGGAGCATACCCGCGCTACTTAGCACGGTGACGGATCCGCCGAAGTACCAGAGCAGCCATACCCCTACTCGACGGGGTCGAGTTCCTCCCACCCAGGGAGAATTGATGGGGCATGAAAGGCGATTTCCATACACGGGTGAAGTGTATTTGTGTGTTATGGCTTGTATGAAGTTGTAATTGTGTAATTTCTTTCTTTTGGGCTCCTTGTAAGGCTTATATCAAGCCAATGGGCCATTTGTTATGTCAAGTCCATGGCTAGGTTGCCATTAGTAGAGTCCATTAGGGAGCTTATGTCATATTGGGTCATTAGGTTGTTAATGGGTCATTAATGCACTTAAGGCCCAAATTGGGCTACACTCCTTCATGGGCCAACTAAGTGTCCAAGTCTAGCATGGGCTTGTGGATGGCTCATGGCCCATGAAAGGCCCTTGGCCCATGAAGGGGGGCGCCCCCTCTTTTGGCTCCATTAGGCTAGGTTGTTTAATTTTCTTTCTTTCCTCCCTTTATTTGACCACATGTGGTAGAATTAGGAATGTGATTCCTTTAAATATTGTATTTCTTGTGGTTGGTCATACCTCATCCCAGCCCTTCAATCCAAACCCCTAGATCCAAGGGTTGAGATTGAATTTGGTTGGCATCCTATATAAGGTTGTATTTTTCATATTGAAGGAATTAATGAAGGAAAAAAAGGCATTTGCCCCCAAGGAAGCTTGCGCCCCTCCCCTCTCTCTCCCTGGTTCCTCCACCCCCTCTCCCCTTTCTAGAGTGTAATCCCTTCCCCCTTGATCCCCTCCAGCATCTGAAGCAACTCCGGTGATCGCCGCCGCCATCGTCTCGCCGCCGACGCGTCGTCGCCAACGGTTTCGGTGTTCTGTCCACTCAGGACAGACCCTTCTTCTCCGAATTCCTTCTATCACTCCCTTCGTCTTCTGAAGCTCAAAATTTCAGGGTTGGTTCCCCTCTAGAACCCTTATCCCCACAAAAAAAATCACGTCAAAATTCATCCTTTAGCTATTTTTGATTTTCGTCCAAGTCCAAGTTCCAGATCTGTCATGGTTCTGTTTACTGTTCATCAGCTCTGAGTTTACCCCATTCGAACCACCTTTTGATTTCTGTTGGGTCGCCCAAATTTACTGGGATCTCTGTCCACATCCCTCTACCACCAGGAATTTTATTAATTTTTGGTTCACCCTCCAAGTATTTTTCAAATTTCGTCCAAGTTCCCAAGAACAGTCTGCCCACAGTTTCCCAGATCCGACCCAGGTCTAGTAAAGAAATCCCAGAAAATCCATTTCGTCTCCAATCAGAAAACCAAAAATAGTCCCGGATTCCTCTCTCAGAGACCTTCAACTTTACTGAAGATGTTCCAGCAGCTCGCCATCCCAGGGGAACGCTTCCCAAGTGTCTCCACAATAGAGGAGTCATCAGGCCCCACACGACCCCTCCGGTCTACACGTGGGCCCCCACTAGCACGAGTACGCGTGAAGCCGAAGCATTGCCCGAACCGCCCGTCAACCCGAACTTGGTCCTCCCGGGCCCACTTGTGTCGCCCTTTACCTCCCTGCGTGGAGTGGGCTTATTTGTACTACTGTAAACATAATGTACTAAGTTCCCGGGAGTACGAGCTTCGGCCGGGTGCCATCTTCGCCACGCTGAGAGCGTGGAGGTATCGCCTTCACCCTTACACTTGGCATTAGCTTAATTCTTTATATGCTTTATATGCCGCTGCTAGAGAGCATGTGTAGGGATACCTAGCTCGCCTTCAATTTATAATATCACTGCTGCGAGAGAGAGCGAAGTCGTCCCGTGACCCGATCCGGGCGCAAAAGAGAGCCGACCACCCTAGCTCATTGCCGGTTTCTCAACCGCGCACATCCGACGCTTCCCTCGTTAAGGGACGATCGCGAGCTTGTCGTGTCCGTGGTCCCGTCCCGCATCAGAAAAAGAGTGGAAGGAGAGGAGGGGCAATGGCATCAACGATATATGTGAGCGAGAAGATGTTACAAGTCCTGATAATCAAGTGGACACCGTCCGCCCTCCACTCATCCACACTACGCATTTACATGGCTCTCCACCTCCATATACATATTCGCCTCCTCAAAATTCCCCACAACACCATACTCCACCACTTATCATTTCGCCTCCACCACGGCGTCTGTTCGATTTATTTAATGATGAAAATTTGGAGACGGTACAAGAATTTGAAGCTCCTCGAGATGCACCCCTGCCGAGTTTCCTTCGCCGTCCTCTTCCTCCACCGCCAGAAGACCCCTATGCTCAGGACGTTGCCATAGTCCCTGATCCAACCCCCATTTATGAGACCTCTTGGTGTTACGATGATGGGTCGATATTTCAACCACCCATACCGCCGCACCATGAGTCTCATCCTATCCCTAACACCTCTCGCTCCATCCGGCATTTTTAACGCACTAAACCTTCTCCGTTCGCACCTCCCGTAACCACACCAGTAGCCTCCATTCCATCGGCCTCTGCCGAGCCTCCATCACCCCCCACTACGCTAGTCTCCGCCGATCCTTCTATTACTCCTCCTCTTTGTTCGCCACCTCAACCCTCCATTATCCCAATAACGCCAAAACTAGCTTCGCCAGTCCCTTTCCCTATTCCACCACTTAACCCATCACCCTTACCCGTGGCTAATCCTGAGCAGGGTCCATCCCTTTTTGCACTCGAGCCAATCCCGTCCGCTTCCGAGCAAGGGGGGAAGCTTGTTGTGTTTGAACCTTCGCTTCCACTCACTCTTTTTTCAACACCTTCCATTACACCACCATCCGTGGAGCCTTCCACCTCCGCTTCACCTTCCTTTACCACTCAGAATGGGAGTGCTTCTTCAAGTACTTGTACCGAAGATGATCAAGAGCCGGGCAAAAAAGATTTGGCCACAGCCGTGCTATTCAAGATGCAAGAGTTTATTTGTCGGATGCTAATCCGGGTTGTTGTGCCAAGCATGGTCGAAGAGGCCAAGTCCCCGCCACTGCTCACTAAGAGAGAATGTCAAGCTTTGATGCCATGTAAGTTCGTGCCCAAAGGCCGGGCAGGGCACCCCTTGTTCCAACTTTCCAATCTTGAACCCATTCTTCCATACATGGGGCGAATGCCTATTCTGTTCAACACTCTTTATATGTCACAATCCCTGGGCAACACGATGCTTCATGCTCTAACTTTTCAACTCCCTCACATTATTGTTCTTTGCCCTCCAAGGAAGTTGTCATTTATTGTTGAAGCTTCGTCACGGGCTCTTGCTTTATCCATTGGGCCGATTTCCTATATACTTTCACTGCCACGGAGGGGCAATTGTCCTAGCGCTAAGAGGCCTTCCACTATTATATCCATCTTCTATTCAACGCCATCCATATTCCTGTCTATCACCGATTCTTCGTGGGCCATTCCAAGGGAAAGGAGGAGGATCTCATCCTCTCGCCCATCATGTTCTTTACATTCTTTGCATCCATCGCATCCGTTGCATTGCATCCACATGCATTTACACTTCTTCTTTCCCGGGTTTCCAAACCCGTATCTTCCCCATCCTCCGGAACCTCCGAATCCCCCACGTTTCCTATATCTTCCGCCTCTATCTTCGGGATCTCCAGGTCCCCTTACACTCGCCGGGCATTGTGCCCCCTCCGATCTTACCTCAGGGCATCGCGCCCCTTTCCAACTATTGCATCCGGACTCCCCGGATTTCTCTCTTGTCCTCTTGGGGCATCACGCCCCATGGTGTCTCATTCCTCCGGAACATCCAGATCCTCCATCCTCTTCTAATCCACTCCCCCCAGGGCATCGCATCCTTCCAAGTTTTTCCTCCCTAATTCTCCCGGGGCATCGCGCCCCCTTTCCTGCTATTTCCCTGGAACATCCAGGTGTTTTATCCCTCCTTTTAGGGCATCACACCCTCTCTGATTCCACTCCTTCGGAACCTCCAGACTTTCTCCCAGGGCATCGCACCCTTTTCTATTTTCCTCCTCCGGAACCTCCGGATCCTACATCCCTCTCTCTATCCCTAGGGCATCGCGCCCCTTTCCATCTTCTTCCTCCGGAACCTCCGGATCTTTCTCTTCTCCCTGGGCATCGTGTCCCATGGTATCCTCCCCCTCCGGAACCTCCGGATCTTGCTCTTTGGGCATCGCTCCCCTGCACACCCTCACGTCTGGATCTTCTGGGCTTCCCACTGATTCTCCCTGGGCATCGCGTCCCATGGTATCTTCCCCCTCCGGAACCTCCGGATCTTGCTCTTTGGGCATCGCGCCCCTGCACACCCTCATGTCCGGATCTTCTGGGCTTCCCACTGATTCTTCCTGGGCATCACGTCCCTCTCTACTTGCCTCCCCCGGAACCTCCGGACCCTCCATCTTTCTTCCGATTCATCTTCCTACTTCTCCAGAACGTTGCGTCCTTCATTCTTTTCTTCCTCTTCAATCACTTTTTTCCATACCTTCTCCCAGGGCATCACGTCCCTATCTACTTGCCTCCTCCGGAACCTCCGGACCCTCCATCTTTCTTTCGATTCATCTTCCTACTTCTCCAAGACGCTGCGTCCTTCATTCTTTTCTTCCTCTTCCATCATCTTTTTCCATATCTCTTCCCAGGGGATCGCGTCCCTCGGTATCTTATCCCTCCGGAGCCTCCGGATTCTTCTTCCCCTCATGATTCTCCTCCTCTGCCGCCGGACCCTCCGGATCTGCCTCTTTCCATCTATCAATTTCTTCTTCTAATTCCTCCTAATCACGGGTCCGACCCGACTTCTTCCACATCCACTGCTTTGGGCATCTGCCCTTTCTCCCACTACTTTCGAGGCTTTAGTCCTCACTCCTCCTCTTAATTTTTTACTTCTTTTGTAGACCTTTCATGTGATCAGGGTCTCCGCACCTTAGTGAGGGAGTTCTAGCCCTCGCCTCTCTTCCTTTTCATCCTTATTCGTCTGAGTTTGGTTTAAACACCACTCCTTCTTGTTAAGCCACTTTCAAAACTTTGCTATCCTTCCTTATCTGCCAAATGAGGACAATAAATCCCATGTTTTATCAACATCGTCGCTGGCAGCTGCTTCAACAAAGGTCGCAAGGTAATGTGTTGGTGTACGTGTGCATTTTTATCACCTTATTCACCCACGGTTTTCAAAAGAAAGTGCTTCTTAACTTTGATTAGGAGTGGAATTTTAAACATTTACCTTAAGTTTTGTTAATCCAAGAGTCGAAAAAGGTCTTTAGGCTTGCTTCTGCAGCACTTTGGTTAATAAGAACCCTGCGCTGGGAGTTCGGCATTTCTCTCTCCGCTTGTTAAGAGCAACCCTTAGCTGGGCACCGCACACACTTCATGGCGCCCTTAGCCGTCTCCTTTGTAAATACCGTTGCTACTTTGGCCATGCCAGGAGTATATCTGAAAGTCTTTTCTCTTCTTTACTCGGCCGAATGCAGGTGCAAGAGGTTGACGGATGAGATAACTGACCTAGCTACTCCCCAATACGAGAGAAGTCTCAAATAGGGGCAGTCTTGACCCAAAATTAAATAAGCTTTCATGATACATCTAGCCAAAAAGGGCTATTATGAAAATCAAGTCAAAATTTCGATAAATGCAAAATTATGAATTATGGCATGTCAAGAGAGGTAAAGTCCCCGCTGGGAAAACCCTGGTCGTATGCATGTCAAGGGTCTAAAAATCAAAGGCATAAAGCCCCGGCGCAACAGACCACCTCTTTAAGGGGTAATACCTTGGAAGGAATTCAAGTCCCGATACCTCCCATCCTGCACAAAGCTTATCTCCAATTATTCTTCTCTTCTCCCTCTAAGACCGAGTGTTTTTCAAGTATGGCCTTGGTAGGAGCACCGTTAACCAAAGGTAGCCGGTCATAGGGCGCCACCTTTAAATGCACGCCCAACTTTGGGTAGTTTTTAACGAAAGGGGAGGGAACAAGGACCCTTAGCTAGTGGTTTAAACATCCGTTGATGCTGCACTAGCAATGTCTAAACCAAAATTCCAAAAAAAATGAATATTGCCAAACTTCCAAAAAAAATGAATATTGCCAAAATTTCCAAAAAAATTGAAGTTTGCCAAAATTCCAAAAAATTGAATATTGCCAAAATTCCAAAAAAAATGAATATTGCCAAAATTCCAAAAAATTGAATATTGCCAAAATTTCCAAAAAAATTGAATATTGCCAAAATTCCAAAAAAATTGAATATTACCAAAAGTCCATTTTTTTTTGAATATTGCCAAAAATTACACAAAAAATTAAATATTTCCCAAGCGTCAAAAAAAATTGAATCGAATATTTTTTTTAAATTTCATAAAAATGCAAATACTTTTCAAAAACTTATAAAAATTTACATATTTTCAAAAATCCAAAAAAAATTACATTATATTTCTGATGGCATTATTGCAGGGATATCCTTTTGCAGGGGCACGCAAAATCAAAAGAACAATCACAAGAGGTGCAATAAGTACCAAAGACTGTCTCATTCCACTATATATGTCAAAAGGGTACAAAATGAGAGTGGGTACAAACAACCTCTCTAGCTCTCCCCTCGACCCTCCTGATCTCCCCCTCTACGCGAGCTCTCAGCCTCCTCCTGTCCTCCCCGGGAAGGCCTAGGAGGAGCCATCGATCCCCGAGAAGCTGAACCCCTGTCACCGCGTGCTCTCCTCTCAGCATCTTCTCTCCTCTGATGCTCAGAGGAGGTAACTAAATAATCAGTGCTCGAATAGGCCCGGGAGCATCCCTCGCGCTGAGCCCGCTCATGCCCCCGTCGATAGCGATCCTCCCCATCTTTCGCCCGCTGCTCGGCGATTCCTAATCTAGTACTTAGCTGCACCCTCTCCAGCTCCTGTTCCACTCTCTCTCTCTCTCCCATCTCTCTCTCTCTCTCTGTCTCGATCCTCCCTCTCTCTCTGCCGCTCACTCCTCTCCACCCCGAGGAGGAGGCGTAGCTCCACCACATTTCGAGGAAGCTCCTCTGTGTCTCGGTGCCTCAGCTCTGCTTCTGCCATCTGCAACTCGTGCTCCTATTCCCGAAATCTTGGTCAAATATTGATATTAATAAAAAGTTTTCAAGACTAGATTAAAAGAACAGATTGCTTACTCTTTCCTATAGGGAGGCCTCAGCTGCCTCCGCCCGAGCAACTGCACTAGCAAGCTGGCTCTCTAGATCGGTGTGGTCACAGGCGGGCTGAGTAGAGGATGAGGCGCCATGCAAGGATCGGACTGCCTCTAGCTCCTCGCGCTGAAAAAGAAACATTATTGTTAATTGAAATTTAAATTCAGATCATTCTAATTACAAGTTCTTACCAGCTCATCTACGGTATGCTGGAGGTCCTCGCGTTGTCGGATCGTGGAGTCAAGGAGCCCCTGTACCATGGCTAGTCTCCCCTCTATGTCAAACTGCATTAAACACATGGTGATCACATATCAAGCAATTAAGGCATTAAGCTTGGAAAAGGTCAATGAATTAAAAGCATACCTGTCCACTTGCGCTTTGGTAGACCCGGCTACCGTATGTCATAGAGTAGGTCTGAAGATAGGCATCATCTGAGTCCGCTCCCGCAGGGACTGGTCGGCCATGCCTTTTCCAATCTGCAAACTGCTCGCGGGCACGTTGCCGCCAATCATCTGTCCCCTGGAGGCCTCGAAAACGTCGCCCAGGTCGTGGGTCCGTCGCCTGGGTCGGGAACTCTACTACCACATGGTGGAGCCCCGGTGTCCTCATGATTAGCCTATAGTATAGGGGCTCGACCAGGTTGAGGGCGTGCAGCCAAATCTCTCTCCCGAAGTAGGGGATGGCCGCCTCCACCCAGGGCATCTCCACGATGTCCCTCTGATACGGAGTCCAGGTCACCTGCAAGTGAATTTGTCATCGCTCTTGATTTCATACATTTAATTGAATTCAATTTCAAAATTAAATCTTACCTCTATATGGGGCATCATATCTAACATCTCCTGAATGTGGGTGACCTGGTCCTTCAGAGATCGGCTGTCTCGTGTTGGGGTCCATCGTCTGGCCAGGGATAGTAGATCTCCTCGATCCTCCCAAGCACGCCTGAGGGTACGAAGATACAAATAGCTCCAAACCTGAAATGTAGCTCATGTGATTAGTATAAGAGGCAAGTGTATAATTTAATTCATGGAGTTTAAGGCTTAAAGAGATACTTGAAGTAGAGGGTAGAATCCCCCGAGTGAGGACTGGAGTGAAGAAATGCCAAAATTGTCGAACAAATGGGCTAGCACGGCCGCGCCCCAAGCATACCATCCGACTCTGCTCAGATCCTCCAGTAGGGGTAGAAATCGACAGCTCACTGCATCACCTTGGGTTGTTAGAAGCAACTTGCCGATCATCAGAATAAAAAACCTCCTCAGCTCCATGTCGGCCTGTGCACCAGCCTCGGTCGTGAAGCTCTCTCTGGCCTCAACCACTAGTCTCCTCTCATGAGTCGTCGAGGTCTCTCCCACCTCCCTATGTGTGTGGAACAAGCCGAGACTCTCCTGTAAAGTGATTCTCGACACTAGCGAAGTCCGGCCGGTCCCCTCCAACTCTAAACCTAGTATCCTGCATGCCATCTCCCGATAGTCGGGGTAAGTGCAGCCTGTCACTGCCGATCCGTGCACCCGCAGTCCGGTAATACGGGTGACATCCTCTAGAGTCGGTATCATATGACCCCAGGGGAAGAGGAAGGCCTTGCACCCCGTATCCCATCTGGCTTTCAGGGCCCTTATCAATCCCACATCAACTCTCAGCACCTCTATTTCTAAGAACTCTCCAAAGCCCATTCGGCGGAGGCGGGCCCGTTGAAACTCTGGTAGTGCAAAGTAGACGGCCCGAACTAATGTCCATGAAATCCGGGCACGAACTGCACCCTCTACACCCTGCACATAACATAAGAAGGGAAATGTCAATTTCAGTTCATCAAAAATAAGCATAAATTTTTTTGGCTTCTGCTATTGAACGCGCTATATCGTTATAGCGCGTTCATGAAGAACGCGCTACTGAAACCTAGCGCGTTCATCTTCGGAAGGTAGGGGGTGACCCCTCATTCCCCAAATCCATTCTATGGGCATTTTTCCCTCTACATTGGTCTAAGGGGGCGTCTACCCTTCCATTTTTATCTTTTATGAGAGAAAAACAAGAAAAAATCAAAGAGAAAACAAGTTAGAGGCAGTTTCTTACCAATCGCCATTTTTGAACCGCCGCACCACCAAGGGGTTCCGCCGCTACTTCCTCGGCCGCCGCGGCACCTTCAACCCCCTCCGCCTTGTCGGAACGGACCTCCATCCCTTCTCCTTCAAGCCTAGCCGAGACGGTCGCCTCCGAATCAGGGTTTTCTTCCATTGGAGAGGGCGCCCGTTCCTCCTCCATGCGAGATCGATGACGACCGCGGGTGGCACGCCGTTTGGAACATCAAAGAGGTTCTCCTTCCATCGGATTAGGGTATTGGAGGTTTGGGCTGGGTAGGGGACGAGAGAGGGAACGGAGAGAGGGAAAGAATGGGTTTGAATGAATGAGAGGGTGGGGGGCATTTTTTTTGAATTGTGCGCGTAATGAACGCGCTATAATTTCCTAGCGCGACATTATCGCGCTAGGTATATATAGCGCGATAATGAAAATAAAAAAGAGAGATAAAAAATAAAAGGGGGGAAGAAAAGAAAAGAAAAGAAAATACAATGAGAATATATGTTGTGAGTGAATAAAAACTTGTGTTCTCTTGCTTATGCGTGCTTAAATTTGCTCTATTTTCGCTTAACATTGTATTCCCAGGAAAAGAAAAGAAAAAAAATGGCACGCCATCAGGTAAGTATTCCTTTATTCCTTCCTTTATTGCATTACTATATAATACTTACATTATTATATTATCTCAAGGACCGGCCGATTCTCCGTATGTTTCGGGATCTGAGTTCCCCTCTACCAAAAACAGTGATGATCTAGAAACATGCAGTTAATCGTCGGATAGGCCGTTAGGTCGGACAAATTTGGGGACGATGGACTTCATCTCCCACACCGTGGTTGCGGATAACTCTTGACCCGAGTCTGTTTGATTTAACAATATTCTCCTTGAGTATCTTATATTTTATTCTTTCTTTGCATTTGTTTTAATGATTTCTTTTATTTTAGCCCTACACGCATCATGCCCTTTTCGCATTCATAAATGCCCAATTTTTCTTCCTAATTAAGGATCAATAATGCTTAAGTTTTTGAATAAAGAAATTCAATTCCATTCTGAATTTGAAAGATTGCTCCTAGTTGAGCGCTGGATCTCGTTGGTTGATGTGACCCTTGCCTGGAATTTGTCTATCTCCTTTCAATCCAATTCAACTTATCCCTTTTGGTCCACTCACTAGCTGTGAACCGCACGATGGCGTCGATGGATCCGCCGGGCTCGCGTCCATTCCACTAACTGAGTGAAATTCGTAGTTGCTACGCACTGCGGATGCCTCTTTTGTGCAAGAGGTTGATCAGCTCCCTTTTCTTTGTTCCACGGCTATCGTTCTAGGCAGGAGTCACCGGTGCTAGCTGGACCTTGTGGTTAGCTCGGAGTTTTCTGGATTATTCCTATCACTTGTCGGTTGTGACAGGTGTCTCTTTTTCCTTGATATCCACTTATCAGTCCGCTCCACTACGTTTCCACTTCATCTCTCCATCATTACAACTCTATATCATCTCCGTTTTGTCTCCGTTTCACCTCCGTCTCGCTCCCCTGCAAAGCGGATATCAAGGAGGGGGCATCTGTAGACACCCGTTTTTGGCCGATAAGTTGAGCAATTTCTTTGTTCTCCTAGTTAATGCCCCAATTGATCCATAATTGGTTAATTTTCTGGGATATTTCTCCCTATTCTTGGCCCTACAATTCAATTTCCGTACCTTGGATATCGTCTCGAATTTGGCATTCTCGCGCTATTCACTCACATCACTTTCTTGTTCATAGCGCGTTATGGACCTAATTGAATGATCATTTGAATAGTTGTTATTTCTTGATATTTGATCTTTATAGCATCCACTATGGTTGTTATTCTTACTTAATATTTGATTAAATGACTGTCCAAAGGGTATTTATTCTTTTTTTAGTCATTTGGCGAACCAGTCGTTGTCGCGCTATATCGTTATAGCGCGTTCATGAAGAACGCGCTATACATTCCTAGCGTGTTGGCAGGTAGAAACCCAGTCCGACCCGGACTCCTCTTTTTTCGATTTGGGTCCTTATTTTGGTAAGTTTCCAATCATATTTCGTCCAAAGGAAGGTTCCTAATCCTAATAGGAGTCTTTCCCCCTCATTAATCGGCATGATTACCTTGATTTGAGCCGCCAAGTTATTAGATTGGATCGAACTCCGACCTAGGGTTCGTTCTTGATCCTTCTCCTATAAATTGGACCCTTGGTCGTCGTTCTGAGGGGATGCAACTCGAGATCTTGACGAGGAGGAGGCTGCTCTTCGTTCCAAATCAACAACTCCTCGCTCCTTCCACATTCAAGGGAGTATTTTGGGGCTTATTGTGTTCTTCCTCGTTCTTAGTTTTTCTCCCCAATTCGTTTATTTCAATCCTCGCATAGCATCGCATATTGATTTCAAAAACACTTCTTTTACAAAATACACGCATTCACACACATCAAACCTATTTTTGGCCCTTCCATAGGGGTTTAAAAACTACCAAACCCCCAGGTAATCGAGCCCTTCTTTTATATGCTTTTGATTAAGAATAGGGGCAGATTCTGCTTAAATCTCGATCTAATGGGCCTTTTATTTATTGTTTATGATTGTTTGCAGGCACTAGAAGATTGATACGTGGAGTCCTTGCACCTTGGCCGGCCTTGGAGCAAGGAAGAAACGAATCCAGTTCATCCCGCTTTCTATCTGATATCGCGCCATACGAACATAGCGCGATCTTGAGAAGGCGCTAGGAAGATATAGCGCGTTCCTTCCCAGGCCAACTCTTGGCCCTCTTAAATTTCTGAGGTATGTAACATGCCTTATTTTGATCTTCATATTATTTGGCATGTTGTTGGCCTCAGTGGTGATCATGGATTTTTATTATTACATGTAACCCCCTTTTTATCATTGATTTTAGTTCGATATCTTGTTAAATCATCACTTATTCAAATCATCAATTTGGGGGAGGTCTAATTTTAGATCTACAGTTTCGTGTAGCTGTACTTTTCTTTCTTGTCTCTGTACTAGTTATGGACTACTAATGTTGTTGTTTTATTATATCTTGTGGATCATGTATCATGTAAAATGTTAATTTATTTCCTATTTATTTCCTGCTTAATTATATAACTGTTTAATTTCTATAATTATTTGTGATACTTGTGTAGTCTTCACACCATTTTTTTAACCCTTCCGAGTCTTCAGACTCGTGGGTGGCGGTGCGAGTCTCGGGTTACCGGGCCTTCCCGGTAATCGGATTCTCGGGTCGTTACAGCTGGTATCAGAGCAGCGGTTGTGAGATTATACGAGAATCATAAGTAATTGTGGTGGTCCACTAGTCCACAGCGATGATGTACAGCTGACGCTGGCATCGGGCATCGTGTGTTTTGCTTAACCTTGCTGTTTCCGTGTTTTCTGTCTTTTGCTTTAGGAGCGAGCATGGCGCCGAGGCGGAGCACTCGCTCTCAGCAGGGGCAGTCGACTGGAGGTCAAGAGATCCAGCAGGTGGTTCAGCGGGAGCAGGAGGAGCATAGTAGAGTGCCACCAGGGGCCACCGAGACAGTGGATACTGTAAGGTTTCCGGGGGCTGAGGATTTCTTCCGTGACATGTACCAGCTTATGTCGCAGCAGTTCGACGGAGAGGCTATTGAGGGCTCGTCGACCAGGGGTGGGCCAGGCCGGGCAGTGAGGGATTTCATGCAGTTTCATCCACCTTACTATGGCGGTCAGCCAGACCCTGATATGGCTCGGAGTTGGCTCGACGAGATGGAGCGGGTGTTCAGTTCCGCGCGGTGTGCTGCGGAGGACAGAGTGATGTTGGCCTATAACAAGTTACAGGGTCCGGCTCGGGAGTGGTGGTCTTCCGAGTGGAAGACGTTCTTCCTACTTCGTCCACTCGAGCAGATTGCGTGGGGTGACTTTGTCAGTGCTTTCGAGCGTACCTACTACCCAGAGTATATTGCTACGCAGCAGATGCGTGAGTTTCTGGAGCTTGTTCAGGGTGACATGTCCGTGTTGCAGTACAGGGTCCGATTTGTTGAGCTGGGTCGGTATGCACCTCATATCATGGAGCATGAGAGGGTGAAGACCACATAGTTCGTACATGGCTTGAGGCAGAAGCTGAGGTACCATTTGATCGTGAATGCAGCCGCTGATATGGAGACATCGTCTCGTGTTGCGGCTTCTTTGGAGATGGATATGCAGAGGACTCGAGGACCGATTAGCTAGGGGCAGTCTTGGTCAGGTCGCAGTAAGCAGTCGGCAACCCAGCAGCAGGGTTCCTTTCAGCATGTGACAGGTGGTTCAGGAGCGCCGACATCGGCAACGTCGGCGACATGATCTGTGTCTTTTGGCTCAAAGGTCAAGAAGTTTTTCAAGAAGGGGTTCGGTAAGAAGAAGCCCAAGGATCAGAGGCAGGCATCATTGGGCAGTGTACATCAGCTGATTCCTTTTCAGTGTCAGGGATCGGTGGGTGGATCGCAAGGACCGTGCCCTCGGTGTAGCGAGTACCACCCCGGCAGGCAGTGTACAGCGTCGATAGTTTGTTTCTGATGTGACCCGCCAGGGCATATGGCACGTGACTTTCCTCAGAGGCAGCATCAGTTTCCTCAGCAACAATAGGTTTCCCAGTAGCAGAGGCCACAGCAGCAGCAGCAGCAGGGACAGTATCCGCCGCTACCTAGGTCAGCTAGTGTGGGAGGCAGGCAGAGAGCTCGAGGCCAGATCACACACATGACCAGGGCAGAGGCCATGGCGTCACAGCTCGTGGAAGGTATCGTTCAGATTTTGGGTTGTGCGGCTCGGGTTTTGTTCGATTCTGGCGCGTCTCATTCGTTTGTTTTGGAGGATTTCGCGCTGAGTATTGAGGAGCCGGTGACCCAGTTGTCCTGTAATTTGGCAGTGGAGTTACCTTCGGGTGATTTTATAATCACTCCGTATTGCTTCGATGAGGTTCCTGTGTTGGTGGAAGGGCGGAGTTTGCCGGCTAGGCTCTATGCGTTGCCGCTTCAGGACTTTGATGTGATTTTGGGCATGGATCGACTCGAGACACATCATGCGTTGGTGGATTGCGGCTCGAAGAGGGTTTATTTCCGGTGACTTCACGGACCCACCTTCTATTTCCAAGGTATCAGATCTTCCTCTTCCCGCTTTCTTATTTCTACGATTCGAGCTCGTCGTTTTCTTGATGCGGGTTGTCAGGGTTTTCTCGCCTCCGTGGTTGTGGCAGACCGGATGGAGTCGGATGTCGAGGACATCTTGGTGGTGTGCTAGTTCCCCGATGTTTTTTCGGAGGACTTACCTGGATTGCCTCCCCAGCGGGAGATCGATTTCGTTATCGAGGTTGTGCATGGTACGGGACCTTTGGCGAAGGCTCCCTACCGTATGGCCCCCGCTGAGTTGAGGGAGTTGAGGGCATAGTTGCAGGAGCTGCTGGCCAAGGGGTACATTTGTCCTAGCTTTTCCCCATGGGGTACGTCAGTGTTGTTCGTGAAGAAGAAGGACGGTAGCTTGCGGTTGTGGATTGACTACCGACAGCTGAATGAGGTGACCATTAAGAACAAATATCCGTTGCCGTGGATTGATGATTTGTTCGACCAGCTTCAGTCTACGCGAGTGTTCTCGCGGATTGATTTGTGGTCCGATTACGATCAGCTGAGGATTCGCGAGTCCGACGTAGAGAAGACTGCGTTCAGCTCAAGATACGGGTATTATGAGTTTCTGGTGAAGCCATTAGGGCTCACCAATGCCCCCGCAGCTTTCATGGATTTGATGCAGAGGGTGTTTCATCCCTATTTGGAACAGTTCGTGGTCATATTTATGGACGACATCATTGTCTGTTTGTGGTCTGTCGAGGAGCACGCGTATCATTTGGGTGTGGTACTGCAGACGTTACGAGATCACCAGTTGTATGCGAAGCTCAGTAAGTGCAAGTTCTGGCTTCGTGAGGTGCACTTTTTGGGGCACGTGATTTTTGGTGATGGTATTTTCGTGAACCCCACCATGGTCGAGGCAGTAATGCAGTGGCCGAGGCCAAGGTTTGTGACGGAGATCTGGAGTTTCTTGGGGCTTGCGGGCTATTATCGTCGGTTTATCCAGGATTTTTCTTGCGTTGCAGCCCCGATGACCAGGCTCACGTGGAATGATGTGCCTTTCGTCTGGTCTGATGAGTGTGAGCAGAGTTTCAGGGAACTGAAAAGATTGCTCACCTCGACTCCGGTGTTGGTTTTGCATTCTGGATCGGGAGGTTTTATGGTGTGTATAGATGCTTCCGGGGTCGGATTGGGCGCTGTGTTGATGCAGCATGGTAGAGTGGTGGCCTATGCATCTCGATAGCTGAAGCCCCACGAGGAGAACTACCCTACCCAGGACCTGGAGTTGGCGGCTATGATCTTCGCGCTGAAGATATGGAGGCATTATCTGTACGGTGAGAAATTCAAGGTGTTCACTGACCATCAGAATTTGAGGTATGTGTTCTCGCAGAGGGACCCTAACCTCAGGCAGAGGCATTGGATGGAGTTTATGAAGGATTATGACTTCACCCTGTCTTATCAGCCGGGCAGGATGAATGTCATCACCGATGCTTTGAGTCGGAAGGTCGCGGTCAGTGCCTTGATGTTGAGGAAGTGGAGGCTCTGGGAACAAGTGCCCGAAGTTTCATTCAGGCTCAAGATTCCCCAGGTGCCAGGGTTGGCAGTGCTTGCTAGTCTGACTGTCATGCCTGCTATCCGCCGTCAGGTGACAGAGGCTTAGCATGCGGACCCTGAGTTGCCCCGAATTTTGGCTTTGGCTGATGTGGAGCTCGGTGAGGACGGTGCTGTGAGGTTCCATGGTAGGCAGTACGTCCCAACCGAGGAGCAGGTTCATCGTGCGGTGTTGCGCGAGGCTCATGGGAGCAGGTACACCGTACACCCGGATGCGACGAAGATGTATCGAAACTTGTGGAGGCAGTTCTGGTGGCCTGGCTTGAAGAGAGATGTTGTCGAATTTGTGGCCAGGTGCCTGACCTGTCAGCAGGTGAAGGCAGAGCATCACCGACCGGGAGGTACTCTCTAGCCCTTGGATGTTCCCGCGTGGAAGTGGGACCACGTGACCACGGATTTTGTGGTGGGATTGCCGAGGACTCCGAGTGGGCAGGACAGTATTTGGTTGCAGGTGGATAGGCTAACGAAGGTGACTCGGTTGTTGCCTGTCAAAATCAGCTGGAGCGTGCCTAAGTTGGCTCGTCTTTATGTGGATCAGATCGTCCCGTTGCATGGGATTCCCATCTCCATGGTGTCGGATCGGGATCCGCGTTTCACTTTTGGATTCTGGAGGAGTTTCCAGCGAGCTCTTGGCACGGATTTGACTTTTAGCTCGACGTATCATCCTCAATCAGATGGTCAGTCAGAGAGGGCCATCCAGACTTTGGAGGACATGCTGAGATCCTGCTGTCTGGAGTGGCAAGGGAGTTGGATTCACCACCTACTGTTGGTGGAGTTTGCCTACAACAACAGCTATCATTCGAGCATCGGCATGGCTCCTTATGAGGCATTGTATGGGCATCCATGTCGGACTCCACTGGATTGGTTTAAGGTTGGTGAGCGTGTTTTGACGGGACTGGAGTTGGTACAACAGTGTGTTGATGTTGTGCACCTGGTTCGTCAGAACATGTTGGCGGCCCGGAGTCGGCAGAAGAGTTATGCTGACCGTAGGCGGCAGCCTCTCGCGTTCGCCGTGGGCGATCGCGTGTTCTTGAGAGTTTCTCCGATGAAGGGGGTGATGCGTTTTGGATGACGTGGCAAGCTGAGTCCCTTCTATATTGGTCCTTTCCATATCGTGGAGCGTATCGGTGAGGTAGCTTATCGGTTGCAGTTACCCCCTGAGTTGGCGTCGGTGCATGACGGTTTCACATCTCGATGTTACGGAAGTATATGCCCGATGACTTTCATGTGCTCGAGGATTCTGTTTGGCCCGAGGTGACTACAGATCTTTCTCTCCCAGAGTTTCCGGTCATTCCCTTGGTTAAGGTGGTGTGGCAGCGGCACTCTGGTGGTGAGGCTTCTTGGGAGTGTGAGGACGAGATGCGTCAGCAGTTCCCTTACCTGTTTGAGTGAGTCTTCCTCTTCTTTCCCCTTGGGTTGTTCTCAATTTCGAGGACAAAATTCTTTAAGGGGGGAGGGCTGTAATATCCCAGACCTTTCGGATCCTTCTTCATGGGTCCCAGATCTGGTTTCTCGGAGTGTCTGACTCCGTTGTGTCTGAAATTTTGTTTCGGATATCTTTCGTGTTCGGATCGGTGCGATCCGGAGTTGTTTCGGAGGCCCGGAAGTGTTCCGTGGCTTTTCCGCGTGTGTTTTCCGATTTTCAGTGTGTGTTTCGGTAATTCCTTCGGAACCTCGTTGCGGGTGAACTGGGTCGTTCACCTAGGCGAGGGTGGTACCGTTGCGATTGGTGCGTTCCGAGGATCATGGAAATATAATTTTTCAATATTTTTTGGAATATTTGGATTTTCTATAAATACCTCCTTTTTTCTCTCTCTCCCCACCCTTCTTCTTCTTCTTCTTCTTCTCACCGTGAGAACCCCCCCCTCCCCCCCCTCTCCCATTCGATCGCGGCGGGCCTCTCTCCGGCTGTAGACGGCGGCGGGGCCACGGCGCGGTTGCGTGGGCGGCTGTGAGGCGAGTTCATGGGCGTGCAGTGTTCATGGGAAGTGTGAAGGAGCGAGTTTCCAAAAGTATTCTTCATGATTTGAGCTCGATTTGGCGGTGCTTTCGCCTCATTGAAGTAGGGGGACGAATCCCTATGCTCATCCCGTCATCCCCCGCGTTTTGTAGGCCGAATGGGAGCCGAGAGGGGTGTCTTTGAGCGGGGTTGGGTAAAATCATGATTTTGGGAGAGTTCGTCCGATCTATGATTTTAGGCCATGATTTCACGTTTTGATGGCTTATAAGCATGCTAGGGGTCCCCAGGGGTCTTCCCCTTTGATTTCCCCCTCTCCTATGGAGGCATGGGGGCGTGGTTGGAATTTTTGGTTGTTTCACGCCGTTTCACCCTCGGACGGGTGTGACGGTCCTTCCAGTGACCGTCACACCATGTGACGCGCCTGGATGGGTGCGTCACAGTCCTGTTTTCACCCAACTGGAGTCTGTGGGCTGTGACGGTCCCACAATAGACCGCCACAGGTGCTGTGACGCACCTGGGTTGGACCATTAGGGACGTTCGACCGTTGACTTTTGACCGTTGGGGGTCAAGGCATGTGATGCACCAGGCTTGGTGCATCACAGCCTTGTGACGCCCCTGTGTGGGTGCGTTAGAGTGGATGCATTCCCACCCTGTAACGCACCAGACTTGGTCCGTAACAGTCTGTGACGCACCGAGTGGCACGCGTCACAGTTAGTTCCTTCGTGCCTTGTGACGCATCAGGCTGGGTGCGTCAGAGCCTGTGACGCACCAGGCTGGGTGCGTCAGGGCCTGTGACGCACCAGGGTAGGCGCGTCACAGTCATTTTTGCACCGAGGGTCTGACGCCCCTGTGTTGGGCTGTCAGATGGCTGTGACGGTCCAACCTTAGACCGTCAGAGCCTGTGATGCGTCTAGGGTAGACCGTCAGGCTCAGGGTTGCCCCGGGTGGATTGCAACCTCATTTCTTTTCCGACTGTGGTCACCGTACGACGGTGCTGGTACGTGGGACGGTCCCCATACGTCGTCGGATGCGGACGTTATTTTCCATTGACTTGAGAGTCTACTCCTTAGTGACCCTCCACTAGTCGTAGCCTGCTTACACGCGTGTGGTCCCACCAGGGAGTGGTGGAGAGGCTACCCTTAGAGATGGTTTGTGGATCGATTTTCGTCGGGCCCCACGTCTTGCAGCCAGAGTCCGGCTGAGGGGAAAATCGGTCAGAGGGCCAGACCAAGGACGCACGGTCTATGTGTGCACACGTGGTTGGGGGCGGTTGGACCCACGCTGACGAGCGTGACCCCAGCTAGTGACTTTATTGTGGTTACTTGTGCGGTGTCCGTGCCTCTGATAGGAGCTACCACGTTAGGCAGTTCACATGCGGTGCGGTGTAAGAGATCAGGGGACGCTACCGACTGTGCTTCTAGTGGGAGGTACTCTTGTCGAGTCGGGAGTGACAGACTGTCAGTCTTTGCGACTTCGACCTTCGAGTTTTGTCGTGTTGACCGTGGTGTTCCGGTCGTTCCACCCTGGCTCGTGTGTCAGTTATCGTGCCGTGAGATCGGTGTTTTGTAGATGGCAGGGCTTCCCTTTTCGAGGTACTCGCTTACTGCTAGCGTAGCGGTTTCTCCGTTTGCGAGGTAGGGTTCGAGTGATCCCTACTGGGTCTTGTTCCGAGACTCATTCCCTGCGTGTTTTCACCATGTTTCAGGTGAGTCGCGGCTTTAGGGGAGCGCGTCTGAGGCTCAGCGTGGTTCAGGTGCCCAGCGTTAGTGCCAGAGGTCAGAGCCGGGGTATGTCTCGTATAGATGTACTTTTCTTTCTTGTCTCTGTACTAGTTGTGGACTACTACTGTTGTTATTTTATTATATCTTGTGGACCATGTATCATGTAAAATGTTAATTTATTTCTTATTTATTTCCTGCTTAATTATATAACTGTTTAATTTCTGTAATTATTTGTGATACTTGTGTAGTCTCCACACCATCTTTTTAACCCTTCCGAGTCTTCGGACTCGTGGGTGGCGGTGCGAGTCTCGGGTTACCGGGTCTTCCCGGTAATCGGATTCTCGGGTCGTTACAGCTCGTTTGAGGTATGCTGCTGGAGGGCACGATGACTGTGCCGTTGACAGGGCACAACTATTGTGCCGTTGGAAGGGTGTTGAGGTGTTGTTCCGTTTAAGGGGGCCTCTTTGGTGTGCCGCTGGAGGGGGCGAATTAGGTGTGCCGGTGGAGGGCACCGAGCGAGTGTGCTGCTGGAGGGCTCATTTGGGTGTGCAGCTGGGGCACCTGAAGAGTGTGCCGCTGGGGGGCTCATTTGGGTGTGCCGCTGGGGCACCTGAAGAGTGTATCGTTGGAGGCACCTCAGGGGTGTGCCGCTGGGGCTTTCCAAGCAGTGTGCGGCTGAAAGGGCACATAGTGTGCCGTTTGGAAGGGGCCTCTACCTTTGCTTCAGAGACTTACAATTGTGTACTCTTTGGGACATTTCTCCACCGTTAGGGACTCGAGGGTGGGTCCATAGCAGTGTATAAATTCAGGAGGGATACCCTGTGTTTTCTTTGTCATTTAATGCGCCTGTGCAAATGTGAAGATTTGCCAAACGGTAGTATCCTTCGGAGCCCTGGATGGCCAGTTTCCCCGAGTCTCCTCTCTTTAACTTTGATACCAATGCGGGAGCTCGATAAGACATATGGATGTGTGATTTTTACACGTCCACAAATGCCCCCCACCCACGGGCAGCGCGGGCGAAGGATGCGCTAGACAGTGCTCGTGGGTGTATCCGTGGAATTAACGTACATTATCGGGCACACGTGCATAAAGTGTATAATGTAGATATTATTGTACTTATTATATTATATATTTTCTCTCTCTCTTTTTTCTTCTCTTTTTTTCCTTTCTTCTCTTTTTTCTCTCTTTCTTTTCTTCTCATTTTTTCTTTTTTTTGAAACCCCTATAAAAGGGGGGTGGGGGAGTGGCATTCGAACTCCCCCCCTTTCGATTTCAAACTCGTCCCCTCCATCTCTCTCTCTTCGGTTACCACCGCCACCATCCCTCTGTTCTCTCTTTTCTTTTGCCGTCGAAGACCGCCGTTGCTAGGGTGAGGACACCGCCATTGAGGGGCTTCCTTTCCCTTCTCCTTTCTTCCTCTTCCTCTTTTCTTTCTTCTCTTCCTTCTCTCTTCTTTGTTGAATACGTGTGCACCATGATTACTGTTATGGTTTTGATGATAGCAACTACTATACGTCATACTATGCTTGCATATGATGTCATTGTGTACCTGTTTAAGCAATCAGTCATTTCATCGAACATGTTGTGTGCATGAGCAGTGCATGGTTTTTGATAGCAAATACTAAGTCACATTGTGTTTGCATATGACGTCATTGTGCATATGTTTAAACAGTTAGTCATTTCATCGAACAGGTTGTGTGCATGAGCAATGCATCAGTGCATACCATTGTTCATATCTTGCATTGGTTCATTCATATAGTTGGTGCATCTCTTATGCTGCTACACATAAAGTCTATACATTGGATTGCATAGCTTGCCATGCAAAGTCTATACATTCTCCATGCATATCCATTAACAAGTCTATACATTGGATTGCATAGCTTGCCATGCAAAGTCTATACATTCTCCATGCATCTTCATTATTAAGTCTATACATCCTGCAACTCAAAGTCTATACATCATCCTATTGTAGGCACATCAAGTCTATACATCCTTCAACAACAAGTCTATACATCAGCAAGTCTATACATCAGAAAGTCTATACAGCCAGCAAGTCTATACATCCAACAAAGTCTGTACACTCAGATTCATCAAGTCTATACATCCAACAAGGTCTGTACACTCGGATTCATCAAGTCTATACATCCAACAAAGTTTGTACACTCGGCTTTAGCATGTCTATACATCCAACAAAGTCTATACGTTGGATGAAGTCTATACGTTGGATGGCTGCTGCTCAAAGTCTGTACATTGGCTGCATGCACAACACAAAGTCTATACGTTGCTGCAGATGAAGTCTGTACGTTGGCTGCATGCACAACACAAAGTCTGTACGTTGCGGCAGATGAAGTCTATACGTTGCTGCAGATGAAGTCTGTACGTTGGCTGCATGCACAACTCAAAGTTTGTACGTTGCACAAGACAAAGTCTGTACGTTGGCTACTAGCACAACTCCAAGTCTGTACGTTGCACAAGACAAAGTCTGTACGGTGGCTGCTAGCACAACTCCAAGTCTGTACGTTGGCTGCTAGCACAACTCCAAGTCTGTACGCTGGTTGATGGCTGCAACACAAGTCTATACATTGGCCGGCTGCTTCACACGCAAAGTCTATACATTGCGTTTTGTTGTGTTCGTGCATCAAGTTACCAAGTTTGTACGCTCATGAAGCAAGGCTGTACAGGCTCATGCATGATCAAGGTATAAAGTCTATATAGAGTTCATACATGCACACAAAGTCCACACATCCATCAATAGCCAAGGTCAAATGCACAAAGAAGTATAGCCAAGAGAATCCAAGGTTAAAGACTCAGTTGATACCTTCTATACTGTCAAGGGTGATGCCATAAACATGCACGGACTGCTAATGGAGTTGAACGATGGAGCTGAAGCGGATAACGGACCGACCCTGGCAAGCCCGGGTTCTGCCCAGCTGGCGGTCGATCGCCAGCACAGGGACGGTCGACCGCCCCAGCCAGCAGATGCCAGCTTGCACGAGTTTCAGCTGCAGGTCGACCGCCAGCTTGTAGCGGTCGATCGAAAATCCCAGGGCTCACCAATCTACAGTATTTCTCAGTAGAGGTCAACCGCCACCTACCATAGGTCGACCGCCAGCCCCGAGCCAACCAATGTTGACTTTGTTTTCCACTTCGAAAAAAGCCATTCAACATGGATTTGTTTAATCCAAAAGTCACCTAATCACCCATGATTTGTGGATCTGGTCTGGGGCTTGTCTATAGACCATTCAAAGTCTATAAAACCAATACAAGAGGGTTAGAAACCCTAGTTGATGTAGTTGGTGAAGTGAATCAAAGAGAGCTCAAGGGAGGCCATTTCGCAAGCACTGTAGCACCTCCGTGAACAGTACTTCGGGCTGGAGTTCTTCATCCTTCCAAGATGATTCAAGCTCAGATCTGAAGCCAAGCAACCTCCAAGCAAGCAAGAAGTATTCAAGGCTCTCCAAGGTGATCAAAGCTACATCTATACACCTCTTCATCAACTCAAGGAGATTCAAGAAAAGATCAAGCTACATCCAATATTCTTCTTTATCAACTCAAGGAGATTCAAAGGAAAGATCAAGCTACATCCTATATCTTCTCCATCAACTCAAAAGGATCAAAGGAAGATCAAATCCTCAACAGATTCAAGATCCAACAATCTCAGACAAGATCTAGTTCATTCTAGCATATCTTCATATCTTGTTTGAGCATGTTCATCTTGTTTCTATTTTCATTTCATTCAATCTATTGAAACTGAAGACCGTCCCTACCGATGGTTAGTAGGAAGGCAATCGAGAGTTCTCCGATCTGCGGTGTAGCCGTCCCTACCGGCTTTGTGTGTAGGAAGACAGAAAGAGGGTTTTCTCTGTTCTGTGGTTTGGGGCGTGTCCCCGGTCAAGCTGTGAGTCAGCAAGGAAGCCTCACCGGGTTTTGGTGAGGGGTGGATGTAGGTTACGGGGTTGCAGCCGAACCACCTTAAAAATCCCTGTGTTGTGGGTTATTCTTCGTGTGTGATTGCTCTATCTCTTCTACCCCCATTCACAGGTTCGTGTGCTTTCAAACTTGGTTATCTTATTTTATACACTCAAGCTCTCATAATTGCACCTTGGTTGATCACCACTACATTCACACACATATGCACTCTAAGTGATCAACATAGCATACACACACACACACACGCTTGTTACAAGGCTATTTCTTCCGCTGTGCATTGTGCCTAAGTGGTTCATTCACTTTATAAGAGTGGTTTAAGCTTCCGCTAGCTAAGAGTTTTTAAATAGGCCAAAATTTTTGATAGGATCTATTCAACCCCTCCCTTCTAGATCCGTTTACACCTCGCGGGACCCAACATTCTTCTTCTTCTTCTTCTCGTCCTTTTTCTTTCGCTCGAAGGATGACGGAGCCCTAGGCTCCTGTCGTCCTCTTCTCCTCCTTCCTCTTCTTCTCCTTCCTCTCTTGTTCTTCTTCTCTTTTCCTCTTGCCCTTCTTCTTCTTCTTTGCTTCTTCTTCTTCTCCTCCGGCGGAGCGGCGTGGAGGGCACGTCGGAGCGAACGCTCCGGGGTGTATCGGAGACGGGTTGGCACGGGTGTGCCGGAGAGGATGGGGGCACAGAGTGTGCCGGTGGGCGAGGCATGGGGTGTGCCGGTAGTGGATAGGGCACGAGTATGCCGGGATGGGGCACGAGTGTGCCGGTGGCGGGACATCCCGGGTGTGCCGGAGACGGAGGGGGCACGACGTGCTGGGTGAAGTGGCACGGGGTGTGCCGAAGAGACACACGGGGGTGTTCCGAGTTGCTGGGCGCTGGACTGTGCCGGGAAAGCATCCAAGGAGTGTGCCGGGTAGAGCACTGAGGGAGTGTGCCGTGGGAGGCACCAAAGGGGTGTGCCGGGTAGAGCACTGAGGAGGTGTACCGGCGCATGGAGATTACCTCGAACCGAAGGAACACCCAGTGTCACCCCTGGGGCACACTATGATTTTTTTGGGGCCGTCACTCCTTGTGGACGCGCACCCGTGTCTTCCCCTTACGCTTTCGGTGTAGGGGAGACTCTGTCGAAATTTTGTCAAAATTTCCAACGTCCCGTTCATTTTAATTGTAGTATAGTCCCTTTAAAGTCTTTTCTTCTTGTCTTTGCTCAGGACTTATTCTGACCCTAAGTCTTTTACACCTTGCAGATAAATGGCCGCCCCTAGTTGTTCTTCTGCTCCTCCTGCTGCCAGTGCTAAGTCTGCTCTCTTGCTGGCCGTCCCTGCCGTCACATGGCACAATGTGGAAGATCTCGATCGGGAACATACTGAGGTGGCCAAGCTGGCTGAGTCCTCCGACTCCGAGACTGACACTATGGAACTCAGTCGTGTTGGACTGATTGACGGCGGCTTCACATTTGACCGAGCCGGTGACTATCGGGTGGATCATTCGAAGGATAAGCACCTTCTTCATTTCTTGAAAGTCAGCTGGTGACTATCTGACTATCGCCCGCAACTGCACCCAGCCGCCCGCTGTCGCCCAGCACGCCCATGCCATGCACCTGCGAGCTGGCCCGTGAGCCCACGTGCACCCGTGTTCGAAGGCCGCCTGCCAACCGAGCGCCCGCCTGCCAGCCTTGACCTGGCCGTGATTTGCGCAGGAAAAGGTTGAAAAGTTTAAAAAAAAGGGGAGTTGATTGGAAGAATTAAATATATATATTATATATCAGGGATATATATATAATATTATATATATCTATATATATCTATATTTATATCAATTGATTAAATTAGTAATTGTGGCACCCGAAGTCTACAACGACGGCTTGATCGGTGCCCGAGTCGCCCGGTAGCCGACAGACAGTCCGTGATTTACGGAGTGTGATTGACCGTAAGTCTCCCTGTGCGGAGAAAGTTTTGAATTAATTTGTTCCCCTGCACGGGAAATTTTAAATTAAGCAATTTTTAAATAATTACACCCTCCCTACATGGAGTGAATTTGTTGTAACCGCCCAAGCTTCGTCGACGCCTTGCGGGCACGCACGTCCCCGCTTGCCTTCATCTCCGGTCGGAGCTGGACTTTTCGGTCTAGCTAGGTATGTGCTCCCCTCACTTGTTTATTTAGTATCCCTATCAATTGCCGCGCGACGAAGTGAGAGAGAGCCCGATCCATACAGCCTGTCTCCTGAGTGCATCGCTATGGACGGAGAGAGAGAGAGCTTGTATGCACCTATCCATTTAAGCCCTAGAACTGTCACATTAGGGCACCATAATTGTCAGGAGGTAGTTCCACAACTACTTCACCTACGGGTGAGCAACTCTCCCTGACCGGTCTCTTTGAATAGACCCTTGCGTATTAACCAATAAAGCGGGTCCACAGCTTGCTAATTTTTCGATCCCAGGATTGCATCATTTAAGTCCGAGCCCGTGCATGCCACGTTGGTCTTGGAATTCATCTGGCCGTCTAGAGTGCCCATCAACGCCACAATCACCCATGGATCAGAATAGTGTGAGTGCTATGTTAACCCAGCTCGAGCATAACCTTATGGCCCAATTTGAAGAATCCATAGGCCAATTATGAGCAGAGCTAGATGAGAAGATCCAGGCCTTAAAGGATCGAATGAAGAGAGAGGAAGAAAGGTTGAATGGCCACGGAGATCCCATAGCCAACCATAGGGAAGGGAGAGACCAAGGCCGCCAAAATCAGGCTCGTCAAGGTAGAGAGCAAGAGGATCGTACGCCTCGAGGGAGAGATCACGACGATGAGGATACCATCCTACGGAATGTCAAGATCGACACTCCAAGTTTTGATTTGTCCCTAAACCCTATTACATATCTTGATTGGGAGACCGGGATGGATTAATACTTTGACTGGCATCACCGCATGACCCCTGCCATAAGGGTGAGGTTTGCCAAAATGAAGCTCCTAGGTCAAGCGAAGACCTACTGGTGCAACATTGAAAATCTCCTAGCAAGGAGGCGAGAGGAGCCCATAAACACATGGGAAGAAATGAAGGAGAAACTAAAGGAGAAGTATTTGCCTTTTAGACCAATGGCAGAAACTCACCCAAGATGAAAAGTCCATGGACGAGTACATCGCCAAATTTGATGAATTCTTCCTTCGGAGTCGAGTCATGGAGGATGCCTCTGTCACCTGTGGACTTATAAAATTGTACGTCCATATGTCCCACCAAGCTCCGCATTAATGCCAAAGTCAAAGGGAGAAGACTCGGGGAGACTGGCCATCCAGGGCTCCGGGGGAATACTATCGTCCGACAAATCCCCGCATTTGCACGGGCACATTAAATGACAGAGAAAACACAGGATATCCCTCCTGAATTTATGCACTGCTATGGACCCACCCTCGGGTCCCTAACGGTGAAGAAATATCCCAAAAGAATGTTATGTTAGATGGACGCAGTCTATCTCCACTAAGTGTGGATCTAGAGGGGGGTGAATAGATCTAATGCCTAATTAAAAACTAGTATAAGCTCTAATGCGGAATATAGGCAAACAGCAGGTAAGCCAAATGAAGAAACACTATGTAAAGGGTCGACCCATGCAGCTACACAGAAGAACACTAACTCGAGTGCTAGATATGAACATGAGCGATTTAAGCTATGAAGATGAATAAGGAAAACAATCGCACACAATTCATAGACAAACTCACAAACAAAAGGCACCCAAGATTTTTAGGTGGTTCGGTCAAAGACCTACGTCCACCCCACACTCAACTGAGTATGGCTTACTGCTGCGCAGTACAGCTCGCGTCTGCTGGGCACTACAGCTTGGCCTACAAACCACTGATACACAGCTTCGCTGGGCTTTACAGCTTGCCGACCAGAGGAACAAATCCTCTGTAACAGCTGGGCAATACAGCTTAGCCGTCCGAGACCAAGTCTCGCCTGCTGAGGATTACAGCTTCACCTGTCCAGTGGAGACCTCCACTGCAATGCTGCCTCACAGCTTGAAGAAACAAGAGTTCGGAAATAAAAGACAGAAGCAAATGAAAATGAAAACCCAAATGGGAATGTAGCTCGGAATGAGCAAGCCTCAGCTCTGGTTTCTGAACCAAGAGACTGAGTTACAATCAGAAAAGCTCTCAAACTAAACTCTCTCAATTTTACTCTCTCAACACATCTCTTCTCTCTTCTCTTCTCTCTTTTTCTTCTTCTCTATTTTTGTTCTCACTATGGATCAATGGCTCTCTGCTACTTTCAGACTGGCTATATAGACTTTGCTTCTCTTCAGTCGATCAGCCTTCATCTGAAGACGAAGGCTTCAATATATAGCAGCAGCAGGTGGATAAGGGGCGTGTGGCTTCCACATTTCCCGCCCAGTGAATTTGCCAGAACCGAGGCAATTCCATCCACAAGGCAGCATCCTGGAAGGGCTTCTTCCACGTGTCACCATCATAGTTCCTCGTCCTCCTTGGATCACGAGCCAAGTCATCAGTCCAGGTAAAGAATCCCTGTCAGACAGAGTATCGGATTATCAGGTTAAGTATTTGCATTGCAGTGTATAGACTTCGCTGTATAGACTTGTCAAGACGAATGCAATGTATAGACTTCATGAATGAGATTGCAATGTACAGACTCTGAAGAACAGCAGCCAATGTATGGACTTAGGCAGTGTAACGACTTGGACAGACAACAGACGATGTATGGACTTCAACTTAAACATGCACAATGTACATACTTTGAAGAGCATTCAACATCCAACGTATAGACTTAGGCAATGTAAGGGCTTGCCAGTGTATGGACTTGATGAGGGTTTAGCAATATGCAGACTTCGACTCGATGTATAGACTTCACAACTGATGAATGCAATGCACTGGACAATGTATGGACTTAACGATGTGCAGACTTTGACTCGATGTATAGACTTCACAACTGATGAATGCAATGCACTGGACAATGTATGGACTTAACGATGTGCAGACTTGCCAAGATGAATGAACGATGTATATACTTGGGCAAGCAAAGTCTGTATAGACTTTACCAGTGTGCAGACTTTGAAGTGAAGACCAATGTATAGACTTCAACAGGCTTCAGCTCGTGCAGTGTATGGGCTTCATGCAATGCAATGCAGATGAATGTATAGACTTCGTGCAATGCAATGCAGATCAATGTACAGACTTTGGTGAAGCAAAAGGCTGTACAGACTTCAACTAAAAGATGCATGATGTACAGACTTGAACATCATTCAATAGCCAATGTGAAGACTTCACGATGTATAGACTTTCCAAAGGAAAGGCTGTACAGACTTGAACAAAGCAAGGCAGCGAATGTATAGACTTCCAAGGGAAACGACGGTAAAGCTATCAGTGTATAGACTTCAAGGGAAACGACGGTAAAACTACCGATGTATATACTTGAAGGGAAACGTAGGTAAAACTTCCAATGTACAGACTTCGAAGTTGAACAGTTAGATGTACAGACTTGGAAGATCACTAATGGATGTACAGACTTTACCTCGATGTATAGACTTGGAAGAATGATGCACAGTGCAATGTACAGACTTCATGACTATGCTTATGCAGTGTATAGACTCTGGAAAGCTAAGGCCAATGTATAGACTTCAACGATGCGTGCTACAGTCCAATGTATGGACTTAGCTTCGTGCATGCTACAGTCCAATGTATGGACTTATGAAGAGTGATGCATGACCAATCGGATGTACAGACTTCACTTGAAATAGTCCGTTGTACAGACTTTAGCAATGTGATGCAATGTACACACTTCATGAGACGATGGATGTACACACTTCAGCTAAGCGAGCTACAGTTAATGTATGGACTTTATGAACGATGCAAACGGCTCTGTACACACTTGAAGTAATGCATGCCGATGTACAGACTTCAGTTGAAGCCAACCGAAGAGTGTATAGACTTTATGAATGCATATGCCAAGACCAATGTACATAGTTGAAAAGAATGCAAGCAGTGTATAGACTTGGAGCACAAACGCCACGATGCAATGTATAGACATGCTATGTGAGAGCTGCAGTGTATGGACTTTAAACAATGCATGAGACGAGTGTATAGACTTGTGTTCCTAGACATGTGTTCTGAGGGAGTCGACCCATCAAAGGAGGGGGTCGACCCATGATACATGAATATATAGACATGTTCTAAACGATGCACAAACACAACACAAAGCAGTGTATTGAATCTACGTGCAATGTGTAGACTTTGAGTGTGTGCAGTGTGTAGATATATGAAATGCAAAGAACACACATGCAATCTGATAACACACATTCATCAAACCATAGACAGTCACAGACAATCTGATTTTCATCAAAACATAGACAGTTGCCAATCAATCAAAACAAGGTGTTGCCAGTGAAGTAAGACATATGTCAACATCATCAACACAGAGGAGTCACAACAATCTCCCCCCTTTTGATGATGGCAACCCCCTATCAAATATAATAGCAATTACCTGTCATACAGATGATGAAAGACATGATTTGATATTCAGATTGACATGCAGATGCTATGAATGCATGCTACGAAATGCAAGCAACTCCCTGCACACAAAATCTCCCCCTTTGCCATAACATAATGCATACACTCCCTTGGAATGAATTCAGAATTCAGACAATATTCTCCCCCTTTGCCATCAACAAAGAGGAGGGAAAGTGAATACAAGGGAAAGATCAAGAAATCACTTGACTGGCATTCTGAACAAGTAGTTCAGGAATAAGCATTCTAAAGCACAGAGTCTTCAGTCATATGAATTTAGAAACTACTTTCAGATAGAATTCTGGTTTAAAGACTATAAAATTTTGAGTTCATGCACTACAATCATTGGATAAGAGTTCTGTGCATGATAAAACAATAAACCAGAAACACATTTTTTTTTAAAAATTTTTTTTTGGGGGGATGGGAAAGCGGCTCGAAGCCGTGCCCTCCTGTCACCTGCTCAGGAAGGGGAGGGGGTGTCCACCCTGCCACAGAAACACATTTGCATGAGAGATTCAGTTTCAAAATATCGTACTTTCATAGACTCAGGAAAAATGATTAAGAGATACCAGGTCATGTATTGAAAATAAACAAATTGACATCCAAGAAATTTCTTGTGAAGGAACAACATTTTTCAATATGAGTTCATTTTGGGCATTCAGGTACCATTTGCCTTTTTACGTAAGGGTATACGTTTATCAAACGCCAATACCTCTAGATACTCAACATCATGGACCATTCTGCCTATGATCAAACACAATAAAACTGATTTACACCTTTTTGTGTGAGGGTACTCGTTTATCAGACGCCAGTTACCCCCAGGTACTCAGTGAAACCAACCTACTGTTTTGATCATTTTATACAGAGGTAGCTGATACACCTCATGACATGAGTGTTGTCCACTTCTTTGATGGATCACTCAGTTTCTCAGTGATTTACCAGTCATTGCTCTGCCAATGTTATTTTTTAATTGATTCTCAATGTTTTCAATATCTTTCTTAGCTGCCCTTTATTTGTTTCAGAATGACTTGTTTAAGAATAATACACATACTTAGCTTCTCTAACATGATTTCAGATGAGTTTTTAGATTTCAGATATGATTTACTTTATCTGACATGAAATAAGAAAAGGGTTGAGAGTTTTATCAATTTTCAGCTTTCTTATTTACTGATTACAATCTTTAAACTCCAAAGGTTATAAAATTTAAACCATTAAGTCAGTCTTTAAGCAATTGAAATTCTTATAACTGAAGAAGTCCGTTTTCTATTGCTTAGGAATCAGAACTGACTAACAGATTGCCATATGTCAGATTTAACTCATCAGGGCCACAGAATGAATGAGTTCAAGAAAGTTGATGATCACTCTGAATTTCTAATAATACTCCCCCTGTCTATATGCATGCAGTTTTGCAAATGAATGGCAAGAATTGGATACCAAGTGTTATGTTAGATGAGAGAAAGTTTAGACACAATCATAACAAAATGATATGCAATGAATAATATGTCATGAAAAAATATGTCATGCATGATCATGAGTCTGTTGCAACATTCAACATCTACAAGATTTATTCAAGCTATCAGATGCAAGTCCAAATCAGAAATTTTATTCAAAGGCAGCTGAACAACATTATTCATCATGCTGAAATTTACACAAGCCAAGTTCTCTTCTAAGAAATTTGAACCTTTCGATCCCAAGATGCTTAGTAAAAATATCAGTAATTTGTTTTTCAGTTTCAATGAAGTTCATTTCAATCTCCTTTTTATTTACAACATCTCTGAGAAAATGGTGTTTTATCTCTATATGCTTAGTCCTAGAAGGGTGAACAGGATTTTTAGTAAGGCATATAGCACTAGTATTATCACACAAGATTGGAATACATTCCAATTTTATCTGATAATCATCTAATTGGTGCTTGATCCATAGTACTTGGGCAGCACAATTACCTGCTGCAACATATTCAGCCTCAGCTGTAGACAATGCTACAGTGTGTTGCTTCTTAGATGCCCAAGATACTAAACAGCCACCAAGGAATTGGCAATAGCCACTAGTACTTTTTCTATCTACTCGACACCCAGCATAGTCTGCATCAATGTAGGCTAGAAGCTCCAACTCACACCTAGCAGGATACCATAGACCTAGCTGTTGGGTGCCTAGTAAATACCTAAAAATCCTTTTCACAGCCTTAAGATGAGTTTCTTTAGGACTAGCCTGAAATCTAGAGCATAAACACACTGCAAATTGAATATCAGGCCTAGATGCTGTAAAATAAAGAAGAGATCCGATCATACCTCTATATAGCCTTTGGTCCACTGGTTTACCTTTAGGATCTTCATCCAAACTAGTTAAGGTACCCATTGGAGCAGCTATTTCCTTGAGGTTGTTCATCTTGTACTTCTTCAATAGATTCTTTACGTACTTGGACTGAGAGATGAAAGTTCCATCCTTTGTTTGTATAACCTGCAGTCCAAGAAACAATTTGAGCTCGCCCATTGAGCTCATTTCAAACTCATTAGTAATTATCTGAGAGAATTCCTCACACAATTTGGGGTTAGTTGACCCAAACACAATGTCATCCACATAAATCTGAATAATAAGAATATCTGAATGACTCACCTTGGTAAACAATGTTTGATCAACTATACCTCTTGTGAAATTCTTGTCGGTGAGGAATTTGTTCAACCTGTCATACCAAGCTCTGGGAGCTTGCTTTAAACCATAGAGAGCTTTATTGAGTTTGTAAACATGATTAGGGAAATCTAAACATTCAAACCCAGGAGACTATCTCACATAGACATCCTCACTAATTTCCCCATTTAGAAAAGCAGATTTCACATCCATCTGCTGAAGATTAATTCCTAGGGAACATGCATAAGCCAACAATATTTTTATTGCTTCTAACCTAGCTACAGTGGCAAATGACTCTTCAAAGTCAATTCCAAATTCCTAATTATATCCCTGAGCTACAAGTCTAGCTTTATTTTTAATGACATTCCCCGATTCATCAGTTTTATTTCTAAACACCCATTTAGTCCCTATGACTGTTTCATGTTCAGGAGGTGGAACCAAATACCACACCTTATTCCTGTCAAATTGATTGAGCTCCTCATGCATGGCATTAATCCAATGCACATCTTTGAGAGCACAGTCAATGGACTTGGGTTCTACTTGTGAAACAAAAGCAAAAGCATTCAATTCATTTTGAATTCTTAAGTGGCTTCTAGTCCTAGGGGGATCATGCAGATTTCCAATCACATTATCTACTGGATGATCTTTAAGATATCTAATGTTAACAATTTCGTCACCATGAGTTTCATTTACCTCCCCCTGAGCTGTAGGCTCTTCTTCATTAGGCTCTTCATTTCCTTCATCATTTTCGGATTGGTCTGCAGGATTTCCTTCCTTCAGAATATCATAATTTTCTTCATTCTTGCATTGACCAACATTAGAATTTACCAAGGATTCATCAAAGACTATATGTGGTGATTCTTCAACAGTTTTGGAATTCAGATTATACACTCTATATGCTAGGATATTTTCAGAATAACCAAGAAAGATTCCTGGTTCACCTTTAGGTTCAAATTTGTCAAGGTCTCTTTTATCATTTATGTGAATAAAACATTTACAACCAAAAACCTTCAAATGAGCAATAGAAGGTTTCTTACCCTTTAAGATCTCATATGGTGTTTGCTGAGTAGAAGGTCTTACCATGGCTCTGTTAATTACATAACAGGCAGTGTTCACTGCTTCAGCCCAAAACTTCCTTGGTAGACCACCTTCAACCAGGAGTGTACGGCCCATTTCCACCAGGGTTCTGTTCCTCCTCTCCACAACTCCATTCTGCTCAGGTGTCCTTGGTGAAGAATACCTATGGTTAATTCCATTTGACATGCAGAATTCATCAAACTGTGAGTTTTCAAACTCACCTTCATGATCAGTCAAGATATTTTCAATTTTCTGATTTATTTTAACATAGAACTCCTGAAATTCTGAGAAAGCATCACTCTTATGAGATAAAAAATAAACCCAAGTATACCTAGAAAAGTCATCTACCATGACAAACCCATACTTCCTCCCTGATAAGCTGACAGATCTGGTTGGCCCAAAAAGGTCCATGTGTATCAGCTCATAGGGTTTAGAAGATAGATTTTCAGTTCTAGACTTAAATGACTTTCTAGTTATCTTTGATTGAGTGTATGCATCACAGATTTTATTTTCTTTCTTGAAGGAAACTTCAGGAAGTCCTCTAACCATGCCATGCTTATTCAGTTTATGCAAAACAGTATAACTAGCATGACCTAACCTACGATGCCATAAAAATGCTAAGTCTTCTCTACTAGCACTAAGGCATAGGTTAGAATGTTGAATATCATCTAAATCTATCATGTATGTATTATTTATTCTTTTTCCAGAAAATTTGACAATTTCAGAATCAGGTTCAAAAACCTTGCAGCATTGAGAATCAAATAAAATATTATATCTTTTATCACACAACTGGCTGATACTAAGTAAATTATAAGCTAACCCTTCAACCAGCATAACATCATCAATGCAGCAGGTAGAACACTTACCTACCTTACCTGATCCAATAATCCTACCCTTTGTGTTGCTTCCAAAGGTGACAAGGCCTCCTAGTTTCTCAGTCAGCATGCAGAACTTGGCCTTATCTCCTGTCATATGCCTGGAGCAACCACTGTCCAGATACCACAAGTTGCTCTTGGCTGCCAGGCATACCTGCATACACAATTAGGGAGAGAGGTTTGGAACCCAAGACTGATTGGGCTCCAGAACAGATGAAATAGAAGCAAAGCAAGAAAGTAGACTTTTCGGAATCCACATTTGTTTAAAAGGACTTTGTTCAGCGGATTTTGCAGTTTTCCTTCTGTTATACTTTCTCTTATTTTTGTTGTTTTTCTTCTTATTAGCACCAATAGAGTTATTCAAAAAATTGTTGTTGTTATGCCACTGCTTCGGCCAGGTTGCATTCATAAGGTTTTGGTCAAAGTGATATTTGGGCTGGCTGAAAGATGGATATTCCTAGGTATCCGACTACCATTCCCATTATCCCAATTTGTGACATAGGGTCTGTAAAATTGTGTAGGTTGATGAACATACCCTGTATGCATCTCTTGAGTTGTAGTCCACCTAAACCCATTAGGATAGGTTGACTGTGTGGGGTAGTAGGACTGAACTCTAGGTGGATTAAATTTGTTGGGCTGACTCCTGAAGGTATTTTGTCTTCCCTGCACCCTTGACCCTGCTGACCTGTTCACAGGTTTTTGTTGGGTCTTTTTCTGTGATGGTGGTGGTGAAGACCTTTTGGCATTGACATGGGGTTTGTTTGTCTGAGCAGGCCGACCCCTAACCTTGGGTTGAGCACTAGAGTTAGGTTTGGAAGTGCCAATTCTACTAGGCTCACCAATTTTCTGTTTGCCCTTCTCCTCTGCAGTGGGCTGTTTCAGATTCACATTTGTGTTCACAGTATTATTAGAATTCATGTTAATCAGAGGTCCTCTCTCCTTTTGTGCAACAAAGGAAATAGTTTTCATTCCAAAGCTCTTAGTTGCACTAGAGTTAAATCCTAGGCCCTCTCTCCTGAAATTAACCTTCGACCCCAATAAAGTATTTAAGTTTTCAGATCCTTGGGTCATTTTCTCAATGGTTCTCAACTTATCCTCATTGTCTTTCTGAATTTCATCAATAGACTTTTTCAATTCATTATTTACATTGAGGACAACTTCATATTTTTCAGAAACAATTTTTATCTCACTTTCATACTTTTGAATTTTCAGTTTCCATGCATCAATTTCATTGTCTAACCTCACATTTTCTTCCTTAGTAATTTTTAACTCATTTCTGATTTCATTTAATTCAGAACATGTGAGTTTCAAATCTTTATTCTCAGATTCTAAACATGCAATTTTATCAGTTAGAGTTTTATCTTTTTGCATGGAATTGATCTTTCTTCTCAGATGCCTGTTCTCTTTTCTAATATCATCAGCTCTATCAGCTATGTCATGGTAAGCATCTACCCAATCAACGATAGTAAAATTTTCAAATCTAGTGATTACCTCATCTGAGTCCTCTTCTCTGTCTTCTGAGCTCATTGCCATAAGGTAAATGGGCTTCTCAGATTCAGCTTCACTGTCTGAGCTGCTACTGAAGGAGCCTTCATCTTCATCACTCCATGTGCTAACCATAGCTTTTCCTTTCGTGTTCTTCTTCTTTGACTTGTCCTTGTATTTCTGAATCTCTGGACAGTCAGCTTTCAGATGGCCCGATTTCCTGCATTGATAACAAGTGTTAGTTTCAGTTTTCTTAGCAGGGTTATGCTTATACCTTTTATCCCTTCGGCCGCCACTGTATTTCTTCTGGCTGTATCATCCTGCTCCTTTCCTGAGAAATCGCCTGAACTCTCTGGTCATCATGGCCATCTCAGAACGAGTCATATCTTCTTCTTCATTCAGGCTCTCCTCTGATGATGAACTATTGGAGCTGGATTTGCTGGATTTGCTCGAACCAGCCTTCAGCGCTATCATCTTCTTCTTCCTCTCAGCTTCTTCCATCTTTGGCATATTAATCTCATATGCCATCAGTGAACCAATTAGCTCATCAGCTCTTGTATTTCGCAAATCCCTTGACTCCTCCATCACTGTAGCTTTAGTATGCCAGGCATGAGTCAGGGAGCGCAGTATCTTCCTCACCACATCATATTCTGTCTGAGGTTTCCCGAGACCTCTGAGACCATTGGTAATAATAGTCAACCGAGCATACATTTCACTGATGGTCTCGTTCTGCTTCATCTTGAAGGCTTCGTATTCTGACACAAGGATATTAGCTAGGGCTGTCAATGGGCCTGGCCGGCCCGACAGGCCCGCGGGCTTGGCCCGATTTCGGGCCGGGCCGCAAGGTCTTTTTCGGCCCGCGGGTTTTTAGTCGGGCCTAAAAGCCCGGCCCGACTAGACTCGCGGGCCGGGCTCGGGCTTTGAGTTCGGCCCGAGGGCCGGCCGGGCCCGATCTCTTTTTTTATTCTCACTTCAAATTTTAAAAACTATTTAGTCAAACTTATGTTATTTTACTTAATTAGAAATTTTAAAATTCTCTTTTCATACAAATTATGTAATTAATATCAAAATTTTAATTTATTTAGTGAGATTATAAGTTTTATAGTATTAAATCTATTAATTATTATTATTTTATTATTTTATTTAAGTAGTCGGGCCGGGTCGGGCCTTAGTCGGGCTTTGAATTTTTTACATAATGTCGGGCCCGACCCGACCCGGCCCGACATAGGTCAAGCTCGGGCCGGGCTCGGGCCTTACTCTTGATAAGTCGGGCCCGGGCCGGGCCGACCTAAGCCCGGCCCGGGCCCGGCCCATTGACAGCCCTAATATTAGCCTTCTGCTCTCTAACCTGAGAGGTCCCTTCTTGGATTACTTCCAGTGCATCCCACATCTCCTTAGCTGATTTGCAGGCTGATACGCGGGAGAATTCTGTAGGGTGCAGAGAGCACTGGATAGCGTTTATGGCACTCCAATTCAAAGTGGACCTTCTGATCTCCTCCTTGGTCCAGACATCTTCATTCGGGGATAGCTCATAAGGTCCCTTGCTGACTACCTTCCAAATCTCGTAATCCTTAGCCCTGAGAAATACCTGCATACGATTCTTCCAGTATGTGTAGTTAGATCCATCGAAGAATGGGGGCTTTGTGGTTGAGTGTCCTTCAGCTATCATCCCTCGAGCATCCATCTCTGCCTTCCTCTTCGGGTGATGAGTCCCTGTAGAAGAGTATGGCTCTGATACCAAGTGTTATGTTAGAAGGACGCAGTCTATCTCCACTAAGTGTGGATCTAGAGGGGGGTGAATAGATCTAATGCCTAATTAAAAACTAGTATAAGCTCTAATGCGGAATATAGGCAAACAACAGGTAAGCCAAATGAAGAAACACTATGTAAAGGGTCGACCCATGCAGTTACCCAGAAGAACACTAACTTGAGTGCTAGATATGAACAGGAGCGATTTAAGCTATGAAGATGAATAAGGAAAACAATCACACACAATTCATAGACAAACTCACAAACACAAGGCACCCAAGATTTTTAGGTGGTTCGGTCAAAGACCTACGTCCACCCCACACTCAACTGAGTATGGCTTACTGCTGCGCAGCACAGCTTGCGTCTGCTGGGCACTACAGCTTGGCCTACAAACTGCTGATACACAGCTTCGCTGGGATTTACAGCTTGCCGACCAGAGGAAGAAATCCTCTGCAACAGCTGGGCAATATAGCTTAGCCGTCCGAGACCAAGTCTTGCCTGCTGAGGATTACAGCTTCACCTGTCCAGTGGAGACCTCCACTGCAATGTTGCCTCACAGCTTGAAGAAACAAAGAGTTCGGAAATAAAAGACAGAAGCAAATGAAAATGAAAACCCAAATGGGAATGTAGCTCGGAATGAGCAAGCCTCAGCTCTGGTTTCTGAACCAAGAGTTTGAGTTACAATCAGAAAAGCTCTCAAACTAAACTCTCTCAATTTCACTCTCTCAACACATCTCTTCTCTCTTCTCTTCTCTCTTTTTCTTCTTCTCTGTTTTTGTTCTCACTGTGGATCGATGGCTCTCTGCTGCTTTCAGACTGGCTGTATAGACTTTGCTTCTCTTCAGTTGATCAGCCTTCATCTGAAGACGAAGGCTTCAATATATAGCAGCAGCAGGTGGATAAGGGGCGTGTGGCTTCCACATTTCCCGCCCAGTGAATTCGCCAGAACCGAGGCAATTCCATCCACATGGCAGCATCCTGGAAGGGCTTCTTCCACGTGTCACCATCATAGTTCCTCGTCCTCCTTAGATCACGAGCCAAGTCATCAGTCCAGGTAAAGAATCCCTGTCAGACAGAGTATCGGATTATCGGGTTAAGTATTTGCATTGCAGTGTATAGACTTGTCAAGACGAATGCAATGTATAGACTTCATAAATGGGATTGCAATGTACAGACTCTGAAGAACAGTAGCCAATGTATGGACTTAGGCAGTGTAACGACTTGGACAGACAACAGACGATGTATGGACTTCAACTCAAACATGCACAATGTACATACTTTGAAGAGCATTCAGCATCCAACGTATAGACTTAGGCAATGTAAGGGCTTGCCAGTGTATGGACTTGATGAGGGTTCAGCAATGTGCAGACTTCGACTCGATGTATAGACTTCACAACTGATGAATGCAATGCACTGGACAATGTATGGACTTAACGATGTGCAGACTTCGACTCGATGTATAGACTTCACAACTGATGAATGCAATGCACTGGACAATGTATGGACTTAACGATGTGCAGCCTTGCCAAGATGAATGAACGATGTATATACTTGGGCAAGCAAAGTCTGTATAGACTTTACCAGTGTGCAGACTTTGAAGTGAAGACCAATGTATAGACTTCAACAGGCTTCAGCTCGTGCAGTGTATGGGCTTCATGCAATGCAATGCAGATGAATGTATAGACTTCGTGCAATGCAATGCAGATCAATGTACAGACTTTGGTGAAGCAAAAGGCTGTACAGACTTCAACTAAAAGATGCACGATGTACAGACTTGAACATCATTCAACAGCCAATGTGAAGACTTCACGATGTATAGACTTTCCAAAGGAAAGGTTGTACAGACTTGAACAAAGCAAGGCAGCGAATGTATAGACTTCCAAGGGAAACGACGGTAAAGCTATCAGTGTATAGACTTCAAGGGAAACGACGGTAAAACTACCGATGTATAGACTTGAAGGGAAACGTAGGTAAAACTTCCAATGTACAGACTTCGAAGTTGAACAGTTGGATGTACAGACTTGGAAGATCACTGATGGATGTACAGACTTCACCTCGATGTATAGACTTGGAAGAATGATGCACAGTGCAATGTACAGACTTCATGACTATGCTTATGCAGTGTATAGACTCTGGAAAGCTAAGGCCAATGTATAGACTTCAACGATGCGTGCTATAGTCCAATGTATGGACTTAGCTTCGTGCATGCTACAGTCCAATGTATGGACTTATGAAGAGTGATGCATGACCAATCGGATGTACAGACTTCACTTGAAATAGTCTGTTGTACAGACTTTAACAATGTGATGCAATGTACACACTTCATGAGACGATGGATGTACACACTTCAGCTAAGCGAGCTACAGTTAATGTATGGACTTTATGAACGATGCAAACGGCTCTGTACACACTTGAAGTAATGCATGCCGATGTACAGACTTCAGTTGAAGCCAACCGAAGAGTGTATAGACTTTATGAATGCATATGCCAAGACCAATCTACAGAGTTGAAAAGAATGCAAGCAGTGTATAGACTTGGAGCACAAACGCCACGATGTAATGTATAGACATGCTATGTGAGAGCTGCAGTGTATGGACTTTAAACAATGCATGAGACGAGTGTATAGACTTGGGTTCCTAGACATGTGTTCTGAGGGAGTCGACCCATCAAAGGAGGGGGTCGACCCATGATACATGAATAAATAGACATGTTCTAAACGATGCACAAACACAACACAAAGCAGTGTATTGAATCTACGTGCAATGTGTAGACTTTGAGTGTGTGCAGTGTGTAGACATGTGAAATGCAAAGAACACACAGGCAATCTGATAACACACATTCATCAAACCATAGACAGTTACAGACAATCTGATTTTCATCAAAACATAGACAGTTGCCAATCAATCAAAACAAGGTGTTGCCAGTGAAATAAGGCATATGTTAACATCATCAACACAGAGGAGTCACAGCAAAGAATGCACAACTTAAGCCCCTGAATCAGGAGCTGGCGCCCCTTCCAACGGCACGCTCCAAACGGCCTTCAGCGGCACACTACTCTAGTGCCTTCAGCGGCACACCCCTGAAGAGCCTCCAGCGGCACACCTGAACGGGCCCCCCAGCGGCACGCTTTTCAGGTGCCCAGCGGCACATCCAAACAGCCGTTCAACGGCGCACCCTTTGAATGCCCCAGCGGCACGCCCCTTGAAGTGCCCCAGTGGCACACTGCCAGTTGCCCCAGTAGCACACCCTTTTTGGTGCCCTCCAGCGGCACACCCCTTGGGAGCCCCCACCAACGGCACGATAGTTGTGCCCCGTCAGTGGCACAATCGTCATGTCCTCCAGCGGCACGGGCGTTCTGCCCCCCCTCAGCGGCACGACTCCTCAGTCCCCAGTGGCACATCGTTGATTCCCCTGAACGGCACGCACCAGCAGAAGATACAATGGTCAATAGGCAGACCCATTGGCGCACAGCTCAGGCACCTCGATGCCAACTAGCACCCGCCTTGGTGTCACCTTCTGGTTGGATGAGAGCGATCCCCACCTGCCGGAGATAAGATCCGGGTCAACCTCGAATGGCAGTGCCATCATGAGGTCCACCGTCAACGGCCCACGTATAAAAGCCCTTCACTGAGAAAGAAGAGGGAAGGAGGCATGCGAAGGCACCCGTTCGAAGAGAGCAGCACCGCAGAGAAGAAGAGAAAGGAGGAAGAAGGTAGAAGATAGTGGGGAGATTGAGAGAGAGTGAGCCACCTGTATAGGGAAGAGAAGGAACGGGGTGAAGGGAAGCATTCTCCCTCGTTCCAACTCTCCCCATTACTGTTTTGTGTTGTTCCCTCCTTTTTGCTTCTCGACTGTCTCTTCCCTCTCCACGCTCTTCTATTCTGCAACGTGATGTAGCTGGCCCCGAATCTTGGCCTTTGTCTTTTTGCAGTTCTGATCATGAATAAAAGTGTCCTTGGGCTCTGTCTTTTGTTGTCTCCGTTGTCTTCCCCTCACCGCTAAGCTGTGATTTGGTATTTTTCTCTCCGGTCTTCTGGTTGTGTTCTGATTACCCCTCATGCCATCGGTTGGCTTGGTTCCACGTGTGGTATTCTTGGCTCGGCAGTGTAGGGTTGCCTCCCTTCCTATTTGACAGTCTTAATGGTGTGAGTGTTACCCCATTCCCTCCATCTATGGGTTAGTTAGCACCCTCCATCCCTGCCTGGCCGTTGGAACTCATCTACTAGTCAGGAGGCTCCTTTGCCCCTCCTTCAGGGACCACAACATACATACATTCAAGCTCCCAGTCATCCTACCACTCAGGCCCCGCCAGTGGCACACCCCTCCCATTTGTCTGTCTGGCGGCATGGCCTTCCCTGTATTTGCCCAGCGGCACACCTTCCTTGGCCGCCCAACGGCACACTCTCCTTGGCTGCTTCAGCGGCACACTCCCCCTACGGGCCTGTTCAGCGGCACACCTCCACTATTGGTCTGCTTAGCGGCACACACTTAGGCTGCCTCAGTGGCACACCTTGATTGTCACTCCTCTGGTGCATTCGTGGCTTGTATCAGCCTACTGGTTTCCCGGCGTTTTCTCCGAGTTTTCCGAAGTTTCCCCAAAGGTGGCTGCTTAGGCACACACCTCAGTTGTTGGTTCATGTCACTCCTTGTGGGCATGTTCCTTGTTATTCCCTTACCATCCGGGTCAGGGGAAGATGCTGCCGAATTTTTGTCAGAAATAACAACAAATTAAAAGGCGAAAGGGAAGCAACAAACGAATGAAACCAACAACAGTAAAACATCCTAATCAGCCAAGAAAACTATTTGAAGCTCCAGGAACTGGCTGAGTAAGACTTCAAGGATTGCACTGCTGAACATGACTTGGGACTCAACCTCATGACATGGAATTGAAAGTCTAACCATCTGAGACTCTCTATCACATGATCTGGACAAGGGACCCTCTCTTGAACCCTGGCCCACTCCTTGAGCGACACACTTTGCTTGGTTTCATCCCCCACCTGCCTCCAGGGGTACGCCTCAGTTCTCCCCCCTTCTTTTGCCTTCAGCGGCACACTCCTAGATCCCCCAGCGGTACGCTTTCCTTTGCCTTCTGAGTAGTACACCTCCCCAGCGGCACACTGCCCACACCTTTCAACCCTCTAGTGCGCACCTTTCAACCTCCAGCGGTACACCCTCCTTCTCCCTAGCGGTACACTTCTTAACCCCCCCCAGCGGTACACTTGCTAATCCCCTAGCGGTGCACTCCCTAACCCTCTAGCGGTACACTTGCTAATTCCCCAGCGACACGCTCTCAGCTCTCCAGCGACACATTTCCTAATCCTCCAACGGTACACTCCATCATCTCTTCAATAAATATACATGTATAATATAAAAAATAAAATAAAAGGAACAATAAACAATAATAATCGTGATAAAAATAAAAAGGGGGGGGGGGTAGTTCCAATCAAATAATGAGCGAAGAGAAGATAACAAAAAGGAGCAATGCTAATACATGAGCGATAACGATACACGTCACTCAAGGCAACTCACGAACATAATGACATGGTCCTCGTCTCTCCTTCTTGGATTCCAAACCCGGGAATATTAATGATGCCTTCGTAGGCTGAGCTTCACCCTCGGGAGTCACCTCTCTCGTTATGGTCATCGCCCAGCCCTGCCTCGGGCCAATATCTCATCAGGGTCCCCTCTGTCGCCGGGATTTGATCCCCCCTTTTTTTGCATTAAAATTGCCACCTCCTGACAGACATTTGCACGGATTCATCCCCCGTCACCGTCTTGTTTTTCGTACGGACTTCTGTTCAAACATGAATGGTCCATCAGTGACCGACATAATCTGAGTGTTCATGCCCTCACCACGGGCTCACTGCATAGCACGGCTACCTTTTCCCTCCTGTATCAATTAGTATTTCCTTCGACCGTGGAGCCCTTATTTCTGGCAATTAATCAAGGGTATTCCCCTCTCTGAGGGGATGTAAATGACGTTGTGACCTTTATGACATAACGGGTCTCAATCCCAACACGAACCACATAACCGCATGACTGAGTCAGATCGAGCGCATCCGTGGCTCTTCGGGGCCTAAATAAATTGTCACTTCGTGACTGGCACGCCCACGCACTTAATAAACTAACAAACGGACTAAAATAATTTGTTAAATAAGAAGTGCGTCCACAAGTCCAATGCCCCCCACCTGCGGGCAGCGCGGGCGAAGGATGAGCCAGACGGTGCTCGCGGGTGTGTCTGTGGAATTAACGTACATTATTGGGCGTACGTTCATAAGACATGTGACGTGGACATCGTTATCTCTATTGTGTATTTATTGTATTACTATCATATATGTATTACATTATTATTATTATTATTATTTATTCTCTCTTTTTTTCCTCTTCTCTTTTTTTTCTATTTTCTTTTCTCTCTTTTCTCTCTTTTTTTCTTTCTTTTTTCTTTTTTTTCTCTTTTCTCTTTCTCTTTTCCCTCTTCTTCTTTTTTTTTTCTTTTTTTTTCTCTCTTTTTTTTCTTTTTTTTCTCCCTTTCGTTCGTTTGTTTTCTTTTTTTCTCTTTTTCTTCTTATTTTTTTGAGGCGGCTATAAAAGGGGAGGGGGAGTTCGAAACTCCCCCCCTTCTCTTTTCAAATTCCCTCTCTCTCTCTCTCTCTCTCTCTCTCTCTCTCTCTCTCTCTCTCTCTCTCTCTCTGTCTCTTCAATTCCCATCATCTCTCTCCCTCTCTCTTTCTCTTCACCGTCGCCGGACGCCACCGCCGCTCACCGCCATCTTGGGTGAGGCCACTGTGCCCCCCCTTCTTCCTTCTCCTTCTTTCTTCTTCTTCTTCCTTCTTCTCTTCCTCCTTTTCTCTCTTCTTATCTTCCTCTTCTATTCCCCATCCGTTTTTCACTTCCTTTTCTTTCTCCTCTTCTTCATGTTCTTTCTCCGCTCGGGGGGATGACGGAGCCCTAGGCTCTCCGTCTCCCTCTTCTCTTTCCTCTTCTCTTCCTTCTTCTCTTCTTCTTATTCTTTTCTTCTTCTTCGTCCCTTATTCTTCTTCTCTTTTTTTTTATAAGGTGGAGGCATCGGGGCGTGCCGCTGACGAGGGCACGGGTGTGCCGCTGGAGGCAGGGGGGTACGGGTGTGCCGTTGGAGAAAGGGCACAAGCGTGCCGCTGAAGGGAGGCACGGAGTGTGCCGCTGAAGGGAGGCACAGAGCGTGCCGCTGAAGGGTGGGCACAGAGTGTGCCGCTGAGGGGAGGCACAGAGCGTGCCGCTGAAGGGTAGGCACGGGTGTGCCACTGAGGGGCTCGGCCTGGGTGTGCCGCTCAGGGGATCGGCCTGGGTGTGCCGCTGAGGGGAGGCACAGAGCGTGCCGCTGAAGGGTAGGCATGGGTGTGCCGCTGAGGGGATCGGCCTTGGTGTGCCGCTGAGGGGAGGCACAGAGCGTGCCGCTGAAGGGTAGGCATGGGGTGTGCCGCTGTAGGGAAGAAGAAGACTTCTTCAACCGGAGGACCTCCGGTGTCGCCCTTGGGCACACCATGACTTTGTTGGGGCCGTCACTCCTTGTGGGCGTGCACTCGAGTTTTCCCTTTATGCCTCCAGCCTAGGGGAAACTCTGCCAAAATTTTATCAGAAATTATTGGCATTCTTTTTAATTTAATTGTAGCGTAGCCCCTTCGTAACCTCCTTTCTTTTTTCTTTATTTGTATCTTGTTCTGACTTGAGGTACCTTGCACCTTGCAGAAAGATGGCTACCCCGAGAGATTCTGCTGCTTCTGCTGCTTCTGGCGCCGAGCACGTTCCCCCACCCCCAGTGCCGGCGGTTACGTGGTTTAACGTGGAGGACTTGGACAGGGAGCATGCCGAGATAGCGGCACTGGCCGGATCGTCGGGCTCCGATACCGAGACGATGGACTTCCGTAGGCTTACTCGGGTCGAGAGCGGCCTGGCTTTTGACCGGGCTACGGGGGAGTACCGGAAGGACTACCCGAAGGATAGGCATCTCATCCGCTTTCTGAAGCATCTCAGTCACCAGGAGAGGTGGAACTTCCGAGTTGTCAAGGAGGCCGAGCAAGCGATTCTGCGGTCCCGGGACAGCCTGCTCTACAGCGTTCCGAGGAGTATCTCGGTGTATATGGTGGGAGAGACTCGAGAATGGAAACCCATCTTGGGACTTGAAGCCGTGCTGCCGGCAGCAGACAAATTAGTGCCGGCACCTTAATTTACCCCTGCTCGGTGGGACACAGCTGCCGGGCGGGTCCAGGGTGAACGTCCCCGGTTCAGTATGTTCCTGGCTCCAATAAAGTGGGGGTACAGAGAAGAACCGTTCTCGCTGGATTGCTTGGCCATCCGATTCAAGCACGAACTGGCGCTGGGCTGGTTCGGGGAGCTCAGGCTTAAGGATGCGCATAGCTTTCGGGAAGGGGGCGTGGAATTCACCGAATATGTGCTGTTCAACTACGCCCCAATCCTTATCCGGGCTGGCGTTTATCACAGTGTCTATGCCTCTCGGTATAGCTACCCCATCTCCAGGGGCCTCTATTGCGGGATGATTGAAGTGTTCAATGCAGAGACTAATACCTTTTATACGGCAGAGGGTGAGACTTCATTGGACTTGTGGAGTCTCAGTCAACTCAGTGGCTTGACTATTGACGGGGAGCCTTATGAAGAAGTCTGCCTCCCAGATCTGATCAAGGACGAGACCAACGGGGACGGCTACTACTCCCTCGGCTATTCGTATCGATATCTTATGAAGGCGTACCGAGACCTGTACCAGCTGGCGCACGGCGGGAAGCAACCCCCTCGTGGAGACCGGAAGAGAGTCCGCATGACCTTGTGGCTACAGTACTTCTACGACGGCCTGAAACAATACAAAGACTTCCCGCACATAGGCACTACCGCCGCCAGCAAGAAGCGTGCTAAGCCGAAGGCTTATGTGAAGATCTCTTCCCGAGGGCGCGGAAGCGGGCCCAATCCGGCAGGGGTTGACCCGCTGACGTATTATGCAGCGTTCCTGACTTACTGGCTGTGCTCGTTCGCCATGCCGTATGGAGACGAGACTGTCATTCGGCCAGATGCGATCTACCCAGCCTGCCAGATGGCCTGGGATGTCAAGCTGTCTCTATGTCCAGCTACTCTGTGTCTGATCTACAAGGCGCTCGGGGATGTCAGCGCTCACCAGTTCCCGCGACAGGCACGGTATGTGTGTCCACTGCATTTTTTCAATGCGTGGGTTTGTTCCCTATTTCCAGAGTTCACCCCACGCACCATTCAAGGCTTGGGGTTAGTTCCACGGATGCTGGAGTTTACGAGCGTGGTGTCAGCCTCGACGTCCATGCGACTATACGACATCCGGGGCAGGCTGACGACGGTGCCCCTTGATGCTGCCGGCACTATTCACTTCTGGACCCTGGCTGCTCATTCAAGCCCATTGGTAAACAGTAACCGGGAGTGCAGGTATGACCAGGTGGAAAAGTACGTATATCCGATCAGCCAAGAGAACGTGGTCCGCCTGTTGTTGGAGTCGGAGCTTAGAGCCTAGGCGCTGTCCATTCGTCCAAGTGTGCTGGCTTTCCGAAAGGGGGACAGTCTGTTGTTGGAACCGTACTATCCCTTTCGCTTCGGCAGGAATTTCAAGTATGATCAACATATCCCGACGTACAGTGCTCGCTTTGATCTGCCGGTGTGAAGTCTTCGGGGGAGCCCCACTGTTGAGACTGCCCGAACCTGGTGGGATTTCTTTCATCAGGCAGACACTACTTCTTTCAGAGTGCCAGCCCCGGGTCGGATTCCACGGGTGACCCCGGAGTACGTGAAGTGGTGGAATGCCCGGACAGCCTTCTACCGATTATCCCGGACCGACTGCTGGGATGGGGCCGAGAGGAGGTTTCTAAGCAGTCCTTGATATCGACCCGGAGCACCTCCTCCGGTTAAGGCAGGGCAAGGAACAGGAAGTGGCTGTATACATGATCACACGCAAAAGGGCTCGAGAGGCCAAGCCAGCACCGCAGGCTAAGCTACCTCCGGTGGCGAAGGATGATTTCAAGAAGACCCTGCGGGACCTTTGCCACGTCGCGAGTGACCACCTGGAGCTGACCAATTATCCGTTTCCCATGGAGGAAGGAGGCACCCCCGCGAGGAGCTAGCGTCCGAAGAGGGACCCAATCTGTCCATACCGCACGTTTGTGAGGAGGGAGGAACGGAACCCAGAGAATTACAAGGACACCACATGGCTCTACGTCCTCCTCCAGGTGCATGGGTTGAAGATTGAAGATCCGGGGGCGGCCATCCTTGATGAGGCCATCCCTTGCCCCTCCACTCTTTTTCCAGACTCGGATTGTTCGACGGCAAGCACCATTATATTTGTCATGTATTTTTGAGACTAGTCATGTAATCTTCACATTTTCTTTGAGTCATTATCATGTAATTTTCCCTTTATTTTGAGTCATGTACCTAGGTAGTTGAGTCATTTTCCTAAGTATTGAGTCATTATGTTGGTTAGATAGGTTAATGGGCCCAATCCATTGGGCTAGGCCCAGGGGCGCCCCTCCCTTGGACTGTGTGGTCTTTAGTTAGTTTGTCAGGGTCAGTTTGGTCTTAGGAAAATTATGGAGTCTATAAATACCCCACCTCTCTCTCATTTGTAACAACTTTTGATGAATATTGAAAAGCATTTGCCATCTCCCTCTCAATATCTCCCTCTCTCTCTCTCTCTCTTACTATCACTCTCTCTAAGTGGGTTGTACCCCCTCTCTCTCTCTCCTCCCCACCCCAATTTCGAAATTCACTCTCTCTCCTCCCCATTCACCCCTCATTAAGGCCCCTTCCCCTTCCCCATGCACTCATTCAACTCCCCCTCCAACCCCTAGGTGGAAACCCCTTCTCCTAGGCACCTTTCCACTTTCCAAAGCACCCCACCACCTTCCCAAGGCTGAATTAACCCCTCCCAAAGCCCAAATTCGAATTTCCCTCTCCCTAGGGCTGTGCCCCTCCATCTCCCCCACCCCCAAGCTCCCAAATTCGTCCCCCACCTCCCCTTGGTCAAACCAAGTTCACCCCCCCTCTCCCTTGCTCTCCCCTTGCACATCTCCTCATTCTATCTCTGTTTCAGGCAGCAGAACTACAACAAGTTGCAGACGCAGCCACGACCGTTACTTGAAGATTCAAGTAGCAAGGCCTACATCTCTGGAAAGGTCTTCCAGAGAGCTTTCCAGGCGAGGCGGTTTCGTCAGCATCCGAGCTCCGAGCAGTCCGCAGCATCCATTCTCCCTCGACTGCGCAGGAGACCCCAGGCAAGGAACCAGAACGTGATTGGAAGCTCAACCACGGCAAACCCTTTGGGATTCAGATCAAGTGTTCTTCAGAAGAAATCTTCCCTCTCAAGTCCTCTTTAATCCTCAAGAAGCAGAGCTGCATTTGGATATCGGCATCAGAAGTTACGAATTTTCTACTCCAAGGCATCAGGTCAGTTTTCAGGAGCCAGAACCGACATCCCTCTGCTCATCTGTTCGTCCCGGTATACTCCAACATCGTCCGACATCGCCGTCAAGTCCTAAAGAAAGAAGACTTGACCACGGTTCCAACGGTTCAAGTCTCGCCTCAATCAGAGCTCGGTAGCAATCGTGGCACCCCCTGCATCCAGTCACATGGTTCTGCACCAGACAGAGGCAGAACCAACCATCCCGGTTCCAGACTCTGCCACAGCCAGCTCGTGAAGGCTCTGAGCGCCATTTTTGGAGGGGAGAAACTACTTCCCGCTAGCTGCCACCTCCAAGAAGAAGGGACTCAATCGACCTCTGAAACCCTCTGTTCCAATTTTCTTCGTCGGAGAGGGCAGACTGCCCCTGTGGTCCCAGCTACTCCGACCAAGTTCGCGTCACCGCTAGTTTCATTCCAATCGGAGTCCGGGAGAGCCCACAGTGACTTCTGCAACCTACTGCTTCAGCCCGATACCAGCCAGAGACCAGACGGTGGTGTCCTGTTCCAGTCGCCGGTGCAGTCAGCCCCGAGACTCAAAGCTTCCCCAAAAATTCAAGCTTCATCCCCTGTCAGCTGAGGAACTTTTGGCAGTGGTTTCGTCAAGTTTGGAGCCCCGTGGAGCCCGTGGCAGTGTCAACAGCGACACCCTATCCTGCAGACCTGCAGATTGGCAGAACCGGCGGACTCGGAAGATCGGCTTTTCCTTTGCATAAAACCCCACCCCGCTTGGCCGGCTGAAGGCCCCTCCCTGCGTGGAGGTAGTTTTGAATGTAATAAGAATAATCCCCACCCCAAGTTCATCCCTCCTGCGTGAGGTGTAGTGGTGTAATTCTTTCAATTTCAGGTTCAAGCTACATCGCCGCGGCGATCGGGTGTATACCCTCGCCTCCCGGCTCGCCCTCGTCTCCGGCCGGAGTCGGCGTCTTCACGCCGGCTAGGTGAGCCTCAGTCCCTCTCTTGCTTGGTTTAATCACTTGCTTAGCTTAGTATTATTGCTAGTACTGCGTCGGACGGAGAGTGAGAGCTCGGCCCAACTTGCTAGTTCCGTGAGTGACCACCGCGGGCGAGTTGAGAGTGAACCCACTAAACCCACACCCTTGGTGTGCTGGCCGCCCATGGTTTGGGCATCCTAGGCCCACTTGGGGTTCTCCACAAGCTAGCCAACCATTGGAGCTTCATGGTCCCGCCTCGGACCCTCTCCCACATCGCTTAGTTGCCAACGGGCACAAGTGTGCACCAAACGGGTGAGTTCGCTAGTGTGAGTCCGCTGCTCAACTTGAATGCTTGAAAATAGGTCCAAGGTTCGGTGTCACATCAAGTGGTATCAGAGCAAGTTCACAACTTGTCTCTATCAAGTTGGTCCTAGGGCATGTCTAAGCATTTAGAGTCTTCAAATGCATCACTCTTGTCCCCTAATATGGCCACCTCATATCGACCTTACCAATCGGCCCACTCCATAAGTCCAAGTCACCAAAAGATGCCTACCACTAACACCCATAACTTCCCGGGCCATATCAACTACTTCATGAAAGCCTTGACCTATGCCAATGAGCGGCTTGATAACATATCGGGCCGACTCGACCAACTTGGAAAAAATAGGCCCGCCCCAAGGACGGACGATAGGATGGCCCCTTTCCCACTTCCCACCTTTGATGGGACCTCTCCTAGCAAATATTTAGATTGGGAAGCTACAATGGACCAATACTTCAATTGGTATCATATTTCCAAGGATGAAAAAGCATGGGTTGCCAAAATGCAACTAACCAAAAGGGCTCAAACTCATTGGTGTAAAATTGAGGGCTTAAGGATAATTAGACGGGAAGCTCCCCTCACCACATGGGAGGACATGAAGGATCAACTAAGGGCTAGATATGTGTCCCCTTCTCACTCGGATCACCAAAACCCAAGGAGCACTCCCACTCCTCCCACCCCACCCATCCAAACCCTTATCACTAAAACCCAAGTACCTAAGACCTCCACCTCCCCACCTAACCCCATGAGGTCCCCCACACCCCAACCAAAACCCCCTTCCCTAACCTACACTAGTCAAGCCCCTTTAGCCCCCACTTCCACCCCAAATGATCCCAAGGGCAAGAGACCCCTAACCGACCCAATTCCCTCCATGGTGACCACCACTCATCCAACCCTCACCATTAAAAACCATGTGGACACCATGTCCACCCCTCCACTAAGGCCCATAATGGCCACCACCCCAAAACCCAAAACCCCTCACCCAACCCACCTCCCACTTCCTACACCAATCTTTCCCCAACCTAGGCCTCCTCTACTTCCCCTTCCTAGCCCAACCCAAGCCCATGCTTATTCACCACCCCGGGAGTGTCATACGCTAGCTATCACCAAACCACCCACCATAGATCCCCCTACTCCATTAGCAATAGAAGTTGCAACCCCCACACCCACCCAAGTGGAAAAAGATGCCCCTCCGGATCCACCTCCCTACATAGAGGAAATCCAAAGGCCAAACAACTCACACACCCCTAGCCTAGATCCTCTAGAGACACCCAACCTCACCATAGATAAGTCCATACTCCAATGGCTCAAGAAAAGTCTCACCATTCCTAGTTCACAACCATGCCACCTACCTATGGGATATCAATCTCAAATCATTCCCATTCAGCCACATGTCACTTATCAAACTTCCTATTGTGTGGAAGATTTGGGAGACTTAGTGAACTACCTACATGGGCAAATTCACTTGACCAATATGCTAGCCATGAGGCCGCCCGAAACTAACACCATTAGCCTAGCATATCCCACAATTGGCTCCATCACTTCCATCTATACTAATGGCCAAGTTACTAGTGAGATCATCCTCCTTCTTCCCATGGAGGAAGAACCTATCATAGTCTACTCCCCAACCATTGAGATCCCAAGTGCTTTGATTGGCCAACCCATTAGCAACCTTGGCCCAATTATCTTGGAGGAGGATGACTCACCATTTGAGGTCCTTAAGAACACGGAGTACCCCTACCTAGGTGACCCTTACCATGATCCCTTTGACCCTTTTCTATGGGAGCCTAAATCTCCATGTGACCCTCTCCCCCTATTCACCACTCACCTCACCCTACCCATACCACCCATGTTGACCCAAACTCCTCCCTTCCTGGAATCGGGTTACACCATGAGAGCATTGACCTTAGACAACAAACACCTCGGGATTGAGGAAATGACCCACCCTATATCCACCTACCTAGATCCCTTCGACCCTTTTGAGTGGAAGCTCAAAGACCACCCCACCATCCCACATAAGGAAGTCATCTTTGGGAAAGGAGTTCATATGTCTTGGCACATCACACCGCTTGGCATGATTAGTCCGTCGGGTACATTCATCCATATCACCCACATGTCAAGAAGAAAATATGAGTGGTCAATATTTGGTTGTCATGGTCCACCATCATTCATCATAAATCTCAAGCATGTTAGGAGCATTCATGGATGTTCGGATCCTCCAACATTCATCACACTCACTCACAAGAGGGACACCTATGGATGCCCTGGTCCTCCCAAATCCTTCAAAGTCTTCATACCATCAATGCATGATAGGTCTATATGTGGTTGTCCTGGACCCCCTTTGCATACCATACATTGTCAACTCACACCGCGTCATAGTATATGGCATATGCATTCAAGCAAGTATCAAGCAACAAGCGGTGAGATTCACAACAAGCGAGCAAAAACTCGTGAGCGCCACTTGGAATTCCAAGTTGGTAACTTGACGATGATGACTTTGGAGTGGCTCTACCCTAGGGTCACCTCCAAATTGAGGGCACGAGGACTTGGACCTTGCCAAGTTCTGAGTGACTTTTGGCAACCCGGCTTATGGGTTGAACTTTCAAAAGAGTTTTGGGATTCTCCCCATTTCTCATGTGGCGGATCTAGCACCCTATAAGGGCACCGCGGTGGATCCTAGTGAGTGCCTCCAGCTTACACCTACCCTTGTGAGAGACACCCTCGGAGTGCCACCACAAATAGCCTGAGAGCCCGACGTGAGCACACAGCGGCAATACTAGGCAAGCAAGATCCCATCATCAGCATGAGGGTATGACCGAGTCACTTTGTCGACTGAAGCACCGTTCCCCGACTAGAGTCGCGGGTTGAGTATGGAGATCGTGGATCGCCCCGAGCTGCAGTTCGATGCACTACTTCCCTGGTGGACCCATACTCGACGGAGTCGAGTTTTCCCCACCCCGGGGGTATGATGAGGCCATCCCTTGCCCCTCCACTCTTTTTCCAGACTCGGATTGTTCGACGGCAAGCACCATTATATTTGTCATGTATTTTTGAGACTAGTCATGTAATCTTCACATTTTCTTTGAGTCATTATCATGTAATTTTCCCTTTATTTTGAGTCATGTACCTAGGTAGTTGAGTCATTTTCCTAAGTATTGAGTCATTATGTTGGTTAGATAGGTTAATGGGCCCAATCCATTGGGCTAGGCCCAGGGGCGCCCCTCCCTTGGACTGTGTGGTCTTTAGTTAGTTTGTCAGGGTCAGTTTGGTCTTAGGAAAATTATGGAGTCTATAAATACCCCACCTCTCTCTCATTTGTAACAACTTTTGATGAATATTGAAAAGCATTTGCCATCTCCCTCTCAATATCTCCCTCTCTCTCTCTCTCTCTTACTATCACTCTCTCTAAGTGGGTTGTACCCCCTCTCTCTCTCTCCTCCCCACCCCAATTTCGAAATTCACTCTCTCTCCTCCCCATTCACCCCTCATTAAGGCCCCTTCCCCTTCCCCATGCACTCATTCAACTCCCCCTCCAACCCCTAGGTGGAAACCCCTTCTCCTAGGCACCTTTCCACTTTCCAAAGCACCCCACCACCTTCCCAAGGCTGAATTAACCCCTCCCAAAGCCCAAATTCGAATTTCCCTCTCCCTAGGGCTGTGCCCCTCCATCTCCCCCACCCCCAAGCTCCCAAATTCGTCCCCCACCTCCCCTTGGTCAAACCAAGTTCACCCCCCCTCTCCCTTGCTCTCCCCTTGCACATCTCCTCATTCTATCTCTGTTTCAGGCAGCAGAACTACAACAAGTTGCAGACGCAGCCACGACCGTTACTTGAAGATTCAAGTAGCAAGGCCTACATCTCTGGAAAGGTCTTCCAGAGAGCTTTCCAGGCGAGGCGGTTTCGTCAGCATCCGAGCTCCGAGCAGTCCGCAGCATCCATTCTCCCTCGACTGCGCAGGAGACCCCAGGCAAGGAACCAGAACGTGATTGGAAGCTCAACCACGGCAAACCCTTTGGGATTCAGATCAAGTGTTCTTCAGAAGAAATCTTCCCTCTCAAGTCCTCTTTAATCCTCAAGAAGCAGAGCTGCATTTGGATATCGGCATCAGAAGTTACGAATTTTCTACTCCAAGGCATCAGGTCAGTTTTCAGGAGCCAGAACCGACATCCCTCTGCTCATCTGTTCGTCCCGGTATACTCCAACATCGTCCGACATCGCCGTCAAGTCCTAAAGAAAGAAGACTTGACCACGGTTCCAACGGTTCAAGTCTCGCCTCAATCAGAGCTCGGTAGCAATCGTGGCACCCCCTGCATCCAGTCACATGGTTCTGCACCAGACAGAGGCAGAACCAACCATCCCGGTTCCAGACTCTGCCACAGCCAGCTCGTGAAGGCTCTGAGCGCCATTTTTGGAGGGGAGAAACTACTTCCCGCTAGCTGCCACCTCCAAGAAGAAGGGACTCAATCGACCTCTGAAACCCTCTGTTCCAATTTTCTTCGTCGGAGAGGGCAGACTGCCCCTGTGGTCCCAGCTACTCCGACCAAGTTCGCGTCACCGCTAGTTTCATTCCAATCGGAGTCCGGGAGAGCCCACAGTGACTTCTGCAACCTACTGCTTCAGCCCGATACCAGCCAGAGACCAGACGGTGGTGTCCTGTTCCAGTCGCCGGTGCAGTCAGCCCCGAGACTCAAAGCTTCCCCAAAAATTCAAGCTTCATCCCCTGTCAGCTGAGGAACTTTTGGCAGTGGTTTCGTCAAGTTTGGAGCCCCGTGGAGCCCGTGGCAGTGTCAACAGCGACACCCTATCCTGCAGACCTGCAGATTGGCAGAACCGGCGGACTCGGAAGATCGGCTTTTCCTTTGCATAAAACCCCACCCCGCTTGGCCGGCTGAAGGCCCCTCCCTGCGTGGAGGTAGTTTTGAATGTAATAAGAATAATCCCCACCCCAAGTTCATCCCTCCTGCGTGAGGTGTAGTGGTGTAATTCTTTCAATTTCAGGTTCAAGCTACATCGCCGCGGCGATCGGGTGTATACCCTCGCCTCCCGGCTCGCCCTCGTCTCCGGCCGGAGTCGGCGTCTTCACGCCGGCTAGGTGAGCCTCAGTCCCTCTCTTGCTTGGTTTAATCACTTGCTTAGCTTAGTATTATTGCTAGTACTGCGTCGGACGGAGAGTGAGAGCTCGGCCCAACTTGCTAGTTCCGTGAGTGACCACCGCGGGCGAGTTGAGAGTGAACCCACTAAACCCACACCCTTGGTGTGCTGGCCGCCCATGGTTTGGGCATCCTAGGCCCACTTGGGGTTCTCCACAAGCTAGCCAACCATTGGAGCTTCATGGTCCCGCCTCGGACCCTCTCCCACATCGCTTAGTTGCCAACGGGCACAAGTGTGCACCAAACGGGTGAGTTCGCTAGTGTGAGTCCGCTGCTCAACTTGAATGCTTGAAAATAGGTCCAAGGTTCGGTGTCACATCAATCCTAGGCAAGCGACTCCATATCGCCTATTATTATGCTGAGGGATGGGGGATGGGCCACTTCAACCTCTTCTGCCACTTAGCCGCCAAGAAGCATGCGGACCTGGCTGGCCTCGCCAACTGCTGCCAGAAAATCGAGGATGTATGCTGGCTGGTCCGGGAGGCGGCTCGCCGGGACAAGGAACCGTCCCTCAGCTACTGGCCGATATCGCTGCGGTTGTACACCAGCCCACATGGTATTTAGTGTTTTCTTCTTTTACTTGTGCTTTTCAATGTTGCCCTTTCCTTGGGTGCCGGATGCTAATCGGGTTCCTCGTTCTTCTTCCTCTTTTCTTAAACAGACCACCCCGATAGCGTCCAGATGGCGACGTATCGTAATCTCCTTCGGTAGGCAGGCAAGTCGGCTTACTTCGAGGAGGCGCCAGTGGCTCCGACTACGACCCCTCTGCCTCCGCCTGCGAAGAGGCCCCGGGCGAAATCGCCCGTGAAGAAGGCGGTGGATGCTGCCAAGGCGGCCGGGCGGCGGGAGGCAAAGCGACGAAAAATGGAGGCCGCCAAAGCTGCGTCGACCATTCCCCCGGTGCCTTTGATCTCTTCATTCGAGGAGTTCGAAGCTGTTCGAGCCGAGCCGAGGCGGCCTGTAGGTCGGGTTTCTTCTTCTTCGAGGCTCTTCGAGATTTATTTAGACATTAAGAGGGGCGTTTCTCGTAACACCCACATGTTTCTTTGTTCCAGTTGTCGCCGAGAGGCCCGCGCCCGTATCCGTCCCAGGCGTAGGTGAAGCTGTGACCCACGGGGCCATGGAATCTGTCGAAGAGACCTTCTTCGCCCCAACCCCCGCTCTGAAGGAGGTATAACGCTTTCTTTGCTAGTCGCTTTGATTAAGAATTTTGAAGCTTTACGGGCCTAACTGAACCCGAATCCTGCTTTGCCTTGCAGGAGCTGATGTGGCAGCCCCTCAACCGGAGGCGGACCCCGAGACATCCCGGTTCGGGCAGACATACATGACGAAGAGGTGGTGTAATGCCCTGGATCCTTGGTGGATCTTTACTGGATCCTTTGCAGGTCTTGTGGGATCTTTGCTGGATCTTTCGGATCTGTTTTGGATTGGTTTCGTTGAGTTTCGGTTCGCTTTTGTAGCTTCTGAGCTGAGTTTGACGAGCCGTGTGGGTTTTTCTCACGTACTAGTTACGGAACCCTACGGTGAGTTTGTTTGTCAATTCTCGAACTCATGGATGCTACAGCGACGATGTACTCTTCGAGCTGGTCGTTTCGTCTATTTTTACGTATTTTTCTGAATTTGTGCATTTTTGGCGCATTTTCAAAATTTTCAGAAATTAGGAAAATTTCCTAAATTCTTTTCTTTTTATTTTCTTTTCCTCTCTCCTCCTTCTCATTCGCCGCCGTCGTCTCTCTCTCTTCCGTTCACTCTCATTTCACCTCCTCGGCTCCGGCTACAGACGGAGGACCTAGAGGCACGCGTTGGGGACGTGATGGAGCTGACTGGGTGCGCGATGGAGCAAGGATCGGATCGATTCTGGCGCGATCCCGAATGGTGGATTCAAAGTTGGTGAAATGGGTTCGTGAGTGGATTTCGGCGTTGTTTAGTCCTTTCGGGGCTCGATTTCTTCGGTGGAGGTCGGGTGACTGATCCTTACTTCGTCCTCTCCGTTTTCCCTACCATTGCACGTCGTTCGGAATGGAAACGGTCGAGTTTGGGCTTGGTTTGCCTAAACCGTGATTTTCGTGGTTTTTAGGGTCGACCGGTAAACGGCGACTGTTTGCGGCGTAGTTAGTTTCTAACTGACCGCTGGGATGTCAGGATCCCATCCACGTTGATTTCGTGTGATTTGGTGTTCATTCGAGGCCGGTAGAAGCCCGGGAACCTCGGTGACCCACTTAGGGTGGATTCGTCAGAATCGCCCGAATCTTGCGTTTTTGTGCTTGCATGTGAGGTTTTTAGTCCCCTGGTGTTGTTATTTGGCGTTTAGGTTTGTTTCCCCTGTGTTTCGGCGTGAATGGGGCGTGGAACGGGCCAGTTTGGCCGTTCCTCTGTTTTCCCGCCGTGACCGATGTAACGGTCATTCCAATGGCCGCCACTTGTATGTAACGGCCCTACGACTGACCGCTACTTCGTCTGAGGTTTTTGAGCTTTCTGGCTTCTGGGTGAGTGACGGCCCTGGGGGGGCGCGTCGCTTCCCTGTAACGCGCCTAGGTCTGCGCGTTACTTCGCTTGTTGTTGTTTTGTTTTGGGGTTAAGTCGGTTGGTCTATCGCGCTTGACCCAGCGCGTTAGACGGATGTAACGCGCCTTGCCCTAGCCGTTGCTTTGCGTTTGATCGACGTTGACCATTAGAGGCGGTGCCTCTGACGGTGATGCCCCTATCCGTTGGTTGAGTGTAACGCGCCTGCCCCTGGCCGTTGCATTCTGTTTTGGTCGACTGTGGGTGGCTGTGCCGTTGGTTGTAACGCGCCTGCCCCCATGCGTCGTTTGTGTGTAACGCATCCTTCTTGGACCGTTACATGCTGTTTGGCTGAGGGTTGTGGGTGTTGTGCTGTTCGATGGTGTAACGGCCATGCCCCTGTGCGTCGTTGTTGTATAACGCGCTTGCCCCTTACCGTTATTTGTTGTTTTGTGCTGGGTTGAGGGTGGCTGTGCCCGTTGTGTATAACGCGCCTTCCCCCGTGCGTCGTTTGGCTTTGACGCGTTTCCCTTACCGCGTTGTTCGTTTGTAACGCGCCTGGCGTTGCGCGTTACTTGGCTTTGGTTGTGGGTGTGTTGGCTCTGACGCGCCTGGTCTTGTGTGTCGGGTGGCTATAACGCGCTTGCTCCTGTGCTTTATTTTGTTGTGACACGTCTCATTTAACGCGTTACATGTTTTTATGTTTTTCGAGGTAGGTTAGGGCGTGCGAGTGACGACCTATCGCCCGACCGTCACTTGGTGAGTAACAGCCCTGGTCTAGACCGTCACATGCTTATAGCGGTCTAGGGGTGGCGCGTTACATGCCTTGTGCCCTGTTTTCTGTGATTTCAGTTTTGGCTTGTCTTGGCTTATCCTGGTGGTCTGCTCGTTGTTCCGTGGATGTCTCCTGACGTTCTATGAGAGCTAAGACTATGTTGTAAGATAGCCAGGAGTCTTCTTGCTTGAGGTAGGATTCTCTTTCCTACTGTCGAGCATTGTTGTTGGGTTCAGGTCAACCCGGTGTGACCCAGTGGTTCACGAGGGACCTTGCGTGTGTGTGTCTCGGTGGTTGTATCCGGCTTGAGACATTGCTTCTGGATGCCTCGAGGTGTTGTTATACCTCGGTTTACGTGTCCAGGCGTGTCTGAGGGTTCTTGGTGTTTCCCTCAGGTCTCCGTGTGTCGTTTTCTGCGGAGCGTGGTTTCTTCTGGCTTAGGATTAGACCGATTGGCGGCTTGTTCCGCTGTTTGTGACGATCTTGCCCTTAAGTCGTTCGACTCAGGATCGTTACGTGGTAGGTCTAGTTGCCTGGTCCTGAGTCTGTTGGCGATTGTTTAACTGCCTTGGTGCTTTGTTGTGCACGGGACAGGCTTTTCTTAGACTGTCTGTGCTTTAGCACCTGTGTTTCGGAGTCTATGCCTTGTGAGCCTCCACTAGTTGTAGCCCTAGGCTTTTGCCGACCCATCGGGAGTGGTGGAGGGGTTTTCCTGTTGCGTTTGGTACGTACGGTTCTTAAGCTAGTTCCGTAGGCCCCGGCCAACGGTAGCGTCCTACTGAGGGGAATACTAGCTAGAGGCCTGACCTAGGTAGAGGTCGGTGTGTGCACACGTGGTCAGGGACTGGGGACTTGCGCCGACGGGCGTGGCCCTGACTAGTCACTCACAGTTGGTGCTATAGTTTCGTGCTGTGGTACCTTGTTTCCTTGGAACTGTTGTTCCTTGGACCTGGTTCTTGGTGTGTCTTGTCCTTGAGTGACTTGACAGTTGTGGCGCAGTATAAGTCGTCAGTGGACGCATCTGGATGTTCTCTAGTGGGAGGGTGCTCCTGTCACTTGGTGCGGTGACTCTCGGCGTTTTCTTGCGCGCTGTGACCTTTTCGAGTTGCCCGCTCGTGGCCGTACTCGAGGTCGGTGTTCTGTCGTTTGCATGACGTTCTAGTCATGCGTGGGGCTGTGTGCACGACGTTTCTAGTCTTGTTTGTCTGTGTTTTCGGCGTCGGCGTCTGCCTTCGCCTTTGCTTTGCCTGACGGACTGGGTTACCCTACTGTGTGAGTTTTGGGGTTGACCGTCTGTTGCTGTTTAGAGTAGCTTAGGGTGCCGAGTTCTCCTCGGTGGCCGTGTTCCGTGTTTTACGGCCTCGCTCTTCTTTGTTGTTGAGCTCCCCTTGCTCTTAGCCTGTTCCCTACTCCTGTTGTCCCTGTTCTGTTTACAGCTTTGTAGTGTAGCTTTTCCTGCTTTGCTGCACCTGCTGTTTTTGTTGTTGCTTCCGTTGCTCTGTGCATTTTCCTGTGGGGATCCGCGTGACCCCTACTGAGTTTCTGTTTAGAGACTCACCCCTGCTTTTCTGGTGGGTTTCGCCTTCTGCCTCTGCTGTCCCCGGTGGAGCGCGTTCGCTGTAGCAGCCAGCTGTACCTGCGTCGGGCTTCCCCCGACTCTTGTGTACGTTTCTTTTCTATCAGACTGTACTGTGCTAGACTTGTTGTCTTTCCTTTGGACTAGAGTCTGGTGTATAATTGTAAAATTTGATTTATTATTGAAAAAGTAATTTTATTTCTGCTACTTTAGCAATCCAATCTAATGAAATTTAATTGCTTACTGTTATATCTGCTGGCTTCAATGTATTCCACACACTCCTTTTTCCCTTCGGCGCTTTCCCACGCTTGGGAGGCCTCGCGGGTCCCATGTGGTATCACGTGTATTCGGTATTTATACCGGGTGCACCTGGTATCCGGAATCCGGGTCGCTACAGTTGGTATCAGAGCAGTGTTCTGAGATGTTCGGAGTTTCTTTTCTGAGCTATCAGATCATTGTCATGTGAGATACATGGAAATCCAGATATACAGTTACCAGAGTCCTTAAGGTCCAGTACAGTCTCTTGCTGGCTTAGGTGTTGCGATGGTTATCGCGGTGCTTTTTGCGTATGGTCTTGTGCGTGCTTAGTTGGCACTGTACGAGATGGTTTTGCTCTCGTCCGGATGTGACGAGGTGCTTTGTTCGGTTTTAGAGTTGGTTTCGAGCGTGTTGCACTTGGCAGTGTTTGTCGGTTGGCATGAACCTGCAGTGCCTTGTTCGAGCTGTTTTATGTGTTTAGCTCAGGTGGCTTATGACTTTCAGCATTGGTGTGATGGCCGTACACATTCTTACGTTGTCTTGGTCATCCCGGCTTGAGTCTGTTCAGCTCCTGAAGTGCCGTTGTTTCCGTTGTTTTGGTCGTTGTGTTGCCTCGATTGAGAAGTTGCTCGAGCGAACCTAGGATTTTCCTTTCCTGGTGAGCTGTTGTTGTCGAGCTCGTTGCTTCTCATCCCTCTTTGGTGAAGCTTTTTCGAGGTGAGCCTTGGAATTGATGTCTTGGTGATGCCTTTGTCCTGTGTCTACTTAAGTGTGGACAGCTTTGTTTTGAGCCAGATCTGCTCTCTCTTGTACGGTTGCTTGGCTTTGGACTCCATAATGGTGTTAAGAGCTGCGATGCACCGTGTTGTCATGCTGTGTTTAGCGGCCGATGTATCGTGAAGGCTCATTTATCGTTTTAGGGACGTGAAGGTAAGCTGAGATTGATGCTTTCCTTGTGCCTTGTGCTGAAGCTGGTGCTCTTCTCCTGTTGCACTTAGGCTCCTGGTGATCGGTTGTTCGCGGGATCGGTACTCGTGGCGTGTGGTTTGCGATCTTTGTTGATCGCGATAGCGCCTGGTATGTGCTGAGGTGCGACTACCGAGGTTATTCTGTTGCCGTGTGCATTGTGTGTTGTAAGAGTACGCAGCGGTAGTGTGTGGGCTGGCTACCCATGGGTTCAGAATCGTGTTTTCGAGTTTCTGGCCGGTCGAGAGAATTGTTCTTTCTCGTGGTGACTTTGTCTTGGCTTCCTGTGCCATGACATTGTTGTTGCCGTGCCATGTTGTGTCGGTTGCTCGTTTGCTGTTGGCATTGTCATCTGCGAGTACTGGGGAATTTGTCGGCATTTCCTGCTGATTGAGTACCCTTTGCTCTGCATTTCTTTCTTGGTGTTGTGCTCTCGAGGCGTGTTTGTAGTCCTTGAGATGCGTTCTCCGAGATTGTTGTTGTTTCTCGTTGTTGTGGGTCTCTCCTTGGTGAGCACTCTGATGCGTGACCCGTTCCCGTGTGGTCGTGTGCTCAGCTATTTCTGTGCCTTGATGTGACCCTGCTTGCAGTTGTGTTACATGGTTCTGTATGTTGTGTGGAGCTGGAATCCTGCAGGTGTTGCCGTTGTGTTGTTTTAGTAAGCGCTGTTTCTTTATGATTTTGTGTCCTTGTCTTGGACCATTGTCTTGTCAGTTGGCTTTGCTGTGCTCCCTTTTCTTCGGTGGAGTTAGCTTGTGACTCGATCAGATGTAATATCTGAGTGAGGACTGACTTGATGGTGCTTGTGGTCCAGTGTTGTTGTTGTCATTGGCGTCCTGTGTGCCAGGTGTTCCCTGTTGCCTTTGGCACTGGAGCCGATGATGTGGTCGAGCTGTCAGCTGTGAGGACTGTGCCTCCTTGTGTAAGCTGCCGCTTGCCATGCTGTCGTTGTGTTTTTCGGTGTTGGTTATCGGTTGTTGTGGCAGTCGTGTCTCCTGTCCTGTGAGACGTAAGCGACGTTGCCTTGCTTCGGAGGTGTCAGATGTGTTCACTTTGGTGCCATGCTCGTGCTATGGACTTGCTGTCTTAGAAGCTAGAGCATGTACCTGTGATTGTGGTCTGACCTTGTTCCTCTGAGCTGTGTTTTTCGAGATTTGTGTCGTTTCTATGATTATGTTGCTGGGTTGTTCTCCCTTGCTTCTCCTTTGTTAGTCCTTGATTTCGAGCGCAAAAATTCTTAAAGGAGGGGAGGATGCAATGCCCTAGATCCTTGGTGGATCTTTGTTGGATCCTTTGCAAGTCTTGTGGGATCTTTGCTGGATCTTTCGGATCTGTTTCGGATTGATTTCGTTGAGTTTCGGTTCGCTTTTGTAGCTTCTGAGCTGAGTTTGACGAGCCGTGTGGGTTTTTCTCACGTACTAGTTACGGAACTCTACGGTGAGTTTGTTTGTCAATTCTCGAACTCGTGGATGCTACAACGACGATGTACTCTTCGAGCCGGTCGTTTCGGCTATTTTTGCGTATTTTTCTGAATTTGTGTATTTTCGGCGCATTTTCAGAATTTTCAAAAATTAGGAAAATTTCTTAATTTCTTTTCTTTTTATTTTCTTTTCCTCTCTCCTCCTTCTCATTCGCCGCCGTCGTCTCTCTCTCTTCCGTTCTCTCTCGTTTCGCCTCCTCGGCTCCGACTGCAGATGGAGGACCTAGAGGCACGCGTTGGGGACGTGATGGAGCTGGCTGGGTGCGCGATGGAGCAAGGATCGGATCGATTCTGGCGCGATCCCGAATGGTGGATTCAAAGCCGGTGAAATCGGTTCGCGAGTGGATTTCGGCGTGGTTTAGTCCTTTCGGGGCTCGGTTTCTTCGGTGGAGGTAGGGTGACTGATCCTTACTTCGTCCTCTCCGTTTTCCCTGCCATTGCACGTCGTTCGGCTAGGAAACGGTCGAGTTTGGGCTTAGTTTGCCTAAACCGTGATTTTCGTGGTTTTTAGGGTCGGCCGGTAAACGGCGACTGTTTGCGGCGTAGTTAGTTTCTAACTGACTGCTGGGATGTCAGGATCCCATCCACGTTGATTTCGTGTGATTTGGTGTTCATTCGAGGCCGGTAGGAGCCCGGGAACCTCGGTGACCCACTTAGGGTGGATTCGTCAGAATCGCCCGGATCTTACGTTTTTGTGCTTGCATGTGGGGTTTTTAGTCCCCTGGTGTTGTTATTTGGCGTTTAGGTTTGTTTCCCCTGCGTTTCGGCGTGAATGGGCCGTGGAATGGGCCGGTTTGGCCGTTCCTCTGTTTTCCCGCCGTGACCGATGTAACGGTCATTCCAGTGGCCGCCACTTGTATGTAACGGCCCTACGACTGACCGCTACTTCGTCTGAGGTTTTTGAGCTTTCTGGCTTCTGAGTGAGTGACAGCCCTGGGGGGGCGCGTCGCTTCCCTGTAACGTGCCTAGGTCTTCGCGTTACTTCGCTTGTTGTTGTTTTGTTTTGGGGTTAAGTCGGTTGGTCTAACGCACTTGACCCAGCGCGTTAGATGGATGTAACGCGCCTTGCCCTAGCCGTTGCTTTGCGTTTGACCGACGTTGACCATTAGAGGCGGTGTCTCTGACGGTGATGCCCCTATCCGTTGGTTGAGTGTAACGCGCCTGCCCCTGGCCGTTGCATTCTATTTTGGTCGACTGTGGGTGGCTGTGCCATTGGTTGTAACGCGTCTGCCCCCATGCGTCGTTTGTGTGTAACGCATCCTTCTTGGACCGTTACATGCTGTTTGGCTGAGGGTTGTGGGTGTTGTGCTGTTCGATGGTGTAACGGCCATGCCCCTGTGCGTCGTTGTTGTATAACGCGCTTGCCCCTTGCCATTATTTGTTGTTTTGTGCTGGGTTGAGGGTGGCTGTGCCCGTTGTGTATAACGCGCCTTCCCCCGTGCGTCGTTTGGCTTTGACGCGTTTCCCTTACCGCGTTGTTCGTTTGTAACGCGCCTGGCGTTGCGCGTTACTTGGCTTTGGTTGTGGGTGTGTTGGCTCTGACACGCCTGGTCTTGTGCGTCGGGTGGCTATAACGCGCTCGCTCCTGTGCGTTATTTCGTTGTGACACGTCTCGTTTAACGCGTTACATGTTTTTGTGTTTTTCGAGGTAGGTTAGGGCGTGCGAGTGACGGCCTATCGCCCGACCGTCACTTGGTGAGTAACGGCCCTGGTCTAGACCGTCACATGCTTGTAGCGGTCTAGGGGTGGCGTGTTACATGCCTTGTGCCCCGTTTTTCGTGATTTCAGTTTTGGCTTGTCTTGGCTTGTCCTGGTGGTCTGCCCGTTGTTCCGTGGATGTCTCCTGACGTTCTATGAGGGCTAAGACTACGTTGTAAGGTAGCCAGGAGTCTTCTTGCTTGAGGTAGGATTCTCTTTCCTACTATTCGAGCATTGTTGTTGGGTTCAGGTCAACCCGGTGTGACCCAGTGGTTGACGAGGGACCTTGCGTGTGTGTGTCTCAGTGGTTGTATCCGGCTTGAGACACTGCTTCTGGATGCCTCGAGGTGTTGCTATACCTCGGTTTGCTTGTCCAGGCGTGTCTGAGGGTTCTTGGTGTTTCCCTCAGGTCTCCGTGTGTCGTTTTCTGCGGAGCGTGGTTTCTTCTGGCTTAGGATTAGACCGATTGGCGGCTTGTTCCGCTGTTTGTGACGATCTTGCCCTTGAGTCGTTCGACTCAGGATCGTTACGTGGTAGGTCTAGTTGCCTGGTCCTGAGTCTGTTGGCGGTTGTTTAACTGCCTTGGTGCTTTGTTGTGCATGGGACATGCTTTTCTTAGACTGTCTGTGCTTTAGCACCTGTGTTTCGGAGTCTGTGCCTTGTGAGCCTCCACTAGTTGTAGCCCTAGGCTTTTGCCGACCCACCGGGAGTGGTGGAGGGGTTTTCCTGTTGCGTTTGGTACGTACGGTTCTTAAGCTAGTTCTGTAGGCCCCGGCCAACGGTAGCGTCCTACCGAGGGGAATACTAGCTAGAGGCCTGACCTAGGTAGAGGTCGGTGTGTGCACACGTGGTCAGGGACTGGGGACTTGCGCCGACGGGCGTGGCCCTGACTAGTCACTCACAGTTGGTGCTGTAGTTTCGTGCTGTGGTACCTTGTTTCCTTGGAACTGTTGTTCCTTGGACCTGGTTCTTGGTGTGTCTTGTCCTTGAGTGACTTGACACTTGTGGTGCAGTATAAGTCGTTAGTGGACGCATCTGGCTGTTCTCTAGTGGGAGGGTGTTCCTGTCACTTGGTGCGGTGACTCTCGGCATTTTTTTGCGCGCTGTGACCTTTTCGAGTTACCCGCTCGTGGCCGTACTCGAGGTCGGTGTTCTGTCGTTTGCATGACGTTCCAGTCATGCGTGGGGCTGTGTGCACGACGTTTCCAGTCGTGTTTGTCTGTGTTTTAAGCGTCGGCGTCGGCGTCAGCCTTCGCCTTTGCTTTGGCTGACGGACTGGGTTACCCTACTGTGTGAGTTTTGGGGTTGACCGTCTGTTGCCGTTTAGAGTAGCTTAGGGTGCCGAGTTCTCCTCGGTGGCCGTGTTCCGTGTTTTATGGCCTCGCTCTTCTTTGTTGTTGAGCTCCCCTTGCTCTTAGCCTGTTCCCTACTCCTACTGTCCCTGTTCTGTTTACAGCTTTGTAGTGTAGCTTTTCCTGGTTTGCTGCACCTGCTGTTTTTGTTGTTGCTTCCGTTGCTCTGTTCATTTTCCAGTGGGGATCCACGTGACCCCTACTGAGTTTCTGTTTAGAGACTCACTTCTGCTTTTCAGGTGGGTTTCGCCTTCTGCCTCTGCTGTCCCTAGTGGAGCGCGTTCGCTGTAGCAGCCAGCTGTACCTACGTCGGGCTTCCCCCGACTCTTGTGTACGTTTCTTTTCTGTCAGACTGTACTGTGCTAGACTTGTTGTCTTTCCTTTGGACTAGACTCTAGTGTATAATTGTAAAAATTGATTTATTATTGAAAAAGTAATTTTATTTCTGCTACTTTAGCAATCCAATCTAATGAAATTTAATTGCTTACTGTTATATCTGCTGGCTTCAATGTATTCCACACACTCCTTTTTCCCTTCGGCGTTTTCCCGTGCTTGGGAGGCCTCGCGGGTCCCATGTGGTATCACGTGTATTCGGTATTTATACCGGGTGCACCGGGTATCCGGAATCCGGGTCGCTACAGGTGGCGGTCAGGGAAGTCGCGGTTGCCCATCCGGCGCAGCGACGAGCCGACCCCGGATGTGAGGCGGGGGCCGCCTTGACAGCGAAAGAGGTGCCCACTAGGACTAAGTCTTCGTCGGGTGAATAGGTAGATTACGGCTATTCTTTTGACGAAGTGCTTTCAACTGAGGGTATCCCCGGGGAGCCCAGCCTTCAAGTTCCGACCTGGAAAGCCCTGGTACTACCTATTTCTCTTAGCTTGGTGAAGCGGGCACCCGTAAGTGCGAACCTGTTAATTCAGGTTTCCTTCTTGAGGCCGTCAACTAACCTCCTCGATATCATTGTCTTTAGCTTCTAACAGGAATAGGCTCCGTCAAAAGATGCAGCAATCTACGCCCCGGGTTCAGAAGCTGCCAGACAAGCGACAACCACTGTTGGTTTGGATAGACTGGCGTCCCTGGTTGAGGTTTTGCGACAGGAAGAAGCCGGGGTAAGCTTGGATGCTACCATCTCGACAGCTGAGATCTCACCCCGAGAAGAAGTGGTAGTGGCTGTGAGTGTATGCCTTCCTCTTTCTTCCCCCTTTCTCATCCTTAAGTCTTCCTTCGGGGTTGCTGATTTATTCGAGGCAATACATGCTCGTGCCTCCGAAGGAGCCGTGGAGGTGACTATCCCCGCCACCGAAGCCCTGGAGGAGGGGGAGATAATGCCAGAGATCGAGGTGCGAGAGCCGGTCGTACCCGAAGTCGACATTCGGGAAGAAGGGGAGGTGTCGCCGGCGACCGAGACCCGCAGGGAGGCGGTGCCTGGAGTTGCCGCCCGAGGGGAGACGACGCCGGAGAGCAGCAAAGTACCGGCGGGTGAGGTAAGCATGGGGACCCATCCGGCTTCCTTGGGAATGCAGTGACTTACTTCACTCGGCAAGCGACTAACCTTTCTTTACATGGTCAGGTAACAACAACGCCCCGCGGAGCGCGTGCACCTCAGGTTCGTAAAGCCGTCCCCAGGTGGAGCTCATCCTTCGGCGTGCACGCGGCTAAAAGATTGAAGATGCTTCTGGGGCCGGACGTGGGGTCCTTGACTTCTCTTCTGCAGATCGGGGCCGTCCCGTGGCTGGTGATCCCACTACCATCAATCCCAACGCCGGTTGTACCCGAGGAAGCCCGACTCCTGGGGAGGATATTGGCGATCCTCAATGAACATTCGGGGGAATTCCAGGCGGGAGGAGATGGGGACTTCTCGAGAACGACATCGGACCTGCCCACCATCGATACTTTGTCTGCCGAGACGTCGGAGGCCGAAGTGACTTTGTCTGCTGTGGCGCCGGATCTGGCCTCTGCGACTGTCCATTCTCCCGACAGGGTCGCGGCTCTAGTTTTGACGGAGGAGGCGGCATTGTCAGGCTCAGAACCTGCCCGGTCGACGAGGCTAGAGCAGCCGCTCATCATGGCGGCGCCAGACGTCTCCGTTATGGTCTCTCCCTCACTTATGGTGTTAGCTGGCCAGGGGGCGACCTCGGGGCCCGAGAGGCTCCTCCTTTCGTCCCTGACTCTTCCGAGTAGCTCGGCCGTGGTTGACGTAGAGCTGTGGGCGGTCGTGGACAGCGAAGTTAGCTTCGACCCACTAGCCATCCCTTCTATCGGCCACGTGAGTTCGGATCTGCCAGTCCGCCAGACCCTGTTGGTTTTGCGCTCTATGGTCATTGCCGACCCAATGCTCACATATCCAGACGCAAGGGCTATCGTGGAGCAGCTGACCAAAGCACTACATATGATGGGCTGCCCGCTGGAAGAGTGGTCACGACGTGTTCTGTTATTATTGAAATACGTAAACCATCGCGCATTCCTCGAGACGCAGGCCCCAACTGAGCTTACAGCTATCGGCGCTCAGAGGGACGAATATCTAGAGGCTCTGGCGACGCGGAGGGACAACAGGGAGCTACACCGGGAGGCCTTGGACGGGTGCAATGCCAACATCCATGCCTTGGAGAGCCGGATAGAGAAACTCCGGGGTTGGCTTGCCCAGGCTGAGTCTGACCTGCTTGAGGCCGAGACAGACAAGACCCGGGAGACTGAAGAGCTGGCCGTCGTCGAAGCAGCGGTGGCCTCTGTGACGACCGAGTTGGAACGCCTCGACACGCAGGAAGACCGTCTGCATGAGATGATGAGCTTCCCTTGTGTCGGGATCCTTCCTTTTGAGGACATCTTCCGGGGGCTAGACTAGCTGCCAGTCCCCCTCCCATCCCCCCTTTTTTGCATGTAACACCGGGGTTGTAGACACGCCAAAATTGACGTTTTGTTGATCAAATCTCATGTTATTATATAAATGCCCCAAGTGGACTTCAATATTCCTATAACATGAAGTTTTTCTATTTTTGTGAGTTTTTCTGCATTTTTCCTGTATTTTTGTGAGTCACGACTTGATTAAGGGCGTCAATTTCAAAAATAACGACCTGTTGTAGGGCGTTTTCAAAGAAAGGACGACCGTACATGAGGGCGTCAATTCCTGGTGTTATCCCTTAAGTTTCTGGAATTATCTATTTTCAAAATAAAAGGCATTTTGTGAGTAACGCCTTTCCTCAGGGCGTGATTTTAATTAACGCCGTTATCTCAGGCGTGTTATCTCAGCTTTCAAACAAGGCAACGTTTCATTTCCAAAATTAAATCCAGGAAGAAACGCCCTTTCCTAGGTCGTGTTTCAAGAAAACGTCTCTGTGAAGGTCGTCAATTCATAAAAGACGCCCTGTATTAAGGCGTGTTTCACTCCAGAGTCCTTCCTTTTTCCATCTTTCCCTCACAGTTCCCTGCTGTCTTTGGACTCTTGCTCGATCTTGATCCTTCCCTGGATGCCTCATTGCCTGTTCTTATCATTCCTTGGTTTGATCACATCCGCTTGAGGCACTATAAGTTGAAGCCTTGACCGATCGTGCAGAAGGTTAAGCACTTTAAGCATTCAGGGGGTTGAGCGCTCAGAAGCTTGAATATCCATCACGAGCAGAGCCTTCTTCATCTTTTGCTGCCTCCCCTCTGCATCCTTCGATTGGGCTGCATCCGGTGCTTCGTCCATCTTCATCCATCAACACATTCATTCGGTTTTTTTCCCTTTACTGTCGCCAGGGACAGCAGGGTTCTCATCTTTTCATCTCTTTTGTTTTACTTCATTCATATCATCATCCCTCCGTCCTTTATATCTCTATTCACTCTTCACATCTGTTCACGTCTTGTTGCATTTTCTTTTATCATCAAACTCCCCTTCCCTTAAGTCTTCTTAAGGGGTTTAAAAAGAAAACAAAAAAAGAAGGTGCGCATGTTGATGTCTTTTCATCATTTTTATGTTGGTTTTTGACTGATACTACTGCACTTTGGCTGATCCCCTTTCTTTTGCTTGTCTTTCATTGTCTTTCTTACAAGGTAATCAATCAAGAAAACCCACTTCGTCGGCCGGCCGATTGGAGTTGGAGGAAGAGATCCACATTCATCCCGCATCCCATCTTTCACCAGGTACATGCGATCTTATTCTTTTTTTATTGAGGTAAACCCTCTGGCGATCACACACTCCCCTTGTGCACCTCGTGCATTGTTTCATCTCCACCATTATTGAATGTTTCCCTTTTCCCATCCTTTTTAACCTCACACCAAAAGTGTGGATTTTAAAGGGATCCACAAATTGGCGATCACGGTGGGACATCCACTGTTTTCTTTGTTGATTACCATCTCCATTGGCACCCTCGTGTGCCCTTTCCCCTTTGACACCCTCGTGTGTCCTTTCCCATTGACACCCTCGTGTGTCCTTTCCCCTTAGGCACCCTCGTGTGCCATTTCCCCTCGGTACCCTCGGTACCCTTTCCTTTGTGCCCCTCGGGCACCTTCCATTGTGCACCCTGCACACTCCTCGGATCAGTCAATTGTTGCTTATTAACGCCTTCGACGAGGGCGTCTTTTGATTTAACGCCCCTCACAGGGACGTGTTTTTATTAATTAACGCCCCCTTCAAGGGCGTGTCTTTATTGCATCTGCTTGCATGATCTTCATTATTTTCTCGTCTGATATTTAGCGCCCCTTACAGGGACGTGTTTCATAGATTAACGTCCATCTCCAGGGCGTATGTTTCTATAACTGCGGTGTGTTGCATGCTGATTATACTGTCTGTGGAATAACGCCCCTCTTCAAGGCGTTTCATTTCTTATCAACGGCTGTCATTAAGGCGTTTCTCTTTATCATAACTGCTGTACGCTGCATACTTGTCATATTGCCTGTGAATTAACGCCCCTCTCAGAGGCGTTTCATTTATTATCAGCGCCTTCCATCAGGGCGTGTCTCTGAGTTTTGACGCCCTCACTTGCAGGCGTCCTTTATTTATAACGCCTCATCCTAAGGCGTTTTGTTCCCTACGGTCTGTGAGCCCCTCACAGAATTTACGACAGCCACGCTGCCGTGTTTTCATTTAGTCACGACCTGCCACAGGGCGTGTCTTTCCTCTTGCTGTGAACACGACCTTTCCAAGGGCGTGTCTTTACTGTTCTTTTTCACAGATTGGCTATTATTCATTGCTTAGCATTTGTCTTGACATTATATTACTGCTTGGATCATCTTGGTTTGCTGGCTTGGTTGAGAGACCTCCTCTCTCTATCCTAGGATCCACACACCCTTCTTGGAATCGGGACGCCCCTCCATTGAGCATTCCGTCTCTTTGGACTGGAAATCCCTTTTCCAAGACCTCCATAAGTCCCCGCACCCGTGGATTCCCTCACGGACGCCGGGCTGGTTGTACCCTCGAAGTACCTGGAGTTTAGAGAACCTATACGTTGTTAAAAGAGAGAAGAACTTAGTTGACCTGGAGGTTACATTCGGATCAAACTAGGTCTCATTTGGCAAAAAGAGTGAACCTTCACAAATAATCCACCCTAAATTCGAACATCAAACATTAAAATCTTGCGTTTCTTGCCAACCTTGTTTGCATAAACATAGTTGAGTGATTTGATTGCCTTGTTTGGATTGTATATTTTGTGACGGTTCCTTCATTGAACATCCTCTTTCTTAAGAATGAAGCTCCGTTCAGGTAAAACCATCAACATGTCAGGCCACGGGTACTCTTATGATGATGAGAATGAGAACATATTTGGTCAATATGAGGACCCTCCCCAGGATTCTTTTTATTATGAGGGGAACTACCTTCCTCCTCACCCCCATTACTCACAAGTCCATGTGGTCGATACCACTGTCCATGAGGCGGACCCTTCGTCTCAAGTTCCATCTTCCAACACTTCGGGGAACCCTTCCCCATCCATTAATGTCTCAGATTTGATCCAAGCTCTCTCCCAGTTGGACGACTCCCAACGGCAAGCCATTCAGGCCGCCTTAAAGGGGAAATCCGTCCTTTCTTCTTCTTCTAATCCCCTTCCGGCCGTGAGTGGCCATCAAATCATTAATGACCAGGCGGTCTTGCATCCTCCCTCCTCTCGTCCACAAACGCCTACTGCGGCCATGCCGGCCCAGCAGGCGAGCTATTCAGCAGTCAGGCATCAATCCTCCCAACCTCCTCGGGTTCTACGAACGCCTATACCACATTCTTTTATTCAAAACCAGGCCCCAGTCGAGCCCGATACCAACACTCTTTTGCTTCAGAAGCTAGCCAGCATGGAGGAGCAGCTCAAGAAGGTTACGGCAACTAAGAATGCTCCGGAAATTTCTCTTCCTACGTTGCCAGTGTTCCATTTACCACCTTCTGAAATGCCGAATTTCCGGCGATATAATGGGACCGGTAACCCATTCATTCATTTAAAGGACTTCCGATATGAGACTTCTTTCTGGCAAGACAATAAGGCCTCTCTGGCCTATTTATTCAGAAGATCTCTTGAGGGACCCGCCCTCGAATGGTTTTATTCTCTGGAGCCAGCTGATGCCGGTGACTTTGATGTTATCCAAAGGAAATTCTTGCAAAAGTACAGAGACCGGGTGGGACCTTCCCTTTCTGTTACAGATCTGGTCGCTGAGAAAATGAAGCCCGATGAAGACTTCATTATATTTGCTGACAGGTGGCGGTCTATGGCCGAAAAATTGAAGGACACATTGTCGGAACAAGAGCAAGTAAAAATGGTCATTTCTAATGCAACTCCTCAATTCCGGCACATTTTGGCCATGAATCGGCTGACAACGATGGAAGAGCTCTATGAAAGAGCTCGTTATATACAAACACAAATGAAGGATTCGCCCATCATGGGCATGTTTGAGCCGAAGCCTCGGCTGTTTAAAAAGAATATAAATGTCAACAGTGGGCCCACGACTGAGGGCACTGTCACAAACGAGCAGGTTGGCGTAGTTGGTCACCCCCACCACCAGTCAAACCCACGACCTCCGCCACCTCCACAGCAAAACCCCCATTTTACCTCCGCTCCACAGCGCCACTTCACACCCCAACCTTCTTTTGCTCCATCACCGAGCCAAGCGCCTCGCAACGACCCTCCAGCACCACCTCAATACCATCAGGTCCCCCCACCTTCCAACTATGGCCAACAACAACGGAGACCACCGCTTGGCCCCAAGAGGGCCCATTATCCGCCACTCCCAGAGAGTCTCCCTGACATTTTTAATGCTTTGATGGCCGCCAACCTGCTCGTCCTACCAAAAGAAAGAACGGTGTGGCCCGACAATGTTGACACATCTCGTTACTGTGCATTTCACCGCGCCCCTGGTCACAACCTTGATCGTTGTTTCCATTTCAGAGATCATATTTATGATTTGAATGACCAGGGTGGCATTAATTGGGATGAAATGAGGCAAGTCATCGCCACCATGAAAGAGAGAAGGCCGCATCGGCAACAGCAAAATCAGCATCAACAGCGGCCAGCTCCGCAGCAAGCTCAGCCACAGCAAGCTCCAGCACCCCAGCAGGATATGGGGATTGTCCGTAATCCATTGCCGGAGCACGCTCCTAATCAACACGTGAACCCTGTCACGTCTCTCTACGAGGTGGAGAGAGGGCAGGGATGGCACGAAGAAAACGCCTCTGTCGGGGCATTCCACCATGATCCAAACCAAAATCAAACTCCTCCGCGCCTTTTGCGCATTCCTCCTTCTCCTTCTAGTCTCCTATCGGGACGTTCTCTTTTACGCCCCGTCAACCCACCTACCACCACCAATTCCGCGACCTTGCCGGCTCGCTCTCTTCTTAACCGCTTACCACCACAGCAACCTGCCATTTCACCTTCCACCACCAATCTTACATCCGCAACCTCCAGGCCACTCCTACTCCGCTCACCAACAGCACCCGCTACCCCCTCTACCACTCCTACACCGGCAAGAGTTCCTCCACCATCAGTACAACCACCTTTTGTGCCACGATCTCTCCTTATTCCACCACCTGCCAATACCCCTCGCATTCGGATATCCCTTTCTTCTTTCACGCCTCCGGCGAGGGCACCTTCTTCAAATACTCCTCCCATGCCTCCCGCAGGGGCATCTCTATTAAACACCACTACTACGCCTCCCACAGGGGCGCCCCTTTCATTGAATTCACCTTTGGTATCCCCTAGCAGGATCTCTGCTACCGACATTCCTTCCTCCTCTTCCAACCCTCCCCCTAATATTGCCCCGACAGAGGCGCGTCAAGGTGTAGCGCCGCTCCGTAGTGGACGGATGTTCCACCGTGTTTTCCCACAGAGAGAGATAGAGCCCGTACAGGGGACGCAAGAGCAAGAACAAGAACAGGATTCAGTGCCGGGAACTCAGTATGATCTGTTAAAGCACCTGGATCGCACTCCAGCCAGAATCTCCATTCTTGAATTAATCAAGAGGTCCACCACTCATCAGCTGGCCTTGAAGGAATACCTGCAGAAGGTTATGGTCAATGAGGACCTCCCGGTTGAACAGATAATTACAGTCTTAACCCCTACTAGCAGTCAGCCGGCAATCACATTCCATGAACATGAGTTAGCACCTCTACCGGCAAGAAAATATGCCCTATGTATCACGGTTGATATCAACAAAGTAGCCGTTAAGCAGTGTTTGGTAGACACCGGTGCATCTATCAATGTGTTGCCTCCGAGCACTCTGAAGCTATGCGGTATCCCTGAGAGCCAGATACGGCCATCCACCATTACTGTCACAGCATATGACAATACAAAGAAACCCCCTCTGGGTATGATTACTCTCAAAGTCAGTTTGGGTCCAGCCACCATTACGGCAGATTTCCATATTCTGGATATGGACCCGACCTTTAATGGTATCCTGGGTCGCCCTTATATTCAGCAGCTTGACGCAGTGCCCTCTACAAACCATCAGTGCCTTAAGTTTCCGCACAAGGGCCGCATTATCAAGGTGACCAGTGTGCCGATCTTACCAGAGGAGGACATACATGTAGCTTCATCAGTTCCTTCCATGTGGCCAGCCAACAAGCCGTTATTATCTGTGTTGGACATTCACTGTCCACGACCGATGCTATCTGAGACTGTTACCACCGTCGCCATGACACCCCTGCCTTCTAAGGGGAAGAAGAAAAAGAAAAATATGATGAATACCCCCGGCTGGAACATTCTGATAAGAATGGGATATCAAGATGGCAAGGGCCTGGGTGCCAAACTCCAGGGCAAGATTAGGCCCATTAAGCCTCAAAAAGTGATTGCACGAGGCGGCTTAGGCTACAAAGCACCGGACAAGAATGAAGGAGAGCCGTGGGCTGTTATGACGTCCACCTTTAAGCCAGGTCGCCAGCCACTCACCTGGACTTTAAAGACACATTTTGTCACCGGTGGCGTTCAGAACAATGAACAGACTACCGTCATTACTTCATTACTTGATTGTCAGGATGTGCACGCTAGACAGTTTGCGCGGCACATTGCCCCGCTGGCCACTTACAAAACCTTGGAGACTTTAAGGCCAGATAAAAGAAGAAAAATGGGTGACCCAGAATGTGACTGGTACAGGTGGTTTGACATGAATGATATCACTTTCTCTTTAAGCCGCCTGTTCATGCCGACAGATCCGGAATGGCCGCCATTGATTCAAGAACTGATTGAAATGCCTGCCGCAATCACAGATAAAAGGCAGATGTTAAGTGACTACACAGATACGGGAGAGCCAGATGTCCCCTTTGAAGAAGGATTCTCCGTGGATAGGCTGTGGGCCGGCCTTTTCTCCCTCATTTCTGTGCATCCGTCTGTATTGGTCTCTCTCTATTCCCGTGGGTTTGGTCACGTGCCGCGACCACCACCGATTACCATCAACTTATCTCCCGATTCAATTCAGATTTCCTTCCCTATTGCTCCTTCGCTCCTCGAGCGATTTTCCAAAATCTCCATCTCGCCCCCGTATGGGCCATCTTTGATTGAATCTTTCTCCAAACTTGCAATCTCCACTCCCCCCGCTATTCTCCCCTCGCATTGCTTTTTACTTGAAAAAGAAAATAAAAATGACGAAAAAGATAAAAATGAAAAAAAAAATGCCAAATCTCCAACTTTCCAATCCTCCATTTCTGTTGAGGAGACCTCATACTTTTCTCCCGAGCGCGTCCCGACCCAGGGGCCGCTCTTCCAAGATTCCTTGGTAAGTCTTTTCTCCCCCTCCGATGAGGGGTCCTCCCCTGTATCACCTCCTGTATCCACTTTATCACCTCCTTCTTTCCCTTATAATCAAGCTAGTTGCTCTTCCTCCCTTTCTTCCTCTTCTTCTAATAAAAATCATGGGGTAAATTCACACAAGAAGGCCAAGGGTAAGCAGATTCCTCGCAGATTTTTGTTGGAATTGGCCATTAGATGCCAAGCTTGTTTAGCTCTCCCTGAGTTTGTGGAATATCCAATTATCCTGCCAGAATTAGAAATTGAGGACTTTGTTGCTTCTTATGAGGGTTTGGGCGTTTATGAAATCATGAATGATGAAGACCCTATTGAAGAAGGGGATGAAAGTTATGAAGAATATGAGGACGAGGCTGATGCTTTTGCTAGTGGTATGAGAAGATTCGACGAACCATCAGCCTCAGTAGAAGAACCGACCAAAGAAATTAATCTGGGTACTGAGGAAGACCCTAGGATTGTCCTCATAAGCAAAAATTTGCCGCCCTCCGAAGAGGAGGCGCTCATCTTAGTTCTTCAAGAATACAAGGACACGTTCGCATGGAGCTATGAAGATATGCCTGGATTAGACCCGGTGCTCGTTGAACACCGTCTTACACTTAAGCCAGGATCTGTCCCGGTAAAACAACGGTTGAGGCGTTTCCACCCTAGCATGGCTTTGAAAATGAAAGAAGAGGTCGATAAACTCCATAAGGCTAGATTCGTTAGAGTCGTCCTCTATCCCAATTGGGTGGCTAACATTGTCCCGGTTATGAAGAAAGATGGAAAAGTTCGAATTTGCATAGATTTTCGGGATCTCAACCGGGCGTGTCCTAAGGATGACTTCCCCCTCCCTCATATTGATGTGCTGATTGATAACACGGCAGGATTTGAGACTCTTTCTTTCATGGACGGCTTTTCAGGCTACAATCAGATTCGTCTGGCTGAAGAAGACCAAGAGAAAACTTCCTTCACTACACCATGGGGCACATATTGTTATGTGGTCATGCCCTTTGGACTTAAGAATGCTGGAGCCACTTATCAAAGGGCCATGATGGCAATTTTTCATGACATGATTCATATTTATATTGAGGTGTATGTGGATGACCTGGTTGTGAAATCAAGGACAAGGATTGAGCATCCTGGGGTTCTGGCTAAGGTTTTGCAGAGATCACGAGAATTTCAATTGAAAATGAACCCCAAGAAGTGCGTATTTGGCGTTTCTTCAGGGAAATTACTTGGATTTATCGTTAGCAAGAGGGGAATTGAAGTTGATCCCAACAAGGCGAAGGCCATTAGAGATATGCCTCCTCCCAAGAATCTAAAGGAAGTTCGAGGATTAATCGGGAGGTTGCAATTTATTCGCCGCTTCGTCTCCCAGCATTCACAGAGATGTAGGCCGTTTTACGAGCTTACTAAGCCGGGAGTCAAGTTTAATTGGGATGATAAATGTCAGGCAGCCTTTGACGGATTGAAGGATTATTTGGTCAATCCTCCTGTCCTGAGGCCGCCAATTCCAGGCAAACCACTTATTCTTTATGTTTCAGTCCTGGATGACTCCGTAGGTGCTGTCTTAGCTCAAGTGGATGAGGAAGGTAAAGAGAGGGCAGCATACTACTTATCTAAACTCCTTAACCCCTGTGAGCAGAGATACTCAGCCATAGAAAAGACTTGTGCAGCTTTGGTTTGGGTAGTTCAGAAGTTAAAACACTATTTCCTAGCTCACGAGGTTTACCTCATTGCTCGCATGAATCCAATCAAATTCCTCCTTGAAAAATCTGTCCTCACTAATCGATTAGCACGCTGGCAAAGCTTCCTTTCTCAATTTGACATCACTTACATTCAGCAAAAAGCTATCAAAGGTTATGCCATTGCCGAACATCTTGCTCACCACCCTCTCCCCCGCTTTGATCCTGTCAATTCAGAGTTCCCAGATGAAGAATTAATGTCCATTAATCACCCCCCAGATCCTATGTGGACGTTACATTTTGATGGAGCTCTTAATTCTCAAGGAAGAGGGATCGGCATGGTTCTCTTAACACCCGAAGGAGTCACCATTCCATTTGCTGCTCGGCTCACTTTTTCCGTCACCAATAACATAGCCGAATATGAAGCTCTTTTGGCTGGTCTTAAAACCGCTCATCAATATGGTGTCACCCATTTGCGAATCGTCGGTGACAGCCAGCTTATTCTACGCCAAGTGTTGGTCAAGTGCCGCACTATCAATCCTAAGCTCAAGCCCTACCAGGAACTCGCTTCAGCTTATGCCAAACTCTTCACTAAATTGATTTTCGTTCATGTCCCGCGTAGCCAGAACATTTTGGCCGACGCACTTGCTTCCTTAGCCTCCGCTTTAGTCTTCCCTCCTGAGCGTGATTTTCATGTCCCCCTGATTCATCAGCGTGATACTCCAGCCATTAGGGATCGTGCTTTTCTTGATATTAGGGATCAGGTGCTTGAGAAGGTTAGACGGAAAGAAGCTCTTGAAGGCAGAGAGGTCATGCTATTGGATTGGCAAGAAGAGTTGGCTGACGAAGAAAAGCCTTGGTATTATGAGATTGCCAGATACTGTAATGATCAGTCTTATCCCGAAGAAGCCACTGCTGAAGAAAAGAAAGCAATTAGGAGAGTGGCTCAACGTTATACTTTGGTTGGAGGTGTGCTCTATAGAAGAGGGCTCACCGGTGTTTTGTTGAGATGCCTCGATGATGATGAATCTTGGAAAGTTGTGGAAGAAGCGCATTCTGGCGTGTGCGGTGGTCATGTGAACAGCCAGATGCTAGCTAAGAAGATTCTTAGACTAGGGTTCTATTGGCCCACTCTTGAAGAAGATTGTTCTATCTATGTTCGAAGGTGTGTTAAGTGCCAACTGCACGCCCACAAAATTCATTCTCCTACTTCTTCACTCCATCCTACGTCCTCCCCATGGCCTTTTTCCATGTGGGCTTTTGATATCATTGGACCTCTTGGCGATTCGAACCTCCTGACCAAGCAAAAATCATTCATTCTCACGGCAACGGAGTACTTCACCAAGTGGGCGGAAGCAGAAGCTTACGTGGAAATTAAAGCATCAACCGTCTGCAAATTTATCATGAAGAACATCATCACGAGGTTCGGCATCCCAAGCACCATCGTCACCGACAATGGACCTCAATTTATCTCCCAAGATCTCAAGGATCTCTGCAACAGGTATAACATTGCATTGCATCATTCTTCTCCCTATTATCCGCAGGGCAATGGCCAAGCAGAGGCCACTAATAAAACTTTAATCAAGATTGTTAAGAAGACGTGCGAGACTAATAAATTCTCGGATTGGCCAGACAAGCTGGTTGAAGCTCTTTGGGCCTACCGCACTTCCATTCGAACCCCCACTGGGCAAACTCCTTTTGCCCTTACTTATGGAATGGAGGCCGTAGTCCCTTATGAGATTCTTATCCCCTCTTTGCGAGTACAATTGGATGAGGAGCTCTCTATCGATGAACGTCGTGATTCACTCCTTGCCCAATTGGAACTCCTAGATGAGAAGCGTCTGGTCGCCGCTGAGCATGCGCGCGTTTACCAAAACAGGCTCTCACGTTTTTATCAAAAGAAGGTAATTGAGAAAAAATTTAAGGTCGGTGAAATGGTAATCAAAAGAATTTTTGTAAAGCCGGGTGGCCCTCGTTCAAAGCTCCAACCAAATTGGGAAGGGCCGTTTGTCATAAAAGATGTTTATCCTGGCAATGCTTATAAACTGGTTAATGCTGAAGGAGAGGAATTAACTCACCCCTGGAATGGTTTGTATCTCAAGAAATATTACCCCTGAACAAAAATCCAAACAAAAATTGAAAACTTCACAAAAATCCAAAGAAAATAGAAATCTCCCAGATAATCCAAAAAAAATCTGAATATTTCCAAAATCCAAAACAAAAGAGTTTTCTTTCATGGTTCTCCCTTTTGGGCTGACATAACATGCAAAGGTCACCGGTCCGATAGGTCAAAATCCAAAATCCATTTGTCAGTCTTGCTAATTTAAAATGGGAGTTGACCCCGCACACACTACACACTTTACTCTTGAGCTCAAGCAGTGCAAAATCTGATGGAAAGTCGAAATCAAACTAAAGGCGAAAGATGATATCCATTCTTTTCTTCTTCGGCCCACAAGGGAGGAAGGGAGGTCTTGAGGTAGACACGCCAAGCCTATCCGCCGCCCTAGTAGGAGGAAGTCAGGGCCCAAAAGGGAACAAATGCCACAAAAGCCCAAGTACAATTAGGTTGTTCATCAGTTCAAATCTATTCAATGCAAATCAATTCCGAAGTGAAAGTCAAATGGTGAAAAAGAAAAGGATGTCAAGAGGGCAAAGTCCCCGCAAGGAAAACCTTGGGCGTATGCATGCATTATGAAGAGGCAAAAAAGGTAACAAAGCGTCCCTACGCCAAAGACCGAACCCCAACAGGCATAAGGATAGGGGAGGTAACTTTGCCTCAGGCATCTTTGAATCTTTTGTGAGCTTCCTCATAGCTTCTCTTTTATTTTGGAAAAGTCATGAACCAGCAGAATGGTCGAGACAAACTGAAGAGAATGCACTGTACGAAATCTTGTGTATAAGTTTAACCATATTCACGCCAATTCCCCTTTTAATTATTCAAGAAATGTTAATGGAACTTAGAAGATGACCAAGTAGGGCCCACCACCTTGATTTCTTTAGCAGCCCAATTTGGGAGGAATACAAATTAACGCCTTTGTTCAAGGCGCTTTTATGCTGATTCACGCCTAGATCATAGTCGTTTCTTTAAAAATAACGCCTCCTGGAAGGTCGTGTTTTCAACAAAATTCAATAATCTTCACACGGTAACGCCGTCTCCAAGGGCGTCTTTCACGATAGCAACGGCCTAATCTAAGGCGTGTTTTTTAGAAAAATCTTCAAAAAATATATATATATATACTGAAAAGAACTGAAAATAAATTCTTCATGTTGCATGAATTGCATTCTTGCCTGGACATCTTTTAATTATTGTTTGCATACGTGTGATTGCATGAGGCATCCCCGATGTTTTGATTATTTCATTTTGCCTTATTAAAGGCTTGGCCCCTTGACCCATTATTAAGGTCAAAATATTTACACCCTTTGCTCACCGGGCAAGGGGCCAAGTCGAACAGATGAATTAACCTGTTTGTTCAAGTGAAAACCGCAGCCGCAGATACAGGGCAAAGTAAAGCAAACACGAGGAACGAGAGAAGAAAAAAGTACACAAACACAAGTCCACAACCACACAAGTGCTCAGGTAACAAAAGCTCAAATCTCATATATATATATGTATCATCATGTCTATCATGTACATGTGTGAAGGTGGAGGAGTACAAGTACAGAACTCTCAACTCTCGCCTCCACCCTCCTCTACTCTCCTGCTCTCAACCTCCTCCTCACCATCCCGAACTGGCGCCGGTGGAGGAGGCATAGGCCCCCGTGAAGAGGCCGGAACCCGAACGTGTCCTCCTGCCTCGCTCCTCTCTCGGAGGGAAGAACCCGCCACAAAGGTGGAGCTGGTGAAGGAGTACCCCGCAGCCCGTGCTCGCTCACGGCCTCGCTGCAACCGCTCCTCGGACACTCGAAGCCGCTCCTGGGAAAGGATCAACTGGGTCCTCGAGTCCGCCAGCTCACGCTCTCGTGCCAACAACTGCTCCTGGAACCGGGCACGCTCCGCCTGGTGCTCCTCACGCTCACGAGCCCGCTCCTCGCGCTCCCGAGCACGCTCCCTCCTCTCCAGCTCCAGGGCAACCCGCAGCTCGGCCACGTCCTGAGGAAGCTCACTGCGCTGCTGCAAGGCCCGCTGAAGCTCTACGATCCGCTGATCGCGGATCGACAACTCGGTACGTATCACCTTCAGCTGAGCAGCCTACAAACAGGTAAACAAATCATCAGTTCCACAGTTCAATAATTCATGAAATGGAATAACAACATGTGACTAAAGGTAGGTCACGCACCTGTGAGCTCGTCGCTCGGAAGCCCTCATCTACGCAGATAAGAGTGGCTCGAAGCTCTTCACTCTGTAAAAAATGAATTTTTATCAGTGCACAATTTATATCTAATCATTATTTGAATGAGGTTTCAAGTTCAGAATTTACCCGTGAAGCAAGGTCACGCTCCGCCACCTCAGCTCGTGCTATCGCACCAGCCAGCTGCTTTGTCAGTGCAGTCACCTCTGCACTAGGCCCCCTCGAGCTGGAGGCCTCCCCTGGATCTCTCCTTGCTACTCCCTGCTGGGCACGCTGCATTCATTAAGACCGTCGGTGGCTAATCATTAATTCAATACAACAAAAAAATTCATTTGCATATAGGAATAATTTAAACACTCACCAGGGTCTCCAAGTCTGCCCGTGTGGCAGCTAGCTGGTCCTCCAGGATGTGGAGGTGGGCCTGTGCATCTATCGCCGCTATGTCCCTCGCATCCTGCATTCATTACATGTTAATCGCATAATAGTTACATAAGCATTTGCATTTAATTTAGAAATAAGTGCATTCATACATACCCCTAAGACCCTCATCTGAGGTCTGCCGGCGTGAACCTCCCAGTAGCGCCGGAGGTACTCGGAGCTGTCAGTCGCGTGAGAAACGACTGTGGTCCCGCCTCGCTGCCAGTCGGCGTACTGCTCCTCGAATCGCACCCTCCAGTCGGTCGTCTTGGTGCGACCGCGGGTCTTCTTGCCAATCCCTCGAGGCTCTCCGACCTCGATCCACTCCTGGGGCAGGCCCAGGGTCCTCATCACCAGCCGAAGCCGTAACGGCTCAATCTCGCTCAAGCAGTGTAGCCACAGCTCACGCCCGAAGCGAGGTCGCCCCGATACGACCCAAGGCTGGCCCTCATCGGTCATCCCCTCATATGGTCTCCACTGCACCTGCATTCATGAACACACATCATTATCATTTCATCATATTCAAATAAACAACAAAAAGAAATGCATATCATTCATTCATACATACCAGCGAGGGAGGGAAGTCGCGGAACTCTCTCCGTAGAACCCATAACTCGTAGTCAAGTGGGGCGCCAAAGATGACCGGCACCCAGCGTCGCGCCAAGGGGAAAGATACCTCAGCTCCTGGCCGTGGGTCAACGCGCCCCATCGGCATGTATAGGTGGCTCCACACCTGCATCCATGCATTGCAATTAGTACTATATTCACATGCATCATAACAAAGAAAAGATAAGAAATGAGAAATTGCATACCTGAAGAAGAGGTGAGAAGCCACTGACGGTCGTCTCACGGCCTGTCCCCGTGGACAGATCGGCCATCAAATGCGCCAGCAGGGCCGCTCCCCAAGCATATGTGCCAACCGTCTCCAGATCCTCAAGGATGCCTAAGAAGCGGCAGTTGATGACATCGGCTTTCGTCCCCAGCAATAATCTCCCGAGCAGCAGCAGCAGGAACCTCCTCAGGTCTCGGTCCGCTCTCTCATGGTCAGTCGGGTCCTGGCAGCATACCGCTCTCACCCCGTCGGTCAGTCGCTGTGCAAACTCACCTAAGGTCTCCCCCGATCTATGCCTGGCATCTCCTAGACCCATCACCGTAGTCAGGTCCGTACGGAAAATGGTCCTACACTCGCTAGGTCCCTCGTAGACCATCTCAAGCCCTAGTAGCCTCTGGGTCATCTCTGAATAGTCAGAATAGGTGAACCCACTCACGGCCTCACCATCTACCCGTAAACCTGTAATCCTGGCTACATCCTCTAAACTAGGAACCATATGCCCCCAGGGCATCAGAAAAGTCCGGCTAACCCTATCCCATCTCTCCCTCAAAACCTGGATCAGTGCTAGGTCAGGTCTAAAAGGCTCAATGGATAGAAAAGCCCCAAACCCCATGGCCTCTACCCTAACCCTCTGGAAGTCGGGGAGACCCTGGTATGCTGCCCAGACCATGACCCATGAGATACGGGTCCTCATCAACCCCTGCATGTATTAAAAGAGAATTATGTTTCTTAATTATTTGAGTATCCATGTGGAATTACATTTGATTTGGGTTAAATATTGAATTTTAGCATTTTTGGAATTCACGGCCACCCTCAGGTCGTTTCTTGATAAACTCACGCCCCTGTGGGGGGCGTTTTTCAGAATGAACTTTAATGTAACGCCCTTAATGAGGGCGTTTTTTATGTTAATTACGCCTCAGTCTTAGGCGTTCTTTGGTGGCTGTTTTACTATTTCTGAAACGTATTTCTAATCACGCCTCGGTGATGGGCGTTTCTTGTTGAATTAACGCCCTGTGGTAGGGCGTTTTCCTAAAGGTAGTTAATTTTGGGTCGTTAATGAATGAAGCGACGCCCTCTGGTTTGGGCGTCTCTTGTTGAATTAACGCCCTACTGGAGGGCGTGGGTTTCTCAATTTAACAGAAAAATCAAATAACTGACAGCATGCGAAATAATTCATGAAAATATTTTTGGAAATTGTTTAATGAGCATGGAATTCATGAAAAATCATAAATTTTAAGAAACGACATGCTTCAGGGCGTTTTTCATGAAGGATGATTAATTTTCAGAAATTAAAAATAAGTAACGCCCTGGATTAGGGCGTTTCGTTTATGAGTAACGCCCCCATGGGAGGCGTGTTCTTTCTGAGTTGCAGGTTTAATGCCCGAGGGCCATGAAAAATCAAGAAAAATATAAATAAAATAAAATAAAATGGAATTGGGGAGGGGAACCTACCTTCTTGTGCTTCTGGGGTTGTGGCCGTGGCAGTGGCCGTCTGGGCCGCCGGAGTTGCCCCCGGGGAGCGACCGCCGCCGTGCACGGCGGTCCTTCTTCTCCTCCTTCTTCTTCTCCTTCTTCTTCTCCACCTTCTGCATCTTCTGTTTCTTCTATTGCTTCGCCCGTTGCTCCGTCGGCCTCGTCGCCGCCGGCCGTCGCCGGCTCATCTTCAAAGGCCACGACGGCGAGCTCCTCCACGGAAATCTCTTCCTCTTGGGCGTGGGAGGCGTCGAGGTCAACCACGTCTGGGGCACTAACTCTTTGGCGTTTGGCCATGGCTAGGGGGAGTGAGATTGAGTGAGTTGGAGAGAGTGAGGGAAGAGAACGAGAGAGAGGCTTTGAGGGCTTCGGTTAGGGTTTGCAGAGAAAAGGGCGCAATAGAATGGAAGGAGGAAGGAGAAGGAGGCTTGATGGCTTTTGGGTTTCGAAAAGAAGACACGCCTTTGAGAAAGGCGTTTATAATGGAATTCACGTCCATTCTTTGGGCGTTTTATGGAAATTGACGACGATGATTAAGGCGTTAATTTTTTTTGCATGGGGAACGATAACCGTCGTCAGACGCATTGAATGGGCGTTGATTGATGTGAGGGAAGTCATCATTGCTGTTTGAAGTAACGCCTCTGGTAAAGGCGTGTTATTCTTGAAACGTGACTACGGAAAAGGCGTTATTTTTGATGAGTCAACGATTATATTCTTTTGGGTTTGAATCTGTTCACGCCTTTCTTGAGGTCGTCATTCAAAGTAACGCCCACTGCCACAGGCGTCAATTGTTGACGAAGGGCCCATTGAAGCGCCTTGAAATAAGGCGTGTATTTGTTAATTCGCGACGCTCTTGGAGGCGTTATTCACAACAGAAATACAGTTTTCAATCATAATCACAGTGGCAGTTGGCTCAATCAGAAAACAATCTTTATTATTTTGAAAAGAGGAACTACAATGACTAATGAGCCACTTTGGGCCTTAATTTTCTCAATGAAGTTATATAATTTTTCCACTGTTCTTTGTCTTCGTCCAAGTCTTCTACAGGTTGATGAAGCTTGCTTAGCCTCCATAAAGCTTGAATGGTGATAACCTCCTCACCGTCTTCATTGTTGCCTAGATCCCTCGATTTGATTGGAGGAAGATGAGAGATGTCTTCTAAGTGTTGCCTTGGGAGCCCAAGCTGAGGAAGGCACCGGTGTGCATTATATAAAACGAAGTCCGAAGCACCGATGAGACGAAGGTCCGTCCCGATGGAGAAGCGTGCACGAAGTTCCTGCATTTTGAATACACCCGGGGCACAAGTAAAAAGATTCTTTGGCATTACCTTTAAGTGCTCCCTCCAATCCCCTCTCTTCTTGATTTGAGGAATTCGGTTGGTCACTCTATTGCTTATACCTAATGAGCCGGTTATATATGAGAGTGGGCTCTTTGAGAAGATTCTTGAGGATTGTTGGGCTTCGTGGCATGAGTCGAATTTGAAGTGTAGATCAACCCAACTTGAAAGTGCTAGCATGCACCCGTAAATGGGCCTTCCCATGGATGCCGCTGTAAGCCCGCTATAGAGATATGCTAGGATCGCCGGTCCAACTCTCTCTTCTTCCCATAAGCTCACCACTGCGCTCAATTGGGACTCCTCTAGAAAGTCCTCCGTGGATGGGAATAGGAGTGCTCCTGCCAAGCACACCACGAAGGCTTTGGTCACTCTTTCTATCTCCTCTTCCTCTTTAGCTTGATCCGCTCTCTTGTACACCCACGAGGCGAGCTTCAAGAGGTTAACTCCTTTGGTGACCTTAATTTGGTTCACTATATTTGGGCTAGGTATTAACGAGGTTAGCAACTCGTGGGAGGAGATGGGCCTTGGCATGATGGCCATCTTTTCTTCTTCTCCGTGTTTCATCTTTCTTAAGCCTAGGATCATCTCTACTTCCTCCAGCAAGATGGTGGCCTCAAAAGTGGAAAATAAGAAAGTATGGGTGGAAGGATGCCATGTCTCAATCAATGCTCCTATGGCAGCCCAATCTATGTGGATTTGATCATAATGCTTGGCATGGGTTATCAACCCCAAGAGATGCCATCTAGCTACATATACCCTCATGTCTGATGTGAATTTAGAGAGGATGAGGGGCAACCATTTGATTTGGACATATCTTCTAGCCCCTGGAAGATTTGGGTACTCCTGTGAGAAGAGGGGAAGAAAACCAAAGAAGAAGTATATGAGCATATGACATATTCAGCAACAAAGAAATAAGCATATGAGCAGTTCGCTAGAACAGTGCGCACGATAAAGAAGGTTGAAACTAACCTGATTCATGCATATCATGTTGCTTATATGACCTTGGATATTGTTAATCCTGGGAGTTGAGAATTTTGGCCTTTTCAGTGCCCTGTCCATCGTCAGGAGAAGCTTGGACGGTGCAACCTGCAGAACAGATGAAGAAGAAGAAGGGCAAGAACAGAGAGTTTCGGCGGCTGCAGGGTTTTGGTTGATTATGTTGAAGGAGGGCCTCCTATTTATAAAGATTTAGAGAGTCGTAAGGCTGTTGGAAGTTAGAAGTTCGATTGGGTTAAGGACTGTGCTGTTAAATTAGGAAACGGAAGTTCGTGCTTAATTAACGACGTTGGTTAGGGCGTCGATTTTTAAATTGACGACCTGACTGACGACGTGTTTTATTTAACGCCCTAGCATGGGGCGTGTTTTTCTAAGCTTCCGTTACTGTTTACGCCTTTGAGTAGGGCGTGTTTTAAATGTTTAACAACTTATGGTCAGGCGCTTTCATGCTGTTAACGCCCTATTCTTAGGCGTGTTTTATTACGAATTTTGACCTCTGCATGCTTTTAATGAACCTAAGTGCTATTATTTTGATGAAATTGTCTATGATTAAGCACTTATGATCATGTCATGTTCTGAATTGATGGAAAAAAGCTAATAAGTTTAAAGTGCAGAAGTTTGCAGGATTCGAGGCGTTTGGATCACTCATAGGAGCAACATCTTGCCACCTTGTATCTGTTTCTTGTAAGCATTGTTACTATATGATATCTACGCTATTATATTATGTCAAGGACCTTGTGGTTCTGATGAACCTGAAATTTGAGTTCCCCTTCATCAAAAACGATGACGATTTCAGGAGAATCTTGATCACACGGATAGGCCGTTGAGTTGTTAAAAGTTTGGGACGATGGTTCCACTTTCTGAGTTGATGCGCGGACAAACGGGCTTCGGCTTAGTGTTAGCTCAGAAATATGGATTCTTGACCAGACCTAAACAGCTTGGCAATATTATCCTTGATTATTTTCTATTTTTTAGTTTGTTTTAACCTTTTCTTTTAGCCCAGCATGCATCATGTAGGACTTTGAGTTTCATGTTGAAAATCTTCATATTATGGCAATAATGAAGTTCACTCGCTCTCGATTGAATTGACATGAGATATTCCACTTCAAATCAAGTACTTCGTTCTATTTGAAGCCATTCAGGCTGATTCCTTGAAAGTGTTCCTTTTGTTGGATCTTTATCCCAATTCTCTTTACTTTTCTGCAAAAATTTACCTTGGTTGCAGCACGTCCACATTGGCTGGTAATCGCTCTCCAATGGTCTTTCCCTGGCGTGCCCACGCGCACACCCTTCATTACTTAGTTTAACCTCCTTTTATCCAACAAATCGATTGTTTCCTTGGAACCACTCAGAGTTGTTTCATTCAGAATCTTGGAAAGATTTCCAATGCTTAGTGTCTGAGGCGTGTCACATCACACCTTAGCGTCTCCTTATCAGTTCGTTCCACTTCATTCCTTTCATTACACTTCGCTCCATTTCCGTCTCACTCCCTTGCAAAGCAGACGCCAAGGCGGGGCAGCTGTAGACACGCCAAAATTGACGTTTTGTTGATCAAATCTCATGTTATTATATAAATGCCCCAAGTGGACTTCAATATTCCTATAACATGAAGTTTTTCTATTTTTGTGAGTTTTTCTGCATTTTTCCTGTATTTTTGTGAGTCACGACTTGATTAAGGGCGTCAATTTCAAAAATAACGACCTGTTGTAGGGCGTTTTCAAAGAAAGGACGACCGTACATGAGGGCGTCAATTCTTGGTGTTATCCCTTAAATTTCTGGAATTATCTATTTTCAAAATAAAAGGCATTTTATGAGTAACGCCTTTCCTCAGGGCGTGATTTTAATTAACGCCGTTATCTCAGGCGTGTTATCTCAGCTTTCAAACAAGGCAACGTTTCATTTCCAAAATTAAATCCAGGAAGAAACGCCCTTTCCTAGGTCGTGTTTCAAGAAAACGTCTCTGTGAAGGTCGTCAATTCATAAAAGACGCCCTGTATTAAGGCGTGTTTCACTCCAGAGTCCTTCCTTTTTCCATCTTTCCCTCACAGTTCCCTGCTGTCTTTGGACTCTTGCTCGATCTTGATCCTTCCCTGGATGCCTCATTGCCTGTTCTTATCATTCCTTGGTTTGATCACATCCGCTTGAGGCACTATAAGTTGAAGCCTTGACCGATCGTGCAGAAGGTTAAGCACTTTAAGCATTCAGGGGGTTGAGCGCTCAGAAGCTTGAATATCCATCACGAGCAGAGCCTTCTTCGTCTTTTGCTGCCTCCCCTCTGCATCCTTCGATTGGGCTGCATCCGGTGCTTCGTCCATCTTCATCCATCAACACATTCATTCGGTTTTTTTCCCTTTACTGTCGCCAGGGACAGCAGGGTTCTCATCTTTTCATCTCTTTTGTTTTACTTCATTCATATCATCATCCCTCCATCCTTTATATCTCTATTCACTCTTCACATCTGTTCACGTCTTGTTGCATTTTCTTTTATCATCAAACTCCCCTTCCCTTAAGTCTTCTTAAGGGGTTTAAAAAGAAAACAAAAAAAGAAGGTGCGCATGTTGATGTCTTTTCATCATTTTTATGTTGGTTTTTGACTGATACTACTGCACTTTGGCTGATCCCCTTTCTTTTGCTTATCTTTCATTGTCTTTCTTACAAGGTAATCAATCAAGAAAACCCACTTCGTCGGCCGGCCGATTGGAGTTGGAGGAAGAGATCCACATTCATCCCGCATCCCATCTTTCACCAGGTACATGCGATCTTATTCTTTTTTTATTGAGGTAAACCCTCTGGCGATCACACACTCCCCTTGTGCACCTCGTGCATTGTTTCATCTCCACCATTATTGAATGTTTCCCTTTTCCCATCCTTTTTAACCTCACACCAAAAGTGTGGATTTTAAAGGGATCCACAGGGGTATGCCCCGAGGCCAGTGTAATTCTTTTTTCTCAATAGGAATACAATGCAATTACCCCATGTGCGTCCTGTATGTGTGTGGTGTTGGGAAATCTCTTCTTTCTCTTTTTTTTCCTCTTTTGCTATGTGACGAAACACAAGTTCACACTAACAGCTTCTTCGGGGAGAACCCGGTGAGGTTCGCGTAGGAGCATGGGAGAGTGCTCGCCCTTCCAGAGGAGGGACGAGGGGACACTCCACCATGTCCGTCAAGCGACTCAGCCAAATGATGCCACGAGCATGTTCGACCCGACTAGGTTGATCTGACCTTGGAGGGGCGGAGAGAAGAGTTTGTTCGTTCAATGGCCCTGACGGGAGGTCTTGGTCAAAAGAGGGTTGTTTGTCTATGCCGACAGGGTGTCGGGGGCAGATGTGGTTTATTTGTCTCTTGATGTATTCGTTGTCACAGGGCTGGTGCCAACGCAGGGAGGTAGGTTAATTCCCCAACCCCGAATGAAAGGTCCGAGTGGGGTATTTTTCTCTCATCAGTGCCGACAAAATGTCAAGGGCTGACGTGGTTGATTCGTTTATTGGAATATTCGTCGATACGGGTTGGTGCCAACGCAGGGAGATGGGTTGATTCCCCAATCTTGGATGAAAGGTCCGGGTGGGGTGTTTTTCGTCAGTGCCGACAGAATGTCAAGGGATGACGTGGTTGATTCATTTATTGGAATATTCGTCGGTACGGGTTGGCGCCAACACAAGGAGATGGGTTGATTCCCCAATCTCGGACGAAAGGTCCGGGTGGGGTATTTTTCGTCAGTGCCGACAGAATGTCAAGGGCTGACGTGGTTGATTCGTTTATTGGAATATTTGTCGGTACGGGTTGGTGCCAGCGCAAGTAGACGGGTTGATTCCCCAATCTCGGACGAAAGGTCCGGGTGGGGTATTTTTCATCAGTGCCGACAGAATGTCAAGGGCTGACGGGGTTGATTCATTTTTTGGAATATTCGTCGGTACGGGGGTGAGGATCAATGAAGGAGAGTCGGTTCCCCCCTCTCTCCCTCTCTTTCTTCATCCTCATCATTTTTTCTTTTTTTTGTCTCTCTATCCTCTTTTCTCTTCTTCTTCTTCTTCTTTTCTTTTCTTTTCTTTTCTTTTCTTCTTTTTTTCTCTCTTTTCTTTTCTTTTCTTTTCTTCCCTCCTTCTTCTTTTCTTTATCTTTTTCTTTTTTTTGAAATGCACAGTGAATAATGACAAACCATTTGAGCAATTGGAATGCAAGTTCACCCGGTACGGGGCAAGAGAATGTATTATTCATTGAAAGGGGGAATTGGAGCGTGGTACAACCTTAAATGCCTACCATTAAGGGGTGGAAACTGGACTTCCCCCCGATGATCGACTATCACATATGCTCCGCCTTCATAAACCTTTTAGATTACATAGGGTCCAAGCCAATTCTCATTCAGCTTGCCCTTGGGGTTGGAAGCCATAACTTCCCTCCTTTTGACCATAATGAGGTCACCCTTCTTGAATTCACGCTCCTTGACGAGCTTGTCGAAGACGTGAGCCATGCGGGTCTGATAGACCTGGATGTTCTGCTGGGCTTGGAGCCGCTTCCCCTCCAAGTTGGAGAGCGCTTCGAGCCTTCGCTCGACATTTGTTTGGTCTTCTCGAACCAACTCGTGTTGGATTGCAACCCGAAGGGAGGGTATCTCCAGCTTGATGGGGATGATCGCCTCTGAGCCATATACCAGGGAAAAGGGTGAACAACCCGTCGGAGTTTTGTAAACAGTTCGATATGCCCAGAGGGCCTCATACATTCTTTCTTCCCAGTCCCTTTTGTTAGAATTAACAATTTTGGAGAGGAGAGTACAATTTTGTAGGGGGTTGACGTCCTCCAGTCGATCTTGTGCTTTTCTGCTAGCCGGTAGACCTTCTGGTTGCAAAAGTGGCTTCCATTATTTGAGATAATCCGGTTCGGAGTGCCGAATCGGAATACGATGTTGTGACGGATAAATCTGGCGACGATCTCCCCAGTCACTTCTTTCAAAGCAACGGCTTCCGCCCAATGGGAGAAGTAGTCAGCTGCCGCCAAAATGTACTTGCACCCAGCGGATGACGCGGGTAGTGGGCCCACGACGCCTGTTCCCCACTGGGCGAAAGGCCAGCTGGGTAGTGTCAGATGCAGCGGCACGGGTGGCCTCCTGGGCACCGTGGCATGCTCCTGGCATTTCTGACAAGACTTGGCGTACCTGCAGAAATCATCAAACATTATCAGACAGTAGTAGCCAAGCTTCTTTATTTCAATTTTCATCTTCGGTCCCGCCTGGTGTGCGCATGCTGTCCCGGCATGGACCTCTTTCATGACTCTCCAAGCTTCTTCAGTGGATAGGCATCGCAGGAGCACTTTCCATTTAGCATCTGCCATAATTCGGAATAGGAACCCGTTCCGAACCTCATAAGAGTCCTTTGTTCTGATCGGCATGATCTTCTCTTCTCTCGGCTTGGGCAGTTGCTGGTGTTTAAACCATCGCATAAGAGGGTCCCTCCAGTCAGGTAGGCTGACGGCTTCCGTTGCAGCGACCTCCAGTTCTTCTTCTTCTGGCTCTTCTATCATGCTAGGCACCTGGCGCTGATTCACCACCCGGATGCTGAGAGATCCATCAGGCGGGACCGCTAGTGAGCTTGCCAATTTTGCCAGTGCATCGGCTTGTATTTTCTCCCCTGGCAACATGGCCTATCTTAATGAGGTAGAATTGCTTCATTAGCCACCTTGCTTTAGCATGGTAAGGGAGCAGCTCAGATTTTCGGACATCAAACTGCCCCTGGACTTGCTTGACGACTAGTAACGAATTGCCAAATACGTGCAACAATTTAATCTCCATCTGCAAAGCGACTTGGAGACCGATGATCAGAGCCTCATATTTTGCCTCATTATTTGTGCAGGGTTTATTGATAGAACAAGATGTATGTAATACTTCTCCCTCCGGGGATTTAAGGACGATGCCGGCCCCTACACGTACTTTGTATGTCCGGACGGGGTTGTTTCTGTTCTTGAAGCTCCATCAAAGTGCAGCTGCCAAGCGATTTGTTGGACTTGGTCCACCTCCAGTGTTTCATCTTCATGCAACTCTGTAGCCAATGGGAAATCTTCAGGCACAGGATGTGCTGCAAAGAATTTAGCCACGGCTTGACCCTTAACGGCCTTCTGCGGCACGTAGGTGATGTCAAATTCCATTAGCAGCACGGCCCATTTACCGAGACGTCCCTTCAGGACTGGCTGGGAGAGAATGTGTTTAACTGGGTCGGCCTTGGAGATCAGGCTCATTTCATGGGAGAGCATGTAATGCCTCAGCTTCTTGACTGCGAAGACCAAGGTGAGACAGACCTTCTCAATCGAGGTGTATTTTGCTTCTGCCCCCACTAGCCTTTGGCTAAGATAGTAGAGAGCCTGCTCTTTCCCCTCATCATTGTTCTGGGCGAGCATTGCCCTAGTGAGCATTCGGTGGCGGCTATGTATAGAATGAGCGGCCTTCCCTTGACAGGTGCCCCCAGCACGGGCGGGGTCTTCAAGTAATCATTCAGCTGATCGAAGGCCTTCTGGCATTCCTGGTCCCAGTCAAAAGGTGCATTTTTCATCATTAATATGTGAAATGGCTGACAGGGCCCTGACAAATTAGAGATAAATCTTCGGATGTAAGCCAGCCGGCCTTGCAGGGATCTCAACTCCCCCAGATCTTTCGGAGGATGTAGCTCCTGAATGGCTCTTATTTTAAAATGGTCGACCTCGATCCCTCTATATCGGACGACGAAGCCGAGGAACTTCCCACTGGAGACGCCGAAGGCACACTTCATCGGGTTCATTTTCAGCTCATACTGCCGGAGTCTTTCAAAGATGACTCTGAGGTCTTTCAGGTGATCTTCTCTTTTCTTCGACTTGACGACTAAATCATCAATGTAGCATTCGACTTTGTTGTATAGCAGCTCGTCGAATATTTTGGTCATCGCCCGGTGGTAAGTAGCGCCGGCGTTCTTGAGGCCGAAGGGTATTCTTTTGTAGTGGAATATCCCTTTGGGTGACCGGAAGGCCGTATGAATTCGGTCGTGCTCAGCTATCCAGATTTGGTTATAGCCGGACGATCCGTCCATGAAGGACAAAGCCTCGTGGCCAGTAGTTGCATCAATCATGACTTCAGTGATGGGCACCAGGAAATCATCTTTCGGGCAGGCTTTATTCAAGTCGCGGAAGTCCACGCAAATTCTGATCTGTCCATTCTTCTTCTTCACCGGCACAATGTTGGCCAGCCAAGTGGTATACTAGTTCTCAGCTACAAAATTGACGTCTATGAGCTTGTCGACTTCTTTGCAAATTTGGTTTATCAATTCCGTCCTCATGTGCCGGGGAGACTGCTTCATCGATTCCACCTTGGGATCGATGACCAGAATATGTTGGGTCATAACGGGACTTAGGCCGGACATCTCCTTGTAGTTCCAGGCAAAATAGTCCCAAAATTCTTGCAGCAACTTAATATATTGTTCCCTCTCCTGTGGAGGAAGAAGGGCACTTAGAAAGGTCGGCCTGGGGTCGCCCTTCGTGCCCAAGTTAATCTCAATAAGTTCGTCTACTGTGGCCTGGCCGCCATCTTCAATTTCCGGAGGTGCTGGCAACAGGTCGACGAAGTCCTGATCTTCACCATCTTCTGCTTCAAGGACACCATAGGTGTCACCCTGCTCAGCCTCCTCGGGTAATGAGGCTTCGCTGGTATCCCCGACCCCCGGGCTCGCGGAGCGAGGCTTCGAGCGGTCCTCTTGTGCGGGGAAATAAAGGATTTCTCCGAGATCTTCTTGGTAACTATCATAGACGGCTCCTGCGGGAGCTGAGGTGATTGATTGCCGCACTGGGGACTGTTCCACTTCCGGCGGCCGGGGTAGGTCATTCTCAACTATATCTTCCAAAATATGGTGCCGAACTGACACCATGTAAACACTTCTTTTGTGGCCGCCTGCCACATGGGGGCGTGGTGGAGCCACCACATAATCTCCCATTCTGAGCTCATATCTCTCAATCAGGTCTTGAGCAATATCCTTGAAGACGTAGCAGTCTTCGATAGAGTGGCCTAGTATTTGGTGATAAGGGCAGAACAAGGGGTCACCGCTTTTGCGAGCATCTTGCGGCCTCTTGGATCTGGGGAGGGAGACCTTGCCATAGTAGCAAGCCCACTCAAAAATTCCTCGAGTTTTATTCTTCGTGAAAGAGTAGGGTCTCTGCATCCTCTCCCGCAGCGTAGGGTTCCGCTCGGCCGACCGTCTGGCTAGGGAAACAACCACATCCTCAGCCTCCCTCTTCAGGTGCACGGGGGCATTCGGGACGGTGCTCAGGGACTGGTGTGTGCCGATGGTCTGTTGGCGGAGGATGCCCCTGATGAGGTCAGACACGAGTGCAGTCACTTCAGCCAAGCGAGCCTTCAGCATTTCAATTTCTTGCTGCTGTTGATAGCATAGGGCAAATAGGGCAGAGTCGCACCGAGGGCGGCCCGGGGTCCGGCTTGCTTCCCCATCCTTTGCATCAGTATCAGACGAGGGCAATGGCGCACTGCTGCTGCAGTCGTTCGGGGTTGGTCCTTCAGAGGAGGATGGGGCCTTCCCCTTGCTCCTGCAGGAAGGTGGATTCTATAGGAATACCTCTTCATCCTGCTCTTCATTAGCCGAAGGCCTAAGGTGCTGGCGACCTTCAACCTCTTGTGGAGCTGCGGCACCTGCGAGGCTATCGCCACCTGAAGCCAAGACGGATATCACGTCGGCCTCGTAGGAGTCTTCTAGTGAAAAACCTAATCCTGGATGCCAGGTGATTTGTAGTAATCTCCGGTCTAGGTTTGGTGGGTTCCACATCTTTTTGAACATGTCCTTCCGACTGGAGAGCTGGCAGAAGGGGATCCCTTATTTTCTGGTCATTCTGGCTACACGGCCGGTTATATCAGGCAGTCCCGTGATCGGGACGAGTGGGTCATGCAGTTCGTCGGGGAGTTTACAATCATTGTCCCCTCTGACCGGGTGCTCATCAGCCACATAGAAAATAGTAGACCGTCCTCTGGGGTTAGGCCCTCAAAGGTCTTCAATGGTTCAACCACTTGGCAGTCAGCTTCTGCGAGAGGCTTGATGATCCCGAGCGGGACCCTGATGTCTTCCAACAAGTCTTCGAGGTGTGGCATCCCCGGCGCAGGGTAGATGGAAAGGGGAGTGACTTTGAACACTCCTTCTGCCCCAGAAACAAATGACACTTGATGGGGAGCCACATAGCCTGGCGACGGTGGAGGGAACTAGCTGTCGGGCTCCGCCTTCTTCTTTCCCTTGTCCAGGGTGACTTGGGGAGCTTGCTTCAACTTCTCCAGATACAAATTGGCGTATGAGAGATGGCATTCGAACACCTCAAAAGGGTGGAGGTCAGCAAAGATCCTCTCCTCCTTCCCGTTGCCGGGGTACTTGATGCATTGATGCAGTGTAGATGGCACTACCCTATTTTGGTGTAGCCAAGGCCGGCCGAGCAATGCTTTGTAGGAGGTGCTGGAGTTAATCATATGAAACTGGACCTTAGTTGTGAAATCACCGAGAGAGAGAGGTTAAACTCTACAATCCCCATGGGGACCTCGCACTTCTGGTTGAAGCCAGCAATCTTAACATTCTTGACCTCGATCAGGTGTACATCAAAGTAATGTTTTTGGTATATCCGGTAGGGGAGTATGTTCATTGCCGCCCCGGGGTCAATCAATACTCTGTTGATGGGATGCACATTCAGCTGCCCCCTCATATAGAGTGGCCTGTTGTGACTGCAGGTAGGTAGGAGCATATCTTCTTCTGTAAAAGTCACAGCTACCTCAGGTGACATTACTACAAGGCAGGCTTCCACATATGCTGGTGTCTGGAGCGGCGCGATGACGGCCCGCCGTGTCTCTTCATCTAGGGACAGGATCTCCCACACAGTGAACCTGGCTGGGATCTTCTTCAGGTGCTTGACTATTCTATTGCTAGCTCGGACCTCGAGCAACTTCATCTCTTCGGCTCTACTGCGCCTGCCCCCAGTCTGGGCCTGGGGAGCCGGATCAGCGGGTGTTTCCTCCACCGGGTCAGGTATCACTTGAGCTTGCGGAGCCTGTTGGGTCACTTCCTTCTCTTGCATGAACTCGGCAAAGTTCGGGATGTTGTCTGGTTCTCCCCTTGACCGAGAAGGGATTGCTACCAGCGGGGCTGAGAGGCTACTTGCTTCTTTGGTCCGCTGAGACTCGCGGGGGCATGATTGCCTTTCCCCTTGAGTCGTGAGAAACTCAATAAATGAAGGGATATTCTGGCCGACCGGCTCTCCGGGGTAGAGACCCGAGGGAGGGGGGATCTCCATGCCTTGGACCCTAGGTTCAGGGATATGATATGGTTGTTCTCCCCTGAGCAAGATGTTATGTTTGGCCTGAGGAGGGCATCCCCACTTCCTTCCCGACCTAGTGACATACTAGGAGGTGGATGCTTCGGCCTGATTCACTTCTGACGGCTCAACGGGGGACTGCTGCTCTTCTTCCCCCAGGGAGATGGCAGTGTCAAATAATGCTAAGAGGGTGTTGCAAGAAAGAACAACGCTGATCTTCTTCTTGTTCCTGGGCCTTCTCTGCTTCTTTTTCTTCTTTTCTTCAGTGACAGGCAACTGGCCTTGGGGGGGTTCACCCCATAAGAGAGGCTCTTCCTTCGCCTCGGCTTATGACCCCTGAGCTAGTTCAAGTGACTCGAATTCCTTCCAGGGGACATACTCCTTCAGCTCCATAGGCTGGATTTCGGGCTGTTCATAATCTTCGAGCCCATCAATAATGGCATGGAGTCTTTCCACCGCAGGACTGGTTTCTTTGAGTACCCACATCGGGATGTGCTTTTTCTTGTTGTGAGTGGGGCGCCTCATGACTAGCCAGGGGGCTGTGTCATGCCAAACAGGCGTCACTGGTGGCGGTGCTGGTCGGGGCGTGACACCCCTTATGTGAACCTCCGGCTCTGGCCGGGGAGCTTGTCTTCTTCTTCTATTCCTCACTGGCGCAGCTTGCCAACCTCCTTGATCTTGAGTCGGCACCATGACAAAGACTTCATAAGTGGCCTTTGTGCTGGCCTCCGCCCATTCTTCAGGTAGCTGCTGGTATAGAGACACCATGTTGACACTAGTACCGAGGCTCGGCATCTCGTGCGACTACAGAGGATCTATCTTGTGCTCCCTCATGTCCAGTTCTCCCTTCTTGATTAAGAACTCAATGACATCCTTGAAGATGTAACACTCCTCGATAGTGTGCCCTAGCATCTGGTGGTACGGGCAGAAACGAGGATCATCCTTCTTCTTTATGTCACCAGGCCTCTTCGGTTCTGGCAGCGTGATTTTGTTGTATCTGGTGGCCCATTCAAACAAGATCCGAAACTTATCTCGGGGAAAAGAATACAACTTATTCCTCATCTTCTCCCGCAGGGAGGGACCTTCCCACCGCTCAGTGGACCTGGCTAGAGGAAGACTGGCCATCTCCTTGGCTTTCTCTGCCTGTTTCTCAAAAGCTTCGAAGTCCAACGTGTTCAGTTCTGGCAGCATCGGTCTCTTTTCGGCCTGCCTAGCCCTCTGGCTTGAGGTGGCTGGGGTAGAGGAGTATCGAGCAAGGAACGCCTCGATCTCTGCTACTATGTTGTTTAGACGGTGTTGACGCCTGAAAAATGAGCAAGGGCAGCGACAAAATTAAAAGAGGATTAGACAAGCAACGGAAGATTACTGGTGAAGCTCATCAACCGTCTACCCGGCTAAAGCCTTTTCTGGCCAAGCCGATGTCCGGTGTCGTCATCAACGAGACGGCAGCACTGATGAAGTAGCAGTCGCCTGACTGATGAGACCTCCTACCATATTTTAATAAGAGCTGTATTGCTGCCCTGCCCAAGAATCTACAGATGACATGCCAGAGTGAGTCAGATGTTGACTTATTGACAGATGAGGCAGGAGCAAAGATAAAGATGAAGCCAGAACCAGCAAATGAAGATTGTAAAGGCTTTTGCAAAGTCAAAACGAAAGAGGAACCATCTCCATGGGTGATATACCGGGCTGAAGTCTTCTCAGAAAGCTGATGTCCGGTCTTGTCACCGTTCGGGTGACGATGCTAATGAAATGATGTCCGGCTTTGTCATCATTCAGGTGGCGATGTCGATGAAACCCGAGTCTACAGACTGATGAAGATCTATGAATTATCTCAATAGAAGCTATGTCACCAGTAGAGGGCCTTCCTCGGTTCTGGAAAATATATTTGAAGAATTAAGAGAGGTCGAGGTGCATATGAAGTTTAAAAGCCCTGAATGGGCCTGCCGAATGAGCTCCAGAGAATGGCGCCGAGAGACCCTCACCAAGGCCCAAAAGCCCATTAGAGGGGGGGCGCGCGCCGGGAAGGCATGCCCTTTGGCGCCGGGAGGCCTCCCCGATTGAAAGAGGCGCGCCGAGAAGCTACCTTCTTCACGCCCAGAAAGATCATGCCGAGAAGAGGGAGGGTTCTGCTATAAAAAAGGCCCTTTTCTCTCGAAAGGGAGGGGGATCGGAGGGGAGGATAGAACAGAGCAAAAAAAAAGAGAGAGAGAGCCTCCTCTACTGAAAAAAGAGAAAAGAAGAGACCAACACAGAGAGAGAGAGCCTCCTCCGCTGAGAAAAGAAAGAAGAAGAGAAAGAAGGAGAGGAAGCTCCAGGTGGGCAGCCGGGGAGGGAGAGGAGTCAATGCTCCGCCCTCCCCCATGGTTTTGTTTTCTTCTTCATGTAATCCTGCCGAGTTTATCTCGATTTTCTTTTGGATGTAACCGGGATATCCCGATGTATATTCATCTCCCTCTCCCTCATTCCCTCCGTGTGATTGGTGTGAGTTCTGGGGTGATCCAATGAAATGAAATGCTCCAGTGGCCCGTTTGGGCGCTGGGTGATTGAAGTATCTGCCAGCTATCTCTCCGTCTGCTGCTATTTCTTTCCCTTATATGTTTTTATTTTAAGCTCAACTGAAGTGCGCCTGATTCTCTGGTGGGTCTTCAGGCTCAGTTGTCTTCAGTAGAATAAATGTAGCTCTAGATGAACCGATGTCCCTCGCAGTCTTCGTCGTTTGCATAAAGCCTCCCAGGCTTGCCCCAGGGCCAGAGACAGACCATCTCTTGGCTTCTGGGGCAGTCTGCTACCGATATCGGCAATAACTCTGACGGCCTGCTCGAGATCCCCTTTTCACGTGAATAAGTAAGCTGCTTCAATAAATTGATACCGAGGGTTTCTAATCCGATTCCAGTACGGACAATTCCATCAGGATCGTCCTTGGGGCCAGAGATGGCCATCTCTTGCCTCCCAGGCGACCAAAGATGCCAGCAGATAATCCCCTGAGGGTCCATAGTACATGACGACTCAAAACCCCCTCCAGTAATTGGTTTCTTCGATTCCCTTCGAACCCAGCCCATCCTTGATGAATTAAACCCATGTCCATGCAAATCCAAGCGACTGGCAGGTCTGGAATCCCCAAAACTCCCTCTGAAAGCTCAGGAATCCCAGAAACAGAGTATCGTTCGAGCTCTTTAAACCCTGAAACCCTGTAGCAATTCCACCTTCTCGGCGTGCAAATTTGCACGCCGAGAGCTGTCCCGCCGAGAGGCCTTCCTCTTTTTCCTCTTCAGCTAAACGACAAAAAAACCACACATGGCCCTGGCATTCAAACCCCTTCATACACACCTCCCAGCCCACAAGCTCTCGGCGCCAAGCTCCCGGCGTGGCGAGGAGCGCGCCGGGAAGCTTCACGCCGAGATCCTCCTTTGGCCAAGAAGCCACTTCCACGTGAAACCCCCCCAGCCCTTAGCTTCCCGGCGCCACCTTCCTGGCGCGGTAATGGGCGCGCCGGGAAGTCCCACGCCAAGAGCTTCTTCAGGCCAACTAAACCCATGCCGAGAGCCACCTTCTTGCCAATGAAAACCATGCCGAGAGCCTCTCCTTCGTCCACCCCTTTGGCCTCTTCGTCCACTTATCCTGGGGCGTTCTCGAGTCATCATATGTACCCCAGGAGATAAATTAACTGGGGATTGACCTCCCCTACATTCTGAGGTCCCTAACTGGATTCACATGCAACCCCGTGAGTCTGACGAACCCTGTCTCTACATGAGTTTCGTCAGTCTCCGAGAAGGAGAATAGTGACCGATGTCAGAGACATGGATAGTCTCTTCGAGCCTTAGTGCTCACTCATTTTCCGGCTTTCATCCCGGCACTCCGTGGATGTCAGCCTATACCACTTTCTGGCAAATGCTCGGTCCAGGGGAGGTGCTACCAAAATTCTCTCAGGAAGATGAAAGTCGACATCAGGTTGTCCCCCGGGCTCTGCATGATAATGGTGACAGGGTTTCCCTCGACCCTAGTCTTCCTAAATCCCTCTTCTATCCTGATGCTCCTGTAAAGCCCAAATCTAATCCAGCTCAGATTTGATGAACTGATCCACTTTGACTTCACAGAACCTATCTGGCTTGTCCTGAATCGCCAGGAAACCCAAAACAGAGCCTCCGGAACCCCTTTCGGGTCCTCACGGCGCCAGAATACCAACATTCTCTCGGCGCCATGGCTCCCGGCGCGGCCTTGAGCGCGCCGGGAACCCTCACGCCGAGAACCCCCCCTTGGCCCTCTTGTCAGCGCGCCGAGAGCTCCCCCTCCTCTTCAGCCATGCCGAGAGACTCTTCCTCCTCCTTTCAACCAGGCCGAGAACCCCCCTGGCCATCTCCCCTTCGCGCCGAGAAGCTCTCCAGTTGGCACGCCGGGAACCCTGGCCATTTTGCCTTCGCCCCGGGAACCTTTGCACCCTTGAACTGCATTCATAACCTACTCGAATATTTTATTACTGAGCCTTCAGATCCCCGCGACCTGACCGCGCAGGTCGATCCGCGTGCGAGGGCGCAACATTGAGCGTTCGCTCACTTTCCGTCGTCCCGCATCGAGTTCATGAATAACCCCTTTAGCTCGGGAGGGCTCTGCCACTGCATGAGTTCCGCCGGCTTCTACAGGGAATATCAAACATTGCCCCATGGCAGATATGCGGTTCAGGAAGTTCAGCACTTCTCTCTTTCGGCTTTCATCCCGGCACTCCGTGGGTGATAGTCTATTTCCCTCTGGGCATAATCCAGATTAAGGGGAAATGCTGTCGAAATATCGATCGATGCTTTGAACCCCCATCATGGCCACGGCCCAGTCTGCCTGTGACTGAAATTTTCCCTTCCCCCCTAAGCCCGGTCTTTGAACCGCTGACTTAACGATATCATCTATTTCTATGGTTGATGTTATTATCTTGCCCGCCTTCCTGGCTCCGGTATGAAGTTCCATTTGCGCACATGAATATATGTTTGCCTCTCGAGGCCTCCTAGTTTTGGCGTTTAATCAAGGGTTGTCCTTCTTAGGAAGGGCGTAATTAACGTCATAACCTTTATGGTATGACGGACTTCTGGTCCAGATGCGATCACTCACAATCGACTGACCAAGTCAGATCGAGCGCACAATGAAATCGTCACACATGTGACTGGCACGCCTAATAAATCAAAAATCTAAATAAAAAAATATAAATAAATAATATAATGAGATAAATAAATAAAAATCCGCGTCCACAGACGGTCAAATGACAGCACCTCATCACCGATCATCCTTTCAAGGATTTCCTTTTTCAGGTTCTGTTTACAAATTCTCACCGCATCCTCCTGATGCGGGGGACGTCTACATCTCATACTGAGATTTCTCCACCTCTTTATGTAGTCGAGATCCGACTCATCATTTCTTTGTCTCGTGACATAGAGTTCTGCCATAGTTACTTCCCGCTCAGCTATATATAACCTTTCTTTGAATTTTTTCTGCATGTCGGGCCAGTCTGCAATGGACCCGGCGGGCAAGCTCGAATACCACTCAAAAGCAAGTCCGGTAAGTGTCGAGCCGAAGAATTTGAGGAGGTAGGCCTCATCTGCAGCTAGGTCCCCTATAACATTCACATAGTAGGCAGTGTGCTCCATGGGAGACCCTTGCCCATTAAACTTCTCAAATTTCGGCGGCTTGTGATGCCGGCCAGCAGTCTCCTGGCAGCATAGTGTGCCGGGTAGGGTACCCGATACACATCAAAGGGCGTGTGATCACTATCGCTCCTTTCTGCCAGCTTCATGTCTATCATCTGCTCAAACATTAGTCTGTTCACCGTCGCCGGGTCCACCGGGTTCGGGTAGAAATGAGCCGGTTGCGCCAGTGGTGTTGTTAACAGTGTCGCCTGAGGTGTAATGGTGGATACCTGGAACGACGAGTTCTGGGGCGAAGCCGGAGTTGTATGCTGCAGCTGGTGCAGGGGTATGCCCCCGGTGTAGCTGGGGATCGATGGAGACACCGTCACCTGTGGAGAAGCTTCTGAGGCCTGACCGTTGCCCCCAGGGGTCTCTGGTAATGTTTCGGTTTGCCCGGATGTCGAGGGCTGGGCAACTCTGTCGGTCAGCTGTTTCTTTAACAACTCGATCTCCCTTTGATATTGCTGCATCATAAGTAATACAGCTGGGTCACTCATGGGGAGGCTAGGGGTGCCCCCTCTTTCTTCAGCTGGCGTCTCCTCGGACGACGTGGATAGTCCTCCCGTGGTGCCTTCAGTAATGACATTGACAGCCAGGGCCATTCACGACTCCCCAAAGTCAATTCCTTCAGTGTGGGCTCGTGTCTTCTCATTTGCTACTTTCCCTCTTCTAGTGAGAGGTCCTGGCCTTGCTGCAAGTATGGCCATTTCCTCAGGCTCGGTCGGTAAGGCCCCGTACCGGCCAAATACCCCTGCCATGTTGCAAGTATAGACCCTTAGGTCTCTACCTCTTCTTGTCGTTCTTCCCGACGGCCTACCTGGGAAGACCAATCTGTCAAAGACCGACCCCCGCGGCCTCACCTCTCCCCTCAGCGGGGACTGATAGCGCTCCTCGGAGCAGTTCCTCGACTCGGCACTAGGCGCTGGTCAGATTTCTTCTTCTTCAAAGGCGGAGGCCACTGCCCCAGCAGTGTCTGGCGACCCAGGGTAGTGCTCCCCGGGCCCCGCAAGTAGTTCCTCATGGTCTGCTCCATTCCTTCCGAGTCTCGATCAGGAGGAGAGGCGGGTGATACTGCCCTGTTGATAGCAACGGGCATGTGGGCTATAGGCTCCGCACGGGTAGCCTGATGGTGACGTCGATGGTGTCGACGGCGGGTGATCTCCGGCGGGGCCAGTGTGACCAATGCCAGTTGGTAGACGGGGGCCGATGTCTTGACCCGATCTGCTTGTTGAGCCCTTGCCGGGCGAAAGGTGCTGGGCCTTGCTCGGGTTGGTGAAGTGCCCCGGGCTGCTTTGGGAACCCATGCCCGTTTGCCCTTGGTCGGCCTAGGGGCCGGTTGGTGCTGTGGAACTGTGGCTGGAGATGCGGGCATCATACTACCCTTCATCTTCCCCAGTGGCTGGAAAGAGTTGCGCACTGGTACAGTGGGTATGATGCGATCCGGGATCACCTTGGAGCGTTGCCCGGAAAGATGCACCCGAAAAGTTCCGACGTCAGCAGACTTGCCGGTGCTGGAGACCCTGCCTCGGGGTGATGCAGTGGCATGGCTCTTCCAGAGCCTTCTCTGGTGGGAAGCCGAGCTTGGGCGTGACGGGCCGGCATTCTGGTGCACATGGTGCACATTGCAGCCCAACGTCTTCACGGGGACAGTCGTGGGGGATTCGGCCATTGGTCGGTCGGTAGCAGCTTTGGGGGCCCCTTGGATGGAGGCGTTGCTTGCGATCCCGTCTGACGCCTCGACGTCCAGCAGGTTCGCGAAGGCCACTCCCAAAAAGTTGGGGAAGCCAACTAAAGGAGGGAAGCTCCCGAAGGTGAGAGGGACGGCCAAGTAGCCGTTCCACGCGTGGCTCTCGACGGGTTGCCGGCCGAAAGTGAGCGCCATCCCGACGTCCGTAATGCAACCTGCATTTGCAAATTAGGGAATTAGTATTACAAGAAGGGGGCCGTGGAGCCCTTAATTCCGGCAGAGAGATGAAGGGTGATCCAGTCCCACCGGGCGTGCCAGACTTGTGGACGCACTTCTTATTTAACAAATTATTTTAGTCTGTTTGTTGGTTTATTAAGTGCGTGGGCGTGCCAGTCACGAAGTGACGATTTATTTAGGCCCCGAAGAGCCACGGGCGCGCTCAATCTGACTCAGTCAGGCGGTTGTGAAGTTCGTGTCGGGACTGAGACCCGTTATGCCATAATGGTCACAACATCATTTACATCCCCTCAGAGAGGGGAATACCCTTGATTAATTTTTGAAAATAAGGGCTCCACGGTCGAAGGAAATACTAATTGATACAGGAGGAAAAAGGTAGCCGTGCTATGCAGTGAGCCCGTGGTGAGGGCATGAACACTCAGATTATGTCGGTCACTGATGGACCATTCCATGTTTGAACAGAAGTCTGTACGGAAAACAAGACGGTGTCGGGGGATGAATCTGTGCAACTGTCTATCAGGAGGTGGCAATTTTAATGAAAAAAAATGGGGGGGGGGGGGGGAAATCAGATCCCGACGAGAGAGGGGACCCTGATGAGATATTGGCCCGAGGCAGGGCCGGGCGATGACCATAACGAGAGAGGTGACTCTCGAGGGTGAAGCTCGGCCTACGAAGGCATCATTAATATTCCCGGGTTCGGAATCCAAGAAGGAGAGACGAGGACCATGTCGTTATGTTCATGAGTTGCCTTGAGTGACGTGTATCGTTATCGCTCATGTATTAGCATTGCTCCTTTTTGTTATCTTCTCTTCGCTCATTATTTGATTGGAACTACCCCCCCTTTTTTATTTTTATCACGATTATTATTGTTTATTGTTCCTATTATTATATTTTTTATATTATACATGTATATTTATTGAAGAGATGATGGAGTGTACCGTTGGAGGATTAGGAAATGTGTCGCTGGAGAGCTGAGAGCGTGCCGCTGAGGAATTAGCAAGTGTACCGCTGGAGGGTTAGGGAGTGCACCGCTAGGGGATTAGCAAGTGTACCGCTGGGGGGGTTAAGAAGTGTACCGCTAGGGAGAAGGAGGGTGTACCGCTGGAGGTTGAAAGGTGCGCACTAGAGGGTTGAAAGGTGTGGGCAGTGTGTCGCTGGGGAGGTGTAGTGCTCAGAAGGCAAAGGAAAGCGTACCGCTGGGGGATCTAGGAGTGTGCCGCTGAAGGCAAAAGAAGGGGGGAGAACTTAGGTGTACCGCTGGAGGCAGGTGGGGGATGAAACCAAGCAAAGTGTGCCGCTCAAGGAGTGGGCCAGGGTTCAAGAGAGGGTCCCTTGTCCAGATCATGTCTGATAGAGAGTCTCAGATGGTTAGACTTTCAATTCCCTATCATGAGGTTGAGTCCCAAGTCATGTTCAGCAGTGCAGTCCTTGGAGTCTTACTCAGCCAGTTCCTGGAGCTTCAAATAGTTTTCTTGGCTGATTAGGATGTTTTACTGTTGTTGGTTTCATTCGTTTGTTGCTTCCCTTTCATCTTTTAATTTGTTATTATTTCTGACCAAAATTCGGCAGCATCTCCCCCTGACCCGGATGGTAAGGGAATAATAAGGAACATGCCCACAAGGAGTGACATGAACCAACAACTGAGGTGTGTGCCTAAGCAGCCACCTTTGGGGAAACTTCGGAAAACTCGGAGAAAACGTCGGGAAACCAGTAGGCTGATACAAGCCACGAATGCACCAGAGGAGTGACAATCAAGGTGTGCCACTGAGGCAGTCTAAGAGTGTGCCGCTAAGCAGACCAATAGTGGAGGTGTGCCGCTGAACAGGCCCGTAGGGGGAGTGTACCGCTGAAGCAGCCAAGGAGAGTGTGCCGCTGGGCGGCCAAGGAAGGTGTGCCGCTGGGCAAATACAGGGAAGGCCGTGCCGCCAGACGGACAAATGGGAGGGGTGTGTCACTGGCGGGGTCTGAGTGGTAGGATGACTGGGAGCTTGAATGTATGTATGCTGTGGTCTCTGAAGGAGGGGCAAAGGAGTCTCCTGACCAGTAGATGAGTTCCAACGGCCAGGCAGGGATTGAGGGTGCTAACTAACCCATAGATGGAGGGAATGGGGTAACACTCACACCATTAAGATTGTCAAACAGGAAGGGAGGCAACCCAGCACTACCGAGCCAAGAATACCACACGTGGAACCAAGCCAACCGATGACATGAGGGGTAATCAGAACACAACCAGAAGACCGGAGAGAAAAATACCAAATCACAGCTTAGCGGTGAGGGGAAGACAATAGAGACAACAAAAGACAGAGCCCAAGGACACTTTTATTCATGATCAGAACTGCAAAAAGACAAAGGCCAAGATTCGGGGCCAGCTACATCACGTTGCAGAATAGAAGAGCATGGAGATGGAAGAGACAGTCGAGAAGCAAAAAGGAGGGAACAACACAAAATAGTAATGGGGAGAGTTGGAACGAGGGAGAATGCTTCCCTTCACCCCGTTCCTTCACTTCCCTATACAGGTGGCTCACTCTCTCTCAATCTCTCCACTATCTTCTACCTTCTTCTTCCTTTCTCTTCTTCTCTACGGTGCTGCTCTCTTCGAACGGGTGCCTTCGCATGCCTCCTTCCCTCTTCTTTCTCTGTGAAGGCCTTTTATACATGGGCCGTTGACGGGGGACCTCATGATGGCACTGCCATTCGAGGTTGACCCGGATCTTGTCTCCGTCAGGTGGGGATCTCTCTCATCCAACCAGAAGGTGACACCAAGGCGGGTGCTAGCTGGCATCGAGGTGCCTGAGCTGCGCACGAATGGGTCTGCCTATTGACCGTTGTATCTTCTGCTCGTGCGTGCCGTTCAGGGGAATCAACGCTGTGCCGCTTGGGGTTGAGGAGTCATGCCGCTGAGGGGGGGCAGAACGCCCGTGCCGCTGGAGGACATGACGATTGTGCCGCTAGCGGGGCACAACTATCGTGCCGTTGGAGGGGGCTCCCAAGGGGTGTGCCGCTGGAGGGCACCAAAAAGGGTGTGCTGCTGGGGCAACTAGCAGTGTGCCACTGGGGCACTTCAAGGGGAGTGCCGCTGGGGCATTCGAAGGGTGTGCCGTTGAACGGCTGTTTGGATGTGCCGCTGGGGGGCCCGTTCAGGTGTGCCGCTGGAGGCTCTTCAGGGGTGTGCCGCTGAAGGCACCAGAGGAGTGTTCCGCTGAAGGCCGTTTGGAGCGTGCCGTTGGAAGGGGCGCCAGCTCCTGATTCATGGGCTAAAGTTGTGCATTCTTTTGGGGTATTTCTTCACCGTTAGGGACCCGAGGGTGGGTCCATAGTAGTGCATAAATTCAGGAGGGTATCCTGTGTTTTCCCTGTCATTTAATGTGCCCGTGCAAATGCGGGGATTTGTCAGACGATAGTATTCCCCCGGAGCCCTGGATGGCCAGTCTCCCCGAGTCTTCTCCCTTTGACTTTGGCATTAATGTGGGACTTGGTGGGACATATGGACGTACAATTTTATACATCCACATCACCCTCTCGCGATTTAGGGCTGGACTACACGAGAGCGTACACCGGGAGCTGTTTCTACGAGAGGTTAACACCCTCGAGTATGCCTATTAGGTTGCTCGAGATGTCGAGCGATTTCAAAGGGTGGTCCCACCTCGGGTTCCCACCTACCGCTAACCTGAACCATGAAACCCCATGGTCCACGACTCTGAGAGGCCTGGCCCCTCCACTTCCTATGTCCCTACTGCTACCCCACTCCGGGCCGTTGCCCCTACTGTTCCTTTCACAAGGAACCCCTTACCTGCACCCCCTGCTGTGCCCAAACTTGAGTACACTCCGCCAACTAATAGGAGGGATGACAAGGGAAAGGGAGTCATCCCTAGAACCTCCCAACCAATCCCTGTCTCGGGAATTCGCTGCTTTAGGTGCCATAATCTAGGGCTTGTTGCCACCAATTATCCCACCTGAGCCTTGGTCATCACCAACCCCCAACCTATGGGGCCTCCACCTCAGGAAGGAAAAGACATTGAGATATATATGACCGATCCTGACCTCATCGCCTAATTTGAGGAAATGGATGCAGGATTTGATAGCACGCATGTAGAGTACATGCAAGTGAGAGATATTGCCGAGAGTTCTACCCAGGGAAGATTGGGTGTAGTTTGTTGCATCTTAACACACCCCTAGGAGGATGACTGGCGTCGAACCTCCATCTTCCAAACTTACATCATGGTGAAGTCTCAACCCTGCAAGGTGATCATTGACAACGGGAGCTATATAAATGTAGTCTCTTCAGACTTTGTCTCCCATCTAGGTCTACCTACCCACCCTCATTGTAATGTCCCGGGTTTTTCGGATCTGGATACGTAGGTTTCGGATCGTCCTTCCGCGGGTTGCGGAGCGTGTCCGGGCGAGCTTCGGACTTTTATATCTGATTTTCGGACCCATTGGTTGTGTGCCCGTGAATTTTCTAGGGTCCGTGGTGCTGTGGGGAGCACGCCGGTAATTTTTCTAGAATTTTCAGAGCGCATTTGTGGGTCCCGGGTCGCGTTTATGATTTTACGAGTGTTTTCTACTGTCGGACCTTCGGAATCCCGTGTAGGGTGAACCGTTGCGTTATCTGACGCCGGGACGTTACCAGCGCTTTGTGCGTGTTCCGAGGATCGCGGGGAGCATTTTTCCTATTTTTCGGTATTTTTTGAGAATTTTTGGATTTTCTATATATTAACCCCTTTAACCTCTCTCCCTCCCCATTCTCTCTTTCTCACCCTCTCTCATCTCTTTCTCACCCCCTCTCCCCGGGCGGCCGACGGTGGCGGAGGAGGGCGAGGCGACGATGGTAGGAGGTGAGGAACGAGGAACGGGTCGAGGATCGAGGGCCGGTGGCGCGTTGAAGCTCGGGTGCCAGTTCGTGAATCGGCAAGGGTTTCGTAGCGATTTCTTCGTGGATCGACGACCTCGTGGCGGGAAATCTTTGGTGGAGGTAGGGAGATGGACTCCCAACTCGTGCACTTCCTTTCCCATGAGTTTTGTAGGCCGTGGTGAGCCGAGCGGACTTATTTGAGCGTTTCGGGTAAAAATCATGATTTTGGTGTGTGAGCCGGATCTCCCGTTTCGTGAGGTTTTTGACCGATCTAAGGGCATAGATGTATGCTAGGAGGCTTGGGGATAGATTCCCCTTTGTTTCCCCATCACCCGGGGGTGATTGGGGCGTGGATTGGGTTTTTGGGGCGTTTCCCGCCGTTTCAGGTTCGAGACGCCTTAACGGTCGTTCCAAAGACCGCTAAAGGCTCCAAGCGAACCAAGGGTAGACCGCTAGGGCTCTCCCTGTGTCGGTTCAAGGCAGGCAATCACGCGATAGACCGCCAGGGTCCTTGGCGGTCTAGGGTTAGACTACTAGGATCACTTGAGTCTCGTGTATTCCGGTGGTTTAGCAGTCCAGAGGTAGCCCGCTAGCCTGTGCCTCGCGGTCCATGGGTAGACCGCCAGACCTCTGTGATTTCAGTGTGTAGCAGTTCAGTCTTAAACCGCTAACCGTTCCTTGACGGTCCAAGGTTAGACCGCTAGGCCTCGTGGCGGCCTAGGGTTAGATCGCTAAGAGTTTTCCATGCTCGCAATGTCGGGTTCATGTTGTGTTGGTCTCCGGTCGACCCGGTTGTGACCCAGTGGTCGACCTTCGACCTCGTGAGTGTCCCGGACACCCCGTGGGTTTCGTGTTCGTGTTTCTGGGATGTTGAGAGGTGTCATGTTACCTCGATTAGAGTGCCCGTAGGTGTGTGTATTCCGGGCTTTGTGTTGCGCTGGATCGAGTCACCGTGGATTGGTGTGAGTGCGGCGGGGTCTCCCCCCCATGTCGTGAGTTTCCCTGGAAGATGATTCCCAAGTGGGCCATGTGTTTGGTCTTGGACTGCGAGTCCAGTCATCCAGCCTGGAGCTGGAGGTTTCCCGCTTTCCCCTGGGATGGGGAATCAGCATGGCGGCTTGTGAGCTGCCTTGGGAATCGTGCTACTGTGCTTTCCGTGTTGGCCATGTGTGTGGCCTTGGACTGTGAGTCCAGTCATCCAGCCTGGGACTGGAGGTCTCTTGAGTTTCCTTTTGTGGGGATGGTCTCGACGGCTCGCGAGCTATCTCGGTACTCGTGCTACCGTGATTTTAGACCTAGGGATTAGGCTAGATTAACAGCATTGTGTCGTTGCGTACGATGGTCTTGACCCCGAGTCTTGTGACTCAAGGACCGTTGGCTTTAGTGAGTCTAGAGGACTGTGCAGAGTCCAGTGGCCCGATGCCACTTGGTTCTTCTCGACCTTCGCCCAGGGTGCGTGCATATTTCTCGGAGTTTCTCCTTGGAGAGTGGTCACATCAGTGACTCCCCACTAGTCGTAGCCTTTTGACAGGCGAGTGGTCCCACCAGGGAGTGGTGGCGAGACTACCCCGAGAGATGATTTTTAGACTGATTTTCGTAGGGCCCCACGTTTGACGGCAGAGTCCGGCTGGGGGAAAAACCAGTCAGAGGACCAGACCTAGGATGTACGGTCTGTGTGTGCACACGTGGTTGGGGGCAATGGACCCGCGCTAACGAGCGCGACCCCAGCTAGTCACTTGTTCTGTGGTTACTTGTACGGTGTCTCAGTTCCCGCTGGGCCGGAGGGAGACACCTGAGGCACGGTCTAAGTCATCAGTGGACGCATCCAGCCTTGCTTCTGGTGGACAGGTACTCCTGTCACGTGAGACGTGACTCTCCTGTTTCTGGGTTCCATTTCCCGTCTGCGAGACGTGATTTTCTGGATCGAGCGGCGTTTCCGAGATAGTGGCCATGGTGCTAGTAGCTTTACCGAGGTTGCGTCTTGTTAGAGTGGTGTCCGCGACCAGATGGTCCGGGTTGCGCCTTGGACATCGTGTCCAAGTTGGCCTTATCCTGGGATACATACCTCTACGGCGGGGTTGCCGTGGGTTTTACCTCGGTGAGTGGTGATAGAGTGGTCCGGTTCCCGATGTTGAGATCGGGATTTCTCTTTCTGCTTGACCGGTACAGTAGGAGTAGTTGTAGTGCCGAGTTTCGACCGGCCACCGTGTTTACTGTTTCTACTGCTATTATTGTTCTTGTAATTACTACTTTCTATGCCGCCGTTGTTCCCAGTTGGGGTTCCGCAGGATCCCTGCTGAGTCAGTGACAGGAGGCTCACCCCTGCGTTTCAGGTGCGGCGGTTCTTCCTCGAGGTTCGAGGGTCCAGTGCTGAGGTTCTTAGTTGCCAACTCGTCGGGCCGAGTGTTCACATGACATGTGGTACACTTTACTACTTTAGACTGTACTTTTTGTTAGACTGGACTCTGTTGTAGTAGTTATTTATTGATTTCTATTAATTGTTGAATTATCCTGTCTTATTTCCTATTTCTTTGTACCTCCACACTCCTTTTAGCCCTTCCGAGCCCTCCCGGCTCGTGGGCGGCGGGCCAGGATTCAAATGGTATCGGGTTCTTCCCGGTATCCGGATCTTGGGTCATCACACTCATCCTAGGCCATACAACGTGGCTTGGGTTGATGATACTTCTATCCCCATCACCACTACATGTGTCATTCCCATCCAATTCCAGTCCTACCAAGGACAGATCTTATGCGATGTAGTACCTATGAAGATTGGTAGCATCATCCTAGGATGACCGTGGATGTATGATGTAGACCTTACTACATTTGGTCGGTCCAACCAGTGTTCCTTCTCACACAACGGGAAGAAGATCCAGTTATACGCGGCACCCCCTAAGGTGACCCCGAAAAAGAGCTCCGCCTCCACCCCCACTGGAACCCCCAAGGTTCAGGAGAGTCCCAGAACTCTCAAAGAAGGGAAACGTCTCATTCCCTCTCCTCCTGCACCTATCACACCCATTCCCAAGGCCCCTAAGGTTGGTCACGACCTAGTTAAGCACCTTAACTTCATCAGTGCCCGAGAGCTAAACAGAGAGGTTGCTGAGGGTGCCCCCGTTTGGGCTGTGGTCGTCACCATTACACCCAAGGAGTCCTAAGTCTTAGTACCACCTGAAGTTCAGGCGATCCTGCAGGATTTTCAAGACATCTTCCCTGAGGACTTACCCTCTATACTTCCTCCCATGCGTGATGTACAACATGCCATTGACCTTGTCCCCGGTTCCACCCTACTCAACCTTCCTCATTATCGACTGAACCCCAAGGAGCATCCTGAGCTCCAAAAGATTATCGAGGATCTTATTCAGAAGAGTTTCCTCAGGGTGAGCAAGAGCCCCTGTGTTGTCCCTACCTTACTCACACCCAAGAAAGTTGGCACCTGGCGGATGTGTGTTGACAGTCGCGCCATCAATAAAATCACAGTCAAGTATAGATTTCTAATTCTCCGTCTTGATGACATACTTGACATGATGAGTGGAGTCACCATCTTTTCCAAGATTGACTTGAAAAGTAGCTACCACCAAATCCGAATCCGGCCAGAGGATGAGTGGAAGACAGCCTTCAAAATAAAAGAAGGTCTGTATGAATGGCTCGTCATGCCATTTGGACTATCTAATTCCCCCAGCACTTTCATGCGGCTTATGACAGAAGCCCTTCGACCTCTCATTGGTCGCTTTGTTGTCATCTACTTTGACGACATTCTCATCTATAGCCCCAACCCTCAGGACCACATCCAGCATTTGAGGGAAGTCTGCGAGACTTTGAGGAGAGAAACCCTGTTTGCCAACATTACTAAATGTGAATTCATGACAGACCGAGTCACTTTCCTCGGCTTTGTGGTTTCGAGTCATGGGGTATCTGTGGACCAATCCAAGGTCCAAGCCTTAGTCGATTGGCCTGAGCCTCAGAACGTCCATGACGTTCGTAGCTTCCATGGGCAAGCCACTTTCTACAGACGCTTCATAAAGAGTTTTAGTACCATTATGGCACCCATTACGGATTGCATCTGTAAAGAAAATTTTGAGTGGACCAAAGTCGCCTCCCAGACTTTTTCTGTCATAAAGGAGCTCATGACCAAAGCCCCTATCCTCCATCTGTCAGACTTTTTCAAAGTCTTTGAGATATCCTGTGATGCATCTGGCGTAGGTATAGGAGGAGTGCTTAGTTAGGAAAGTCACCCTATGGCTCACTTCAGTGAGAAGCTTTCTGATGCAAAGTTTCGTTACTCCACCTACGATAAGGAATTCTATGCCATGGTTCAAGCCCTCAACATTGGAGACATTATCTCTTACCACAAGAGTTTATCTTATACTCGGACCACGAGGCCTTAAAATTCCTTAGCTCTCAGAAGGACTTAAACCCAAGGCACAGTCGGTGGGTTGAATTCCTCCAGTCTTTCACATTTATCCTAAAACATAAGGCTGAAAAAGAGAATAAGGTGGCTGACGCCTTGAGTCGAAAGGTCTCCCTTCTTTCCACTATTCGGGTAGAGGTCACTGGATTTGACCGCATGAAGAAATTCTATGTAGAGTGTCCCGACTTTGGCCCTGGGTACTCTGCCTTGTCTGCTGGAACCTCGACAATATTTTCTGACTATCTACTCCAAGATGGTTTTCTTTTTCGAGGACAGTAACTCTGTGTCCCGAGGACTTCTGTACGGGACTTCATGATATGAGAAATACATGTTGGAGGTCTTACTGGTCATTTTGGACAAAACAAGACCATCCATTCTGTGGAGGCACATTTTTTATTGGCCTGGCCTGAAGAAAGATGTGGCCAAAATTGTAGCCCAGTGTTGTACATGCACAATGGCCAAACAGGTCAAATAAAACATTGGTCTCTACACTCCTCTCCCCATTCCTGATAGACCATGGGTTGATGTGAGCATGGATTTCATCCTTAGATTACCTCGTACTGCTCACAAACATGACTCTACCTTCATGGTAGTTGATCGGTTCTCTAAGATGGCCCACTTCATTGCATGTTCCAAAACATCTGATGCATCTAGAGTAGTCCGCCCATTCTTTGATAAAGTCGTGCGTCTGCATGGTCTCCCCCAAACTATAGTGTCTGACCGAGATGTCCGATTCACTAGCTACTTTTGAAAGACACTTTGTCACATAGTTGGCACTAAACTCAAATTCTCCATTGCCTATCACCAACAAATCGATGGACAAACAGAGGTCATCAATAGGAGTTTAGAGAATCTATTGAGGTGTCTCGTAGGGGATCATTCTGGCACTTGGATCTTCTCTTACCCAGAGCTAAATTTGCATACAATAGCTCTATCAATAGGTCCATCGGTATGAGTCCATTTGAGGTCGCGCATGACTACAAACCTAGGAAACATGTGGATCTCATTCCCCTTCCCCTCGAGTCTAGAACTGTAACATCCGAGGATTTTAAAATAGGAATATATAAAAAAAATTATATATATATAGATATATATATATATATATATATTTAATTATTGAACTCATATTTTAATTCTATTGATTTAATCATTTAAAATATTTAATTATCAATAGATGCTTTAGAAGATGCCAAATTATATTTTAGGAAATATCAATTTATATTTTTAATCACTTAGGAAATTAATATTACACTATTCCAAAAAAATATGAAATAGGTTATATAGATAGTATTTTAAAGGTTAAACATCACTTTTACAAGATGCCAATTCATATTTTCATAATTTAGAAAATTTTATATTTCAACTTTTACATTATATCATTAATTTGAAGAAATAAAGGTATATAGATGAAGTGTTAAAGGATAAACATAATTTAGAAAGTGAGAAAGGGTATATATACAATTTTAGTTAGTGTAGAGTGAATACAAAAAATCTCCGTTCAAAATAACGACATATGTTAAATCGTTATTACCTAAACATGAATAGTGACATGAATAGTGCCATTTTTATTTAAAAAGAATTTTTTAAAAAAATTATATGTAAAAATAGAGAAAAATGTAAGAGTCTCACCCTTGAAATTTCACAAACAAATTTCCTCCATTTTTAAAGATAAAAATCTTTGAAGTAAACATGGAAATCTTAACTTATGAAATATGTAACCTACTCTTCTTAATAAAATTCTAGGTTTTGTTTAAGAAATTAAATTATATGAGGACTAGAATACAAATGTACATTCTAACTTTATGCATATGGGTAAGGAATCTTACTTGGGAGGTCTTGTACCAAGAAATAAACCATGAGGGGGTTAAGATACATATGTACAGAACACCTTTAAACACATGGGCCATGATAGTACGTAGTGGATTCCTTTCCCACCCACCAAAGGAATTGACGCCCCTAACTAGGGCGTCAATTTTCAAATTGAAGACCCCTTACATGGGCGTCATTTACAGAATTGAAGACATGCATGAAGACGTCAATTTGAATGGGACCCCATTCAATTAAAATATTAATATATATATACACAACACGTGAGTGGGGCAGAGTTGTCTAACAAATGACGCCCTCTTGCAAGGCGTCATTCTCATTAATAATGCCACAATAATACTACCCAAATAAATGACGCCCTCATGCAAGGCGTCATTTATTAAATGAACGACCCTTCACAAAGGCGTCATTTAAACACGTGAGTCTAGAAGATTGAGACACGAGTAACCCATTCGAGCTGGTAAAAATAATGCCCACTCAGCATGACCCACAAGGCATTAACAAATGCCTTATCATTCCCTATAACTAATCCCATCCGTAGCACTGTCAGAGGCTACTGCTGTGCTGCAGGAGCATCTTCCTCCCGAGGCTACATCCTGCTGCGATCCTGCTGCAACTCTGAATCTCGTATCACACGTCAAAAGGTAGGTGTTCTCAAATCCTTGCCTAACTAGTAGTTAATATGTTATTTGAAGCATATTTAGAGTTCGATCAACTAGTCAACCATACTATGTATATATATATATATATATATATATATATATATATATATATATATATATATATATATATATATTTACCATGACCCAGAATAATACAATGTTATACATCTATTAATAGCTCGTTACATAATGTTATCATGACTTTTTTAGCATGATTTCATGAGCTTTTTAACGGATTTTATCACACTAGTTTTCAGTCTTAAAACTTTAAATTATAGCCTCTGTTAACGTGTTAAACACACAGGGGAATTGAAAATGACGCCGCTGACTAGGGCGTCAATTAAATAATTGACGACTTAGTAAACGTCGTCAATTAAATAAAGATATCACCAATATCGTCAATTCTATTTCTGAAATTTTAAATAATTAATAATTCAAAAAACCTCAATGTAATTGGCGCCCCTGACAAGGGCGTCCATTTCACAATTGAAGACTGTGTAAACAGTCGTCAATTAATTAACGACATGTCTCATGTCGTCAATTTAATTTCCTGAATTTTGAGTAATTGATAATTCAACACATTCAAAAATCAATAACTATCAAACTAAAACACTAAATTTTTGCATGAACATGTTTCTGGAATCCTGACATTTTTCTCAACATATTCGTATCATTACTTATTGATTTAGAATATTTTTATACGGATGAATAGTTCATGAATAGTATGTGAATAGTAAAATAGTTTTGTAAATGACGTCCCTGACTAGGGCGTCAATTACCAAATTGAAGACTGTGTAAACAGTCGTCAATTAATTAACGACATGACCAATGTCGTCAATTTAGTTTCCTGGATTTTGAGTAATTGATAATTCAACACATTCAAAAATCCATACCGATTAAACTAAAGCACTAAATTTTTACATGAATATGTTTCTGGAATCTTGACATTTTTCTCGACATATTCGTATCATTACTTCCTGATTTAGTAAATTTTTATACGGATGAATAGTGCATGAATAGTGTGTGAATAGTGTAACAGTTTTGTAAATGACGTCCCTGACCAGGACGTCAATTATCAAATTGAAGACTGTGCAAACAGTCGTCAATTAATTAACGACATGACCAATGTCGTCAATTCATTTTCTTGAAATTTTTAGAAACCAGTAAATCAAAGCATTCAAAAATCTATAACTAATAAACTGGACTATGAAAGTTTTGGACGAATATAGTTCTGTGATCCTGAGATTTTTCTCTACCTGTCCATGTCTTCGATTCCTGATTTAGAGGAAGAATTAAAAATGAATAGTATTTAAATAGTAAACTGTGACTCATAATATAGAGCCACCATGTTCAGACAATTATAACTTTTTTAACCTAATCACGAAACTCCTGCATGAATATGGTTCTGGAACCCTCATAATTTTCTCTATTTAACTATGCACTTAATTCCTGATTTAATGAAAGTGTTAAAAATAAATAGTGTTTGAATAGTGTTTTGAGTCACGAAATGTACTTTCTTGGCGTAAATCACCCCAATTTATTAAATATCAAAACTCAAAAATTTCGCATGAGCATGATTCTGAACTCCCGAGAATGTCCTCTACCTGTCCATATCCTTACTTTCTATTTTTGAAGAATTTTTACCGTATGAATAGTATATAAAAGTCACTATTTCAATGAATAGTATCACTTTTCTAAATAAAATAATTTTTTTGATATAGACACATAGATAGGTAGAGAAAAATATAAGGAATCTAACGGTATGCTCCTGCATTAGATTAGGTATCATGATTCACATTTATTAAATTTTTCACATGGATGATTAATATACTAAACGATTAATATATACATAAATTTAGAAATGACGACTGTTTAAATAGTCGTCTTTCACAAAATGGCGACTCAGCGAAGGGCGTTATTTATGTGAATAGTGTAAATGAATAGTAAGTGAATAGTAATGAATAGTAATGAATAGTATTCGTAAATAGTAAACTGGCATAATTGCATAATTGCCCTTATAGGATGTTCTAACTTTTGTTTAACCTTACTATAGAGTTATCTAGAGTTTTTGTTTAGGAAAAAGTATATAAATTGATATTTTTTCTCTCATTTCTATCGTGGTTGTACAGACGCAACTCTAAGTCATTTTCTTACATATTATGAGTCCTTGAATTTCATTCCATAAAAATCTACCTTGTATATCCTACTAAGGCAACCCTTGAAACTCCATATTGGCTATAAATGAGAGTGGATGTCAAAGGTAATACATGAAATAATGTGCATATAGGGCTCGATCTGGTCCTGGGAGGAGCACCCGAAGGTACTTGTGCCCATGAGAGTTTATTGACCACGGTGTTTAGTATTACACCAGAGTACTTGCTTGACTTGAGACACTCCACCCTACTCTCTCTTTACTCACTTGACTTGATTTGCGTGGCCCGGAACGGGTAATACTTGACTTGTGGCTCGAGAAAGGGCGAAATACTTGCTTGATTGAAATAGCCAATTCTACTGATATTTTTACTTGCTCGAATTAAATTTTACTTGCTCGTACCTGAGATATACTTGTACATGAGTACGTACTCGCACTTGAATTCGTAATCGTATATGAATCCCTGCTAGACCCGAAGTGGCATTTACATCTATAATTCTTGAAATACTGCTTGTCAAATACTTGAAATCTTGATATACTCTCTGTATACAGCTCTTGATCTCTTATTGTTCATCATGTATAGATATACCTGCATATCCGATTCTTTTATACGTACGTAAAGATATACTGATAATACATGTAAATTGTAATTCACGTAAAGATTGCTCGAATTTGAGATGTAATTTCTACTGAGCGATTCGCTCATCCAGTTGCTTCCTAACATTTTCAGGTGATTCGGATAGCGACAAGAATGAGTTTGAGGCCGCGTGAAGAGTGTTAGAACGCCATCCATTTATCATTAGCTACTCGAGTCTTTGAATTTATTTGAGTCTACCTTGTATTCTCAGTTATGTCAGTTAGTGGTATAAACTTTGTGTTAAGTCGTGTAGCCTAATGTTTGGCTTTCTAAATTTGAAAATTTGTCATGGAATATCTTTATTTCCTTTGATTAATCAAACAAACATCACTTGGACTATTAGAATTTATTATATTTTTAGTCATTTGTGCACTCTAAAATTTTGTATGTTAAAATTCTTATCGTTCTAATGACACGATCTATATAGACGCGTCACGCATCCGAGTATCTTCCGCGCTCGGGACGTGACAGTCTTCGTGGTATCAAAGCCTAGGTTTTCAAACCTAGGGAACTAGAAGAAATAAAACGTTAGAAATTGATATCTAAGTAAAAACTTGAGTCCAAGAATAGGTAAAACCCAAGTTCAAGGATAGATATGCCTTACCCGGTGAGATGGATAGAGCCATGGGTTAAGTTCTACAATGACTTTCGACCTTACAAGTAAACCCGATCTTTATCATACTTAACTCTTTTGTAGGATCATGGCTGCGGAAAGAGCACAATGGCGCGAGATGCAGCGCACCGTGCAAGACCTCACACAGGCACTACAGCAAGTGGCCCAAGGCGGAGCAAACCGTGGAGCGGGAGATCTCCACCGAAGTTTCCGTAACATGAACCCACCGAGGTTCACGGGTTCGTCCGACCCCAAGGATGCTGAGAATTGGCTAAAAGAGATGGAACGAATCTTCCATGTGATGCAATACGCGGATGAAGAGAAGGTTTTACTGGCTGTATTCCAACTAGAGCGAGACGCTCGATGCTGGTGGGAATCCATAGAAGCAACACTGCCAGAATACCATGTCACATGGGATGAATTCACGGAGCATTTCAACAACAAGTACTTCTCCGATTATATCCAGGAAAAGAAGGCCACGGAATTCACCGTTCTAAAACAACGGGGCTTGAAAGTGGCCGAGTATGAGGCCCAGTTCTCCAGATTATCTAGGTATGCACCCCACTTGGTGTGTACGGAAAAGATGAAGGCGAGAAGATTCCTCAACGGGCTTCGGCCCCATTATATCACACAACTTGTCCCGATGGACATCCAAGTCTATTCGGAGATGGTTCGGCGTGCTCAACTGCTGGAAGACGCCACCGAATTATCTGAGAGAATCCGAGGAAGAGACAAGAAGGAACCCGTCACAAGCCCGAAAAAATTCAAACAATCCTTCAACAAGAAGCGATTCTTCATGGGAGGGGAGCCCTCCAAGGCAAAGAAATTTCAGAAGAATGACATGCCATTCTCCACCACCACACCATCAAAGGAAATATGCAAGTATTGTGATAAAGCTGGCCTTAAGATCGAGGAATGCTGGAGGAAGTTAGGAGCTTGTCTTCGATGCGGGAGCCGAGAGCATCGGATCCCAGACTGCCCACTGATGAAGGAGCAGGACATCAAAGACGAGAAGCGTCCGGTAATGAAACAAGGCCGTCTGCAAGCTCTCCAAGAGACGGAACCCACTGAAGGTGGAATTGTGGAAGGTACTCTCACTATTTGTTCAAAAACTGCTCAAGTTTTATTTGATACCAGAGCAACTCATTCATTCGTTTCCAAGAACTTTGCTGCTTCATTTTCTAAGAAACATGAACTGTTAGATTTGGTCATATCTACACCTCTTGGGAATAAGTCTAATATCACTTATCACTATCCAAATTGTGAAGTGATGATTAAGGGAAGTAATTTACCTGTTGACCTGATATGCCTAGATATGAAGGGTTATGACGTCATACTAGGTGCCGACTGGCTATCCACATACCAAGCAACTGTAGATTGCCGGCATGGCAAGGTAACTTTCGTGGATTTCGCAGAGCTAGTTTACAATAGCCCTCGGAGTAAATCACTTCTTATATCGGCACTCCGAGCTAGTAAACTTATGAATAAGGGATGCATTACTTTCATAGCACTCGTGACTGGCACGGAAGTCGAGAAGGTTAAACTTGAAGACATCCATGTTATTCTGGATTTTCTCGATATTTTTCCAGAAGAATTGCCTGGCTTACCTCCGGAAAGGGAAGTGTCGTTTACAATCGACCTTGTCCCTGGTGTTGGTCCTGTTTCCAGGACACCGTACAGAATGTCCCCTGCTGAGCTGAAGGAACTAAAGGAGCAGCTAATGGAGTTATTGAACAAGGGTTTCATCAGGCCGAGTACTTCTCCATGGGGAGCACCCGTGCTATTCGTCAAAAAGAAGGACGGATCGATGAGATTATGCATAGATTATCGACAGCTAAATCACCTTACAATCAAGAACAAGTATCCACTGCCAAGGATTGATGAGCTGTTCGATCAACTATCTGGAGCTTTATATTTCTCCAAGATTGATCTTCGTTCTGGTTACCACCAATTGAAGATCAAAGAAGAAGACATTCATAAAACTACATTCCGAAGCAGGTATGGGCATTACGAATTTACTATTATGCCTTTCGGACTAACAAATGCCCCCGCAACTTTTATGCAGTTAATGAACAGCATATTCAGGCCCTATTTAGACCAATTTATTGTGGTCTTTATTGACGATATTCTGATCTATTCAAAGACCGAAGAGGATCATGAAGAACACCTCAAGAAGGCATTGCAAATATTAAGGGAAAACAAGCTATATGCCAAATTCAGCAAATGCGAGTTATGGCTCGAGGAAGTATCCTTCTTAGGCCATATCGTTTCGAAGAACAGAATTGCTATTGACCCATCAAAGGTCGAAGCCGTGAAGAATTGGGAACGACCCACAAATACAACTGAAATTCGGAGCTTCTTGGGTCTAGCTGGTTACTACCGGCGTTTTATCAAGGACTTCTCCAAAATTACTGTTCCTCTGACCATGTTAACCCGCAAGGAAGTGCCTTATGAGTGGAAGGAAGACTGTGAAAAGAGTTTCTAAACTTTGAAGGATCTCTTGACCACTGCTCCAGTCTTATCATTACCAATGGAAGGAGAAAAATACGAGGTATATATCGATGCTTCTGGTATTGGCCTCGGATGTGTATCGATGCAGAATTTGAGAGTCATTGCATACTCTTCCCGACAATTGAAGAAACATGAAGAGAACTACCCGATTCACGACTTAGAACTGGCCGCAGTAGTATTCGCTTTGAAGATCTGGAGGCACTATCTCTACGGAGAATAATTCACTGTGTACTCCGATCATAAAAGTCTCAAGTACTTATTCTCCCAAAAGGAGCTGAACATGTGGCAAAGGCGTTGGCTCGAGTATCTCAAGGATTTCGACTTCACTATACAGTACCATCCTGATAAGGGTAATTCCGTAGCTGATGCCCTTAGTCGAAAGCCGAGAATAATATTGGCCAACTGCATGATACAAGAATAGAAACTGCTGGAGAAATTCTCTGAGCTTGATATCAGCATAGATGAGAAGAACATGTGTATTATTCTATCTCATATGAGCCTACATCCAGATTTGCTACCTGAAATCAAGAATCTACAAGAAGAGGATCCCTCGCTAGTGGAGATAAAGAGCAAGCTGGACGAGAGACTGGATTTCAAGCTGGCACCTGATGGCAGATTACTATTTCATGAACAGACATGTGTGCCCGGCGGTCCCGAATTGAAGAAGAAGATTCTTGAAGAAGCTCATAGATCGAGGTACGCAATCCACCCTGGGCCACTAAGATGTACCAAGACTTGAAAAGAACTTTCTGGTGGCCTAACATGAAAAGGGAGGTAGCAGACTTTGTGTCTCGTTGCCTCACATGCCAACAAGTGAAGGCGGAACATCAAAAATCCGCCGAAAAACTACATCCGTTGGATATTCCCAAGTGGAAGTGGGAAGACATTGGCATGGACTTTATCATGGGTTTGCCCAAGTCTAGGGGCGGATATGATGGAATTTGGGTAATTATTGACCGGTTAACTAAATTGGCCCATTTCTTACCCATCAAAAGTCGATGGTCAGTCGACCTACTTGCTGCCCTGTATATTAAGGAGATGGTTAGATTTCATGGAGTTCCCGTCTCGATCGTATCTGACCGAGACCCACGCTTCACCTCTCATTTTTGGAAGGCTCTACAACACTCTCTGGGGACGAAACTTAATTTCAGCACTACTTTCCATCCCCAGATAGATGGTCAGACTGAAAGGACAAATCATGTTGTTGAAGATATGTTAAGGGCATGTATTATAGATTTCGGCGGAAGCTGGCACGACCACTTATCCCTAGTCAAATTTACCTATAATAACAGCTATCAAGCTAGTATTCAAATGGCACCTTTCGAGACGCTTTATGGCAGGAGTTGTCGTTCTCCAATATGCTGGGAAGAAGTCGGTGAAAGATAAATTCTAGGCCCAGTTATGGTTAGAGATTCGACTGAGAAGATACACCTTATCAGAGAGAGACTCAAGGTAGCTCAGTACAGGCAAAAATCTTATGTTGATAATAGAAGGAGATATTTGGAGTTCCAAGTTGGTGACCATGTATTTCTCAAGGTATCTCCTGGTCGAGGTATTAGAAGATTCGGTGTTAAGGGTAAGCTCACACCGAGGTTTATTGGTCCATTCGAAGTATTGGAAAGAGTGAGCGAGGTGGCCTACCGTATTGCTTTACCTCCTCAACTCTCGGAAGTGCACAATGTATTCCATATATCTATGCTGAAGAAATATGTGCACGACCCTTCTCACGTCATCGACCATGCCGATTTGGTGATTCAAAGAGATCTCACTTATGAGTAAAGGCCGATGCGGATCCTCGATCGCGAAGTCCGAGTTCTAAGGAGCAAGACGATCCCTATGGTGAAAATCTAATGGAATCGATGCGCGGAACAAGAAGCAACTTGGGAGACCGAAGAATCTATGAAAAGAAGATATCTAGAATTATTCTAAACTGTAAGTATTTTATACTTTCCACAATATCCTTATACAGTTGAATTTGGTGACCAAATTCTTTTAATTAGGGGAGGGTGTAACACCCGAGGATTTTAAAATAAAAATATACAAAAAAATTATATATATGTATATATATATTTAATTATTAAACTCATATTCTAATTCTATTGATTTAACCATTTAAAATATTTAATTACCAATAGATGCTTTAGAAGATGTCAAATTATATTTTAGGAAATGCCAATTTATATTTTCAATCACTTAGGAAATTAATATTACACTATTCCAAAGAAATATGAAATAGGTTATATAGATAGTGTTTTAAAGGTTAAACATCACTTTTACAATATGCCAATTCATATTTTCATAATTTAGAAAATTTCATATTTCAACTTTTACATTATATCATTATTTTGAAGAAATAAGGGTACATAGATGAAGTGTTAAAGGATAAACATAATTTAGAAAGTGAGAAATGGTATATAGACAATTTTAGTTAGTGTAGAGTGAATATAAAAAACTTCCGTTCAAAATAATGACATATGTTAAGTCGTTATTTCCTAAACATGAATAGTGATGTGAATAGTGTCATTTTTTATTTAAAAAGAATTTTTTAAAAGAATTTATATGTAAAAATAGAGAAAAATGTAAGAGTCTTACCCCTGAAATTTCACAAACAAATTCTCTCAATTTTTAAAGATAAAAATCTTTGAAGTTAACATGGAAATCTTAACTTATGAAATACGTAACCTACTCTTCTTAATAAAATTCTAGGTTTTGTTTAAGAAATTAAATTATATGAGGACTGGAATACAAATGTACATTCCAACTTTATGCATATGGGTAAGGAATCTTACTTGGGAGGTCTTGTACCAAGAAATAAACTATGAGGGGGTTAAGATATATATGTACAAACACCTTTAAACACATGGGCCATGATAGTACGTAGTGGATTCCTTTCTCACCCACCAAAGGAATTGACGCCCCTAACTAGGGCGTCAATTTCTAAATTGAAGACCCCTTACATGGGCGTCATTTACAGAATTGAAGACATGCATGAAGGCGTCAATTTGAATAAGACCCTATTCTATTAAAATATTAATATATATATACACAACACGTGAGTGGGGCAGAGTTGTCTAACAAATGACGCCCTCTTGCAAGGCGTCATTCTCATTAATAATGTCACAATAATGCTACCCAAATAAATGACGACCTCATGCAAGGCGTCGTTTATTAAATGAACGACCCTTCACAAAGACGTCATTTAAACACGTGAGTCTAGAAGATTGAGACACGAGCAACCCATTCGAGCTGGCAAAAATAATGCCCACTCAGTATGACCCACAAGGCATTAACAAATGCCTTATCATTCCTTATAATTAATCCCATCCGTAGCACTGTCAGAGGCTACTGCTGTGCTGCAGGAGCGTCTTCCTCTCGAGGCTACATCCTGCTGCGATCCTGCTACAGCTCTAAACCTCGTATCACACGTCAAAAGATAGGTGTTCTCAAATCCTTGCCTAACTAGTAGCTAATATGTTAATTGAAGCATATTTAAAGTTCGATCAACTAGTCAACCATACTATATATATATATATTTACCATGACCCAGAATAATACCATGTTATACATCTGTTAATAGCTCGTTACATACTGTTATCATGATTTTTTTAGCATGATTTCATGAGCTTTTTAACGGATTTTATCACACTAGTTTTCAGTCTTAAAACCTTAAATTATAGCCTCTGTTAACGTGTTAAACACACATGGGCATTGAAAATGACGCCCCTGACTAGGGCGTCAATTAAACAATTGACGACTTAGTAAACGTCGTCAATTAAATAAAGACACCACCAATGTCGTCAATTCTATTTCTAAAATTTTAAGTAATTAATAATTTAAAAAACCTCAATGTAATTGGCGCCCCTGACAAGGGCGTCCATTTCACAATTGAAGACTGTGTAAACAGTCGTCAATTAATTAACGACATGTCTCATGTCGTCAATTTAATTTCTTGGATTTTGAGTAATTGATAATTCAACATATTGAAAAATCCATAACTATCAAACTAAAGCACTAAATTTTTACATGAACATGTTTCTGGAATCCTCACATTTTTTTCGACATATTCGTATTATTACTTACTGATTTAGAATATTTTTATACGGATGAATAGTACATGAATAGTGTGTGAATAGTAATACAGTTTTGTAAATGACGCCCCTGACCAGGGCGTCAATTACCATTAATTAACGACATGACCAATGTCGTCAATTTAATTTCCTGGATTTTGAGTAATTGATAATTTAACACATTCAAAAATCCATACCGATTAAACTAAAGCACTAAATTTTTGCATGAATATGTTTCTGGAATCCTGACATTTTTCTCGACATATTAGTATCATTATTTCCTGATTTAGTAAATTTTTATACGGATGAATAGTGCATGAATAGTGTGTGAATAGTGAAACAGTTTTGTAAATGACGTCCCTGACCAGGGCGTCAATTATCAAATTGAAGACTGTGCAAACAGTCGTCAATTAATTAACGACATGACCACTGTCATCAATTCATTTTCTTGAAATTTTTAGAAAGCAGTAAATCAAAGCATTCAAAAATCTATAACTAATAAACTGGGCTATGAAAGTTTTGGACGAATGAAAGTGTTAAAAATGAATAGTATTTGAATAGTGTTTTGAGTCACGAAATGTACTTTCTCGGCGTAAATCACCCTAATTTATTAAATATCAAAATCTAAAAATTTCGCATGAGCATGATTCTGAACTCCCGAGAATGTCCTCTACCTGTCCATATCTTTACTTTCTATTTTTGAAGAATTTTTACCATATGAATAGTGTATAAAAGTCACTATTTCAATGAATAGTATCACTTTTCCAAATAAAATAATTTTTTTGATATAGACACGTAGATAGGTAGAGAAAAATATAAGGAATCTAACGATATGCTCATGCATTAGATTAGGTATCATGATTCATATTTATTAAATTTTTCACATGGATGATTAATATACTAAACAATTAATATATATATAAACTTAGAAATGACGACTGTTTAAATAGTCGTCATTCAGGCATTATTTATGTGAATATTGTAAATGAATAGTAAGTGAATAGTAATGAATAGTAAGTGAATAGTATTCGTAATTAGTAAACTGGCATAATTGCATAATGGCCCTTATGGGATGGTCTAACTTTTGTTTAACCTTACTATAGAGTTATCTAGAGTTTTTGTTTAGGAAAAAGTATATAAATTGATATTTTTTCTCTCATTTCTATCGTGGTTGTACAGACGCAACCCTAAGTCATTTTCTTGCATATTATGAGTCCTTGAATTCCATTCCATAAAAATCTACCTTGTATATCCTACTAGGCAACCCTTGAAACTCCATATTGGCTATAAATGAGAGTGGATGTCAAAGGTAATACATGAAATGCTGTGCATATAGGGCCCGGTCTGGTCCTGAGAAGAGCACCCGAAGATACTTGTGCCCATGATAGTTTATTGACCACAGTGTTTAACATTGCACCGGAGTACTTGCTTGACTTGAGACACTCCACCCTACTCTCTCTTTACTCACTTGACTTGATTTGTGTGGCCCGGAACGGGCAATACTTGACTTGTGGCCCGATAAAGGCCGAAATACTTGCTTGCTTGAAATAGCCAATTCTATTGATACGTACTTAACTTTACTTGCTTGAATTAAATTTTACTTGCTCGTACCTAAGATATACTTGTACATGAGTACATACTCGCACTTGAATTCGTAATCGTACATAAATTCTTGCTAGACCCGAAGTGGCATTTACATCTATAATTCTTGAAATACTGCTTGTCAAATACTTGAAATCTTGATATACTCTCTGTATACAGCTCTTGATCTCTTATTGTTCATCATGTATAGATATACCTGCATATCCGATTCTTTTATACGTACGTAAAGATATACTGATAATACATGTAAATTGTAATTCACGTAAAGATTGCTCGAATTTGAGATGTAATTTCTACTGAGCGATTCGCTCATCCAGTTGCTTCCTAACATTTTCAGGTGATTCGGATAGCGACAAGAATGGGTTTGAGGCCGAGTGAAGAGTGCTAGAATGCCATCCATTTATCATTAGCTAGTCGAGTCTTTGAATTTATTTGAGTCTACCTTGTATTCCCAGTTATGTCAGTTAGTGGTATAAACTTTGTGTTAAGTCGTGTAGCCTAATGTTTGGCTTTCTAAATTTGAAAATTTATCATGGAATATCTTTATTTCCTTTGATTAATCAAATAAACATCACTTGGACTATTGGAATTTATTAGATTTTTAGTCATTTGCGCACTCCGAAATTTTGTATGTTAAAATTCTTATCGCTCTAATGACACGATCTATATAGACGCGTCACGCATCCGAGTATATTTCGCGCTCGGGACGTGAAAAGAACATCCAGGTCAGCTGAGGAATTTGCACAGCATGTTAAACATCTGCATGAGTCGATTAGCAAGCAAATAAGTCTCAATAATGAGACTTACAAATGATTGGCTGATTCGCATAGGCGTCACCACGAATTTCAGAAGGGTGACTTGGTTATTGTACGGGTTCGACCCGATGACTCCCCTTGGGAGCCGTTAAAAAGTTACAAGCCCGTAGTGATGGTCCCTTCCCATTACTACAGAAGATTGGCTCCAATGCCTATGTTGTGGACTTACCTCCGAATATGGGATTAACGCTACTTTTAATTTGACAGACCTAGTGGCCTACAAGGAACTCACAACTATTCTTAGTGACCATTTCGAGCCTTCTCCTCCTATTCAGAGTGAGCCCACCCCTGTGCGTCCCACAGCCTCGAGGGCGCCGCGTGAGTAAATTGAGAGGATACTGGATGAGTAGGTGACAGCTACACGGAGCCGGGTGTACCAGCGCTACCTTGTCCGCTGGCGGGGCCATCTACCATCTGATGATTCCTGGATCAGCCGGGAAGATCTCCAGCGCCTCGATCTAGACCTGTTAGAGCACTACCAGAGCAGTGTTCTCCCTTACTCGACAGAGTTGAGTTCCAACCGCCCCGGGAGGGTTGGTGGGGACACCGGACCCACTATCGGACCCACTACTCGGAGCCAACGCTGCACCGCCCCTGCTGCACCAAGCTTGTGGCTCAGAGACTCATTTGAAGACTCGGCGTCCTGAGTACGTATTTGTATGTATTTTGGTATTGTGTGTATTTTATTTTTATGGTGGTATTTGTATTATTAAACCACCAAAGTCAACATATTTTATTTTATTTTTGCCAAAGTCAAAGTAGGTTGTTGGCTTTTGTTTTATTAGGCTATGACATAAATGCTATTAGGTGAAGATTAAGGGTATGATTGTTAAAGCCTTTCTTATATAAAGGGGGCTAGAGTGTGTTATTTTCATATGATGAATGAATGAGAGATTTGAAACCCACGTAAGGTGCTTGCCCCTTATTATTTCCCTTCCCTCGTTCTCCCTTGTGAGAATAGAGTGTCGCCTGGTGTGAGACAGTCCGGTGTGAAACCGAGCTACGCGAGGCAGTGGTTATCCAGTCCTGTTCGCGTCCCCAGAGTTACCGTCGATCCTTCCTCTGACGCCGGCCGCGTCACCGTATTTGGCCGTGTGGCCTGGTTAGAGGTTCTGTCTGCAAGGACAGATTGTCTGACCATGAGTGTCGGGGTAGCGTAGAGGCTTCGTGTTCCCTCCGTTTACCGTTCTTCTTGTTCCGGCCACCGTTGCTACGTTGTTATGTTGTTATTGTTGTTATTTTATTATTACCGCTTTCATTGTAGTGGGGATCCGCGGTACCCCTATTAAGCCAATGAGATGAGGCTCACTCCCTATTTTTTAGGTGCGGCATTTCTCCTCGGAGTGGTGCATCTCAACCGGAGGTCCGATAGTTGCCAGCTCGTCAGGTTGCCAGGATATGCCCTAAGACAGTGTACGTTTCTTTTCCTTGACTATACTTGTGGACTAGACTATGTAGTATGTTATTATTATAAAATGTAATTTTATTTATGCTAGAATAGTAAATTAATTTTGTAGATTTACTTTCATGCTATTGTTTAGAATTTCAATGCATAACCACAACACTCCGAATGACCCTTCTGAGCCTTCTGACTCGTGGGTGGCGGGCCAGGATTCAAATAGTATCTGATAATCCTCAGTATCCGGATCTTGGGTCGTTACAAGATCTGTCCCCACCGGCGGTCGGCCCTATCGAGATCATCATGAAGTCCTTGCCGCAGGGTAGGTTGTCGATGGGGGGTGGCACATCCTCCTTGCGTGGCTGTCGCTCGATAGCTCTAGCAACGAACTTATCGAGGAGTCCTTGCCAGACGAGTTCCTCGAGTGCATCCTGGAGCTAGACACAGTCCTCGGTATTATGGCCGTAGTCGCGGTGGAAGTGGTAGTACCTATTGGAGTTCCTTCTATGAGGGTCACTCTTCAACATGGGCGGCCAACGGAGGAACGACTCCTCACGGATCTCCATGAAGACTTGTTCGAGGGGAGCAGTGAAGGGAGTATACTACTTGGGGGCAGTCCTCCTTTTGGGCCCGTCGCGGTGGTGGCGCTCCCTCCTGCCACGATCAAACTTGGAGTGGTTGGCCGATCGCTTTCGCTCGGCCTGGTCAGCCTCGATGGCCCGACCGAGGTCGACGGTGCACTCCTCGTAGCTGTCATGCTTCTGCACCAGGGCAAGGAGCTCCATGACGGTAGTTGGGGCTTGACCCTTAAGGAACGGCAGAGAATGTGGTCCCACATCCCCTGAGCCAGTGCAGTGGTGGCGATGTAATGTTGAGACAGGGGACGCGGAGGGATTCCTTACGGACGTGGGTGACCAACTCCCACAAGGGCTTGTCACTCCCTTGCTTGATGGCTAGCATAGTGATGGCGGACCAAGTTTCTTTCTTGCAGTAGTGGAAGTTCTCCTTGAACATCTACTTCATCTACCGGAAGGGATCCCACTAGGAGGGATTCGAACCACGTTCGAGTGTTCTCCCAGAGTGTGGTGCCAAAGTTTGAACACTTCACAACGTCCGAGGCCCGGTGGAAAAGTCGGTTGGACTCAAAGCTGTCGAGGTGGTCGGTCGGGTCGGTAGTGCTGTGGTACAAAGTAAACAATGGCAACTAGAACTTTGAAGGGATAGGAGTCTCCAAATTCTCCGGAGAGTAGGGGGCCTAGAAATCACCGTCATCGTCGACTCGACCCTTCATCTTGGCCGCTTCGATGATGTGGTTCATGTAGTGCACTTTCCCCTCGAGCTCACACTCGACGTCGTTATAGCGCTGCAGTCACCGTGCCATGCTTGGGTTAGAGTGTAGGGGGCTTAGCGAGCGATGCTGGGAGTACTGGGGCCGGTGAAGTGTCCATGCCATGGAGGCGACCGAGGGTGTTCGACCGTCTACCGCCGACGAGGCCATGCTCCTTTCTGGAAGGACAGTGTCGTCGAGGTCTTGCTCCGCCTATCGGTCGAGGAGGCCCTGGTAGGCCTCCGTCAGGGGTGGAGCTTGACGCTTAACATCAGCCAATTCCTTTGCGGCGGAGTGGGCGGAGGTTTGATGGTGCTCTCCCTGAGATATGTGGTCACTGGTGGCTTCCCGAGATACCTGGCAGGAGCTTGCGGTGTGTAACGACTCGAGAATCCGATTACCGGGAAAGACCCGATAACCCGAGACTCGAACCGCCGCCCACGAGCTGGGAGGGCTCGGAAGGGCTAAAAGGAGTGTGGAGACACAAAGAAATAGGAAATAAAGTAAGATAATTCAACAATTAACAAAAATAAATAAACAACTACTGCTACAACAGAGTCCAGTCTAATAGAAAGTACAGTCTAAAATAGTAAAGCGTACCATATGCCGAGTGAACACTCGGCCTGGCGAGTTGGCAACTGAGAACCTCCGTACCACACCCTCGAACCTCGAGGAAGAATCGCCACACCTGAAAAGCAGGGAATGAGTCTCCAACACAAAGACTCAGCAGGGATCCTGCGGAACCCCAACCGGAAACAACGGCGGTCGTAGAAAGAAAAGCTACAACGACAGCAGGAACAGCGAACCGGTGGCCGGTCAAAACTCGGCACTACAGCTACTCCTACTGTACCAGAAACACACCCCGATCTCACGGTCGAGGGGCTACCGAACTACACTAGTACCACTTACCGAAGTAAAAACCCACGGTAACCACGCAGTAGAGATCTGTCTCCCAGGACACGGCCAACCTGGATACGCTGTCCAAGGTGCAACCCTAACCACCTGGTCACGGGTACCGCACAACAAGATGCAACCTCGGTAAAGCTATTAGCACTAGTCTCACGGCACGAGAATCGACACACGCGCCACGGTGAAACACCCGAAACTCAACGGTCGACACGACCAAAAAACCTGAAGGTCGAAGTCACGAAGACTGACTGACAGTCTGTCACTCCTGACTCGACAGGAGTACCTCCCAATAGAAGCAAGACCGGATGCGTCCACTGACGTCTTAGTCCGCGCCTCAGGTGTCTCCCTCTGTCCCAGCGGGAATTGAGACACCGTACAAGTAACCACAAAGCAAGTGACTAGCTGGGGTCACGCCCGTCAGCGTGGGTCCAACCGCCCCCAACCACGTATGCACACACAGACCATGCATCCCAGGTTTGGCCTCTAACTGGTTTTCCCCTCAGTCGGACTCTGGCTGCAAGACGTGGGGCCCAATAGAAAATAGTCTAAAAATCATCCTCAGGGTAGCCTCTCCACCACTCCCTGGTGGGAACACTAAACGTGTAAGCATACTACTACTAGTGGAGGGTCACTGAAGGAGTAGACTCTCAAGTCAACGGAAAATAACGTCCGAACCCGACGAAGTACGGGGAGCGTCCCACGTACCAGCACCGTCGCACGGTGACCACGGTCGGAGAAGAAACGGGACTCACCATCCTTGGGCCACGCACTCGGCCACGCAGAAATGCAGAAGCACAGTTCCCAAGGCAGCTCACAGGCTGCCAAAATCGAATCCCACTCTCAGGGAACAAAGGGAAACCTCCAGCTCTAGGCTGGACAACTGGACTCGTAGTCCAAGGCCACACACATGGCCCGCACGGAAAGCACAGAAGTATGATTCCTCGAATGCAGCACCACGAGTTCACGCCTGCAAGCAACCTCTGCCCAACATAGCACAACCAGGGCCACCACTGATGACGGAGAAGGCTCTCGACCTCGATCCTTAGACCCCATGCTGGCACGAAAGTCGCGGACAACAACCACCTTCACAGCGCTGCACAGTGCACTCAAGCTCTCAAACGAGAAACTAGGCGGAAAGCGAACATAAAACCCTATGCCAGTTGCCGACTGTACTGGACCTTATGGACTCTGATCATTGCAATATCTCGAATTCCTATGTACGTCCACAACCACTGCTCTGATACCATCTGTAACGACCCGAGAATCTGATTACCATGAAAGACCCGATAACCCGAGACTCGAACCGCCGCCCACGAGCCGGGAGGGCTCGGAAGGGCTAAAATGAGTGTGGAGGCTCAAAGAAATAGGAAATAAAGCAGGATAATTCAACAATTAACAGAAATAAATAAACAACTACTGCTACAACAGAGTCCAGTCCAACAGAAAGTACAGTCTAAAGCATTAAAACGTATCACATGCCGAGTGAACACTCGGCCCGGCGAGCTGGCAACTAAGAATCTCCGTACCGAACCCTCGAACCTCGAGGAAGAACCTCCACACCTGAAAAGTAGGGAATGAGTCTCCAAGACACAGACTTAGCAGGGATCCCGCAGAACCCCAACCGGAAACAATGGTGGTAACGGAAAGGAAAGCTACAACGACAGCAGGAACAGCGAACCGGTGGCCGGTCAAAACTCGGCACTACAGCTACTCCTACTGTACCAGAAACACACCCCGATCTCACGGTCGAGGGCTACCGAACTACACTAGTACCACTTATCGAAGTAAAAACCCACGGCAACCACGCCGTAGAGGCCTATCTCCCAAGACACGGCTAACCTGGACACGCTGTCCAAGGTGCAACCCTGACCACCTGATCACGGGTACCGCACAACAAGACGCAACCTCGGTAAAGCTATTAGCACTAGTCTCACGGCACAAGAACCGACACACGCGTCACGACGAAACACCGGGAACTCAACGGTCGACACGACCAAAAAACCCGAAGGTCGAAGTCACGGAGACTGATTGACAGTCTGTCACTCCCGACTCGACAGGAGTACCTCCCACTAGAAGCAAGACCGGATGCGTCCACTGACGTCTTAGTCCGCGCCTCAGGTGTCTCCCTCCGGCCCAGCAGGAACTGAGACACCGTACAAGTAACCACAAAGCAAGTGACTGGCTGGGGTCATGCCCGTCAGCGTGGGTCCAACCGCCTCCAACCACGTGTGCACACACAGACCATGCGTCCCAGGTCTGGCCTCTAACTGATTTTTCCCTCAGCCGGACTCTGGCTGCATGACGTGGGGCCCGACAGAAACCAGTCTAAAAACCATCCTCAGGGTAGCCTCTCCACCACTCCCTGGTGGGACCACTAAATGTGTAAGCATGCTACAACTAGCGGAGGGTCATTGAAGGAGTAGACTCTCAAGTCAACGGAAAACAACGTCCGAACCCGACGAAGTACGGGGAGCGTCCCACGTACCAGCACCGTTGCACGGTGACCACGGTCGGAGAAGAAATGAGACTCATAGTCCACGGGCCACGCACTCCGCCACGCAGAAACGCAGAAGCATGGTTCCCAAGGCAGCTCACAAGCCGCCAAAACCGAATCCCACTCTCAGGGAACAAATGGAAACCTCCAGCTCTAGGCTGGACAACTGGACTCGCGGTCCAAGGCCACACACATGGCCCACACGAAAAGCACATAAGTACGATTCCCAGGGCAACGCACAAGCTGCCACGCCGATAACTGGACTCGCAGTCCAAGGCCAAACACATCATCCACTCCGGAATCATCTTCCAGGAGAACTCACGGCATGCGGGGGAGACCCCACCACACACACCGGTACACGGTGACTCGGTCAAGCGTAACCCAAAAGCCCGGCACATGAGGAGTCACCCGGACTCTCAAACCCACGGGCACGCTGAACGAGATAGCACGGTCCTCCCAACACCCTCAAAACACAGACATAGAATCCCATGGGTGTCTGGGGTATTCACGAGACCGCAAGTCAACCACTGGGTCGCAACCGGGTCGACTAGGGACCTACACAACGCGAAACGATCGCGGCAAGCATGAAGAACCACTTCGGCATAACACAGTGCCTGGCGGTCTATCTTTGGGCCGTCACAGACCGTAATGGTCCAAAGGTAGGCCGTCACAGCACCCTGACGATCCAACTTAGGAGCGTCAGATACTCAGTGCAAAACGAACTGTAACGTGCCCACGCTGGTGCGTCACAGCACCTGACGGACCTAAACAGGTGCGTCAAGGCACGAGTGAAAACTTAACGTAACGCGCTCCCCCAGGGGCGTTACGGAACCTAACGGATCACGCTGGTGCGTTAGGTCACAGAACAACACAGGCCATGACGCATGCCGCTCGGTGCGTCACGCTCTCTAACGCACCTACTCAATTGCGTTAGGGAGTAGGGTGGATGCGTTAACTCTAACGCTACTACCCAAGGCCGTCACACTACCCTGACGTCCCACACCGGGTGCGTCAGGTGTCTATGACCCCCAACGGTCATAAACCAACGATCGGAATCACCGTAACGGTCTAGCATGAGGGCGTCACAGCCCTGTGGTGGTCTATCGTGGGACCGTCATGCCCACGAACACCAATACCCAAAACAAAGGGAGCATAACGCACCTGCCCAGACACGTTACACACTGTGGCGGTCACTGGAACGACTGTCACAGCGTCCCGGCGGTGAAACGGTGAACTAACACCAAAAATTCCGTTCCACGCCCCGATCATCCACGGATGATGGGAAAAACAACGGGGAAGCTCTCCTATGGGCCCTAGCATGCATCTAGACCCTCGAATCGGTCCGAAACGCGGTAGAGCGGTAGATCGAGTGTACACCCCAAAAACATGGGTTTTCCCCAAACTGCTCAAATAAACCCGCTCGGCTCACCGTAGCCTACAAAACTTACAGGAAAGGAAGCGCACGAGCTGGGGGTCCATCTCCCTACCTCCACCGAAGAAACGACGTGCCGTGGACGCCGATCCACGAAGAAATCACCGCGAAACCCTTGTCGGCTCACAGACGCGCCCCCGAGCTTCACCGCGCCTCCACCGCCTCGATCCTAGCCCGTCCTCGCCCGCATCCTCGCCCGCGCCGCCTCCACCTCGCCCCCGCCTCGCTCCGTCGGCCGCCGGAGAAGAGAGGGGAGAAAGAGAGCGTGAGGGAAGAGAGAGGGAGAGAGGGTGAGAAATGAGAGATGGGGAGAGAGAAAACGGGAGGGGGGTTTATATAGAAAATCCAAAATTTTTAAAAAATACCAAAAAATAGAAAAATACACCATCGCGATCCTCAGAACACGCTGATCGTTGTGGTAACGTCTCGGCCTCGGAGAACGCATCGGTTCATCCTGTACGGGGTTCCGAAGGTCCGACAGACGGAAAACACGCCGAAACCACAAAACGCAACCCGAGACCCACAAAGGCGCTCCGAAAATTACATAAAAGTACCGGCGTGCTCCTCACAACATCACGGACCCAAGGAAACTCACGGGCACACCACTAGTAGGTCCGACAACCCGGTAAAAATAGTATGAAACTCGATCGGACACAATCCGAAATCCGCGGAAAGACGATCCGAAACCCACAGATCCAGATCCGAAAAACCCGGGGCATTACATTGTGCCTCTCCGATTGCTGACATTGCGGTAGCCGGTCCTTGGTGCCATGACCCCTTCTTTGGTTTTCTACAAATGATGCCAAAAAGTGTAGCATTTGAAAAATGGTTACCGACCTCTGGGCCGACACCTCCAATAGTTGTGAAAATAGGACCCCGAGCCTTGTTGGAAGAAGGACCTATAGCCACCAGGAAGACGTCAAAAGGAGCCCTGAGAGTTATCTCAGGAGACAACCCTCTGACGGTCAAGTCAGACAATTACAGATCGAAGGGGGAGTGCTGGAGGGAGAAATGAGGAATTTGAGGGGGAGGTGCTCGCTAGTTTTTTCTCTCCTCTGTTTCTCTTTCTTGCTTACCTCCTGGGTGTCGGGTCAGGGTCCTTTTATACTATTGCCGATTGATCGTAGGGTTGCTGTTACTGAGGAAGGTGTGAGCCCGGTAACTTACGTGCCTGACGGAGTAGGGGGCATGGACGTTGACTTGCTGGTAGCTCCGCCATCAATGCGACAAGGGTGTCGGCCATTAATGCGGTATAATCCGTCGGAGAGGGAGCGGACTAGTGTCATCAAGAGGGGTGGCGCGGGCTGCGTCTCAATGTCATCACCAGAGTGTGGCGTCGCTCTCCATCAATGTGCAGCAGTGGCCGTTGCCGGAGTGGGCGCATATGGGTACGGCACCAGCCCTGACAGGGTAGGGGGCGTAACGGGCCGCCCGGTTGGCATGGTGGGCCTGGGAGTTGGGCTCCGGCTAGGGTAGGATTCCAGATGTTTATTGGGCCGACAAGATGGGCCCTCCTCGGGAATCTCCAAAATATCTCTCCAATATTATTCCCAAACGTGCTCTTAACTTTGACCTGCACCATGATCATCCACATCTTTTCCCTTTGTTGAATGAAGAGAAAAGAACACTCTGATATCTACAATAGATGCTTTTCTCTTTCACGAGATCTTTGTTTTTATTACGTGCACAAGAGTGTAGAGTGGGAACAGCCCTTGTTAGTTGTTGTGATTGTGTACTCAAAGTACGTGTGCTTGCACTTGCACATATGTTCAGTAAAATAAGATCTTCTTCCCTTTAACAACCCCCAAAAAATAAAACAAAACAAGTTCGTCATCATTACTATTATCATGCTCACGGGCATTTCACCTCTCTTCACTCAACAGCCCTAAACTCGTTCAAGGGGGACAGTAGTTCGAAACATCGGAACCAAACTAGCTGAATAGGGTCTAAGAACCTCACTTTGAACTCGGTCTCTCTAGTCATCCACATGAATGAGCGAACGGGAGATGCTTCTCCTACTCCAACTCATTGAGCCTTAGCCTCTAAACTCATAGGCCGTGTTTGCTAACCGGTCATGATTAGCGCAATCGACCTCCGAGAGTCGATTGCGCTAACCGACTCCGATTAACGCGGATGAATGTGAGGGGGAGGTGAGACCCACCGACTCTTTCTGTCTCCTCAGTTAGACTGTCTCCCGACAATTCCGCAAACAAACAGGCCCATAGAAAAATGATTGTTGCATACCCAGGGTTATTGCACATCTCAGATCTGCAGTAAATTTCTCTTCTCTCTTTTTTAATATAACAGGGTGTATGTCCACCTTTTCGTACAATTCATCTTCTTATCAAACAGATTTGAAAATAAAAAAATAAATTATATAAATTTAATTTTTTATTTAATTATAATTATTGTTATTATTTTAAACCCCTCTAATGGAGGAAGACTCCACCTCACCTTATTTTTAGAAAAAGAAAACTTGATGCACATCCAAGATGTGCAATAATCTTGGATGCGCAGCGACTCAAACTCCAACCTCTCCCTTCCCATCCACCGGAGGGGATAGCAAGGTCCATTTCCATGGACGAGAGGGTCTCCCCAACTATCGACAAAGAGAAGGCCCCGAGATGGAGATCCATCTCGGCGATGTTTATGACGTCACCGCACATCCTCGCCCAAGAAAAAGCTCTGGTAAAGAGTTGGTCACTCACGCCTAGTCAACGATTGGGGATTTTAGAATATATTATTTCATTAAATAAATATCAAAATTCACCACCTAATTTTTTTTTTGTAAGCGTATATATTTTGATGAGAAAGGACGTATTACAAATAAACATTTTATATTATCGTAACTATATATTCCAGTTTAGAAACATGGATAAAGTTTATCAATTATCTATTTTTCTGTTGCGAAAAATGTACATTCCAGCTGACAAGTTATGAAGTGTGTATTTTGTGCAAAGATTACGTATTTAAAAAGAAATTGTGCATTGCTGTTACATATCGACATCACATGTATTCTAGTGAGAAAACAGAAGGTATAGTGTTGGAGGTATTATTGTTCCAAAGTATATGTCAATCATAATTTAATAAAATAATATTAACTTAAAAAAAAAGAATTCTTATTTGGAACTTCTTTATTATCGTCACACATCCGCTCGTCGAGGATTTCACCAAAAGTGACGGGTAACATGGCCCGAATCCGCCTCCTGCCAACCCTTCTCCGCTTTTGAGCATTTAATAATAGGTCCGATTTGAAATCCGTCGTCCTGTATCTGTCTGGCCACAATATCCTTTTCATCGAAGGGAGTAGCATCTGGCCACACAGGCCATGTCCTGAAGAGCCGTTCATACGCCAGTGAATCCAGAACATTGTTATCATGGGAAATTAATAAATGGCATTTGTAGCAGTCACGCTGGGGGAAGTCAAGTGGTTAAACATCAATTTGAATGCATGTAATGTTGAGGTTGATGAAGAGAGAACATGATGGATGACAGGAGTAGACTAGACGGGCATGATAAATGTCCAACATGTCACTCTTGTTCATGCAAGTTGCTTCACGCTTTTAGGAAACTTAAACTGAGCGTGCGCCCAAATGTTCATCTTGGAATCACTTCAGCGTTTACCTTCGACAGGGGAGATAGAAGTTGGTGGGGACACCGGATCCACTATCGGATCCACTACTCGGAGCCGATGTCGCACCGTCCCAACTGCACCGAGTTTATGACTCGGAGACTCGATTGAAGACTCGACGTCCTGAGCATAATATTTATTTGTGTATTTATATTATGCGTATTTGTGTATTATGTGTAAAATACATGTATTAGTACATGTATTTTTTCTTTCGTCTTATTAGACTAGTCATAGTCAATAAACATGTGTGTTTTATATATTTTATTTTTTTAAAACCCAAGAGTCAAAAGTTAGGTAGATAAACTTGTTTTATTAGGCTAAAGACATACGTGCTATTTGTAAAAGATTGTGGGTATAAATGTTATAGCCTCCTCCTATATAAGGAAGGCTAAGGGTGTATGTTATGATATGATGAAATTGAAAGAAGTTGCATTACGTGAGAGGCATTTCCCTCTTGTGTGTTTTCTTCCCTCATTTCTCCATTTGTGAGATTTGAGAGTGTCGCCCGGTGTGAGACCGTCCGGCGTGAGACCGAGCTGCGCGAGGTAACAAGTTATCTGTCCTGTTCGTGATTCCGGAGTTGCCGTCGATCCTGCCCCCGACGTCGTCCCGCGTCATATTTGGTATCAGAGCCCAACAACGGCGCCTCCGACGACTCCAACGTCCCCAACGTCTCTCTCTTCCACTCTCTAAGTTGTAAGAGTGAAAAAAAAAGAAACAAAAAAAAAGGAAGAAGAGAAGTAGAGAGACCTCGGTTGAAAAAAATTTTGGAGAAAAAAAAACAATTTTTTTAGAAAAAAAAAAGAAACCTCTCTCTGTTTCTCTCTCTCTCCTACGTTCTGTCTCTCTCTCTGCTCTCTCAATAAGGCATTGAAAGAAAAAAAACATACATGAGCTCTCTCGGTTGCAAAAGAGAGAAAAGTCAAAAAAAATTTAAAAAAAAAGTCTCACGCCCCCCTTACCTCGTCGCCCGTGCCCGGATTTGAAATCCGGGCGGCCGCAACGGCCACCCGCGCAGCAGTCGCGCGCGACCACCTGCCCGAGCCCACGGCAGCACCCGCCTCGCCTGCGCGCCCGCCGGCCATAGCCGCCCGCGCCCAGGCGCGCACCCGCCCGGCCGGCAGCGCGCGAACTCCGGCCCCGCCTGCCGCGCGCCCTCCGCCCAGCTGCGACGCCCGCCCAAGTGCCGCCCGAGCTCGGCCTCCGCGCCCGACAGAGCGCCCGCAGCGCCCGCCCCTGCGCGCCTGACCGCCAGCTGCCGCCTTCGCCCCTCTGCACACCGCCGCGCCCTCCTCTCTTCCTCTCTAACAGCCCCTCCGTGTGACCACCCGCTAGCGGCCACCTCCCTCCGCGTGCAGCCCCTCCACTCTCTCCTCTCCCTCCATCTCACGACACCTCCACCTCCGGAGCACACACCGACAACCGCGGCAGCCGCAGCCACCTCCGGTCACCTCCACATCGACCTCCCTCTTCCCCAGCCGCTGTCTGCCCCTCTCCCTGCTACCCTCACAGTGCCCAGCCGCCGCCGGCCAACCCTCTTCAGCAACCACCGCCGGCCAGCTCCACCGTCCCACCCCCTACACACCGCACTGCCACCCACCGCGGCAACACCCAGCCCCTGCACCTTCTTACTGCCGCACACAGACCCCGGACGTCGCCTCCCCACACCACCGGTCACCCAACCCGCCACTTTCACCCAGTCCAACCACCCTCACTCTCCCCCCTGCTGCATGGACCCACGGCCGACGTGAAGCCTCCTATGTTGACTGTCGCGAAGCCCATTCACCCTGCTTTTGCACCCGCGTTCGTGGAAGTCATCTTGCAGACGCGTGCGTAAGCCCTCTTGGCCAACGAAGTCGGCCCGCATGCGTCCAAGGCACAGTTGATCATGGCCAACCACCCGTCATGCACCGCTTCACCCCGTGCGTAAGTTGCGGATGAAAAAGTGTGAAGTTTGAAAAAAAGAAAAGAAGCCATAAAAGAGAGGTTTGAAAAGATAAAAGAAAGTAGTTGAAGTTTGAAGAAAAAAAGTCAAAAAAGGGGGGTTAGAAAAAAAAGACAAAAGAGAAAGAGGAGTTTGGAAAGTCAAAAAAAAGTGTTGAATATATATATTTAATATATATATATATAATAATATATATATATCGATATATATTTATATATATATCTACATATGAATTGTTCAAATTGTTTCGTGTGACACCCGGGTCCACAATCACGGCTCGATCAACGGTTGAGTCGCTCGATCGCCGACACACGGTCCGTAATTCACGGAGTGTGAGTGCCCCTAAGTCTCCTTGCACGGAGAAAGTCTGGAGTGATTTGTTCCCCTGCGTGGGAAATTTTAAAGTGATTTTGTAATAATTAAATCCTCCCTGCGCGGAGTGAATTCATTGTAACCGCTCAAGCTTCGTCGACGCCGTGCAGGCCGCACGTCCCCGCTCGCCTTCGTCTCCAGTCGAAGCTCGGCTTTTCAGCCAGCTAGGTACGTGCTCCAAATCACTTGCTTACTTAGTATACTTATCATTTGCCGCGCGACGAAGTGAGCGAGAGCCCGATCTATATAGTCAGTCTCCTGAGTGCATCGCTGTGGACGGAAAGAAAGAGCTTGCTTAAGCCTATCCTTTAGGCCCTAGACTGCCGCATTATGGCACCCTAATTGTCAGGAGGTAATTCCATGACTACTTCACCTACGGGCGAGCAACTTTTCCCTGACCGGTCCTTTCAAATTGACCCTTTGCATATCAGCTGGGTCCACAACTTATTAATTTTCGGTCTCAGGATTGCATCACCTAGGTCCAAGCTCGTGCATGCCACGTTGGTCTAGGAATTCATCAGGCCGTCTGGAACGCATGGAACAGGAAAGATATATGGCCGATCCTGACCTTATCGCCCATTTCGAGGGAATGGATATAATATTTGATGGCACGCATGTCGAGTACATACAGATATGAGACATTTCCGAGAGTTCTAGCCAGAAAAGATTGAGTGTAGTTCGCTGTATCTCAACACCCCAGGAGGACGATTGGCGTCGAACCTCTATCTTTCAAACCTACATCATGGTGAACTCTCATCCTTGTAAGGTAATCCTTGACAACGGGAGCTGTATCAATAGTCTCTTCAGACTTTGTCTCCCGTTTAGGTCTACCTACGCACCCTCATCCGAGGCCGTACAATATGGCTTGGGTTGACGACACGTCTATCTCAGTCACCACTACATGTGTCATTCCCATCCAATTCCAGTCCTACCAAGGACAAATTTTATGTGACGTAATGCCTATGAAGGCCGGGAGCGTCATCTTAGGACGACCATGGATCTATGATGTCGACCTCCCTACCTTTGGTCGGTCCAATCAGTGTTCATTCTCCTACAACGGGAAGAAGATTCAATTGTACCCGGTACCCCCAAAGGTGACCTCGGGAAAGAGTTCCACTTCCACCCCCACTGGAACTCCCAAAATTCAAGAGAATCCCCAAACTCCCACTGAAGGGAAACCTCCCCTTCCCTCTTCTCATGTATCTATCACACCCGTTTCTGAGACCCCTAAGGTTAGTCATAACTTAGTTAGGTGCCTTGACTCCATGAATGTCGGTGAGCTAGACATAGAGGTTGCTGAGGGTGCCTCTATTTTGACTGTTGACGTCACCATCACACCCGAGGAGTCTCGAGTCTCAGTCCCAACTGAAGACCCGGCCATACTGTCGGACTTCCAAGGCATCGTCCCCGAAGACTTGCCTTCTCAACTCCCTCCCATGCGTGATGTCCAACACGCTATTGAGCTTGCCCCTGGGTCCACCCTACCCAACATTCCCCTCGAGTCTAAACTGTCCAAGTCAGCCGAAAAGTTTACACATCACGTCATTAGTCTGTATGAGTCAGCTGATTCGCATAGACGTTCCCATGAATCTCAAGAAGGTGACTGGGTTATGGTACGGGCCCGGCCCGAGCGACTCCCCTCGGGAGCCGTTAAAAAGTTACAAGCCTGTAGTGATGGTCCCTTCCCAATCCTGCGGAAGATTGGCGCCAATGCCTATGTTGTGGATTTACCTTCCGAAGAGGGGATTATCTCGACCTTTAATGTGACAGACCTAGTGGCCTACAAGGAACCCACAGCGATTCCTAGTGATCCTTTCGAGCCTTCTCCTCCTATTGAGAGTGAGCCCACCCCTGTGCGTCCTACAGCCTCGAGAGCACCGCGCGAGTAAATTGAGAGGATACTAGATGAGCAGGTGACCACTACACGGAGCAGGATGTACCAGCGCTACTTTGTCCGCTGGCGGGATCGTCCACCTTCTGATGATTCCTGCATCAGCCGGGAAGATCTCCAGCGCCTCGCTCCCGATCTGCTGGAGCACTACCACAACAGTGTCCCCCCCTTACTCGACGGAGTCGAGTTCCAGCCGCCCCGGGAGGGTTGGTGGGGACACCGGGTCCACTACCGGGCCCACTACTCGGAGCCGACGCCGCACCGCCCCAATTGCACCGAGCTTATGACTCGGAGACTCGATTGAAGACTCGCCGACCAGAGTATAATATTTATTTGTGTGTATTTGTATTGTGCGTATTTGTGTATTGTGGGTAAAATACATGTATTAGTACATATATTTTTACTTTCGTCTTATTAGGCTAGTCATAGTCAATAAACATGTGTGTTTTGTGTATTTTATTTTCTTAAAACTCAAGAGTCAAAAGTTAGGTAGGTAAACTTGTTTTATTAGGCTAAGGACATATGTGCTATTTGTAAAAGATTGTGGGTATGAACGTTATAGTCTCCTCCTATATAAGGAAGGCTAAGTGTAACGAGCCGAGAATCCGATTACCGGGAAGACCCGATAACCCGAGACTCGCACCGCCACCCACGAGTCTAAAGACTCGGAAAGGTTAGAAGGATGGTGTGGAAACTACACAAGTATCACAAGTAATTGCAGAAATTAAACAGTTATAATATTAAGCAGGAAATAAATTAGCATTTTACATGGTCCACAAAATAACAACAGTAGTCCACAACTAGTACAGAGACAAGAAAGAAAAGTACAGCTACACGGGGCATACCCCGGCTCTGACCTCTGGCACTACCTCTGGGCACCCGCACCACGCTGCACCCCAGACGCGCTCCCCCGGGGTGGCGCCTCACCCGAAACACGGTGAAAACACGCAGGGAATGAGTCTCGGAACAAGACTCAGTAGGGATCACTCGAACCCTACCTCGTAAAACGAGAAACCACTACGTTAGCGGTAGGAGAGTACCTCGGAAAGGAAAGCCTGTACTCCATACAACAAAGACCCTACGGCACGCAAATCGACACACGTGCCACGATGAGACAACCGAAGCTCAACGGTCGACCCGGCAAAACTCAAAGGTCAAAGCCACGAAACTGACAGTCTGACACTCCGTACTCGACAGGAGTACCTCCCACTAGAAGCACAGCCGGTAGCGTCCCCTGACGTCTTACACCGCACCGCAGGTGAACTGCCTGACGTGGTAGCGCCTACCAAAGGCACGAACACCGAACAAGTAACCACAAACAAGTGACTAGCTGGGGTCACGCCCGTCGACGTGGGTCCAACCGCCCCCAACCACGTGTGCACACACAGACCGCGCGTCCCTGGTCTGGCCCTCTGACCGGTTTCCCCCTCAGCCGAACTCTGGCTGTAAGACGTGGGGCCCAACGGTAACCGATCCACAAACCGTCTCTAAGGGTCAGCCCGCACACCACTCCTTGGTGCGACCAGCACACGCGTACTGGTAGGCTACGACTAGTGGAGGGTCACTGAAGGAGTAGACTCTCAAGTCAACGGAAAACAACGTCCGCATCCGACGACGTACGGGGACCACCCCACGTACCGGCCCCGTCGCATGGTGGCCACAGTCGGACTAAAAACGGGGTTGTAACCCTCTCGGGGCAACCAGGCGCCTGACGGTCCACCCCTGGACCGTCACAGGCAAGTGACGGTCTAGGCAGGACCGTCACAGGAAGCCTGACGGTCCTACGTAGGCCGTCACACTCTCAGCGCCAAAACAGAATGTAAAGCGCCTGCCCTGATGCGTTACAGACTGTGACGCGCCTAAGCAGGTGCGTCACAGAACGTAACGGCCCAGCCCAGGGGCGTTACACTTCCTGGGGTAAAACGGCTCTGACGCACCCACCCTGGGCCGTCACAAGGTTGTGACGCGCCAGTCCTGGTGCGTCACACGCCTTGACCCCCAACCGTCAAACAACGGTCAGAAACCAACGGTCGAATGCCTCTGACGGTTCACCCCAGGCGCGTTACAGGCATGCAACGGTCTGGCGGGGGCCGTCACACTCCCAGCCCCCAGCTGGTTAACAGGGGCTGTGACGCACCCTCCCAGGCGCGTCACACGGCTGTGGCGGTCTATCGCGGGACCATCACAGCCCCTGACCCCAAAGGCTTAACAAAGGGCATGTAACGGCCCCTCCAAGGCGCGTTACATCATGTAACGGTCCCTGGAAGGATCGTTACACGCACCCGACGGTGAAAACGGCATAACCGCCCAAAAACTTCGACCACGCCCCCGTGCCTCCACCAGAGAGGGGGAAATCAAAGGGGAAGACCCCTAGGGACCCCTAGCATGCGTCTAAGCCACCAAAACGCGAAATCACGGGCTAAATCCATAGATCGGGCGAGCTCTCCGCAAATTATGGAAAAACCCCAACATGCTCAATCACGCCCCTCTCGGCCTCCCCTCGGCCTATAAACCACGGAAATGAACGGCGGGGAGATAGGGAACGTCACCCTATCTCAATGGAGCGAATGCTCCGCCGGATCATCCGCGAACGCAAGAAATCGCTTTGAAAACCCTCGTTCTTCCTTGAGCTCCCACGACCCACGAACGCCTCCACGATCACCTCGTCGCCGCCGTCGTCACCACGTCGTCGCCCCGTGCCGTCTGCAGCCGGAGGGGATGCTGCCGCGGTCTCGCCGGACGAAGAAGAGAGGAAGAGGGGGGCGGCGCTCACGGTGGGGGAGAAAGGAGGAAGAAGAAGAAGAAGAAGGTGGGGGAGAGAGAGAAAATAGGGGGGGTATTTATAGAAAAATCCGGAAAATCCAGAAAATATCGAAAAATAGAAAATTACATTTCTGGAATTCTCGGGACGCACCGATCGCAACGGTACCACTCGTGCCCAGGTGAACGACCCGGTTCACCCGCAGCGAGGTTCCGAAGGAATTACCGAAACACACACCAGAAATTGGAAAACACGCGCGGAAAAGCCGCGGAACGCCTCCGGGCCTCCGAAACAACTCCGGATCGCGCCGATCCGAACACGAAAGATGACCGAAACGAAATTTCGGACACAACGGAGCCGGACACTCCGAAAAACTAGATCCGGGACCCACGAAGAAGGATCCGAAAGGTCCGGGATATTACAACCCTCCCCCCTTAGGGAATTTCGTCCTCGAAATTGGGAACAACCCAAGGGGAAAGAAGAGGAAGACTCACTCAAACAGGTAAGGGAACTGCTGACGCATCTCGTCCTCACGTTCCCAAGAAGCCTCACCACCAGAGTGCCATTGCCACACCACCTTTACCAAGGGGATGACTTTGTTCCGCAGGCGCTGCTCTCGCCTATCCTCCATGAGGATCGGAAACACTGAGAGAGAGAGATCTAGAGTCACCTCAGGCCAAACAGAAATCTCGAACACATGAGAGTCATCGGGCACATATTTTCGCAACATCGAGACGTGGAACACGTCATGCACCGACGCCAACTCAAGGGGTAACTGTAACCGGTAAGCAACCTCACCGATGCGCTCCAAGATCACAAAAGGACCAATGTAGCGGGGACTCAGCTTCCCACACCGTCCAAAACGGATCACCCCCTTCATCGGAGAAACTCTCAAGAACACACGATCGCCCACGGCGAACTCGAGAGGCTGCCTCCTACGGTCAGCGTAGCTCTTCTGCCGACTCTGGGCCGCCAACATGTTATGACGAACCAAGTGCACCACATCCACGCATTGCTGCACCAACTCTGGTCCCGTCACAACACGCTCACCAACCTCAAACCAATCAAGTGGAGTCCGGCAAGGACGCCCGTACAGAGCCTCATAGGGAGCCATACCAATGCTCAAATGATAGCTGTTGTTATAGGCAAACTCCACCAATGGTAGGTGATGAATCCAACTCCCCTGCCACTCCAGGCAGCAGGATCTCAGTATGTCCTCCAAAGTCTGGATGGTCCTCTCAAACTGACCATCAGACTGAGGATGATACGCCGAGCTAAAAGCCAACTCCGTGTCAAGAGCTCGCTGGAAACTCCTCCAGAATCCAGAAGTGAAGCGCGGATCCCGATCTGACACGATCGAAACGGGAATCCCATGCAACGGCACGATCCGCTCCACATACAAACGAGCCAACTTAGACACGCTCCAGCTGACTTTGACCGGTAACAACCGAGTCACCTTCGTCAGCCGATCCACCAGCAACCAAATACTGTCCTGCCCACCCTGGGTCCTCGGCAACCCCACCACAAAATCTGTGGTCACGTGGTCCCACTTCCACGTAGGAACAACCAAGGGCTAGAGAGTACCTCCTGGTCGCTGATGCTCCGCATTCACCTGCTGACAGATCAGGCACCTGGCCACAAATTCTGCGACATCTCTCTTCATGCCAGGCCACCAGAACTGCCTCCGCAAGTTTCGATACATCTTCGTCGCACCCGGGTGTACGGTGTACCTTGTACCTGCTCCCATGAGCCTCGCGCAGCACCGCACGACAAATCTGCTCCTCCGCTGGGACGTACAGCCTGCCACGAAACCTCGCAGCACCGTCCTCGCCGAGTTCCACATCAGACATCGCCAGAATCCGGGGCAACTCAGGATCCGCATGCTGAGCCTCTGTCACCTGACGACGGATAGCAGGAGTGACAGTCAGACTCGCAAGCACTGCCAACCCTGGCTCCTGGGGAATCTTGAGCCTGAAGGATACTTCGGGCACTTGTTCCCAGAGCCTCCACTTCCACAACATCAAGGCACTGACCGCGACCTTCCGACTCAGGGCATCGGCGACGACATTCATCCTGCCAGGCTGATAAGACAGGGTGAAGTCATAATCCTTCATAAATTCCATCCAACGCCTTTGCCTGAGGTTCAGGTTCCTCTGCGAGAACACGTATCTCAAACTCTGATGGTCAGTGAACATCTCGAACTTCTCGCCGTACAGATAATACCTCCAGATCTTCAGCGCGAAGATCACCGCCGCCAACTCAAGGTCATGGGTAGGGTAGTTCTCCTCGTGGGGCTTTAGCTGCCGAGATGCATAAGCCACCACTCTGCCATGCTGCATCAACACAGCACCCAACCCAAAGCCGGAAGCATCTGTACACACCACGAAACCTCCCGAGCCAGAAGACAAAACCAACACCAGAGCCGAGGTGAGCAACCTCTTCAGTTCCATGAAGCTCTGCTCACACTCCTCAGACCAGACGAAAGGCACATCCTTCCGCGTGAGTCTAGTCATCGGGGCCGCAATGCGAGAAAAATCCTGGATAAACCGATGATAATAACCCGCAAGCCCCAAGAAACTCCGGATCTCCGTCACCGACCTCGGCCTTGACCACTGCATCATTGCCTCGACCTTGGCGGGGTCCACGGAAATGCCATTACCAGAAATCGTGTGCCCCAGAAAGTGCACGTCGCCGAGCCAAAACTCGCACTTGCTGAGCTTTGCATACAACTGGTGATCTCGCAACGTCTGCAGCACTACACCCAAATGGTACGCGTGCTCCTCGGCAGACTGCGAATAAACAAGGATGTCATCCATGAAAATGACCACGAACTGGTCCAAATACGGATGAAACACCCTCTGCATCAAGTCAATGAAGGCTGCTGGGGCATTGGTGAGCCCGAACGGCATCACCAAAAACTCATAATGCCCGTACCTCGTACTGAATGCAGTCTTCTCCACATCAGACTCGCGAATTCTCAGCTGATAGTAACCGGACCGCAAATCAATCCGCGAGAACACTCGCGCAGACTGGAGCTGGTCGAACAAATCATCAATCCGTGGCAACGTATACTTGTTCTTAATGGTCACTTCATTCAGCTGCCGATAGTCAATGCATAGCCGCAGACTACCGTCCTTCTTCTTCACAAACAACACGGGTGCACCCCAAGGGGAAAAGCTAGGACGAACATACCCCTTGGCCAACAGCTCCTGCAACTGCGCCCTCAACTCCCTCAACTCAGCGGGGGCCATACGGTAGGGAGCCTTCACCAAATGTCCCGTACCAGGCACAACCTCGATCACAAAATCGATCTCCCGTTGGGGAGGTAATCTAGGCAACTCCTCGGGAAAGACTTCGGGAAATTCACACACCACCGGAATGTCCTCGACATTCGGCTGCATCCGGTCAGACACAACCACGGACGCGAGAAAACCCTGACAACCAGAATCAAGCAACCGACGGGCTCGAATAGCAGAAATAAGGAATCGAGAAGAGGTGGAACGGATACCTTGGAAATAGAAGGTCCGCTTGCTCAGATGCTGGAAGTAGACCCTCTTCATTCCACAATCCACCACCGCTCCATGAGTCTCGAGCCAGTCCATGCCTAGAATCACATCGTAATCCCAAAGCTGCAACGCATACAACCTGCCTAGCATACTCCGCCCATCGATCCAAACCGGAACCTGATCGAAGCAATACGGAGTGATCATAAAATCACCCGAAGGTAACTCCACTGCCAAATCACAGGACAACTGGGTCACCGGCTCCTCGATGCTCAACGCGAAATCCTCCGAAATAAACGAATGAGACGTGCCAGAATCAAACAAAACCCGAGCCGCACAACCCAAAATCTGAACGGTACCTTCCACGAGCTGCGACGCCACTGCCTCCGCCCTGGTCATGTGCGTGATCTGGCCTCGAGCTCTCTGCCTGCCTCCCACACTACCTGACCTGGGTAGCGGCGGATACTATCCCTGCTGCTGCTGCTGCCACTGCTGCTGGGGAACCTGCTGCTGCGGCGGCATCTGAGGACAGTCACACACCATGTGCCCTGGCTGGTCACACCGAAAACAGATAATCGGCGCCGTGCACTGCCTGCCTGGGTGGAACCCACTACATCGTGGACACGGTCCTCGCGACCCACCCACTGATCCCTGACGCTGCAAGGGGATCGGCTGCTGTACACTGCCCGATGAAGCTTGCCCATGATCCTTGGACTTCTTCTTGCCGAACCCTTTCTTGAAAAACTTCTTGACCTTCGTGCCAAAGGACGCAGATCCTGTCACCGACGCTGCCGGTGCCGGCACTCCTGAACCACTCATCGCATGCTGGAAGGAACCCTGCTGCTGGGTAGCCGACTGCTGGCTGCGACCTGACAAAGACTACCCCTGGCTGATCGGTCCTCGGGTCCTCTGCATATCCATCTCCAAAGAAGCCGCAACACGAGACGTTGTCTCTAGATCAGTGGCCCCGTTCGCAATCAGATGGTGCCTTAGCTCCTGCCTCAAACCCTGAACAAACTGTGCGGTCTTCACCCTCTCATGCTCCATGACGTGAGGTGCATACCGACCCAGCTCGACAAATCGGGCCCTGTACTGCAACACGGACATGTCGCCATGTACCAGCTCCAGAAACTCCCGCATCCGCTGCGTAGCAACAAAATCTGGACAGTAGGTACGCTCGAAAGCACTGACGAAGTCGTCCCACTCGACCTGCTCAAGTGGACGAAGCTGAAAGGACGTCTTCCACTCGGAAGACCACCACTTCCGAGCCGTACCCTGCAACTGGTTGTAGGCCAACACCACTCTGTCCTCGGTAGCACTCTTCGCAGAACTGAACACCCACTCCATCTCATCAAGCCAATCACGAGCCGTATCAGGGTCTGCCTGGCCGCTAAAGTAAGGTGGATGGAACTGTAAGAAGTCCCTCACTGCTCGGCCTGGCCCACCCCTAGCTGACGAGCCCTCACCAGCCTCTCCACCGAACTGTTGAGACATAAGCTGGTACATGCCACGGAAGAAATCCTCGGCCCCCGGAACCCTCGCAATAGTCGCGGCCTCAGTAGCTCCTAGTGGCGCTCTGCTATGCTCCTCCTGGTCCCCCTGGACCCCCTGCTGGATCCCCTGACCTCCAGCCGACTGCCCCTGCTGAGAGCGAGTGCTCCGCCTCGGCGCCATACTCGCTCCTGAAGCAAAAGACAGAAAACACGAAAACGGCAAGGTCAAGAAAAACGCACGATGCCCGATGCCAATGTCAACTGTACATCATTGTTGTGGACAAGTGGACCACTACACTTACCTATGATTCTCATGTAATTTCACAACCGCGCTCTGATACCAGCTGTAACGACCCGAGAATGCGATTACTGGGAGGGCCCGATAACCCGAGACTCCCACCGCCACCCACGAGTCCGAAGACTCGGAAGGGTTAGAAGGATGGTGTGGAAACTACACAAGTATCACAAGTAATTGCAGAAATTAAACAGTTATAATATTAAGCAGGAAATAAATTAGCATTTTACATGGTCCACAAAATAACAACGGTAGTCCACAACTAGTACAGAGACAAGAAAGAAAAGTACAGCTACACGGGGCATACCCCGGCTCTGACCTCTGGCACTACCTCTGGGCACCCGCACCACGCTGCACCCCAGACGCGCTCCCCCGGGGCGGCGCCTCACCTGAAACACGGTGAAAACACGCAGGGAATGAGTCTCGGAACAAGACTAAGTAGGGATCACTTGAACCCTACCTCGTAAAACGGGAAACCACTACGCTAGCGGTAGGAGAGTACCTCGGAAAAGAAAGCCCTGTACTCCATACAACAAAGACCCTACGGCACGCAAACCGGCACACGTGCCACGATGAGACAACCGAAGCTCAACGGTCGACCCGGCAAAACTCAAAGGTCAAAGCCACGAAACTGACAGTCTGACACTCCGTACTCGACATGAGTACCTCCCACTAGAAGCACAGCCGGTAGCGTCCCCTGACGTCTTACACCGCACCGCAGGTGAACTGCCTGACGTGGTAGCGCCTACCAAAGGCACGAACACCGAACAAGTAACCACAAACAAGTGATTAGCTGGGGTCACGCCCGTCGACGTGGGTCCAACCGCCCCCAACCACGTGTGCACACACAGACCGCGCGTCCCTGGTCTGGCCCTCTGACCGGTTTCCCCCTCAGTCGGACTCTGGCTGCAAGACGTGGGGCCCAACGGTAACCGGTCCACAAACCGTCTCTAAGGGTCAGCCCGTACACCACTCCCTGGTGCGACCAGCACACGCGTACTGGTAGGCTACGACTAGTGGAGGGTCACTGAAGGAGTAGACTCTCAAGTCAACGGAAAACAACGTTCGCATCCGACGACGTACGGGGACCACCCCACGTACCGGCCCCGTCGCACGGTGGCCACAGTCGGACTAAAAACGGGGTTGCAACCCTCTCGGGGCAACCAGGCGCCTGACGGTCCACCCCTGGACCGTCACAGGCAAGTGACGGTCTAGGCAGGACCGTCACAGGAAGCCTGACGGTCCTACGCAGGCCGTCTCACTCTCAGCGCCAAAACAGAATGTAACGCGCCTGCCCTGACACGTTACAGACTGTGACGCGCCTAAGCAGGTGCGTCACAGAACGTAACGGCCCAGCCCAGGGGCGTTACACTTCCTGAGGTAAAACGGCTCTGACGCACCCACCCTGGGCCATCACAAGGCTGTGACGCGCCAGTCCTGGTGCGTCACACGCCTTGACCCCCAACGGTCAGAAACCAACGGTCGGATGTCTCTGACGGTCCACCCCAAACGCGTTACAGGCATGCAACGGTCTGGCGGGGGCCGTCACACTCCCAGCCCCCAGCTGGTTAACAGGGGCTGTGACGCACCCTCCCAAGCGCGTCACACGGCTGTGGCGGTCTATCGCGGGACCGTCACAGCCCCTGACCCCAAAGGCTTAACAAAGGGCATGTAACGGCCCCTCCAAGGCGCGTTACATCATGTAACGGTCCCTGGAAGGACCGTTACACGCACCCGACGGTGAAAACGGCATAATCGCCCAAAAACTTCGACCACGCCCTCGTGCCTCCACCGGAGAGGGGGAAATCAAGGGGAAGACCCCTAGGTTAAGCTTATTATGGACAATATTTAATGTCATAATAGCCCAGAAGTGCTCCCAAGTGAAAGTTACCACCAAACATGGCCCGGATGTTCTGATAAAATTGCCTTTTCTGTTTATGACCATGGAGCTGCACAATATACAAGTGTACACATACAATCTCTCTAAACTTCAGACATTCTACCTTCTTTCTACCACATTTAAGTCATGCAATTATGCATGTTGGTTCAAGAGACCAATAAAGAACACCCTAATCAACATGAGCCTCTGTATTGGACATTGGTGCAGAACCTGAACTGAAGAAGTATCAGTCAGTTAAACTCAGAAACTGATCATAGCAAAAGAGATGTGAAGCCACACTTTACAGATAGACCATTGTATTATAAGGTGGAAAACAGGGTGCACGGGTTCACAATTGAATCGCCCTCTTAAATCATACAAAATGAAGGATGTAGGAAGATCATTCTCATACTTTGTCCAAAAACAGCCTGCCTGGTTGAATGATTTGAGATGATGTAATGCAAGAACCCAAGTCTTGGAGGAATAGATATCCTTTAGAAGATATGACACTGAACATAGGGAAATGATCAGAATGCTTTCCAGTTAGGTTTGCCAAGGGGAGAAATGCTGCGCTCCAGTACAGATAGATGAACTGCCAAGGGCATTTTCAGAACTTTCTTGTGAATACTTCGAGCCTGGAATGCATGGATTCAGATAAGGTGGGCATTCTATCTCTCCATCCCATAATGGTGCAAGAGTACCTTTTTTTTTACAAAAAATGCACCGATTATACAGGTTAAGCTTATTCAATTAGGGAAATATTCTTCATGATGCTAATGGACAAGGAAAGAACCATGTGCATTCAAAACGGGATACACTACAATGGTTGTGAAACACATGTTCTTTTTATGGACATAGAGGCACAAGTGACGTGGAGATAATTGGAAGCATTTGGAATTCTGTTCTGTGGTCAATAGCAACAGGGTTTTTTACAGCCAACCTAGCAATGATTCTCAGGTCAATGTGTCCAATAGATGGCAATGTCAATGTTGATAAACATGACATATCCGGCCGCCTCCTATGTTATGCCATCTTTCTATCCCCTGGGGATCATCTGTCTATTGCAGGGAGAGAACTCTACAATTATCAACCTCAGTGTTCTCCATGTTGTCCCGTTGATGCTTCTGGCTTTTATTTTACTTGCAGGATCTCTCCTTTGCAGCTCTTCTTTTACTTTCATCAATGATGGCACCAGCCCAACCATACTGTGTTAGGTTGAAGGGGGGTTGGGAGTATATCTAAGGAAGGGAAACTCAAAGGTTTTCCATAAGGGTGCTACCTCAAGTGTTGTGTTTTGTATGGGGATATTAGTCCCACATTGGAAAACACAAAGAGGTGAGGGGACCTTATAGTTCCTAGGACCCCATGGACTATGTCTTATAGACATAGTGGAGGTAAGCTAGATCCAATCACACGCACGCACGCGCCGGGCCGGGCTGGGCGGGCGCGCGTGTGTGAGGTGTGGGTCCAGCCGGCTTGCCTTGGCACCTTTTTGGAATTCTTTTTGCTATTCTATCCTTTCCTTGGAGAGAAAGAGGGGTTTCCGAACTTATCGTTTCGGATACGAACCGTCGCGGGCGTGGGGCACATAAGGAGAGTAATTAGGATTACCCTTATTACTGCTACTCCTTTTTCCGTGTCTGTTCGACTTCACAGAGGAACCGCTCGCAACGTCGCTCTCTTGCTCTCGTCTCCGGCTCCTCCTTGCGCCGTCCCGCGGAGATCGCTGCTGTCTTCGTCCCGTGCGTTCGCCACCGTCTTCGTCGCTGTGCACGCTCGCGGACACTTGCAGCCCTTGTTCTTCGGTGTTCGGTGCATGCTTTCTAACCTTTTTTTAAAAGACGAGATTTAGGTTTTTCGTGTAGTAATTATTACAAGATTCTTAAGAGTGCGCTTAAGTTTCTTGTGTTAGTAGTCGTATCCTGGGGGAAGATCGCTATATCTATCGCACCGTGTTTGTGGGGGCGATATCTTCTCTAAGGGGAGTCTCTTTGAGGCGCTTCTACTAATCCAGTTGTTTAGATAGATATAATTATTTATTCCTTCATACTTAATTGTTCAACAATCATGCTTATGTTTGATTCTTCTTGGTTGTCCTTATTTGAATCAACCTCCTATGTAATTTTACTATGGTTTGCATTGCATCTACTGTGGTCCGTTTATTGCCATGATGTTGTCCTTGCACACTGTTTATTTCTAACAGTCTTAGAGAAGATATCCTTCATGGCATCGTCGTCTTCGATGAGTTTTGGAAACAGGGTGGACATGTCTGGGATGCCCGCGAAGTTTTCCGGGCAACACTTTAAGCGTTGGCAACAACGCATGAAGATGTGGTTCACCATGGTTGGCCTAATCTCATTGATAGAATCGGACCCCCCTGTGATAGATGAAAACGACCCCGAGAGTACTAGGAGGGTTGAAGAGTGGACTAATAGAGACAGGTTAGGACATGTGTGCATTCTAACTGCACTGTCAGATGTCCTGTTTGATGTCTATAGTACCTCCACCTTCAACACTACTAAAGCTCTGTGGAATGAACTTGATCGGAAGTACAATACCGAGGACCAAGGTCTGGAAAAGTACTCCGTTGGCAAGTTCCTTAAATTCCAAATGGTCGAGAATAAATCTATAGGGGAGCAGGCACATGAGCTTCTTCTTATGTTCCATGGTTTGGCTGAGGCAGAAATGAAAATGCCTGAAAAGCTCCAAGTCATGTGCATCATAGAGAAGTTGCCTAGATCTTGGGAGGATTTTGGCATGGGCCTAAAGCATCGAAAAGGGGCCATTTCTCTTGATGATTTGATGAGGGCAATAGCTATTGAGGAGGAACATAGAAAGGAAAAGCCCAAAATGCCTGTAGATGCAAGTGCAAACTTAGTAATGAAACAGAAGGGTAAAGATTTAAAAGGAAAGGCCAAGGTTGATTCCACTGTGCAGATGAAACCCAAAGGAAAGATAAAGAAGAAGAAGGTACTAGGACAGTGCTGGACATGTGGTGATAAGGGTCATATGCGCAATGAATGTCCCAAAAAGAAAGAAAATGTGCTGAACAGGGCCTTGTTGATCCATGATGTCCCAGCACAGGTCAATGTAGTGACCGGTGGATCTTCTTCTGGTATGGAGTATGTTTCTCTTAATCCTCAGTTGTTTACTATTTATGAACCAAATGAATGGCTGGTAGACACTGGAGCCAATGTGCATTTATGTGCTGACAGGGCTAATTTTGTGTCTTATCAGGAAATCCATGATCGCTCCGTGACAATGGGAAATGGGAGTACAGCTAGGGTGCTAGGAGTTGGACGTGTGAGCCTGAAGTTTACTTCAGGGCGTGTTCTTACTCTTTCCTTAGTGTACCATGTTCCTAGTGTCAAGAGGAACATTTTATCTGGTTCTGTGTTAGTAAGAGAGGGTTATGAACTGAACTTTAAATGTAATAAGGTTGTCATACTCTATTTGAAGACTTTTATTGCAAAAGGTTATCTTTCTGATGGTTTGTTTAAAATCTTTGTGGATCATGTGATGAACAGAAATGTGGATGTTAATGCTTCCGTTTCTACTTCTGTTCCTGTTGCTTATAATGTTATAGATTCATCTGAATTGTGGCATGCTCGTTTAGGTCATCTTAATTTCAATTCCTTGAAACGTATGATGAACCTGAAATTGATTCCTGAACATACTGTTGATAAAACTAAGAAATGTGATATCTGTGTACAGGCTAAACAACCCAGAAAACCCTTTCATTCTGTGGTTAGAGATTCAGAAATTCTGGATCTGGTGCACTCAGATATTTGTGAGTTTAATGGTGTGTTGACTAGGGATCATAAAAAGTATTTCATTACCTTTATTGATGACTGTAGTAGATACTGTTATGTGTATTTGCTTAGATCTAAGGATGAGGCTTTGCAAAAGTTTATCATCTTTAAGAAAGAAGCAGAAACACAATCTGGCAAAGTTTTTAAAAGGTTGAGGTCTGATAGAGGAGGAGAGTATACTTCAAGTTTGTTTGTGGAATATTGCCAAGATCATGGCATTATTCATGAAACAACTGCCCCATACTCTCCTCAGTCTAATGGGATAGCAGAAAGGAAGAACAGGGTATTCATTGACATGGTCAACTCTCTCCTGCAGAGCTCGGGACTACCAAAGTATATGTGGGGGGAAGCTTTGAATACGGCTTGCCTTATTCTGAATCATATTCCCCTGAAACATAGAGATAGTAGTCCAATTGAACTTTGGAGACATAGGAAACCTAGTTTGAAATTTCTCAAAGTGTGGGGGTGCCTTGCAAAGGTACTTGTTCCTGAGCACAAGAGAAAGAAACTAGGACCTAAGACAGTTGACGCAGTCTTCTTAGGCTATGCTGAAAATAGCTATGCGTACAGGTTTCTGGTTGTCAAATCAGAAATTCCTGGCATAGATATTAACACCATAGTCGAGTTTCGTGATGCCACATTCTTCGAAAATGTTTTTCCCATGAAGACTGGTTTGACTCAACATTTGTCTTCTGAGACTGTTGCCTCTACATCTGATTCTATTCCAGAACATGTGGAAAGAATGACTAATGTGGGGGCTGATGCATCCGGACCTAATCTTGATGCTGATGATGAAGAAGAGGTTGAACCTAGAAGGAGTAAAAGACTAAGGGTTGCCAAGGATTATGGTAGTGATTTTGTCACTTTCCAGATCACGGGTGATCCTCCCACCTTTCGAGATGCCATGGCTTCAGCTGAAGCTAGGCATTGGAAGGATGCCATTAAGAGTGAGATGGATTCCATTCTTGCTAATGGCACTTGGGTGTTAGTTGATCCTCCTCCTGGTTCAAAGACCATTGGATGCAAATGGGTCTTTAAGAAGAAACTAAAACCAGATGGAACCGTTGACAAGTATAAAGCTAGGCTAGTTGCTAAGGGTTTCAAACAAATGGAGGGAATAGATTATTTTGATACCTATTCTCCGGTCACTAGGATAACCACAATCAGGGTGCTTGTAGCACTGGCTTCCTTACATAATCTCTTTGTCCATCAGATGGATGTCAAGACTGCTTTTCTTAATGGTGATCTTGATGAAGAGATTTATATGGATCAGCCTGAAGGATTTGTGGCTCCGGATAGTGAGAATAAAGTTTGTAGACTTGTAAAGTCTCTGTATGGTTTGAAACAAGCTCCTAAGCAATGGCATGAAAAATTTGATATGACTATCATATCATTTGGTTTTATAGTCAATGAGTTTGATAAGTGTATCTATCACAAAGTTAAGGGTAATGAATTTGTAATCTTGTGCCTATATGTAGATGATATCTTGTTGTTTGGAAGCAGTTTGGGAATCATAACTGAGACCAAATCATTCTTAAGTAGCAGATTTGAAATGAAAGATATGGGTGAGGCAAATGTGATTCTGGGGCTGACTCTTATTAGATCAGCTGAAGGAATAGCAATTTCTCAATCTCACTATGTTGAGAAGGTTTTAGAGAAATTTGGCTATCAGAATTGTAAAGCTGTCTGTACACCCTATGATCCTTCTAGAATTTTCTGCAAGAATAAGAGTGGTGATCCTGTGTCTCAATTGCGGTATTCTCAGGTTATAGGAAGCTTAATGTATCTTGCAAACTGTACTAGACCAGACATTTCATATGCTGTGTCTAAACTCAGTAGATACACAAGCTGTCCTGACCATACTCACTGGGAAGGCTTAGATAGGGTGCTGAGGTACCTAAAGGGTACCATGACCCTAAGCTTGCATTTTCAGAAATTCCCTGCTGTACTTGAGGGATATAGTGATGCAAGCTGGATAGCTGAAAACTCAGGGAGCAATGGTGTCACAGGGTATGTCTTTACCCTGGGAGGTGGTGTAGTTGCCTGGAGGTCAACTAAACAAACCATCTTGTCTCGGTCTACTTTTGAGGCTGAGTTGTGTGCTTTGGATACTACTGGTATGGAGGCTGAATGGATCAGGGGTCTTCTTTCTGAACTCCCTCTGATGAGTAAGCCTATACCTGCGATATCTGTGCATTGTGATAATATGACCACAATTGCCAAGATTAAAAGTTCAAAGTACAACCAAAAAGAAAGGAGACATATTCAACTCAGACTTAAGTCTGTAAGAGAATTAGTGTCTCAGGGAGTGATAGCTGTGGATTTTGTTGGTACCAAGGACAACATAGCTGATCCTCTGACTAAAGGACTTAACAAGAGTCAAGTCCAAAAATTTAGGATGGGGATGGGACTGAAACCCATCAGTTGTTCTCCTGCAGTGGCAACCCAACCTATCTGAGTAGAGATCCTACAAAGAAGGTTCAATGTGGTAATAACAAGCTGTTGAGAGGACTGGAAGGCACTTGTTTAAACAGATACTTTGTATCTGAGTTCCTCCCCTGTAATCCTAAACAATCTAGTGCCTGTTACTGCAAGTTAAGGTTAAGTTGTATACTTTTAATGGGTTCAAGCCTGGTAAGGCAGGATGTTTGCAGTGCATCCTTGGAGAAGCCCACCTATATGAGTACAACTGTGAGGCCGCAGTTAAAGAATTGGGTTATTCTTGAAAGTACTCATGAAACAGGATTGGGCACATGGCCTTTAAAGTGCCAGTTACTTTTTGCTACCAATAGAACCTTATTTCATGTTGTTTTCTAATAAGTAGCCCTTCACAAAAAGGATCAAGTTCAAGATTTAATTCACTTCGATTCTGTGGGGGGGTGAAAATTAGAACACTTAGGTGAAGGTTCAAACCCGAAAGGTACCTTTACTGAAAGCATGATTTGTTCATATCTCTTCTGTTTGTTCCCTTTTATCAAACCTTGAGTTTGTGGGGGAATGTTAGGTTGAAGGGGGGTTGGGAGTATATCTAAGGAAGGGAAACTCAAAGGTTTTCCATAAGGGTGCTACCTCAAGTGTTGTGTTTTGTATGGGGATATTAGTCCCACATTGGAAAACACAAAGAGGTGAGGGGACCTTATAGTTCCTAGGACCCCATGGACTATGTCTTATAGACATAGTGGAGGTAAGCTAGATCCAATCACACGCACGCACGCGCCGGGCCGGGCTGGGCTGGGCGGGCGCGCGTGTGTGAGGTGTGGGTCCAGCCGGCTTGCCTTGGCACCTTTTTGGAATTCTTTTTGCTATTCTATCCTTTCCTTGGAGAGAAAGAGGGGTTTCCGAACTTATCGTTTCGGATACGAACCGTCGCGGGCGTGGGGCACATAAGGAGAGTAATTAGGATTACCCTTATTACTGCTACTCCTTTTTCCGTGTCTGTTCGACTTCACAGAGGAACCGCTCGCAACGTCGCTCTCTTGCTCTCGTCTCCGGCTCCTCCTTGCGCCGTCCCGCGGAGATCGCTGCTGTCTTCGTCCCGTGCGTTCGCCACCGTCTTCGTCGCTGTGCACGCTCGCGGACACTTGCAGCCCTTGTTCTTCGGTGTTCGGTGCATGCTTTCTAACCTTTTTTTTAAAAGACGAGATTTAGGTTTTTCGTATAGTAATTATTACAAGATTCTTAAGAGTGCGCTTAAGTTTCTTGTGTTAGTAGTCGTATCCTGGGGGAAGATCGCTATATCTATCGCACCGTGTTTGTGGGGGCGATATCTTCTCTAAGGGGAGTCTCTTTGAGGCGCTTCTACTAATCCAGTTGTTTAGATAGATATAATTATTTATTCCTTCATACTTAATTGTTCAACAATCATGCTTATGTTTGATTCTTCTTGGTTGTCCTTATTTGAATCAACCTCCTATGTAATTTTACTATGGTTTGCATTGCATCTACTGTGGTCCGTTTATTGCCATGATGTTGTCCTTGCACACTGTTTATTTCTAACATACTGAAGGGAGGGAGAATAGAAAAGAGGGAAGCACTGAATGTCTAAAAGAGGAACATCTTTCAAGACAAGCAGTAAAACAGGGACATCCTTGAAGACAGGATGTCAACCAAAAACAGAATGGTTGATATCAACTGGATAACCTTTCTCCCATGGAAAAGGAGGACTACAAACTCTTGCACCAAAATATTTCAGAATATCTAACAGCTAACTCATGCATTAGTCCAAGTAATACTGGACACAAGTCACACAACAACTTGCATATTGCTCAATAGCCTCAATGCAACATGTTCAGTTCAAAAAGAACCGGGATCAACCAACAATGAGGAGAAAAAACTGGCTGCAAAGTGTGATCAATCCTAACCCTGACCATGAGTCAGAGCCCCAGCCTAAACCAACAATCCCTAATGCTAGAGCTGAGCCCTAACCAAAGCTAAAAGAAAACTGACCCCTAATCTAAGCTTACATATGACACCTAATGTTAAATGGAGCCCAAAGGTGCATCACGAGCACAACCAGTTCCAGTCCATGTAATTTAACCCATATAACATACATCAGAGATTCTGGAAAGGTCGGACTTCCCAAGCTATCAACCTGAGCTGACATGAGGAGCAGTGCTAGATCCCAGCATTTCTCAGGCAGGGGTAAAGTTGCAGGAGATTTTATGTGGGAGGGGAGAGAGATGAGGTAAAGAATTTACAGACATAATTCTTTAGCATACATAATCTGCAAACGGCATAAGGTTGGAGTGGGATACCGGGTTCTCTCCCACTAAGAGAGTTCAGTGTTCGGGTTGAACACATGCTAGCAAGGTCCAACCTGTCGTACACAACCAGTTCTCATGTATTAAATGTTCTTTCTAAATCAATGGTAAGAAGAAACACTACACCTGGCAAGGGAACAAAGAAACAAGGACAAGGGCACCCATGATAAAAGTGCCATCGAACCCAGTTTTCTAATATAGAGTTGTTTTTTGAAAGTGAGTTTTCTACTATAGAGTTAGAGATGCCACTGTAAAATTCTTGAAGTATAATCACAAAAGCCCGAAGCAAGAGCCTGACAAAAAACCTTGAGATGCATAATTGGAAGCCAAACAGCCTGAGAGGGAACACCTGGAGGAAACGTGGACGGGATACCTCCCTCGCCACTGCCTCCTGCCGCTTCCACGACCTCAGCATCATCTGCCTCCTGGATGCATCAAAAAACATTGTCATACTCCCATACTAACACTCTCTTGCGGCTATTGCTCACTGCCACTAGATCCTACTTGCTTCATCTTGTGAGGTAACCGAGACATGAAGGCCTTCCAGAACCACCTCATCCGTACACTGCATCTTCGGACTCTGGATGCTGTGAATGGATATAAGTTTCGTCGACCAACTCCCCACCAGAACAAACTGCCACCGCCGACTTTCTGGAAATAATTTACAGGTCGACACCAGAGATTTTATATGACGCTCCAAAACCAGAACAAGAGCAAAAAATAATAATAATAGTAATCTTTAATTTCTTCTGTGGTATAAGCAGATGTCTGCTTTGCAATAACTAGTGATCTTCAAACTAGCGCAATGGCACCGCAACAAACATGGGCACAATCGAGCAAGTTCATCTTTTTCATCCTCCCCACCTCCCCTTTTATTTAGCATCACCTCCCAACTTTGCCAGTTGCCTTCAACGAGACAAATTACCTGCTCTAATCGGAGTGAAGGTGCTGCTGAGCCTGCAGCACCTGGACAAGCCTGTCCAGCTCGTCCAGACGAGTTCCCCAGTCGCCCTTGATATCCAAGGGCCGAACATTGCTGTAATCTCGGACATCTGAATGCCCCTCCCCTCCACCACCGCCCCCTCTGGCACCCCGCCTCGGCCCCCTATCTCCTTTCCCGCCGCCTCCCTTTCTACGGGCGGCGGCCTTGTGCTGCAGTGCCTGGAGCACGTCCAGACCCCTCAATGGCGCCCCTCCCCCCGCACCCGACGAGGAAGACAGCAGGGGCTGAGGCGTCCGCGAAGTGCGAGCTTCTCTGTCCCGTTTTAATGGCGCCGGCTCGGACTCGAGGGCGGCGAGGAACTCGAGTTCCGAGCTGCTTACGTCGTGGGTCTCTTCGTCTGCTGGTGCCCCGGTGGCGTCCTCCATGGACGAAGGGCGCCGCCGCCTCCGCAGCTTCTTCGCGGAGGCAACGACCGCGGCGGTCGAGGAGGACGACCGGTGGAGGCGAGGCGAGAGGCGCGGCCGCAGGGCCGCCGCTTGGGGGGGCTGGACGGCCACAGCGAGGATCATGATTCATGGCTCCGAGCGAAGGTCTTTTGCTCGTGGTTTATTTAGAATGGAGCCCCCTTGCTTGCTTGGCCGGTCCTTTGCTGAGATAAAAAAAGAGAGATCGAAAAATTTATGATGGCTGTTTTTTTATGTTATTTTTTAAATTATTTTCTTTGATTTAATTTCAGACATATCCGCTTTATATATATAATACTAAAATTATTATTATTAATTATCAAATATTATACGTACCATCATTACTAATTAAAAGTTTTAAAAATAATACTAACAAAAGTATTCCAAAGATCTACGTGGGGAGGTTGGGGAGGTTTGACGTAGTTACGAATGTTGGGGATATTTTCATCAATATTTTTTATAATTTTGATTAAAATTTTGATTAATAATATCCACGTATGCACTCTCTCTCTAGCCTTCCTAGAAAGAGAAGCTATGGGGTTCCAGAGATTGGGTTTGTGGTCATGGGTCAACGTAGCCCATCGGAGCCTAGTTCTAGTGAGGGTGGTCGTCACCATGGGGGCCGGACAAGTGGCTTTGTCCTCACGTACTTCAACTGTGGTCGTAGAGGCCACATCCTGCGCTTTTTCAGTGTAAAGAAATCGGGAGTTGCAGGCCAGTCCAATGGGTTTCTAGGCCGTAAGACTTTCCTGGTGGTTGTCAGGGGTGCCCCGTCAGTGAAGCCCAACAGTAAGCGATGCGTCGATGCCAACGAGATTTCGACGGAGCTCCTAGTTGGCAGGTGTGAGTGGTTGGGTCGGTGTCTTTGCATTTCGATACTTTAAAGCTCGACGGAGGAAGCCATTATAATGCCCTGGATTTTTTGGATATTTTTCAGATCATTTTAGTGGGTCTCGGAGTGTACTTTGTGCTTTACACGTGTTTTTCCCTGATGTGCCTTCGGAACTCTTTGCAGGGCAAACCGTGGCGTTCTCCGACTCCGGGACGTTACCACTGCGTTGCGCTCTTCCCGAGGATCGCGGAGGTAATTTTTCGTAATTTTTTGAATTTCTTGAATTTTTAGATTTTTCTATATATATATTAACCCTTTCCTCTCTCCCCCTCTCATTCTCTCATTCTCACTCTCTCTCTTCTCTCACGCCCTCTTTCTCCCCTCTCTTCTCCGGCGGCCGACGGAGCGATGTGGGGGTGAGGTGGAGGCAGCGCGGGCGAGGATGCGGGCCAGGATGGGCGAGGATCGAGGCGGAGGCGGGCGCGATCCCTCGGTGGATTCCGAGATGGCGTCGTTTGCGTTCCGGGCAATTTTCGGCGTGGATTAGTCGCTTCGGCGCGCGGTTTCTTCGGTGGAGGTAGGGTGATGGAACATTGCTATGTTCTGCTGGTTTTCCCTGCCATTGCACGTCGTTCGACGCGGACACGACTGTGTTTGGGTCCGTTCTAGCGAAACTGTGGTTTTGTGGGTTTCGTAGGGTCGGTCGGGAAACGGCGACGGTTTCCAGATCGGTTACTGTCAACGGATTCCTTGGGGCGAGAGCGTTCTTTTCCCCCCGATTTCATCTCGATTGGTGGTCCTGTTGGACCGGTAGAGCTCCGGGAAGCTCGGTAACCCTTTTTGGGTAACTTCGGTAGAATCGCTCGTTTCTCGCGATTCGTGCGTCGTTTTGACTCCGGTCGGAGTCCATGTGATTGCGAGGGTGGTTGTGATTGTATCCCCTTCGTTTCGGCACGAACGGGGTGTGGAAAGGTCACCATTGGGCCAACCCCCCGGTTTGCTCGCCGTGATGGTTAGGCGGTCGAACCAGGACCGTCCATCCCCATGGGCGGCCCCGTCTTGACCGTTCATCTACTCGGCGCGCAGCGTTCGACTTGGCGCGTAGTGAGGGTTATGCGGTCTATCGTGCGACCGTATAACCCAGGTGCGGCCAGGGTCGAGCCGTCCTTTCCCTCCGGTTTTGACCGTTGCTGGGATGTGCGGCCAGGAGCTGGCCGCATAACCCTTTGTATGGCCAGGTGCTGGCCGTACATCCCCTAGTGCTATGGTTGGATGTGCGGTCTGGTCTTGACTGCACAACCCCTGAACGGCTAAGCCGTAGCCGCTCTTCCCCAAGTGCGGCTAAGGACTAACCGTCCAGGCTTTTTATCGTTGGGAGACGAGCGGCCAGGAGCTGACCGTTCCTCACCCACGTGCGGTCAAGAGTTGACCGCACATCTGTTTGAACGGTCCTGTGTTGGCCGTTCATCTGCCGTTTGGACCCTGGGTGGAACGGTCCTGATCTGACCGTTCAAACCCTTGTGCGGTCCCTGTGTGACCGCACATCCCTGAGCGGCCCAGTGTGGACCGTTCAAGGGGACGGGTTGCGTCGGCGTGTCTCTCGTCGTACAGAGTGTACCGGGAGATGTCGTTGTCGGCTTCTGTGCTTTCCACGTGGGCCGTGTGTGTGGCCTTGGACTGTGAGTCCAGTTGCCCTGCCTGGGGCTGGAAGACTTCTCAGTTCTCTTCCCGAGGGAATGGTCTCGGCGGCTCGTGAGCTGTCTCGGTATTCGTGCTACCGTGATTTTAGACCTAGAGATTGGACTAGATTGACGGCCTTGTGCTGTCACGTGCAACGGTCTTGACCCCGAGTCTTGTGACTCAAGGACCGTTGGGTGTAGTGCGTCTAGAGGACTGTCCAGAGTCCAGTGACTTAGCGTCACTTGGGTTTTCTCGACTCTCGCGCAGGGTGTGTGCGCGGCCGTGGACTGTGAGTCCCGTTTCTTCTCCGACTGTGGTCACCGTGCGACGGTGCTAGTACGTGGGATGGTCCCCGTACTTTGTCGGGTCTGGACTCTGTTGTAGCTGTAGTTGTTCTTTCTTTTAGCTTGTTGTTGTTGGTTGTCCTGCTTTATTTCCTATTTCTTTGTGCCTCCACACTCCTTTTAGCCCTTCCGAGCCCTCCCGGCTCGTGGGCGGCGGTGCGAGTCTCGGGTTATCGGGCCTTCCCGGTAATCGGATTCTCGGATCCTTACAGCCATTGTCCAGTCAGGACTGGTCAAGGTAGCAAGGGGATGGTAAGATGCCAGGAGGGTCACCTCTTCTTCTTTTCTGGTGGTGGTAGAGGAGCAGGAGGTGGTAGAGAGGATGATGGCTGTGGGCTGCTTGGCGGCACGTGGTGCGTTGTTACGCATCCAGTGGTGGTTGGAGGGCAGGGGAACCTTTCCTAATCCGTCGGTGTCTAGCGTTTGAGTCATCTTTGAGGGGCTTCCGCTCCTTCTTTGCGATGAGGCGGGGCTGGGGTTTCTGGCACAGGGCTTTGGTAGGGTGGAGGTCGGGTCTCTAGATTTTTTTTTCGTTGAGCATAAGGACGTGTGTGGTGGCCTCAATCTAGGTGGCTAGTACTTCGGCCATCCCGACGACGCTCTCTTTCATCCCCAACGGGGCGGTGGTCGTAGTTAGGCTTTGGGTGGTGGAGTGGGCTACACCAGCGTTGGGGTCTTAGGCGGATGTACAGTGTAGGGGTCGCAAGGATGAAGATGTACGGACAGAGCCGGGGTTGGCGGTTGATTCAAATTTGAATCGGCCGCATTGCTGGGCCATTTCTGGTTCGGTTGGACAGGGCTTGGCAGGGTCTTCCGTGACGTCGAGTCGTGGTTCGACTATGTGGCTCATGGGGACGGCTAGTAGAGCGGGCTTTACCTACAACTTACTCGACACCGCTTCGATGGGACCCAGGGCTGGTCGTTTCCCCCCACTGACATATCAAAAGCACTCAGTCCCCCTTCGCTATAGGGGCCTCAGGTGATGGGCCAGCCGGTGCAGATCGGCACCCCTTTGGCGCCAGTCGACTGTCCGAAGGGGTTTTAGGAAGGAAGCTTCCCTCTACTACTTCGCAGGGGGGGCATGGGAGGTTTCCTATAGCTAGCGTGGGGAAAGGTAAGGAGGCGGCCGTGGATGACTCTTCGACGTACGTGGAAGAGGTTCGGGGGTCCGTTACTCTCCGGTAGAGCCTGTGACACCTAGGCCCTATTGCATCTCTGGAGCAGAGGCAGAACAAGGCAGTGTCCGGTCAACCTGGGCGGCCACCCACCTCGATGCCGGCTACCTGGGGGGTCATCCCTTGTGGGCAGCCGCTCCCTCTCGCCCTCTGTAATATCCCGGAACTTTCGGATCCCTCTTCGTGGGTCTCGGATCTGGTTTCTCGGAGTTTCCAACTCCGTTGTGTCCGAAATTTCGTTTCAGACATCTTTCGTATTCGTATCGGCACGATCCGAAGTTGTTTCGGAGGCCCGGAAGCGTTCCGCGGCTTTTCCACGCGTATTTTCTGATTTTCGATGTGTGTTTCGGCAATTCCTTTGGAACCGCGCTGCGGGTGAACCGGGTCGTTCACCTGGGCACGAGTGGTACCGTTGCGATCGGTGGGTTCCGAGGATTCTGAAAATATAATTTTCTATTTTTTGGTATTTTCTGGATTTTCTATAAATACCCCCCTATTTTCTCTTTCTCCCCCACCCTCTTCTTCTTCTTCTTCTTCCTCCTTTCTCCCCCACCGTAAGGCGCCCCCTCTTCCTCTCTTCTTCGTCCGGTGAGGCTGCGGCGAGCCCCTCCGGCTGCAGACGACTGTGGGCGACGGCGCGGTGACGACGGCGGCGACGAGGTGCGCGTGGTGGCGTTCGTGGATCGTGGGAGCTCAAGGAAGAACGAGGGTTTTCAAGGTGATTTCTTGCGTTCACGGACGATCCGGTCGAGCATTTGCTCCATTGAGGTAGGGTGATGTTCCCTAGCTCCTTGCCGTTCTTTTTCGTGGTTTATAGGCCGTGGGGAGGCCGAGAGGGGCTTGATTGAGCGGGTTTGGGGTTTTCCATGATTTGGGGAGAGCTCGCCCGATCTATGGATTTGATACATGATCTCGTGTTTTGGTGGCCTAGAATCGTGCTAGGGGTCCCCAGGGGTCTTCCCCTTTGATTTCCCCCTCTCCGGTGGAGGTATGGGGGTGTGGTTGAAGTTTTTGGGATTTCCCACCATTCCCGGCGTCGGGTGCGTGTAACGGTCCTTCCAGGGACCGTTACACGGTGTGACGCGCCTGGGAGAGGCCGTCACACGCCCTTCGTTTAGCCTTCGGGGGCCAGGGACTGTGACGGTCCCACGATAGACCGCCACTTGCGTGTGACGCGCCTGGCTTGGGCCGTCAGGGGCGTTCCGACCGTTGGCTTTTATCGTTGATTTGACCGTTGGGGGTCAGTGCGCGTAACGCGCTATGGCAGGCGCGTTACGTCCGCGTGACGCGCCAGGGTGAGCACGTTACGTCCTGGGTCACCCCTGGTGTGAGGGGCGCATAACGCGCTGGGGCAGGCGCGTTACATCCTGGTTTCACACTGGGGGTGTGAGGCACGCGTAACGCGCTATGGCAGGCGCGTTACGTTTGCGTAACGCGCTGGGCCAGGCGCGTTACGCCCTACGTTCCTCAGGCGTGTGACGACCTGCGTTGGGCCGCCAGGTGTGTGTGACGGTCTCGCCTAGACCGTTACAGCTCTGTGACGGTCCAGGGGTGGACCGTCAGGCGCCTGGTTGCCCCGAGAGGGTTGCAACCCCGTTTTTGGTCCGACTGTGGTCACCGTGCGACGGGCCGGTGCGTGGGGTGGTCTCCGTGCGTCGTCGGATGCAGGCGTCGTTTTTCGTGACTTGAGAGTCTACTCCTTTAGTGACCCTCCACTAGTCGTAGCCTGCTTACACGCGTGTGGTCCCACCAGGGAGTGGTGGAGAGGCTACCCTGAGGACGGTTTTAGACTGGTTTCCGTCGGGCCCCTCGTCGTTAGCCAGAGTCCGACTACGGGGGAAAACCGGTAAGAGGACCAGACGTAGGACACATGGTCTGTGTGTGCACACGTGGTTGGGGGCAGTTGGACCCACGTCGACGGGTGTGACCCCAGCTAGTCACTTGTTTGTGGTTACTTGTGCGGTGTTCGTGCCTTGGGTAGGCGCTACCACGTCAGGCAGTTCACCTGCGGTGCGGTGTAAGTCGTCAGGGGACGCTACCGGCTGTGCTTCTATTGGGAGGTACTCCTGTCGAGTACGGAGTGTCAGACTGTCAGCTCGTGTGTTTGTCCTTCGAGTTTGCCATCGACCGGTGAGTTTCGGTTGTCTCACCGTGGCACGTGTGCCAGCTTGCGTGCCATAGGACCTTTGTTTGGTAGAGTACAGGGCTTTCCTTTCCGAGGTACTCTCCTACCGCTAGCGTAGTGGTTTCCCGTTTTACGAGGTAGGGTTTGAGTGATCCCTACTGAGTCTTGTTCCGAGACTCATTCCTTGTGTGTTTTCACCGTGTTTTAGGTGAGGCGCCGCCCCAGGGGAGCGCGTCTGGGGCGCAGCGTGGTGCGGGTGCCCAGAGGTAGTGCCAGAGGTCAGAGCCGGGGGATGCCCCGTGTAGCTATACTTTCTTTTCTTGTCTCTGTACTAGTTGTGGACTGCTGTTGTTATTTTATTGTTATCTTGTGGACCATGTATAATGTAAAATGTGAATTTATTTTCTGCTTAATACTATAACTGTTTAATTTCTGCAATTACTTGTGATACTTGTGTAGTTCCCACACCATCCTTCTAACCCTTCCGAGTCTTCAGGCTCGTGGGTGGCGGTGCGAGTCTCGGGTTATCGGGCCTTCCCGGTAATCAGATTCTCGGGTCGTTACAGCTGGTATCAGAGCGCGGTTGTGGAATTATGCGAGAATCATAGGCAATTGTAGTGGTCCACTAGTCCACAACGATGATGTACAGTTGACACTGGCATTGGGCACTGTGGGGATGGGTCTATCTGTATTTATTTTATGATTTTTTTATTTATTTATTTTATTTGACTTATTTATTTGTTTTGTTTTGTTTATTAGGAGTGCCAGTCACGTGTGTGACAATTTCATTGTGCGCTCGATCTGACTTGGTCAGTCGATTGTGAAGTCCGAGTCGGGACCAGAAGTCCGTCATACCATAAAGGCTATGACGTTAATAACGCCCTTCCAAGGAAGGACAACCCTTGATTAAACGCCAAAATAGGAGACCTCGAGAGGCAATAATAATAAAAAAAAGATATTCTTTTTATGTGCGCAGTTTGAATTTCATACCAGAGCCAGGAAGGCGGGCAAGATAATAGCATCGATTGTAGAAACAGACGATATCGCTGAATCGACGGCTCGAAAAACAATCAGACTCAGGGGAAAGGTGAAACAGAGGATATCAATCGCGGACAGGATGAGCCGCGATCATGACGGAGGTTTAAAGCATCGGTTAACATTTCAGCGGCACTTCCCCATGGTCTGGATCATGCCCAGAGGGGAAATAGGCTATCACCCACGGAGTGCCGGGGTGAAAGCCGAAAGAAAGAGAGATGTCGGGCCTCTACACGTTACACATGTATGCCCTAAGGTAATGTTTGATTCTTCCCTCACAGGAGCTGGTGGCACTCATGCATTGGCATGGCTCACCGGAGCTAAGAGGGAGGCGCGTCGTTGTGACTTCGACACGAATCGATGGAACATAAGGGAGTCTACATCCCTTTAACTTTATCCTCGGGACACATCTGGTGATCCACGAATATCTCTGTGTAGGTTAGCTCTGGGCATTTGGGCTCACAGGATGGCAACTTAGGCTCTCGGCATGACCACAGATGGGAGGCTAAGGCTCCCGGCGTGAGTGGCAAGAAGGTGGAGGTTCTCGGCGTGGCCGAAGGGAAGAGTCCAGGAAGCTCCTGGCGCCGACTTCCCGGCGCGCTGAAGATTCTCCAAGGGGGGTTCTCGGCGTTGGCTAAAAGGGGGAAGAGGAGCTCTCGGCGTGAGGGTTCTAGGCTAAAAGGGGGAAGAGGAGCTCTCGGCGTGAGGGTTCCCGGTGCGCTTGAGCTGGTGGTGCCGAGAGGCAGGTGTTGAGAAGGTGGGTGTCTGGGCACCGTGAGGAGTTCAGGATTTTACGGTACCCTGTTTTTAGGATTTTGAGAGTTTTCTGGGAATTATATAAAGTAGATTGGCTCTGGGGACTAGAGATGGGGTTTAACTGGCTTTAGTTGTATATGCTTCAAAGGAGGCTGAGAGCTGAGAGGGATTGGAGGGGAAGAGCCTCACACAGAGGTCCTTTTCACCATTACCACGCGGAGTCCAGAGGACGGCTTCAGTATTATCTTTCATCGGCCTGGGAGGATTTCAGCAGCACCCCCCCCCCCCGTACCTAGCGTATGCCAGGGAGTGATAGACGATCACCCACGGAGTGCCGAGATGAAAGCCAGAATAAGGGGGTGTGGGACCCCTAGCCCGTGTATGTGATCACAGCACCAACTTAATATCCCTTTGAGGCCATTGAAACTTATGCAGTGGCAGAGTTTCTCTGGCTCGTAAGGTTATGTAGGGGAGTTATCCCCAATGACGTTTATCCCTTAGGTACATATGATGATCTGGGGTATCCTTCGACAGGATGCAAGGCTTGGTTGATCGGGCTTCAAAGGTCATCTGTGTGGTTCCTTGGCCTGTAGCAGGAAGGCTTTCATCTGGGGTTCAAGGAATAGAGGATTCACAGCGTAAAGAAAGGGTGGCAGGAAGCGTAGTTCCCGGCGTAGGTTTCATTGGCCAAAGGGGGGAGTTCTATGCGCAGGGGTTCTCGACGCGGTAATGACCACGTCGGGAACCCGGCGTCGGGAGGCCCCGGGGCCGGGAAGGCTGTATTGTAAGAGGCTTTGTCTGGCTTGCTAAAGGGGCTAAAGCAAGGGGGATCTCTCGGCGGAGTAGTTCTCGGCGGGGAAATGACCACGCCGGGAAGGGGCTAAAGGGTTTATGGCTTAGTTGCGATACTCCGCTCAGGAGATTTCTGGGATTTCTGGCTCGGATTGAGGCAAGATCTGGGCTGCAGGAGGGGATTACATGGGGGTTAGCATCAGTCGAAGGGCAGATCATCCATTATTGAATCCTCGTGGGACGTATGGCATTTCCTCTACTCACCTGCTGCTCAGACGGTCAAGAGATTGATGTCTCTGACCCCGAACGAGATGGGAGCTCGACAAACATCTATAATATCCGGGAAAATCGTGATCCGAGGGGAAGGAAGAGGGGGGCACAGAGCCCAATAACCCATTGAACGAGGGTTGATGTTCCGTCTTCATCCTTCACCAGAGAACAGGCTAGGGAGGGGGCGGTCGAAACATGAATCGGAAAGCTGTAGCATCTGGGCAAACCGATATTCAGAAGAACAACCGATGCAAGAAGGGGAGAAAGACAGCAGACATTCCAATCAATCGAATGCTCAAACGAGCCATGTTGATCCTTCATTTCATTGCATCATCCCAAACCTGTACAGATCATGGAAGGTAAATGAAAGACAGAGATATGGAAATCGAGACCGGAATCCTCCGGCTACATTGATACATCGAGAAAGCCTCGCCAGATTACATCAGAAGAAAAGAAAAAAAGGAAAGCATGGGGGAGGGCGGAGCATTGACTCCTCTCCCTCCCCGGCTACCCACCTGAATCTCCCTTTCTTCTTCTTCTCTCAGCTTCTTCTTTCTTTCCCTCTCGGTCTCTCTTCTGGCTTTTTTCTATCTGGTTTTCGTTTCTACTGTTCCTCCTCCTTCTCCCTCTTCCTCTTCGAAGGGAAGGGGCTTTATAGCCGTCACTTTTTTGCCTTCTCGGTAGGCACCTCACGGCGCGCCTCAGCTGAGGGCTTCCCGGCGCGCAAGCTCCAGCCTCTTGGTGCAGCCATTGGGCTTTGACAAGGTGGCTCCCGGCGCCACTATTACAGGTCCATTTAGGTCTCTTTGACCAGGCCTTTCATAGGCCCCTCACGTACATCAGTACCCAAGAGGGTCCCCCGTTGGTAGCATATTTTGTATTGAGATCATTAGTAGGGTTTTCATCAGTCCGCAGACAGGGGTTTCATCAGTATTGCCATCTGAATGATGACAAAACCGGGCATCATTTTATCGATATCGGCACCTGAATGGTGACGAGATCGGACATCAGCTTTAGTCTGGGAAGACTTCAGCCGGGTGTATAATCTGTGGAGACGATTCTTCTTGTGTTCTGACTTTGTAAAAGCCTTTACAATCTTCATCTGCCGGTACCGGCTTCATCTTTATCTTACATCCCATCTGTCAATAAGCCGACATCTGACTTACCATGACATGTCATCTGTGGATTCTTGGATGAGGTAGTAACACAGTTCCTATTAAAGTGTGCTAGGAAGTCTCATTAGTCAAGCGACTACTGCTTTGTTAGTGCTGCCATCTGAGTGACATCGGCACCGGACATCAGCTCGGCCGACAAAGGCTTCAGCCGGGTAAATGGTTGACGAGCTTCATCATTGGTCTTTCACTGTGGGTATGATCTGCTTCCACCCTTGTTCATTTTCAAGGTGTCAACAAATGCCCCCCACCTGCGGGCGGCGTAAGCGCAGAATAAGCGGCACGGGGCCTGCAGGTGACTTTCATTATTCGAGGGTATCTTCCTCAATTTCTTTTCAATCCGGTCCTTAGACCTGATCATCTCGTTGCAACAATATTCTGCACACGTATCTTTCTTTTCTATCTTCATATTGTTTGACTTTATTTTCAACTTTTTGGAGCTTCTCGGCACGAGGCCATAGGCTTCTCGGCGCGTGAAGACCTCTCGACGTGGAGACGGGGGTCTCGGCGCGCCTAGCTTCCCGGCGCAGAGGGCTTCTCGGCACGGAGGGCTTCTCGACGCGGAGGGCTTCTCGGCGTGCATTTTGGCCAAAGGGGGGCTCTCGGCCTGGGGGTTCTCGGCGCGCGTTTTACCGTGCCGAGAACCCTTCGCTTCAGGCTTCTATTTGAGGCGCCGAAAGCCTCCTGGCTTCTCATTATTCACAGCTCCTTCTCTTTCTTCACTTTCTTTTCTCTCTCGGCGGTGGCTGCGAGCTCCTCCCCTCCGACCATCCGGCTTCTTCCCGTCTTATTTGATTTCGCCCGGGTATGACGATCTTTGGGATTTAATCCCTTTTGTTTCCGGGATCACCCCCTCTTGGTTGGTGACTCCCTATTCTTCTTGGGCAGACCCCAAATAAGGGGAGATGCTGCCGAAATTTTCATAGGGTCTCATGTTACAATCTTTAAAAGACTGCCCATTGTTCTAGGTGATGGAGGCATCACCCACGACTCCCTTTGGCTCGGGTCCACTTCTTCACATTCGGGAGCTAGTTGAGTTTGGGCCTCACTCTATTAAGGCCCCTTATCCATTTTGTAGTTTTCCTTTGAGTCATTTTGATGTATTTCCATTTTATTTGAGTCATTTCCCTAAGTCTAGCACTTATTTTCCTATGTTTGGTATCATCATGATGTCTAATGTAAGCTATTGGGCCCCATTCGTTGGACTAGGCCCATTAGCACTCCCAACCCCCTTGGTTATTTGTAGTTGTTTATTTTGTCAGGGACTTATTGTAAAGAGTGGGTTGCCTATATATAGGACCCCACTCCCCTCATTTGAAGTTAATGAATGATTACATCCTTTTGAGTTAAACTTGCCATTTGAGTTCAAATTGGAGTGATTCCTCTAGTTTTTGGGTGAGAGACCCTAGGGGAGAGATTCCCCACCCATTCCCCTCTTAATCTCTCTATTTCACCCCTCTTTCTCTCTCCTCCAACCCCAAATCCAAATTTCCTTCTCTCTCCTCCCTCCTCCCATCCACTTCCAACCTCCAACCACCTCCTTTAATGCCCTCCACTTCCCCATGGCCTCCATTACTCCCTAGTTCCTAGGTAGAAGTCTCCCCATTCCAACACCTTCCTCCACCTTCCAACCAAATCTACCCCATTCTAATGCAAGCACTCCACTTCCCAACATAATCACCCACCTTCCAAGACCTTTTGAATTTGAAATCCACCCTTCCCTCCACTCACTTGTGCCCCCTCACCTTCTCCTCTCACCCCCCCTTCCCCAAATTCGTAGCTCTTCCTCCTCCACCTGCTAGCACTTGCTTCCAGCCATTCTCCACCTCATTCCCCATCACCATTAGCTCCCTTCTCCACCCCACAAGAGCCCCCACTCTCCCTTAGGTCATTCCTACCATTTCCCTCCACCAAAGAAGCCATATCTCCCTCTCATTTCTTCTAGTAGGTTGGAGCTGTGCAGATCTGCAGAACAGCCCTTGTTACAGCGTCAACCACGGATTCATCCTAGTTCTTCAGAAGGCGTGGCCTACCTTTCTGGAAAGGCCTTCCAGTCTACTTCGCAGGCGAGGTGGAATCAACACGATCGGAGCTCGGAGCTGCCAGATAGAGCCATTCTCCCAACAGTGCACAGAGAGGTCTTCATCCTGGACCAGAGCGTGGAAGATCCTTCTGCCACGACAAACCCCAGCGGATTCAGGCTGAAGCCCCTTCATCAAAGTTCTTCCTCTACCGGTCATCTTTCAAGATCAAGAAACAAAACCCCGTTCGGCCACCGGAGGAAGAAGTTACGAATTTTCTCCCCCGATCTATCTAGTTCTATTTTCTGCTGTCTACTCCGACCAGTACCCACTCTTCTGGGTGCCCCGGCCATCCTCGACCTCTGAATGCATCTCCGTCACCTCCTGTTGAAAGCTACCTCAACCACGAAGATGATGCCGCTGGTTTCGCGCTGATCGGAGCTCGGGAGGGCGCTCAGTCACTTCTGCAACTTTCTGTTACAGTCCAGATAGTACCTGCGGCCAGACAGAGGAGGCTACTTCCTGTTGCTGGTGCAGCCACCTCCGACCGTCTGAGCTTCCCCAAAAATTCTGGAGTCCACCTCTTCCAGTCAGGAAGCTTCAGGAGCTAGTTTTGATCAATTTGGAGTCCGGACAAGCCCGGCATAGCCATCACAGCGACCCCCTGTCCAGAATTCCAGATTGAAGCTGCAACTTCCCTAGTTCTCATTTCTCTTCGTTTCTGTCCACCAACCCCTCCCCGCTTGGCCGGCTGAAGGCCCCACCCTGCGTGGTGGTAGTGTTTGAATGTATCATATTAACCCCTACCCCAAGATCCCCCCTCCTGCGAGAGGAGTAGTTTTGTAAGTGGTTTGGCAGGTCAAGCGACACCGCCGCGGCGTGTGGGGAACCACCGCCTCCCCGCTCGCCCTCGTCTCCGACCGGGACCGATTTCTTCAAACCGGTCGAGTAAGTGTCTCTTCCTTGCTCACCTAGTGTAGCTCTCTCAATATTTGATTCATGCACCGCTGAATTCGTGAGGAGCGCCCGATCCTCAAGTCCATGACTTAGAGTGATCGCCGTGGGTTAGTGTGACCCGGTGCCCGAGTGCACTTTGTCGGCCCCAATCGAATTGGGCAACCAACCTTGGGGAATCAATTCTTGGCCTTGCTGGCCCTCTACCAGCAAGGGTCCATTCCCATAAATCACCCTTGGTATCACATAGTCACCCCGGGAATAGAGTGCAACGAAGAGAGCGGTGGCCCATTAAGGCCCATTTGGATGCTTAGATGTGCTTGTTTGACTAAGTCCGAGGTTGTGTCACATCAAGTGGTATCAGAGCAAGTTCACAACTTGTCTCTATCAAGTTGGTCCTAGGCCATTTTTATGCATTTAGAGTCCTCAGTTGCATCTCCCATGTCCACTAGAATGGTCGCTTCATACCCGTCATATCCATCCCCATCAACTTTCCCAAGAAGCCCAAATCCTCATGGAAGTTCCATTACCAACAAAGTGGGTAGCAACACCTCTATCATAGAAGCCCTACCTAATGTCCTTAATCGGCTTGAAGATATCATGTCTCGACTCGACCGACTTGAAGGAAATAGCTGTGCACCAAGAGTAAATGAGAGTGACCTTTGGGGAAATCTAGAAACCATATTTTTAGAACACTTGAAAATTAAAACCCCCCCCTTTGATGGATCCAATAGCCCAAGTCTTTACCTAGATTGGGAGATTTCTCTCGACCAATTCTTTAGAAGTTTCCCCTTGAACGAAGAAAGGAGAATGAGGCTAGCCAAGGCACACCTCTCCAAACAAGCTAAAACTCATTGGTTAGTTGTGGAAGGTTTGAGAAAGATCCGTAGGGAGGCTCCAATTAGCACTTGGGATGAGATGAAGACCGAGCTTAGAAAACCCTACACTCTCCAACCCTCTCCCTCCTACTCAAATCACCAAAGTCCAAGGAGCACTTCAACTCCATCATCCCCACCCGGTCAATCCAAGACCCTAATCGACCCAATCCCCTCCATGATGACCACCACTCAACCAACCCTCACCATTCAAAACCAAGTGGACACCGTGTCCACCCCTCCACCTAGGCCCATGATTGTCACCACCCTCCAATCCAGAAGCTCCCACCAAACCCCTACCCCACAAAACCCCTTGGTCCCCACCACCACCCCTCCCTTGTCCCCGAAAAAGGACATTCCCCCCAAAACCAATCAACCCAAGCCACCCCAACCAACCCATCTCCCACTCCCTACCCCAAAAGTCCAAAGTCCTAGGCTTCCACTACTTCCCCTCCCTATCCAAGCCAAAGTTTCCCATCACCCACCACCCCGGGTACACCATGCACCAACCATCATCACCCCACCCCCAATAGACCTTCCCATTCCCTTGAGAAAGGAGACCACAACCATCCACATGGGAGTAGATGAACCCATCCCCATCATTGAGGAAACCCAAGTTCATATCCGTGGTAAGGAAGAATCATAAATGTCCCCTAGCTTGGACCCCCAAGAGCCACAAGCCTTCACAAATAGCACCATAATCATAGATGGGCCCCTAGCTAGATGGCTAAAGGAGAGACCACTTCACCCCATCGTGTCCTATGTTTACCCACCCATGGAGAGAAACCTTCCCATTGCACCCATTAACTCCTATCACACTATAATCCAAACATCCTACCAAGTGGAAACCTTAGAGGATCTTCTTAAGGGCGTAGCATGGCAAATTGAGTTCACTAGCATGTTGACCCCTATGGCCAAACCACCTAGGAGCCTTGGCCTCCTACACCTATGCATAGGGTCTATCACCTCGATTTGCACCATTGGTTGCTACACTAGTGACCTCCTTCTATTCCTCCCTACACCCGATGAGCCCAACCTTCTCCTCGATTTAGAGCTTCTTATCTCGGGTAGAAAGCCTAGTCCTCCATTCATGGCCGACCATCCCACCAAAATGTTTGGCCCGATCACTTTACTAGAGGAGGAGAATCCACCATCAAGGGGTTGTGAGGACCAAAAGGACCTAGGGTTCCTCTCCTTAGGTGACCCTTACCATGACCCCTTCGATCCCTTCCTATACCCACCCATTAAGATCCCAAACACTTTGTTCGGCCAACCCACTAGAAAACTTGGCCCACTTACCTTGGAGGAGGATGACTCACAATTTGGGAACCTTGAAGACATAGAGTGCCTCCCTCTAGGAAGACCTTTCTACGACCCCTTTGATCCCTTCCTATGTGAGTCTAGTTCCCCATGTAACCCAACCATCTTACCCACCACCCACCCTTTCCTACCCTCACCCATCATATTGGGCCAAACCAATCTCATCCATGACCCGGGTTACACCTTGGGAGCCAAGACCTTGGGCCACATATCCCTAGGTAATAAAGTTGTGCCCCACCCCATGATGACCACCTTCTTAGATCCATTCGATCCGTTCCAATGGGAATTCAAAGGTTGTCCCACCCCTATACACATGGAAGTCACTTTTGGGAAAAGTATGCATGTGTCTAGGCTTTCCACACCCCTTGGCATGAACACTATGTTGGGTCCATTCATTCATATCACCCACATGTCAAGTAGAAAGCATGAGTGGTCCAAATTTAGATGTAGTGGTCCACCTTCATTCATCATGGGTCTTAAGCATATCAAAGGCATCTACGGATGTCCGGGTCCCCCGACATGCATCACCACTTTGCATGATAGATTCACATATGGTTGCCCCGGTCCACCTAAGCCCACCAAAGTCTACATGACAACATTGCATGATAAGTCCACATATGGTTGCCCCGGCCCACCAAGGCTCATCAAGGTCCATATGGCATCATGGCATAAATGGTCTATATATGGTTGTCCAGGTCCACCCATAACCACTAGAAGGTCAGCACTCACAAAATTGCATGAAGAAATCCGCAAGCACATTAGCATAAAAAATGAGGCTTATAAAAGGTTGGCTGACTCTCACCGGCGTCACTTAGAGTTCCAAGAGGGTGACTTTGTGATGGTAAGGACGGAGAGGCTCTCTCCAGGAGCCAACTCCAAGTTGAGACCACGTGGGACTGGGCCCTTCCAGGTCTTGAGGCGTATTGGTGCGAATGCTTATGAATTAGATCTCCCCGAGGATTATGGGGTAAGTCCTACATTCAATGTCGCCGACTTAGTGTCTTACAAGGGCCCCACGGTGAGACCTAGTGAGGAGATCGAGCCCACTCCCTCCTTTGAGAGAGCACCCACCCGAGAGGAGAGTCCACTAGCCAAAAGAGCTCAGCGTGATCGCATTGAACAAATATTGGATGAGCAGGTCACTACCACCCGGAGCAAGGTCTATGAGCGCTATCTCGTCAGGTGGAAGGATCGGCCTCCGTTGGAAGACTCATGGGTAAGTCGGGAGGACCTACAGCGATTGGATCCAGAACTCCTCGAGCGGTACCTTAGCCGGATGGACCCTTACTCGACGGAGTCGAGCTCTTTGCGGCCCAGGGGATTTGATGGAGGCATCACCCACGACTCCCTTTGGCTCGGGTCCACTTCTTCACATTCGGGAGCTAGTTGAGTTTGGGCCTCACTCTATTAAGGCCCCTTATCCATTTTGTAGTTTTCCTTTGAGTCATTTTGATGTATTTCCATTTTATTTGAGTCATTTCCCTAAGTCTAGCACTTATTTTCCTATGTTTGGTATCATCATGATGTCTAATGTAAGCTATTGGGCCCCATTCGTTGGACTAGGCCCATTAGCACTCCCAACCCCCTTGGTTATTTGTAGTTGTTTATTTTGTCAGGGACTTATTGTAAAGAGTGGGTTGCCTATATATAGGACCCCACTCCCCTCATTTGAAGTTAATGAATGATTACATCCTTTTGAGTTAAACTTGCCATTTGAGTTCAAATTGGAGTGATTCCTCTAGTTTTTAGGTGAGAGACCCTAGGGGAGAGATTCCCCACCCATTCCCCTCTTAATCTCTCTATTTCACCCCTCTTTCTCTCTCCTCCAACCCCAAATCCAAATTTCCTTCTCTCTCCTCCCTCCTCCCATCCACTTCCAACCTCCAACCACCTCCTTTAATGCCCTCCACTTCCCCATGGCCTCCATTACTCCACTCCCTAGTTCCTAGGTAGAAGTCTCCCCATTCCAACACCTTCCTCCACCTTCCAACCAAATCTACCCCATTCCAATGCAAGCACTCCACTTCCCAACATAATCACCCACCTTCCAAGACCTTTTGAATTTGAAATCCACCCTTCCCTCCACTCACTTGTGCCCCCTCACCTTCTCCTCTCACCCCCCCTTCCCCAAATTCGTAGCTCTTCCTCCTCCACCTGCTAGCACTTGCTTCCAGCCATTCTCCACCTCATTCCCCATCACCATTAGCTCCCTTCTCCACCCCACAAGAGCCCCCACTCTCCCTTAGGTCATTCCTACCATTTCCCTCCACCAAAGAAGCCATATCTCCCTCTCATTTCTTCTAGTAGGTTGGAGCTGTGCAGATCTGCAGAACAGCCCTTGTTGCAGCGTCAACCACGGATTCATCCTAGTTCTTCAGAAGGCGTGGCCTACCTTTCTGGAAAGGCCTTCCAGTCTACTTCGCAGGCGAGATGGAATCAACACGATCGGAGCTCGGAGCTGCCAGATAGAGCCATTCTCCCAACAGTGCGCAGAGAGGTCTTCATCCTGGACCAGAGCGTGGAAGATCCTTCTGCCACGACAAACCCCAGTGGATTCAGGCTGAAGCCCCTTCATCAAAGTTCTTCCTCTACTGGTCATCTTTCAAGATCAAGAAACAAAACCCCGTTCGGCCACCGGAGGAAGAAGTTACGAATTTTCTCCCCCGATCTATCTAGTTCTGTTTTCTGCTGTCTACTCCGACCAGTACCCACTCTTCTGGGTGCCCCGGCCATCCTAGACCTCTGAATGCATCTCCGTCACCTCCTGTTGAAAGCTACCTCGACCACGAAGATGATGCCGCTGGTTTCGTGCTGATCGGAGCTCGGGAGGGCGCTCAGTCACTTCTGCAACTTTCTGTTACAGTCCAGACAGTACCTGCGGCCAGACAGAGGAGGCTACTTCCTGTTGCTGGTGCAGCCACCTCCGACCGTCTGAGCTTCCCCAAAAATTCTGGAGTCCACCTCTTCCAGTCAGGAAGCTTCAGGAGCTGGTTTTGATCAATTTGGAGTCCGGACAAGCCCGGCATAGCCATCACAGCGACCCCCTGTCCAGAATTCCAGATTGAAGCTGCAACTTCCCTAGTTCTCATTTCTCTTCGTTTCGGTCCACCAACCCCTCCCCGCTTGGCCGGCTGAAGGCCCCACCCTGCGTGGTGGTAGTGTTTGAATGTATCATATTAACCCCTACCCCAAGATCCCCCCTCCTGCGAGAGGAGTAGTTTTGTAAGTGGTTTGGCAGGTCAAGCGACACCGCCGCGGCGTGTGGGGAACCACCGCCTCCCCGCTCGCCCTCGTCTCCGACCGGGACCGGTTTCTTCAAACCGGTCGAGTAAGTGTCTCTTCCTTGCTCACCTAGTGTAGCTCTCTCAATATTTGATTCATGCACCGCTGAATTCGTGAGGAGCGCCCGATCCTCAAGTCCATGACTTAGAGTGATCGCCGTGGGTTAGTGTGACCCGGTGCCCGAGTGCACTTTGTCGGCCCCAATCGAATTGGGCAACCAACCTTGGGGAATCAATTCTTGGCCTTGCTGGCCCTCTACCAGCAAGGGTCCATTCCCATAAATCACCCTTGGTATCACATAGTCACCCCGGGAATAGAGTGCAACGAAGAGAGCGGTGGCCCATTAAGGCCCATTTGGATGCTTAGATGTGCTTGTTTGACTAAGTCCGAGGTTGTGTCACATCACTAGGACTTTTAATTCACTTTTCTTCTTTGATTGCAGACACTGCAATGGCTTCAGGCTCTGCTGCGGCATCCCCTGGAGGTGTCGGGGCCAGTTCGTCGGCCCAGCCAGATATATCACGGGCCACATTAAACTGGCTGAATGTGCACAGCCTCGACTTCGGATACGACAAGATCGCTTCCGTTGATGAATCATCCGATTTTGATACCGATACGGTGTCAACATCCCGGGTATACTGCCATGGAAACATGCTGCAGACGGGGCACTGATTATCACCCGGATTTCCCGAAGGACAAACACATGCTGCCGTTTATCCGGACCTTCACCGTGGGTGGAATGCGGAACTACCGAATAGCTCGTACAGTTGAAGCCGCAATTCTGGTTGAGAGAGACAGCCTGAAAGATTCAGTATATCGCGGAAAGGCCATATATCTTCCCGGGGAGGAGCGTGACTGGGATGCAGTCCTTGGCATATCGGAGCTGGAGCCGGAAAAGAAAATGCTGACCCGGGCCCCGGAGTTCACACCTGCTCGGTGGGATAATGCCAGTGGCCGAGTCAATAGGGAGAAGCCCGGCTATGGTCTCTTCCTGGCGCCAGTGAAGTGGGGGTACCGCGAAGAGCCTTTTGTGCTGAATTGTTCGGCCATTCAGTTCAAGTATCATTTGGCCGCAGGTTGGTTTGGGGATACCAAGATCACTGACGCCCACCTATTTCGAGTAGGAGCCGTGGAATTTACTGAGTTTGTTCTGAAGGAATATGCCCCTCTGCTGATCAGAGCCAGGGTATATCATAGTGTCTTTGCTTCCAGATTTTGATATCCCATATCCCGAGGGTTATGCTGTGGGATGTTCGAGGTCTTCTGCCCCTTATTCAACATATTTTATACAGTAGAGGGTGAGACATCTCTTGACCTCTGGAGTCTGTCACAGCTTTCCGGACTGCCTATTGACGGCGAGCCGTATGAAGAAGTCTGCTTGGCAGATTTGAGAAGGATAGCTCCGATGGTGAAGGCAGATATTCCATTGGCTTCTCATACCGGTACCTAATGAAGGCATATCGCTCCATTTGTCTGGCGTACAGTAGAGGGTCCTCCAAAGGTTATCATCCCCGGGAGAAAGGCAGCAAGCTGAGGATCCGGGTAGGGCAGTGGATTCAGTACTTCTTTGACGGTCCCCTGAAATATGCCGACTTCCCTTCCGTGGGTCCGACTGCTAGCAAGCAGGTAAGGGCTCCTCGTTATAAGTCGGCGCTGCCATCTTCATTGCGCCGTGCAGGCAGCGGTGGTCCCAACCCAGCAGGCATAGACCCCATCACACATTGTGCGGCTTACTTCACATTCTGGCTGTGCACTTTCGCTCTCCCTCAAGGGGACGAGACAATCATCCGGCCAGAAGCTATATATCCGGCCTGTCAGATGGCCTGGGGAATGAGGCTGTCGCTCTGCCCAGTGGCCCTGTGTTTGATATACAAGTCTTTGGGGGATCTGTACAAGCATCGGACTCCCCGTTCTTTGAGGACCGTGGGTCCTTTTCATTTCTTCAACGCCTGGGTCTGCAGTTTATTTCCTGAGTTGGCTCCCAGAACTTTGCAGGCAGATACAGTACTACCCAGAATGATTGAGTTTGCCAGTGCTGAACCTGGTCCTTTCTATGATCAGCTGTTCAAAATAAGGGGTCGACTGATAAAGGTGCCGGTGGATGCCCCTGGCAGTATTCATTTCTGGAGCTCGGCGGCAGGTTTAGCTCCTTTGATTCATTCTCAGATAGAGTGCAAGCTGGAAGAGGTAGAGACCTATATTCATCTTGTCTCAGGGGTTAACACTGCTCGGTCAATCCTGGAGCCGGAGCTGGTCAGATGGGCCATGGCCATCCGGCCTAGTGTCTTAGTTTTCAGAAAGGGTGGCCTGCTCCTTCTGGAACCATACTATCCATTCCGCTTTGGGCGGAACTTTGGTTACGACCAGCATATCCCCACAACGGTTGCTCAATTTCCCCTGGATAGCCGGGCTAAGCATGGGTCCACCATTGTCGGCGATGGCCGGTTGTGGTGGGATTTTTACCATCGCCAGGATGGTGCAATTTTCAGAGTTCCCACAGTTTCTAACCGTGTTCCCCGGGTAACATCAGAATATATCAAATGGTGGAACATTCGAACCAGCTTTTACAGGGATAGTAGAGGTGCATTCTGGGACGTGGCCGAGCGTTCCTTTCTGAAACAACAGCCCGGGCCAGTGTTTGACATCCCCGAGGCCCACCTGAAAAGGCTTTATTCACAGCACCAGAGGGAGGCGGAGAACTATCTGGCCCAGCGTCGGGCTTTGAAGGAAAAGAATTCCGACCCGCCTGCTCCTGTTTTCGCTGCTATCAACGAGGACACTTTCATGCAGAGCTTGAAACATCTGAGCCATGTAGGGGGCACTCGTTTGGAGGTGCAACAATACCCATTTCCTGTCGAAGAGCCGCTCCCGGCAGTAGTCCCTTGGAGGGGTCCGACAGATAGATTTCATCCCTATAGGACGTTTGTGCGCCGGGAAGATAGAACCCAGACGTACTACAAGCAAACGTCTTGGCTGTTTATTCTGCTGAATTTACATGGGTTATCTGCAGAAAGCCCGATAGCCGACATATTGAACAAGCCGTTGTTTATCTCTTTTCATTATGACGACGGCTGGGGTATGGACCACCTCGACTTATTTCGGTGTCTTGACCTTCATGGTCATAGTGACCTGGCAGCTTTAGTGGAGAAGTGCCAGGTACTTGGCGATGTATGCTGGCTTATCAAGGAGGCTGCTTCCCGCTCCAAGGAGGTAGCTTATCTGTACTGGCCGCTCTCTGTCTTTTACGACGGCCCAGCAGGTATGATCTCTTCTTTTCTGACTGCGGTGATTTCTGCTCAGTATTCACACTTCGTATCCACTGATCACATTACCTCTCTGACATCTTCAACAGACAGGCCTGATATAAAGCGATAGGGGCTTTATAGAAAAATCATTGCGCAGGCTGAGAAGCCTACTTATTTTGAAATCCCTGCAGCAGCACCGACTATTACTCCCCTGCCTCCCGGCAAGAAGAGAAAGGCTTCCGTAGTTAAGGCTGCAGTTGGGAAGGCCAGGAAGGCCAAGAAGACTTATGCTCAGCAATCGGCTTCGGTAGCTATGGACACCGGGACCCCTCTCCCTGATATTCCCTCATTTGATGAGTTCGAATCTGAAAGGGAGGCTGCTCAGACATCGGTTCAGGGTAACATCAATAACCTGCAATTGCATTCCTCATCCTCTTTCGCTGGATTTCAAAGAAGTCCTTGAATCTGACCCCTTCCTTTTGCACAGCCCAAGAGCCAGTTGTAGCACCTTATGTGGTGGAGACCAGGTTGCCTTCTCCCACGCCGGTTAGTGAGGCGGAGGGTAAGTGTATTTTCTCATCTGTTTCACACTTGCATTGTCTTCTTTGCTATATTCCTCAGAGGCCCCTTTTTGCAGCAGTGGCAGGCGAAGAGCAGACTGAGGCTATGATGACAGAAGAATTGCTTCAACCGCAGGAGGGTCACAAGACTCAGTCGAAGCAGAGTACTGTTCCGGCCAGGCGCATAATTACCCGGTCTACATCCCGACATGTTTTAGAGGTGGCCCCACAGCGTATAGCTAGTGTGGAAATATCCTCAGGCAGTTCTAAGACCGTCTCTGATGAGGAGGAAGCGACTTTCAGCGACAGTGAGGGGGATGCTCCTGAATCAGAGGCCCCGCTTGCATTTGCAAAAGGTGTTCTGCCTTTTTAGCCTGCTAAGCTACTGGTGCTATCTTCTGAGGAGGAGTTGCAAGAGGAGTTTGCCGGGCTCGACACCGAGATCGACATAACTCCACCATTTGTTATTCCGACCACGGAGCTTCCTCCTCTTTCACCCCACTTCGAGGGTGTGGACCCTGCTTTAAAGGTGGGTTCCTTTTCATGTTTGTTGCTTCATCTGTTTCTTTCATCTAGTGCTGAAAGTTGCTTTGCTTTGGTCTTAGGGCATTGTCACTGCTAGCTCAGACACAACCGCAGCTATCACGTATATTTCTTCTACAAACTGGGCTATTGTCCCTTTTCTGCCTTTAACTTGCATGGGAGTTCCTGAGATCATTCGCCCTGTGCCAGTGCGGATACAGTCTTCGACAGATTTAGTATCGTTGGACTTAGGGGCCTCAGGAGAGAGTTGCATTCCTATCAGGGCTTCGGATTTCAGAGCCGAAGCCGATCCATCTAGAAGCTCCGCTTTTATACCGGCTGCAGTAATGTCAATTACGCCCGAGTCAGCAGTCCTTGTCATAGTGGCTATAGAGACTGGACTTCTGCCTTCTCCGACTATGGCAGCTTCCTCCCTGTCACCAGAAAGAGCAGCTGAAGATGAAGCCCCTATTCAAGAGACTCATGAAGAGGCAGCTCTATCCTTCATCGATTCTCCCCCTGTGGATGTTCAAGCTATAGCTTCCGATACAGCGATAGGGGAGGAATCTTCAGCTCAGCAGGAGAGCACAGAGAAGGACTGGCCAGCCCCTACAGCAGATCTGCCGTCTTCATCCTCTCAGCCGGACGTTGCATTGTGGGAAGATATTGATGGCGAGGTGACCTTTGAAGTCGTCCCCTCTGCCTCCTTCGGCTTTGCTTCCTCTGACAACTTTGTCTGGCAGCATCTGGACATGCTTCGTCAGCTGGTAGAATCCCAGCCTGGCTTGACGTATCCGCAACTGAAGGAAATCGCCAATCGCTTCACCGCTGGCTTGCAGGCCATGGGCTGCCCTTTGGACATATGGGTTCAGCGGGTGCTGCTTCTACTGAAATTCGTGCATCGAAGAGACTTCCTAGCACGGACTATGGTTGATAAGCTAACGGCGTTGAAGTTGCAGAGGTCAGAATATAAATCTGAGCTGGGGAAGCTGACACTTATGCTTGATGAACGCCGAGCCGAGCTACAAGGTGCTATTCAGCGGGAAGAAGCTGTGCGGGACCGGATGGCCATCCTGGAGACGGAGCTCTCTGGACTTCGAGCCTAACTGCAGTAATTATCCTTTATCCGGCCGCGGTCCGAAGAGGAGGTAGCCTCGCTGGAGGGACGAGTGATGTCTCTCCAGGACATGTCCATTGGACTTCAGGAGGAGGAGGCGCGCCTTCATGAGCTGGGGGCCGCTCCTTATGTGGGTCTTCTGGCCTTCGAAGATATATTCTGGCGGCCATAAGTTGTCTATCCCTTCTTTTTCTTTTTGTTCTCTTTTGTGATATGGTGTCCCCTCGGGGCCCTTTATGTACTCCCTTTTTAATGGAAAGGAATCTCTTGGCTTCATGTGTCTCCATCTTATTCTGCATGTGGTTTTATCACTTTGGAAGGTGGGGTAGCGGTTTTGACAATCCCTCATGCGAATGGCTCGTACCTTGGCAGGAGAGCGTCCACCCCTTCAGAGAAAGGATGGGGAACTCGCTCCACCGCGTGACAGCATCCGAGAAGGTGCTTGAACCGAATTTTGTTGGTGGCAGCAAACGTCCTATTGGCCATGTGTGCCGTAAGGGAGACGATTTGCCGGAATGCAAATGAGGGGGTCTCATCAGAGTAGACGGATGGTCTAGGCTGGGTAGAGACTATTGCAGGTGGGACATTGAAAAGGATATGTGGTTCTCATCAGAACGGACATAAAGTACGAACTGGACAGATTGTATCATTGGCCGGGCGATGTACCGATCAGCCAACGGTTGACTTCATCATCGATATTGAGCGTATATCGATGCAAGGGGGATTTTAGAATAGACGTAAGGTCTAAACTGGGTAGGGTTTCATCATTGATCGGGCAAGGTGCCGGTCGATCAATAGCGGGTTTCATCATCGATATTGGGTTTATATCGACGCAAAGGGATTTCATGAGTTTCATCAGAATAGACGTAAGGTCTAAACTGGATAGGGTATTATCATTGATCGGGCAAGGTGCCAGTCGATCAACAGTTGGTTTCATCATCGATATTGGGTTTATATCGATGTAAAGAAAGTGTTATAAGTTTCATCAGAATAGACGTAAGGTCTAAACTGGATAGGGTTTCATCATTGATCGGGCAAGGTGCCAATCGATCAACAGTTGGTTTCATCATCGATATTGGGTTTATATCGACGCAAAGGGATTTCATGAGTTTCATCAGAATAGACGTAAGGTCTAAACTGGATAGGGTTTCATCATTGATCGAGCAAGGTGCCGGTCGATCAACAGTTGGTTTCATCATCGATATTGGGTTTATATCGACGCAAAGGGGTTTCATGAGTTTCATCAGAATAGACGTAAGGTCTAAACTGGATAGGGTTTCATCATTGATCGGGCAAGGTGCCGGTCGATCAACAGTTGGTTTCATCATCGATATTGGGTTTATATCGACGCAAAGGGGTTTCATGAGTTTCATCAGAATAGACGTAAGGTCTAAACTGGATAGGGTTTCATCATTGATCGGGCAAGGTGCCGGTCGATCAACAGTTGGTTTCATCATCGATATTGGGTTTATATCAACGCAAAGGGGTGTTATAAGTTTCATCAGAATAGACGTAAGGTCTAAACTGGATAGGGTTTCATCATTGATCGGGCAAGGTGCCAATCGATCAACAGTTGGTTTCATCATCGATAGTGGGTTTATATCGATGCAAAGAAAGTGTTATAAGTTTCATCAGAATAGACGTAAGGTCTAAACTGGATAGGGTTTCATCATTGATCGGGCAAGGTGCCAATCGATCAACAGTTAGTTTCATCATCGATATTGGGTTTATATCGACACAAAGGGATTTCATGAGTTTCATCAGAATAGACGTAAGGTCTAAACCGGACAGAGGATTTCATCATTGATCGGGCGAGGTGCCGGTCGATCAACGGTGGGACGTACGTGAAGGTGTAGGTCTCGTCAGGACATACGTAAGGTCTATTCCAACAGGTTTTATCGCAGGTGGGGCTTGCCAAGAAATGCGTAGGTTTCATCAGGACAGACGTGAGGTCCGAGCTGGACAGGCTTTAGCAGAATGGTGATGGGTTTCATTGTCGGTGGGATGTTTGAAAGAGGGTATGTAGATTTCATCAGGGTAAACGTAAGGTCTACCCTGGAAGGGTTTTATCATCGGTGGGGAATGGAGCCAACTGACCGACGGAAGGTTTCATCAGTGAAGGGGAGGTAAAGGCAGCGTGCCGGTTGGCATGGAACTTCGAATTACCACATTACTGACCCAAGCGCCCTTTCGGGTTTTCACCGGAGCCAGCCCCCTCTTGCTTTTGCCCACGCGCCCTTTCGGGTTTTCACGTGGCGGGGTACCCGATTTTGCCTGCAGTGCCCTTTCGGGTTTTCACCACAGCTGAGTTTTAGCCATTTTTGCCCTTGTTCAGAATGTCCGAACAAGTCTGGCGGGGTATCTCTATTTTTAACCCCATCTTTTTTATTATATATATATATATATATATATATTGAATTGGGATTTTAGCACGGATCAGGCGATGTGCTGCTTCATCAGTGGCTGCTCTTATCATCGGTATTGGGTATATACCGATGCAAGGATTTCATAGGCTTCATCAGGATAGACGTAAGGTCTAAACTGGATAGGTTTCATCATTGATCGGGCAGGATGCCGACCGATCAACAGTAGGTTTCATCATCGGTATTGGGTTTATACCAATGCAAGGATTTTGTAAGTTTCATCAGGATAGACGTAAGGTCTAAACCGGACAGGTTTTATCATTGATCGGGCAGTGCGCCAATCGATCAATAGCAGGTTTCATCATCGGTATTGGGTTTATACCAATGTAAAGATTTCATATGTTTCATCAGGATAGACGTAGGGTCTAAACTGGATAGGTTTCATCATTGATCGGGCAGGATGCCGATCGATCAACGGTGAACTTCACCATGGTGGGACTTTGGACAAGGTATGAGGGTTTTATCAGGACAGACGTAGGGTCTATACTGGGTGGGTTTGATTGTTGATCGGGCAAGGTGCCGGTCGATCGACGAGAGGTTTATGGCGGGAGGTGAGGCTTCTTTAGGATCACCACGTTACTGACTCAAGCGCCCTTTCGGGTTTTCGCCGGGGCCAGCCCCCTCTTGCTTTTGCCCACGCGCCCTTTCGGGTTTTCACGTGGCGGGGTACCCGATTTTGCCTGAAGTGCCCTTTCGGATTTTCACCACAGCTGGGTTTTAGCCATTTTTACCCTTGCTCAGAAGACCTGAACAAGACCGGCGGGGTATCTCTATTTTTAGCCCCATCTTTTTTATTTATTTATTTTCATTCTTTTATTCTCTCTTCCCCTCTTTTTTGGGAGGGTGACAAGTCGGAATGCCATTAGATCATGATGAGGGATGGCTTGGTTAGGGCGGAGTGCCGCTATACCAAGAAAGGGTGTAGCTTGGCTAGGGCTGGATGCCACTAAGCCAAAGAAAGGTAGCTTGGTTAGGGCGGAGTGCCACTAATCCAAGGAAGGGGTGTATCTCGGCTAGGGCGGGATGCCACTAAGCCAAGGAAAGGGTGTATCTCGGCTAGGGCTGGATGCCGCTAGACCAAGGAAAGGGTGTATCTCGGCTAGGGCTGGATGCCACTAAGCCAAGGAAAGGTAGTTTTTGCCCGATTACTCGGGGAATATTGGTTGTGCAGCATGATACAGCTTGAGGTGTTTACCGTTGAGTGGCGAGAACTGAATTTCCCCTCAATGGTTAACAACTACGTAGGCCCCTCCTTCGTAGACCCTTTGTATCACATAAGGACCTTCCCAATTAGCATTCAGCTTTCCTTTTGGGTTGGACGCCATGACTTCTTTTTTCTTGACCATGACGAGGTCACCTTTCTTGAATTCTCGTCCTCTTACGAGTTTATTGAATGCAGTGGCCATGCGGGCCTGATACATTTGGATATTCTTCTGAGCTTGGAGGCGCTTCCCTTCCAATTCAGTCAGTTCTTCTAACCTTCTATTAGCATTTGTTTGTTCGCCACGGGCCAGGCCATATTGGATTGACACTCTGAGTGACGGGACTTCCAGCTCTAATGGAACCACTGCCTCCGAGCCGTATACCAATGAGTATGGTGAGCACCCTGTAGGTGTCTTAAAGACGGTGCGGTATGCCCACAGAGCTTCATACATCTTTTCTTCCCAGTCCTTCTTATTAGAACTGACAACCTTGGCTAGCAAGGTGCACAAAGTCTTGTTAAAAGCTTCTGCCAATCCGTTTGCCTGGGGATTGTAGGGAGTGGAGGTTCTCCATTCAATCTTATACTTCTCGACAAGCTGATAGATTTTTTGATTTCTGAAATGACTTCCATTATCAGCTATTATTCGGTTGGGGATCCCGAACCGGAAGATAATATTCTGCTTGATAAATCTGGCGACCAGTTCACCAGTCACTTCTCTTAATGCTACAACTTCCGCCCATCGGGAGAAGTAATCTGTCATGGCCAATATGTACTTATGACCGGCCGAGGAGGTCGGCAGTGGCCCGACTACATCAGTTCCCCATTGTGCAAACGGCCAGCTAGGGACTGTAGGGTGCAGAGTTGTAGGTGGCCTTCTAGGCACGGTAGCATGCTCCTGACACTTCTGGCATGACTTTGCAAATTTACAGCACTCTTCAAACATGGTAGGTCAATAGTAGCCCAGCTTCTTGATTTTTATCTTCATTTTGGGGCCAGCCTGGTGGGCGCCTGCTGTCCCAGCGTGTATTTCTTTCATCGCTTGCCAAGCTTCCTCAGTGGACAGGCAGCGGAGTAGAATCTTTTTGCGTGCATCCGCCATTATTCGGAATAAAGTTCCATTTCTGAATTCATAGAAATCTTTGATTCTCAGGAGTTTCATCTTTTCCTCCCTTTTCTGTGGCAGCTGTTAGTGCAGAAACCACTGTAGCAAATGCTGTCTCCAATCAGACGCCTGTACTGCGCTGATAGTGGCAACTTCTTCCTCTTCGGGGCACCCTTCTAGCATACTAGGGACTTGCCGCCGGTTCATAACAACAATGTTCAGTGTTTCATTTGGCGGGACTGCTAGCGAGCTGGCCAGCTTTGCCAGTGCATCAGCCTGGGCATTATGTCCACGGCCCACATGTTTGAGTTCAATATGATAGAACTTTGCCATGAGGCGTACAGCTTTCTGGTGATAGGGATTTAGTTCTGGCTTCCGCACTTCGAACTCCCCTTGGACTTGTTTTATTATCAACATCGAATCCCCGAATACCTGAAGCATTTGGATACCCATGTTGAGGCTGATATTGAGTCCGATTATCAGAGCTTCATATTCGGCTTCATTATTGGTGCATGGCTTGTTTATAGAACAGGAAGTATGCACAACCTCCCCCTCTGGTGATTTCAGCACAATACCGGATCCAGCCCGTATTCTGGTCTTTCCATCGGAATCTGTCTCCATTCTGGATGCTCCATCAAAGAACAGTTGCCACATAACTGGCTGAGCTTGACAGGCCTCGAGTGTCTCATCATCAGGTAATTCAGTCCCCAACATATCATTCTCCGGCACAGGATGCTCCGCGAAGAAATCAGCCACGGCCTGTCCTTTTATTGCCCGCTGGGGTATATATGTGATATCGAATCCCATCAGAATTATTGCCCATTTGCCCAACCGGCCTTTCAGTACTGGCTGAGTCAATATGTATTTGAGTGGATCTGATGCAGATATCAATCTGATTTCATGTGACAGCATATAGTGCCGGAGCTTTTTGACGGCAAAGACTAGTGCCAAGCATGTCTTTTCTATATAGCTGTAGCTTTCTTCGGTTCTAATCAGCCTCCGACTTAGGTAGTACAGGGCCTGCTCTTTGCCTTCTTCATTTATCTGTGCCAGCATTGCCCCCAGGGAACAGTGTGCGGCTGAGATATACAATATCAAGGGTCTGCCCTTAACTGGTGCCCCCAGTACTGGAGGGGTTTTAAGATATTCTTTCAGCTTTTCAAAGGCCTCCTGACATCCATCGTCCCAGAGGAACGGTACATCTTTCATCATGAGCTTGTGAAAGGGATGACATCGTCTTGACAGATTTGATATAAATCGTCGGACATAAGCCAGGCGCCCTTGCAGAGATCTCAGCTCGTGCAGATTCCTTGGTGGAGGGAGCTCCTGGATAGCTTTAATCTTGGATGGATCAATTTCAATACCCCTATGTCGGACAATAAATCCGAGGAATTTTCCACTGGACACGCCAAAGGCGCATTTCATAGGATTCATCTTGAGTTCATATTTGCGCAACCTCTGGAATACTATCCTTAGGTCTTGCAAATGATCTTCTCTTTTGCTGGTTTTTACCACCAGATCATCAATGTAACACTCTACCTTTTTGAAGAGCAGGCCATCAAAGATCTTTGTCATAGCTCTTTGATAAGTAGCGCCGGCGTTCTTAAGGCCAAACGGCATTCTTTTGTAGTGGAATATTCCCTTCGGAGTGCGGAAAGCAGTGTGCACTCTGTCTTCTTCAGCAATCCAGATCTGGTTGTGTCCAGATGACCCATCCATGAATGACAGGGCTTCATGGCTAGTAGTCGCATCGATCATCACTTCAGTGATGGGCACTGGGAAATCATCTTTCGGGCAAGCCTTATTAAGGTCCCGAAAATCAACACATATTCTAATCTGCCCATTCTTCTTCTTTACGGGCACTATATTGGCCAGCCATGTAGTATACTGGTTTTCTTCGACAAAGCCTACCTTAATCAGCTTGTCAACTTCTTTGTTAATCTGATTTATCAATTCAGGATGCATTCTCCTGGAAGGCTGCTTTATAGGGTTAGCCTATGGGTTTATTGCCAATCGGTGCTGTGCCACATCAGAGCTCAGTCCTGGCATTTCATTATATGTCCATGCAAAATAATCTCAAAATTCTGTCAAGAACTGTATATATTGTTCCCTGACATCTGGCTCCAGCAGTGCGCTGAGGAATGTCGGCCTTGGCTCATCTGCGGATCCCAAATTTATTTCTATCAGCTCATCGACGGTGGCTTGGCCTCCGTCTTCGACTTCGGGCGGGGCTTCTTGCAAATCAATAAAGCCTCCCGGGATATAATCTTATCCAATTTCATGCTCCTCTGCTTCATCATACTGGTCATCAGCGGATGCTGGCGCATCATATAGGGCCAATATTACCGGATCCTATTCAGTCTGCTCCGAGGGCGAGACTGGTTCAGCAGGAAATTCAGAAGTGGACTCCTCCGTCCTTAGAGGCTCTTCTAATGTGGGCTCCCCTGAAAGGTCATCATTCTATAGAGCCCGGAATTCTTCTAGGATGCGCCCGAACTCCAGACACTCCTCCAGCTCTCTGGCTATTTGATCTTCATCCGAGGTTCCCGTATCAAATTTTGCTTCAGCCTGGAACAGATCCTCTTTGGAAGATAGGTCCTCCCAGTACCAAGCTTTCTTTGTCTCATCAGATGTCTCTGTTTCTGGCAGGTTGTCTGGGGCTTCATTGCTCATTATGGATTGATAAATGATTTCTTCATCTTCCGAGGGGTATTTGTCATATCCTACCTCGGGAGGATCGTCATGCTGGTAGGAGACAGATATGACGTCTACCTCAGCCTCATAGTATTCTTGGAGGGTATCACCCAATCCTGGGTGTTGAGTGATCTTCCTCAGTTCTTTACTATCTCGAGGCGGATCCCACAGTTCCTTGAATGCCTTCTTCTGAGCAGCAGGCTGCATTGATGGCATTTGCATCTTGGAGAACATTTGTGAAACCCGTTGGGTAGTATAATCCAAGCCTGTAATCGGTACCATCCGGTTTGCAGCTTCTTCAGGGGCCATACAGTCTTGATCATCTTCTTCGATTGGCTCCCCGGTGTAGAATATAATAGGAGGCTCGCAGAAGCGAGGGATTTCCATAGTCTTCAGTGGTAGCACCGTTTGGTACTCAAGGTTGACGATGGGTTTAAATAAACCCTGCGGCACCTCCACCTGAGTGTACTTTTGCTTCATTTCTTCATCGACATTATCCGGGTGGACGCTAGGAGGGGTAACCCGAGCAAAGTCATCGGCATAAGAGATGTGAGATACATTATGCTTTTTAACATAGCCCTTTGGTGGCGGTGGAGACCAGTTCCTTATCTCTGTCTCAGGCTTTTTCTGGCTGACCACAGCCTCTTTCCTTTCGCACTTTTGCGACACCTCGGTGTAGTAGGATGCATCGAGCATATGGCACTCGAACACTTCGAAGGGATGCAGATCCGCAAACACCCTTTCTTCTTTTCCTTCATGGCAGTATTTAATGCACTGATGTAGCATGGATGACACTATTTGATATTCATGCAGCCACGGTCTCCCCAGCAGGGCCTTATACGTGGTGTTGGAGTCGATCACTTAGAATCGTACCACTGTAGTGAGGTCTCCCAATGTGAGGTTGAAATTAGCTACCCCGAGAGGTGTCTCACACTTTTGGTTGAATCCTGCAATCTTCATGTCTCTGACCTTGGTGAGCTGCATATCAAAGTAATATTTCTGATAGATGCGGTATGGGAGAATGTTCACAGCAGCCCCGGGATCTATCAGTATTCTGCTTATCGGCTGACAGTTCAGGGAACCCCTCATATACAGCGGTCTGTTATGGTCGGAATTTGGGATTAGCATATCATCCTCTGTGAATGTGACTGATGGACCAGAATTCACTTCTGTCAAGAGTGCTTCATACTGTGCCGGCGACTGCAAGGCATCAATAATGGCTTGGCGAGCCTCTTCACTCAGAGAGAGGATTTCCCAGATGGAGAACCTGGTAGGGAGCTTGTTCAGCATTTTCATGATCCGGCTGCCCATCCGGACGTTAGACAGTCTCATCTCCTCCACCCAACGGGGTCTTGGAGGTTCATGTGGTGCCTGTGGCCTTTGCTGCCCAGTGCCGGTTTTACCCTCTTGATCGGTTTCCCGGGAGGCTTCTTCTGTAGTAACGACCCCTGTTTCTGCTAGAGGGTTACTTCCTTTATTTTCTTCATGCTGCTTCTGCTTCCTAACTGCAGTCTGCTGGCATTTATTGTTTTTAGCTGGAGCCATGTGAGCCAGCTGCTCATTTTCCAAACTGGACAAGAATTCTAGGAATGAAGGAGCCTCTTCTTTTTCTTGGTACAAGCTGACAGGGGGAGGAACCTGGACACCTCGTACCTCTGGCTCGGGGATCTGATAGGGTTGCTCCCCTCTGAATATAATATTATGATTAGCTGGTGGCGGGCGCCCCCATCTTTTCCCAGAACGTGTTGCATGGGCTGAGGTAGAGGCCTCAGCATGGTTGGCTTCTAGCGGGGCATTTGATGCTTCATCCTCATCATTCTCCCCGGGCAAGGAAAAGAGTACCGACAGGGTATTGCATTGTACTGTCGTGACTTTCTTTCCCCTTTTGGACTTGGGCCGTCTCTTCTTCTTCTGGGAATTTGGCTTTACTGGCTCCTGCCCCCAGAAGGGCTCATTTTCAGCTTTTTCTTGTTCTGCCTCTGGTTACTCTTTCATTTTCAATTCTTCGAGCTGCTCCCAGAGTATACAGTCTTTTATCATCAGGTTTTTGGGCTTTTTCTGCTCATATTCATCAAGCTCATTAATATACTGCTGTAGACGCCTGGCTGCAGGACTTACTTCTTTATGTGCATGTAGGGGAGTTTGTCTCCTCCGGTTGTGAGTAGGGATCCGGATGACTGGCCCGGTCTCAGCTGTACGCCATACTGGCTTTACTGGAGGCGGCTCAGGCCTTGGGGTGACACCCCGGATAGTTGCCCCACTGGTGCTGGCTGCAAGAGTCTTTTTTCTGTTGTTTATGGGCTTCGTCTGCCATCCTTCATGATCTTTCAGTGGGGTGAGGAGGCAAGCTTCATAAGTATGCCTGGTACATTCTTCAACGGCTTCCTCAGGCAGCTGCTGATAGACTGAAATCACATTGGCGGCCATCCTCCAGGGCGGAGGCTCATGCGGATGAGGTGGCTTCACCTGGTAATCACCCAACTGTAGCTCACCCTTTTTGACCATTCCTTCCATAATATCCTTGAAGACATAACAATCTTCAATTGCGTGCCCCAGCGCACGGTGAAATAGACAGAACAGCGGATCATCTTTCTTTGTTGCATCCGCAGGTCTTTTCGGTTCAGGCAACGTTACCTTGTTGAACTTATATGCCCAGTTAAATAGTGCTGATGTCTTATCTTTGGGAAAAGAGTAAGCACTTCTCATTCTATCTCTCAGAGAGACCTTATCTTTTCTTTCTGTTGCACCCTCAGGCGGGGGAGCTTCATCTGCCTCCTTTTTCCCTTTTTGTTGCTCGAAGGTTCTAAAATCGACGGCGTTAGCCTTAGTATGTGATGGCCGTCGATCATTGGTTTTACCCTTCGGCATAGTGGGAGCATTGGCGGTCGGACGCTTGGACAAGAACGTCTCGACTTCCGCCACTATATTGTTCAGCCGGTCAAATGTTCTGACATCTGCACCGATCATCTTTTCTAGCACCTCTCTCTTGAGGCTCTGTTTACATATCTGCACTGCATCTTCCTGATGAGGAGGTCTTAGGCATCTCATGGCTAAGTTTCTCCACCTTTTGATGTAATCCAGTGCTGTTTCATCCTGCCTTTGCTTGGTTGCATATAGTTCCGCTATTGTAATTTCTCTTTCCGTGACATGAAATTTGTCGCTGAACTTTCTTTGCATATCAGGCCAATCAATCACTGATCCAGCGAGCAGGCTTGAATACCATTCAAAGGCTATCCCAGTGAGGGATGAGCCAAAGAACTTAAGCAGATAGGCTTCATCAGCTGCCAGGTCGCCCATATTTGTGGTATAGTAAGCAATGTGCTCCCTGGGAGAGCCCTGGCCGTTGAATTTCTCAAATTTCGGTGGCTTACTGACGCCTGGGGGTAGTCTTTTAGCAGCATACTGGGGAGGATACGGTACTTTGTACACATCATAGGTACTTACACCGTCACCGGTCTTCTCAGACAGCTTCATCTCCACAATTCTTTCAATCATCAGCTTGTGGGCCAGGGCTGGATCTATCTCTTCTGGGAAGAAGTGAGCTTGTTGTTGGCTGTAGGGAGTCGTCATCACAGTCGCGCGCAAGGTGGGCGCGGCGGGCTACGTCTGAGATGCAGAGGGCTGAGCTGCTGCTTGCTACAGAACAGGCTGGCTTTTGCCCTTATCAGCTGGAAGGGGATTAGTTGGGATAGCCATTTCTGCTGAGCTAGAAGTCTGCCCCACAGGTTCGGCTTGCTTGGAGATCGGTGTGGCTTCATGCCTCTCATTTAGCTATCTTCTGAGAGCACTGATCTCCTGTTGATATCTTCTAAACATCATCTGGATCATGGGATCCAGAGTCGATGGGATCTGTATATCTTCTGAAGTCCCTTCAGCATCATCAACGAAGGGATTGTCTTCTTCTTCTGCTGTCACCACATTGACTGTCATGGTGGTGATCTTGCGGGTTTCATCATCATTCTTTATCTTATCTTTTGTAACCTGACCTCTTCTTGTGACGGGGCCTGGTCTGGTAGCCAGCCTGAGCAGTTCATCTGGCTGAGTTGGTAGCATATCCTGTCCCCTGGCGATTCCAGCCATGTTACAGGCGAAGATTTGCATTCTTCCCTTCTGCTTGCAAACTTTTCTTTTTGCCTGGTCAGGGTATTTGAGTCGGTCGAAGACCGATACTCTTTCTTCAGCTTCCTCCCTATACAGGTCTTCTTTATCATATCTGGCCTTACGGCCTTCTTCATAATCATTTGAATCGGAGGAGGAGACTCCGAGCATTACTTCTTGAAGGGCTTCTCCTTCTTCTTCATCCACGGTGCCCAGAGCACGGGATAATCTTTGCTGACCGAGGGCAGAGTTCCCCAGGTAATGGAAGTAGTCTTGGACCACTTGTTTCATCTCCTCTGGATCGTGCCTTCGCGGCTCTGGTCAGAGTATCAATCTTTCCTGGCTTTTCTACTGATGAGCCAGTCTTGTCATATGAGCATTCAAATGCTCGGCTTTGGAATATCTGAATATATAAGCCTGTCTGGCACAGGCTCTCGGTCTTCTTGGAATGGCAACCGTGACTGGTTCACTCATTCCCATATTGCTATCTGGGCAACAGTTGGCAGTGTCGGCATAATTCCTCCCTTCCCATCTTCTGCCTTTGGCCCTGGGATGGGTGACAGTAAGGTCTTCATTCTTTTCATATCTTCTGCCCCTCATCACGGGGCGAGTAGTAATTAGATTTCTTCCTTCATCATTTTTTTCATCTCTCCTCCCCAGAGCTTTGGGGTAAGCAGCAACATCATCTCTTCTGTAGTTTCTTTCTTCTCTTCTGCTTCCTGCCCTGAAGCGGGCAACAGCATCCTCAGTAGCCTTCTTCTCATATCGAGCTGGGGCCCAGCTCTGAATCTTCTTTGGTCGCCAGACCTGTTTATATTTTGCTGGCTTGGGCGCCAGCGGCTTCCTTTCATCAGCTTCCCAGTTGGCCCTCCTAGCGGCCAGAACGCGGAACCTGTTGTCGGTCTAGACAGTCGGGACAATCCTGTCTGGCCGGACTTCTCTGGGGCGACCGTTGAGGTTCACCCTAACATCTCCCATCACATTGTCTTCCCAGAATTGGAAAGATGACGCTCAGCAGCAGCATACCGGCTTCTCCGGTTATTTCTCTTTCCCCTCTGGGCAGCAGCGGGAACCGTGTCCCTCCTTTGAACTTGGTGTACATAGCAGGCGACGGCCGTCGAGGTCGTCTTCTCCGGTAAGCCAGCCTTCTTACCAGCAGTCTTCATAGGGGCACCTGCAGCGGTGCCTTGCTCGTCGTTGTTGACCTGCAGAAGGTCGGTGAAGACGAGGCCCAGACAGTTGGGCAGCCCGACAGCAGGGGGCATTGCTCCGAATGACAGGGGTACCGCCAGGTAACCCTCTCGCACATGCATATCGATCGGTTGTTGGCCGAAGTGTACAGACATAAGTCCAGTAGTCATTGTAGCTTCCTGAGAATAAGGAAAGCGCACAGGATCAGAAATTTGAGGGGGGGCCCGCTGGGCCTCCTATTTTGGCGTAGAGATGAAGGGAGACTAGGTCCCACCAGGCGTGCCAGCTTGTGGGGATGGGTCTATCTGTATTTATTTTATGATTTTTTTATTTATTTATTTTATTTGACTTATTTATTTGTTTTGTTTATTAGGCGTGCCAGTCACGTGTGTGACAATTTCATTATGCGCTCGATCTAACTTGGTCAGTCGATTGTGAAGTCCGAGTCGGGACCAGAAGTCCGTCATACCATAAAGGCTATGACGTTAATTACGCCCTTCCAAGGAAGGACAACCCTTGATTAAACGCCAAAATAGGCGACCTCGAGAGGCAATAATAATAAAAAAAAGATATTCTTTTTATGTGCGCAGTTTGAATTTCATACCAGAGCCAGGAAGGCGGGCAAGATAATAGCATCGATTGTAGAAACAGACGATATCGATGAATCGACGGCTCGAAAAACAATCAGACTCAGGGGAAAGGTGAAACAGAGGATATCAATCGCGGACAGGATGAGCCGCGATCATGACGGAGGTTTAAAGCATCGGTTAACATTTCGGCGGCACTTCCCCATGGTCTGGATCATGCCCAGAGGGGAAATAGGCTATCACACACGGAGTGCCGGGGTGAAAGCCAAAAGAAAGAGAGAGGTCGGGCCTCTCCACGTTACACATGTATGCCCTAAGGCAATGTTTGATTCTTCCCTCACAGGAGCTGGTGGCACTCATGCATTGGCATGGCTCACCGGAGCTAAGAGGGAGGCGCGTCGTTGTGACTTCGACACGAATCGATGGAACATAAGGGAGTCTACCTCCCTTTAACTTTATCCTCGGGACACATCTGGTGATCCACGAATATCTCTGTGTAGGTTAGCTCTGGGCATTTGGGCTCACAGGATGGCAACTTAGGCTCTTGGCATGACCACAGATGGGAGGCTAAGGCTCCCGGCGTGAGTGGCAGGAAGGTGGAGGTTCCCGGCGTGGCCGAAGGGAAGAGTCCAGGAAGCTCCCGGCGCCGACTTCTCGGCGCGCTGAAGATTCTCCAAGGGGGGTTCTCGACGTAGGCTAAAAGGGGGAAGAGGAGCTCTCGGCGTGAGGGTTCCCGGCCCGCTCAAGGCCGCGCCGGGAGCTGGTGGCGCCGAGAGGCAGGTGTCGAGAAGGTGGGTGTCTGGGCGCCGTGAGGAGTTCAGGATTTTACGGTACCCTATTTTTAGGATTTTGAGAGTTTTCTGGGAATTATATAAAGTAGATTGGCTCTGGGGACTAGAGATGGGGTTTAACTGGCTTTAGTTGTATATGCTTCAAAGGAGGCTGAGAGCTGAGAGGGATTGGAGGGGAAGAGCCTCACACAGAGGTCCTTTTCACCATTACCACGCGGAGTCCAGAGGACGGCTTCAGTATTATCTTTCATTGGCCTGGGAGGATTTCAGCAGCACCCCCCCCGTACCTAGCGTATGCCAGGGAGTGATAGACGATCACCCACGGAGTGCCGGGATGAAAGCCAGAATAAGGGGGTGTGGGACCCCTAGCCCGTGTATGTGATCACAGCACCAACTTAATATCCCTTTGAGGCCATTGAAACTTATGCAGTGGCAGAGTTTCTCTGGCTCGTAAGGTTATGTAGGGGAGTTATCCCCAATGACGTTTATCCCTTAGGTACATATGATGATCTGGGGTATCCTTCGACAGGATGCAAGGCTTGGTTGATCGGGCTTCAAAGGGCATCTGTGTGGTTCCTTGGCCTGTAGCAGGAAGGCTTTCATCCGGGGTTCAAGGAATAGAGGATTCACAGCGTAAAGAAAGGGTGGCAGGAAGCGTAGTTCCCGGCGTAGGTTTCATTGGCCAAAGGGGGGAGCTCTTGGCGCAGGGGTTCTCGGCGCGGTAATGACCGCGCCGGGAACCCGGCGCCGGGAGGCCCCGGGGCCGGGAAGGCTGTATTGTAAGAGGCTTTGTCTGGCTTGCTAAAGGGGCTAAAGCAAGGGGGATCTCTCGGCGGAGTAGTTCTCGGCGGGGAAATGACCACGCCGGGAAGGGGCTAAAGGGTTTATGGCTTAGTTGCGATACTCCGCTCAGGAGATTTCTGGGATTTCTGGCTCGGATTGAGGCAAGATCTGGGCTGCAGGAGGGGATTACATGGGGGTTAGCATCAGTCGAAGGGCAGATCATCCATTATTGAATCCTCGTGGGACGTATGGCATTTCCTCTACTCACCTGCTGCTCAAATGGTCAAGAGATTGATGTCTCTGACCCCGAACGAGATGGGAGCTCGACAGACATCTATAATATCTGGGAAAATCGTGATCCGAGGGGAAGGAAGAGGGGGGGACAGAGCCCAATAACCCATTGAACGAGGGTTGAGGTTCCGTCTTCATCCTTCACCAGAGAACAGGCTAGGGAGGGGGCGGTCGAAACATGAATCGGAAAGCTGTAGCATCTGGGCAAACCGATATTCAGAAGAACAACCGATGCAAGAAGGGGAGAAAGACAGCAGACATTCCAATCAATCGAATGCTCAAACGAGCCATGTTGATCCTTCATTTCATTGCATCATCCCAAACTTGTACAGATCATGGAAGGTAAATGAAAGACAGAGATATGGAAATCGAGACCGGAATCCTCCGGCTACATTGATACATCGAGAAAGCCTCGCCAGATTACATCAGAAGAAAAGAAAAAAAGGAAAGCATGGGGGAGGGCGGAGCATTGACTCCTCTCCCTCCCCGGCTACCCACCTGAATCTCCCTTTCTTCTTCTTCTCTCAGCTTCTTCTTTCTTTCCCTCTCGGTCTCTCTTCTGGCTTTTTTCTATCTGGTTTTCGTTTCTACTGTTCCTCCTCCTTCTCCCTCTTCCTCTTCGAAGGGAAGGGGCTTTATAGCCGTCACTTTTTTGCCTTCTCGGCAGGCACCTCACGGCGCGCCTCAGCTGAGGGCTTCCCGGCGCGCAGGCTCCAGCCTCTTGGTGCAGCCATTGGGCTTTGACAAGGTGGCTCCCGGCGCCACTATTACAGGCCCATTTAGGTCTCTTTGACCAGGCCTTTCATAGGCCCCTCACGTACATCAGTACCCAAGAGGGTCCCCCGTTGGTAACATATTTTGTATTGAGATCATTAGTAGGGTTTTCATCAGTCCGCAGACAGGGGTTTCATCAGTATTGCCATCTGAATGATGACAAAACCGGGCATCATTTTATCGATATCGGCACATGAATGGTGACGAGATCGGACATCAGCTTTAGTCTGGGAAGACTTCAGCTGGGTGTATAATCTGTGGAGATGATTCTTCTTGTGTTCTGACTTTGCAAAAGCCTTTACAATCTTCATCTGCCGGTACCGGCTTCATCTTTATCTTACATCCCATCTGTCAATCAGCCGACATCTGACTTACCATGACATGTCATCTGTGGATTCTTGGATGAGGCAGTAACACAGTTCCTATTAAAGTGTGCTAGGAAGTCTCATTAGTCAAGCGACTACTGCTTTGTTAGTGCTGCCATCTGAGTGACATCGGCACCGGACATCAGCTCGGCCAACAAAGGCTTCAGCCGGGTAAATGGTTGACGAGCTTCATCATTGGTCTTTCACTGTGGGTATGATCTGCTTCCACCCTTGTTCATTTTCAAGGTGTCAACAGGCACCGCGCGTTTTCTTGACCTTGCCGTTCTCGTGTTTTCTGTCTTTTGCTTCAGGTGCGAGTATGGCGCCGAGGCGGGCGACTCGCTCTCAGCAGGGGCAGTCGGCTGGAGGTCAGGAGATCCAGCAGGGGGTCCAGAGGGACCAGGAGGAGCAGAGCAGAGTGCCATCAGGGGCCACCGAGACAGTGGATATTGCGAGGCTTCTGGGGGCCGAGGATTTCTTTCGTGACATGTACCAGCTTATGTCTCAGCAGTTTGGCGGAGTGGCTACTCTGGGCTCGTTAGTTAGGGGTGGGCCAGGCCGAGCAGTGAGGGACTTCTTGCAGTTTCATCCACCTTACTTCAGCGGCCAGCTAGACCCTGATGCGGCTCGTGATTGGCTTGACGAGATGGAGCGGGTGTTCAGTTCTGCGAAGAGTGCTGCCGAGGATAGAGTAGTGTTGGCTTACAACCAGTTGCAGGGTACTGCTCGGAAGTGGTGGTCTTCCGAGTGGAAGACATCTTTTCAGCTTCGTCCACTTGAGCAGGTCGAGTGGGATGACTTTGTCAATGCTTTCGAGCGTACGTACTGTCCAGACTACGTTGCTACGCAGCGGATGCGTGAGTTTATGGAGCTGGTGCAGGGTGACATGTCCATGTTGCAGTACAGGGGCTGATTTGTCGAGCTGGGTTGGTATGCACCTCACATCATGGAGCATGAGAGGGTGAAGACCGCGCAGTTCGTCCAGGGCTTGAGGCAGGAGCTGAGGCACCATCTGATCGTGAACATGGCCACTGATCTAGAGACAACGTCTCATGTTGCGGCTTCTCTGGAGATGGATATGCAGAGGACTTGAGGACCGATCAGCCAGGGACAGTCCTTGTCAGGTCACAGCCAGCCGTCGGCTACCCAGCAGCAGGGTTCCTTCCAGCATGCGTCGGGTGGTTCAGGAGTGCCGACACCGGCAGCATCGATGATAGGGTCTGCGTCTTTTGGCTCGAAGGTTAAGAAGTTCTTCGGGAAGAGTTTTCGGAAGAAGAAGTCCAAGGATCAGGGGCAAGCTTCATCGGGCAGTGTACAGCAGCCGATCCCCTTACAGCGTCAGGGATCAGTGGGTGGGTCGCGAGGACCGTGTCCACGGTGTAGTGGGTTCCACCCAGGCAGGCAGTGCACGGCGCCGATCATCTATTTTCGGTGTGACCAGCCAGGGCATATGGCGCGTGACTGTCCTCAGAGGCAGCCGCCGCAGTAGCAGGTTCCCCAGCAGCAGCAGCAGGGACAGTATCCGTCGCTACCCAGGTCAGCTAGCGTGGGAGGTAGGCAGAGAGCTCGAGGCCAGATCACGCACATGACCAGGGTAGAGGCAGTGGCGTCGCAGCTCGTGGAAGGTATCGTTCAGATTTTGGGTTGCGCGCCTCGGGTTTTATTTGATTCTGGCACGTCTCATTCGTTTATTTCGGAGGATTTCACGCTGAGCGTCGAGGAGCTGGTGACCCAGTTGCCTTGTGATTTGGCAGTGGAACTGTCTTCGGGTGATTTTATGATCACTCCGTATTGCTTCGGTCAGGTTCCGGTTTGGATCGATAGGCGGAGTATGCCAGACAGGTTGTATGCGTTGCAGCTTCGGGACTATGATGTGATTCTAGGCATGGATTGGCTCGAGACTCATGGAGCGGTGGTGGATTGTGGAATGAAGAGGGTCTACTTCCAGCATCTGAGCAAGCGGACCTTCTATTTCCAAGGTATCTGTTCCACCTCTTCTCGATTCCTCATCTCTGCGATTCGAGCCCGTCGGTTGCTTGATTCTGGTTGTCAGGGTTTTCTCGCCTCCGTGGTTGTGACCGAACGGATGGAGCCGAGTGTCGCGGACATTCTGGTGGTGTGCGAGTTTCCCGACGTTTTTCTCGAGGAATTGCCTGGGTTACCTCCCCAGCGGGAGGTCGATTTTGTGATCGAGGTCGTGCCTGGTACGGGACCTTTGGCGAAGGCTCCCTACCGTATGGCCCTCGCTGAGTTGAGGGAGTTGAGGGCGCAGTTGCAGGAGCTGTCAGCCAAGGGGTACGTTCGTCGTAGCTTTTCCCCTTGGGGTGCGCCCGTGTTGTTTGTGAAGAAGAAGGACGGTAGTCTGCGGCTATGCATTGACTATCGGTAGCTGAATGAAGTGACCATTAAGAACAAGTATCCGTTGCCACGGATTGATGATTTGTTCGACCAGCTTCAGTCTGCGCGAGTGTTCTCGCGGATTGATTTGTGGTCCAGTTACTATCAGCTGAGGATTCGCGAGTCCAATGTGGAGAAGACTGCATTCAGTACGAGGTACGGGCATTATGAGTTTTTGGTGATGCCATTCGGGCTCACCAATGCCCTTGCAGCCTTCATAGACTTGATGCAGAGGGTGTTTCGTCCGTCTTTGGACCAGTTCGTGGTCATATTCGTGGACGACATCCTTGTTTATTCACGGTCTATCGAGGAGCACGCGTACCATTTAGGTGTAGTGCTGCAGACGTTGCGAGATCACCAGTTGTATGCGAAGCTCAGCAAGTGCGAGTTCTGGCTCTGCGAGGTGCACTTTCTGGGGTACGTGATTTCTGGTGATGGCATTTCCGTGGACCCCGACAAGGTTGAGGCAGTAATACAGTGGCCGAGGCCGAGGTCGGTGACGGAGATCCGGAGTTTCTTGGGGCTTGCGGGCTATTATCGCCGGTTTATCCAGGATTTTTCTCGCATTGCGACCCCGATGACTAGACTCACGTGGAAGGATGTGCCTTTCGTCTGGTCTGAGGAGTGTGAGCAGAGCTTCAGGGAGCAGAAGAGATTGCTCACTTTGGCCCCGGTATTGGTTTTGCCTTCTGGATCGGGAGGTTTTGTGGTGTGTACCGATGCTTCCGGGGTCGGATTGGGTGCTGTATTGATGCAGCATGGTAGAGTGGTGGCTTATGCATCTCGGCAGTTAAAGCCCCATGAGGAGAACTACCCTACCCATGACCTTGAGTTGGCAGCGGTGATCTTGGTGCTGAAGATCTGGAGGCATTATCTGTACGGTGAGAAGGTCGAGGTGGTCACTGACCATCAGAGTTTGAGGTATGTATTCTCGCAGAGGGACCTGAACCTCAGGCAAAGGCGTTGGATGGAATTCATGAAGGATTATGACTTCACCCTGTCTAATCAGCCGGGCAGGATGAATGTCATCGTCGATGCCTTGAGTCGGAAGGTCGCGGTCAGTGCCTTGATGTTGAGGAAGTGAAGGCTCTAGAAATAAGTGCCCGAAGTGTCCTTCAGGCTCAAGATTCCCCCAGAGCCTGGGTTAGCAGTGCTTGCGAGTCTGACTGTCACTCCTGCTATCCGACATCAGGTGACAGAGGCTCAGCCTGCGGACCCCGAGTTGCCCCAGATTCTGGCGATGGCCGATGTGGAGCTCGGCGAGGACGGTGTTGCGAGGTTTCGTGGCAGGCTGTACGTCCTAGTGGAGGAGCAGGTTCATCGTGCGGTGTTGCGCGAGGCTCGTGGGAGCAGGTACACCGTACACCCGGGTGCGACAAAGATGTATCGAAACTTGCGGAGACAGTTCTGGTGGCCTGGCATGAAGAGAGATGTTGTTGAGTTTGTGGCCAAGTGCCTGATCTGTCAGTAGGTGAAGGCGGAGCATCAGCGACCAGGAGGTACTCTTCAGCCCTTGGATGTTCCTGCGTGGAAGTGGGACCACGTGACCACGGATTTCGTGGTGGGATTGCCGAGGACCCCGAGTGGGCAGGACAGTATTTGGTTGCTAGTGGATAGGCTGACGAAGGTGACTCGGTTGTTACCGGTCAAAGTCAGCTGGAGCGTGTCCAAGTTGGCTCGTCTTTATGTGGAGCGGATCGTTCCGTTGCATGGGGTTCCCATTTCGATCGTGTCAGATCGGGATCCGCGCTTCACTTCTGGATTTTGGAGGAGTTTCCAGCGAGCTCTTAGCACAGAGTTGGCATTTAGCTCGGCATATCATCCTCAGTCAGATGGTCAGTCAGAGAGGACCATCCAAACTTTCGAGGACATGCTGAGATCTTGCTACTTGGAGTGACAGGGGAGTTGGATTCACCACCTGCCGTTGGTGGAGTTTGCCTATAACAACAGCTATCATTCGAGCATCGGCATGGCTCCTTATGAGGCTTTGTATGGGCGTCCTTGTCGGACTCCACTCGATTGGTTTGAGGTTGGTGAGCGTGTTTTGACGGGACCCGAGTTGGTGCAGTAATGTGTGGATGTGGTGCACGTGGTTCGTCAGAACATGTTGGCGGCCCAGTGTCGGCAGAAGAGCTATGCTGACCGTAGGAGGCAGCCCCTCGAGTTCGCCGTGGGCGATCGTGTGTTCTTGAGAGTTTCTCCGATGAAGGGGGTGATGCGTTTTGGATGGTGTGGGAAGTTGAGTCCCCGCTATGTTGATCCGTTGCGGTTACCCCCTGAGTTGGCGTCGGTACATGACGTGTTCCACGTCTCGATGCTGTGGAAGTATATGCCCGACGACTCTCATGTGCTCGAGGATTCTGTTTGGCCCGAGGTGACTCCAGATCTTTCTCTCCCAGAGTTCCGATCCGTGTGGAGGATAGGCGAGAGCAGTGCCTGCGGAACAAGGTCATCCCCTTGGTCAAGGTGGTGTGGCAGCGACACTATGGTGGTGAGGCTTCTTGGGAGCGTGAGGACGAGATGCGTCAGCAGTTCCCTTACCTGTTTGAGTGAGTCTTCCTATTTTTTCTCATAGATTGTTCTTAATTTCGAGGACGAAATTCCTTAAGGGGGGAGGGCTGTAATATCCTGAACCTTTCGGATCCCTCTTCGTGGGTTCCAGATCTGGTTTCTCGGAATGTCCGGCTCCGTCGTGTCCAAAATTTCATTTCGGACATCTTTCGTGTTCAGATCGGCACGATCCGGAGTTGTTTCGGAGGCCCGGAAGCGTTCCGCGACTTTTCCACGCGTGTTTTCCGATTTCCGGTGTGCGTTTCGGCAATTCCTTCGGAACCTCGCTGCGGGTGAACCGGGTCGTTCACCTGGGCACGAGTGGTACCGTTGCGATCGGTGCGTTCGGAGGATTCCGGAAATGTAATTTTCTATTTTTTGGTATTTTTTGGATTTTCTATAAATACCCCCCTATTTTCTCTTTCTCCCCCACTCTCTTCATCTTCTTCTTCTTCCTCCTTTCTCACCCACCGTGAGGCGCCCCCTCTTCCTCTCTTCTTCATCTGGCGAGACCGCGGCGAGCCCCTCTGGCTGCAGACGGCTGTGGGCGACGGCGCGATGACGACGGCGGTGACGAGGTGCGCGTGGTGGCGTTCGTGATTCGTGGGAGCTCAAGGAAGAACGAGGGTTTTCAAGGTGATTTCTTGCGTTCACGGACGATCCGGCGGAGCATTCGCTCCATTGAGGTAGGGTGATGTTCCCTAGCTCCTTGCCATTTTTTTTCGTGGTTTATAGGCCGTGGGAAGGCCGAGAGGGGCTTGATTGAGCGGGTTTGGGGTTTTCCATGATTTGGGGAGAGCTCGCCCGATCTATGGATTTGATGCATGATCTCGCATTTTGGTGGCCTAGAATCGTGCTAGGGGTCCGCAGGGGTCTTCCCCTTTGATTTCCCCCTCTCCGGTGGAGGTATGGGGGCGTGGTTGAAGTTTTGGGGCTTTCCCGCCGTTCCCGCCGTCGGGTGCGTGTAACGGTCCTTCCAGGGACCGTTACACGGTGTGACACGCCTGGGAGAGGCCGTCACACGCCCTTCGTTTAGCCTTCGGGGGCCAGGGACTGTGACGGTCCCACGATAGACCGCCACTTGCATGTGACGCGCCTGGCTTGGGCGGTCAGTGGCGTTCTGACCGTTGGCTTTTACCGTTGATTTAACCGTTGGGGGTCAGTGCGCGTAACGCGCTATGGCAGGCGCGTTACGTCCGCGTGATGCGCCAGGGTGAGCGCGTTACGTCCTGGGTCACCCCAGGTGTGAGGGGCGCGTAGCGTGCTGGGGCAGGCGCGTTACATTCGTGTAACGCGCTGGGGCAGGCGCGTTACATCCTGGTTTCACACTGGGGGTGTGAGGCACGCGTAACGCGCTGGGCCAGGCGTGTTACGCCCTGCGTTCCTCAGGCGTGTGACGGCCTGCGTTGGGCCGCCAGGTGTGTGTGACGGTCTCGCCTAGACCGTTATAGCTCTGTGACGGTCCAGGGGTGGACCGTCAGGCGCCTGGTTGTCCCGAGAGGGTTGCAACCCCATTTTTGGTCCGACTGTGGTCACCGTGCGACGAGGCCGGTGCGTGGGGTGGTCCTCGTGCGTCGTCGGATGCGGGCGTCGTTTTCTGTGACTTGAGAGTCTACTCCTTCAGTGACCCTCCACTAGTCGTAGCCTTCTTACACGCGTGTGGTCCCACCAGGGAGTGGTGGAGAGGCTACCCTGAGGATGGTTTTAGACTGGTTTCCGTCGGGCCCCTCGTCGTTAGCCAGAGTCCGGCTACGGGGGAAAACTGGTCAGAGGACCAGACCTAGGATGCACGGTCTGTGTGTGCACACGTGGTTGGGGGCGGTTGGACCCACGTCGACGGGCGTGACCCCAGCTAGTCACTTGTTTGTGGTTACTTGTGCGGTGTTCGTACCTTGGGTAGGCGCTACCACGTCAGGCAGTTCACCTGCGGTGCGGTGTAAGTCTTCAGGGGACGCTACCGGCTGTGCTTCTAGTGGGAGGTACTCCTGTCGAGTACGGAGTGTCAAACTGTCAGCTCGTGTGTTTGGCCTTCGGGTTTGTCGGGTCGACCGTTGAGTTTCGGTTGTCTCACCGTGGCACGTGTGTCGGTTTGCGTGCCATAGGACCTTTGTTTGGTAGGGTACAGGGCTTTCCTTTTCGAGGTACTCTATTATCGCTAGCGTAGTGGTTTCCCATTTTACGAGGTAGGGTTCAAGTGATCCCTACTGTGTCTTGTTTCGAGACTCATTCCCTGCGTGTTTTCACCGTGTTTCAGCTGAGGCGCCGCCCCAGGGGAGCGCGTCTGGGGCGCAGCGTGGTGCGGGTGCCCGGAGGTAGTGCCAGAGGTCAGAGCCGGGGGATGCCCCGTGTAGCTGTACTTTCTTTTCTTGTCTCTGTACTAGTTGTGGACTACTGTTATTATTTTATTGTTATCTTGTGGACCATGTATAATATAAAATGCTAATTTATTTCCTTCTTAATACTATAACTATTTAATTTCTGCAATTACTTGTGATACTTGTGTAGTTCCCACACCATCCTTCTAACCCTTCCGAGTCTTCGGGCTCGTGGGTGGCGGTGCGAGTCTCGGGTTATCAAGCCTTCCCGGTAATTAGATTCTCGGGTCGTTACACCCTCTCGTGGCGAGGACTAGATGTTGAAGATCATCTACATGCAGTGGTTTAGTCTCGACAACATGTCCCTAGTGCTCCGGTAGTGCAAGACCGCGTAAATCTCAGAGAGAGCTTGGCGTGGGATCCGTCTGGTGGTGGCGAAGGTCAAGGGAAGGTGTTTGAGGGGTTTGACCCCATGTCAGACCTTTTTCTCTCCCAGACGCAATCCCCAGATCCCGTCGTGTTGGATTTGGGAGCCGTCGAGTAGGCCAGCTTCCCAAGGCTGGTGGCCTCGGACGATCTTGCAAAGGTGGAAGCTGCAACTGTAGACGTGGTCGGCAATATCCTCCCAATGGATGTTGCGGGGCTCCTTCACTGGCCGGCCGTGGAGGACATCCTTAGAACTCCTCCTTTAGAGGCAGGGTACCCAGTGGATGGAGGTTGTGGGGAGCCAGAGGAGGGTAGCATTCCGGGCAAGGAGGAGGGGAAGGTATTGACAAGTAAAGTGGAGAGGTTGATGGAGGACCACTTCAAAGATCTGACGGGGAAGCTAGGTGTCTCATATGAGTGGGTGGAAAAGGGCATTAGCGGATCTCTCTCTTGATCTAGAAGAGATGGTGAGCAACTTTAGCAAGGGAGGATAAGAAAGGGAAGTCCCTTATGAAGGCTGAGTGGGGTGGTGCAGAGGAAGAGGTGGAGGGTGAAGAGTAGGAGGGAATAGAGGAGTTCACACATCACTCACCATGAGGATTATCTCATGGAACATAAGGGGTCTATGTGAGGGTGACAAGAGGAGGATGGTGAGGAGATATCCTTTATTTACAGGAGACTAAGTGTGAAGGGGACTTGGTGGGGTTGATGAGAAAGATAGGTGGGAATAGACTTTCGATGGGGGTGGTCTCTTCGGCGGTGGGTAGGACTGGTAAGATCATGGTGCCGTGGAATCCCTTTGAGGTGGAGGAGGGGAGGTAGGTTGATCAATGGGCTATTTCTCTACAGTTCCGCTATCTAAGGGATGGTTTTTCTTGGGACTTCTTTGGGATCTATAGCCCCCAAACTAGGAAGGGAAGAGTCTTATCTGGCAAGAGCTTCTTGCTTATCACCTTTCTTCTGGTTAGCCTTGGTGTGTGGGTGAAGACTTCAATGTAATCTTGTCAACGTCTGAGAGGACTGGAGCTCATTCTCACTCGGGAGAGATTGAGGACTTCTGTGACTTCATCCAGTAGGTGGCTCTCATTGACATTGGATTGGTGATGCTCATTTCACTTGATCCAATTTGAGAGAGTCTCATTCTTATTCTAGACTTGATAGATTCTTAGGTTCACTTTGAAAATCGGATGGGACGACATATCCTAAGGGGTGGGCACGAATAAGTCCTCCCACCCAGGTTAACGACATTCATTTGTGAGGAGCTATTAGTGAGACCCACTTTTCTCTCACCTTGGTTTACTATTCCACCTTATCCCCTCCCCCCATTTTCAAAGTCAGCCTTAGTGTCCTCGGACTGGTAGGACTGTTTCCCTTACATGTAGGTATCCTGTTTGGCTAGGTCGATCTTTGATCATAAGCCTATCCTCTTGATGACCAACCGAGGTCATGAGAGGAGACAAGTTTTTAGATTTGAGAGGCTTTGACTTAGAGAGGCAAATTTCTTGGCCACAGTCAGGAGTGCGTGATAGGGGCTTAGGCCCCAAGGAACTTCTATGGCCACTCTGATAAGGAAGATGAATCACTTAGCCCTTGTGCTCAAATGATGGGGCGCTGGCAAGAGACTTCCCGACAAGTAGGAAAAGGATAGGACGCTTCTTCAGTTTGAGACACTCAACCACTTGAAGGAGGTAGGTTTGTTGGATGTTGTTGACATGACAAGGAGGGAGTCTCTTCGTGTAGAGTATGTGAGATTCTCGCCAGGGAAGAGATTTATTGGAAGTGGAGATCTAGAGAGAAATAGCTTAAGGAAGGTGACAAGAACACGACTTATTTTCACAGGATTACATCGAGAAGGAGGAGGACGAAGCATATTGCTTCTATTTAGGTTGAGTACCAACATACTCAGAGGGGAAAAGACATTATAGGGTGTTTAGGAACAACTTAAAAAAAAACTCTTTCTACCTAAAAAAATATATTGTGTCAATATTTAACTTAAATTTTAAAATTGATAAAAATTGACACTTTTTTTTGGAAAAAGTGTCATAATTTTTAAAATATATGCAGACATGTTTGGCAAAAGTGTCGTCTGGGCAGGGAGACGTCCAAATGCCTACCACCACCACCATCCCGGCCCAGACCCGCAGGAGAGAGATTACCCGGGTGAAGATGGGGAGCCCCTAGAGCTCCTCTTCGCCAGCCTCTCCACTGCCATCGCCGCCGTCGAGGCCGCCCACTCGCAATTCCACCTCGCCCACGCGTCCCGAGACCCTGACGTTGTTCACTCCGCCACCCGGGTCATCTGCTCCCAGCTTACCCACATCAACCTCCTCGAGCGTTCCTACCAGAAGCGGGTAGCGGGCGTCGGTCCACGACGCAGGGCAGGCCTGGAGGCGCAGGTCCAGGAGCGGAGGGACCCCCTCAAGACCCTCCACCTGGACATGAAGCGGCTCCAGTACAAACTCCGAGACAAAGATGAGGAGGTCGCCTACCTCTGGGTAGCACTGTCCGCAGCGGAGTCGCTGAACGCCGTCCTAGAGACGGAGCTCTACCTTCTCGACCTCGATGCCTTTTACTTCCTCTCTGCTCTCCGCTATGCCCCTGCCACCATCTGGCGCTTCGTGGAGCTAACGGCCCGCCACATGGTTCTGTCCCTGTGGCACCTGGACGCCGAGGTGGGGACGCACCAGCCCGACGTGCTCTGTGCCGGCATGCGGCCGGAGCATGGGTCGCTCGCCTTCGTGTCGCTCATCTGCCGGCGCATGTTCGTCGGGTTCCACCGCCTCGACTTCGGGATCCCCCCTACGTCGGCGCTGCCGGACTAGCGTCGGGCGTTCGCAGAGTTCCTAGCACTGAAGGGGGCGACAGCAAGGGAGGTCCTCGGCGGAGTGGCCGGGGAGGAGGAGGGGCTGCTGTTCGGAGAGTTCTGACGGGGGAGGTACCTGGGCCTGGTTGAGGCCAAGATGGAGACCTCCTTTTTCGACAACCTAGAGCAGAGGGAGATGGTGGCCTCCAGCGGGAAGTTCCCAGAGTTGAAGGGGGAGGGGGGCCGCGCAGCGCAGGGGGGGAGGGGGGCCGCACATGGGAGGGAGGGGGAGAACGAGAGCGACGAGTGAGCGATCTCAAAAAAAAATTAGTACGGATTTATTTTTATTTGGAGATAGATTATAACGGGGTGAGATACTCTGCCTAAAATTTAGGAAAGGAACACCAAACGAGATTAGAGGGTCTCTTACTATTTATTTTTTAAATTTGAGAGAAAAAATAGAGAAAAAAGAGCAACCAAACACCCTATTAGACATCACACCATAGACTTTTACACCATGCTCTTCACCGAGTAGTAGAGGTGCAGTCAGGATTTTACAGATGATTTGCTACCACTTCTCTCTTCTACTGAGAGTGAGTGATGCGGGACGGACACGGGAGACGACACTATACAGTGCCACCCTCGGACTCTAAATGAAGACGCGACCAGCAATACACACCAGGGAGACGCTAAGCCCGACACTACGAGCTCCTAGTGACAAACGTCGCTAACAGAAGTACAAGCTCACTCGGCGTCCCATGCGAGGGAAAGCGTGGATCGTGCGCGGTTAAGGAACCGGCAGAGTTCAAGGTAGTCAGACTCACTTCCGGACTCGGATCGAGTCGCGGGACGGGTCACTCTCACGCTCACAGCGGTGACATGGACACACGGGCTAGAAACCTACACTCTCGGCAGCGGCCTAAGACCGTATACTAGCTAAGCAATGTAACGCCAAGAAGTTAAGACCTTTACCTCCACGCACCCGGCGTGGCGAGGACACCCCGGCTGACTTACGGACCCCCGGTTAACATAATTCACAGCAGTACAAAAGGATTCGACCCACTCCACGTAGGGAGGTAAAAGGTCACATGTGGGCCCCGGGGATCACGCAAATCAGGTTGACAGGCAGCATCTTGATGTCGACTCGATGCGCCGAACTCCGCGTTTTCGTGCTTCCCGAACGGCGGGTTCTGCGGGCCCGTGGGGCCCACGGATGGCGCTGTCCTCCGGATCTGCGGAGGTGGGTCCCACTATGATGGAGACCCCTGGTGGCGCGCCTCCACGGACGGCGGTCGGCCAGAGACACCGATTGGTGGCCGGTCGGGTCCGATCTTCAAGTTGTGGAATGGCTGCCCACGGATTTCAGTTCTGTTTTCCCTGCGCGCGCTCCGGCGAAAACAGTCGCTGCGGTCGATCCCGACGTCGGATCGGGACGCATGAGCTATCGTTGGAAAGCTCTCTTCAAATGCTTCAATCTAGACTCAGAGAGATCTGATGGATCTAGCCGGATCTAGACTTTAATGAATTTACAAGTCCCAAAATTCTGAGGACGTGCTGGACACCTCTGGAACATCCAGTAAAATTCCCAGCTCGATCTGAGGCCGTGGCTGAGACTGAAATTTCGTAGAAGCTGCTGTGGTACTGCGCGGACAGAACTCCGGCTGTGGCGATGGCGGCTCGTGGCGGCGGCAGCGGCGACCGAAACTGATAGGGTGGAGTCACACCACCAAGAGGCAGCCTTCACAGCTGCAAGGGGGAGAGGGAGAGAGGAAGGGGGCGGCCTAGGCCTGCTCAAGAGATTTTTTTCCAACTTTCAAATGGCATTAATTGCATAAAATGGGAAATTACAACCTTAAATAGTCTACATCTCACATCCATCCATAGCCATTGGATCTAGGGGATGGGGATGAAGGGCTAGGATGGCATGTGACACACACACAAAATACAATATAATATTAAAGGGGGGGGGGGGGGCGGCCCTTGGACCAAGGAGAGGGGGGGTGGTGGAAGGTTGAAAATGGTAGGTGGGAGGTAGGTAGCCTCCTTGTACTTTTTAAGTCCATTGTCCCCCATGTGTTCAAATACAAGTCAACCTTCTAGATGCTCCCATGTGGCATGTTGACTGGCCCCACGTGGGACCCTGGGATGAGGTGGCCCAATGGGGTGGGGCCCGGGAGGCCTGTGGGGCCCACGGGGTCCGAAATGCTCGTAAGCCCCTATTACACTCAAAATGGCCAACCGGACGTAACGAAATAAATGCGAATTAAACACACATAAAGTCTAACTGAATATAATAAATGGGGAAGCTCAAGGCGGAGTCTCCAGGCTGTCTCCGAGCCAGATGGATGCTGTGGTGGCTCGTGTCGTGCTCCGCGTGCGGTACCGGTGGCTCGGCGTGTCATGCCGATCGACTGCTCGGGTGTCCGCACCAATTCTCCCCGGGTGGGAGAAACTCGACCCTGTCGAGTAAGGGTCTGCATCGCTCCTGTATCGCTCCAAAAGGTCCAGATCGATCCGCTGCAACTCGCCATGTGTGATCCAAGTGTCCTCAGTAGCGGGCCGTCCTCTCCATCGCACTAGGTAGCGCGGGTAAGATCCACTCCTGGTAACTGTCACCTGCTCATCCAGTATATGATCTATATGCTCATGCTGCCGTGAAAAAGGGGCTGGAGGTGGAAGTGGACACTCAGGTGTGGGATCACTCTCAAGGGGAGGAGATGGCTCAAAAGGCTCACTAGGGATCACTGCCGGGTCCCTATATGCAACAAGATCCGATACATTGAAGGTAGAGCTTATACCATATTCCTCGGGCAGGTCCACAACATACGCATTGAATCCAACGCGTTTCAACACTCTAAAGGGACCGGCTTCGCGAGCTTGCAACTTCTTAACGGTTCCAGAGGGAAACCGTTCAGGTCTTACCCTGATCATGACGTATTCGCCCTCCTGGAACTCTCGGTGGTGTCGGTGGGCATCGGCTAACTCCTTGTACCGTGCATTGCTGGACTCAATGTGACGACGGATGTCGTCATGCAAACTCCTAACATGCCTAGCAAATGACTCGGCCGACTCCGACACTCTAGCATGGACAGGCATGGGGACAAGGTCAACGGGTTTCCTAGGCCTACGACCTGTGACAATTTCAAATGGACTCATGCCAGTAGACCTATTCATCGAATCATTATATGCAAACTCAGCCATAGGTAGAATGAGATCCCAATCCCCAATGCGGTCCCTAACAAGACATCTCAAAAGATCACCCAGACTCCTATTGACCACCTCGGTCTGACCATCTGTCTGGGGATGATATGCAGTGGAAAACTTGAGGTGCGTACCCATCATATGCCATAGTGTCTTCCAAAAATAGGAAGTGAACCTAACATCACGGTCAGACACTATAGTGCGAGGCAACCCGAACTTGCACACCACATGAGTAAGGAATAGGCGGGCTACCCTAGAAGCATCCGAAGTCTTTGAGCAAGGGATAAAGAGGGTCATCTTCGAGAAACGGTCAACCACCACATAGACCGAATCGTGCTTCCTGGAGGTACGTGGCAATCCCAAAACAAAATCTATGCTGACATCCTGCCACGGGGCATCAGGCACGGGGAGAGGCGTATAAAGGCCCGAGCTTTGCTTCTTCATTTTGGCCGTAGCACATGTACGGCACTGAGCCACGATGTTAGCAACATCGCGCTTCAAGCTCGGCCAATAAAATCGATGCTCCACTGCCTCAATAGTCTTGTTCCGACCAAAGTGGCCGGCTAGACCTCCCGCATGTAGTTCCCACACTAGGAAATCTCGAACCGAAGTTCGGGGAACACATAGCCTACTACCTCGAAAGAGGTAACCCTCCTGAAGCACATAATCATCATGGTCTCTCGAGGGCCCGGCCTGGAGAGTAGTAAAAATCTGACCGAAGTCAGGACAATCAACATAGGCCTCCTTCATCTTCTCTAGCCCTATGACCTCGGCACTCATGGTGGTAAGAAGACATGCTCGCCGACTCAGGGCATCGGCCACCTTGTTCTCCACTCCAGCCTTATGTTTTAGCACAAAGGTGAACTGCTGGAGATACTCAACCCAACGACTATGACGCGAATTCAGCTTCTTTTGGGAATGGAGGTACCTCAAAGCCTCATGATCGGAGTATAAGACAAACTCCTGATGTAATAGGTAATGCCTCCAATGCCTAAGAGCCTGAACAACTGCGTAAAACTCTTTATCATATGTGGAATATCGCAGTTTCGCGTCATTCAGCTTCTCGCTGAAATATGCGATCGGGTGGGACTCCTGACTCAAAACTCCTCCTATCCCAACACTCGACGCATCACAACAGACCTCAAACACCTTCGAGAAATCAGGCAGTCGAAGGATAGGTGTCTGGGTCATGCGCTCCTTGATGTCCTTGAAGGCGGCAGATGCGGCCTTCGTCCATACAAAGGTGCCCTTCCGGATGCAATCCGTGATCGGGGCAGTGACGGAGCTAAATCCGCGGATGAAGCGACGGTAGAACGTCGCAAGGCCATGAAAGCTGCGGACATCATGAACCGTACGGGGTTCCGGCCACTCAACAATGGCCCGGACCTTCTCCGGATCGGCGGAGACCCCAGTACTAGACACAATGAAACCCAAGAAGATAAGCTGAGGTGTCATGAATGCACACTTCTGTGGGTTCGCAAATAGCTGCTCTCGCCTGAGAAGTAGACAGACATGCCGAAGGTGGTCTAAGTGGTCCCCCGTGGTGCGACTATAGATAAGAATATCATCAAAATACAACACTACAAAGACTCCGATGAAAGGCCGAAGGACCTGTGTCATGAGTCGCATGAAAGTGCTAGGGGCATTGGTCAACCCAAAAGGCATGACCAACCACTCATATAGACCGTCCTTGGTCTTAAATGCGGTCTTCCACTCATCACCTGGCCTAATCCTCACCTGATGGTAGCCACTCTTAAGATCGATCTTCGAAAAGATAGTGGCACCTGCCATCATGTCTAGCATGTCATCAAGGCGGGGAATAGGGAACCTGTACTTCACGATGATTTTGTTGATGGCACGACTATCAATGCACATTCTCCATGTGCCATCCTTCTTCGGGGCGAGTAACGCGGGTACAGCACATGGACTCATGCTGTCCTGAACAGATCCTCTCTGCACTAACTCATCGACCTGCCGTTTAAGCTCGGCATGCTCCGTGGGACTCATGCGATAATGAGGAAGATTGGGCAAAGAAGAGCCCGGAACAAGGTCGATGGCATGCTGAATATCCCGCATAGGTGGGAGTCCCTCGGGAAGCTCATCGGGAAAGACATCAGCATACTCCTGTAGAATGGGAACAACCTCGGGTGGGAGCTCACCCTCGGAGTCCCGCTCCACCTCTCGGACCGTAATGGCAAACACTGGACAGCCCTGACTAAGCTCCTGCTCCATCTCCCGGGAGCTAATCATCATCAATCTCCTCGCCGAGGGCTCTCCTGGGCCAGAGGTAACGGTCATAGCCCGAGCTGGGGATGGGGTACTAGGCCCGGGAACGGAAGGCTTCGGAGTACTAGGGCCAGTAGGACCCCTAACAGATGGGCTCCTGGGCCGAACGGGTTGGAGGGTGACCCACTGGCCATCGTGGTCAAAGGTACAGGTGTTCGACCGACCATGGAGTGTGGCATCTCGGTCGAATAACCACGGCCTACCAAGAATGATACTTCCCACTTCCATGGGAAGAACATCACACCAGATCTCGTCACGGTAGGAGTGGAGCTGCAGCGGGACCAAGCACCGCAGCTTGACCGAAATGGAAGTGGTATCCACCCATGATACCTGGTAGGGGCAAGGGTGGTCTACGGGTGTGAGACCAAGACGAGTGACAGCGTTCGTGGAGATTGCATTGATACAACTCCCGCTATCGATGACCACCTTGCAAATTTGCTTTCCCAGCCTACAGAATACATGAAGGATAGTGGTCCGACGCCAGTCATCGCTGACTTGTGGCTGGGTGAGGATACATCTGACGACCCCCACATGGGTATCATCTAACTGCTGGGCATCCTGGGCCTCACCTCCCATCTCATAGTACTCGTCAGCTAGCTCTTCATCTGCCTCATAGCTGACTAACTCTAGGCCCGCAGGGGTGGTATCCTCGGCCTGTGTGTCCCCAATGTGAAGAGATGGGCGAGTGGGACACTGGTTGGCGAAATGGCCAAACCCATTGCAGCGATAACACTGCTACCGTGATCCACTAGGCTCCCCAATCATAGGTCCTTTACCTTTATCCTCCCGACGGATAGGAGGCGTAGGCAACAAAGGACGTGCGGGTGGTGCGGGTGCCGGGGGACGGGCTATGGGTGGGGCCGTAAGATGCTGGGGACGAGGAAGGTCCCTCGGGGGTGGAGGGCGAGGCCTAGGAGCAAAGGGCTCGTGGCGAGCGGGCTCCTGAGGTCGAGCTATGGGGGCCCTCGGATATGTGCCAGATGAGCCACGGGACTCGACACTACGAAGGGGAAAGGAGCCCAACCGATGGGGTGACTCGAACTCGGCCTCGAACTGCTCCAATTCGAGAGCAATCTGATATGCCTGCTCCAAAGTGGTGGCATTGCGGCGAAAGAGTTCATATTGATAATTAGGCCGCAAACCTCTCCGAAAGCGGGATATCGTCATGGTGCTCTCTTCCGTGACCCCGCACCGCAAATAATACTCATCAAACTCGGCGGTGTACTCGGTCACGGATCGGTTCCCTTGGGAGATGCTTTGCCACTTGTCTATAAGACGTTGGCGATATGAGGCAGGAAGGTACTTCTCCCTCAATTTGAGTTTCATATCATCCCAGGTACCGATTTGGGGTTGACGTCGCTGGTTGAGCAGGCTCTCCACATTGATCCAATAAGTTTGGGCCTGCCCTTGCAACTTCATCTTCGCATATCGGACTCTTCGGTGGTCCGTCATCTCAAACCACTCGAAGTACCAGTCCATACCGGCCTCCCAATCTAGATACACCCTAGGGTCCAAGGACCCGCTAAAAGTGGGAGGGTCCGCACGCACACCCCTAAGAATGCGGTCGTCATCCTCGTCATCACGATTCCGTCGTTGATGACGACGACCGTTACCCCCGTGATCATTGTCGGAGGCATAATCATCCACTATAGGCGCCTGTTGCCTCCCGACATCCTCTACCTGAGCCCTTGGCACAGCGGGTTGCTGCACCGGCTCTTGTTGGCCGTTCGTCGGCGCGGGTTGCGCCGCTGCTGGGCCCCTCTCTAGGACGGCAATCCTCCCAACAAGGCCTTGAATGGACTGCTCCGAAACCCCGGCCCGATCCTCGAGGACCTTCATCCTCCCTTCTAGACGCGTCCCTATGCCATCCATACGCGTACTAAGACCATCCATACGCGTGTCTAAACGATCCATGATGGCCCGGAACATCTCGGCCGTGGAAGACTCATCGGAACTACGGGCTCGGGAGTCCGCCATAGGTGGTGGTGGCGAGTATTGGGTGCCTCGACGGGTGGGCATGCAAAGACGTACGGGCTAGGTGACAACGACCGACTAATGCAAACACACTAAATAATACACTTAGACCTAATTGCAATTTGAAAACACTCCTTTTTTGGTATTTTGAAAGAATGCAATTTAAAACACTTTTTTTTTGTTTTGAAAAGAATGAGACTCGACTACACCCTAGACACGGCCAAGACTCGGTACGCGGCGGAGGTAATCGACCCGAAGGTCACTCGCGCAAGTGTGTGGTCTTCCCGGTAGGTGAAGCCTAACGGTCGGACAACACCTTTGGATATACCGAGTGAAGGTGTGTGTGGGGTAACCTTAGACTATGCAAGACTTATGCAACGACTACCCTAGACTCGACTTGCTCTGATACCAAACTGATGCGGGACGGACACGGGAGACGACACTATACAGTGCCACCCTCGGACTCTAAATGAAGACGCGACCAGCAATACACACCAGGGAGACGCTAAGCCCGACACTACGAGCTCCTAGTGGCAAACGTCGCTAACAAAAGTACAAGCTCACTCGGCGTCCCATGCGAGGGAAAGTGTGGATCGTGCGCGGTTAAGGAACCGGCAGAGTTCAAGGTAGTCAGACTCACTTCCGGACTCGGATCGAGTCGCGGGACGGGTCACTCTCACGCTCACAGCGGTGACATGGACACACGGGCTAGGAACCTACACTCTCGGCAGCGGCCTAAGACCGTATACTAGCTAAGCAATGTAACGCCAAGAAGTTAAGACCTTTACCTCCACGCACCCGGTGTGGCGAGGACACCCCGGCTGACTTACGGACCCCCGGTTAACATAATTCACAGCAGTACAAAAGGATTCGACCCACTCCACGTAGGGAGGTAAAAGGTCACATGTGGGCCCCGGGGATCACGCAAATCAGGTTGACAGGCAGCATCTTGATGTCGACTCGATGCGCCGAACTCCGCATTTTCGTGCTTCCCGAACGGCGGGTTCTGCGGGCCCGTGGGGCCCACGGATGGCGCTGTCCTCCGGATCTGTGGAGGTGGGTCCCACTATGATGGAGACCCCTAGTGGCGCGCCTCCACGGACGGCGGTCGGCCGGAGACACCGATTGGTGGCCGGTCGGGTCCGATCTTCAAGTTGTGGAATGGCTGCCCACGGATTTCAGTTCTGTTTTCCCTGCACGCGCTCCGGCAAAAACAGCCGCTGCGGTCGATCCCGACGTCGGATCGGGACGCATGAGCTATCGTTGGAAAGCTCTCTTCAAATGCTTCAATCTAGACTCAGAGAGATCTGATGGATCTAGCCGGATCTAGACTTTGATGAATTTACAAATCCCAAAATTCTGAGGACGTGCTTGACACCTCTGGAACATCTAGTAAAATTCCCAGCTCGATCTGAGGCCGTGGCTGAGACTGAAATTTCGTAGAAGCTGCTGTGGTACTGCGCGGACAGAACTCCGGCTGTGGCGATGGCGGCTCGTGGCGGCGGCGACCGGAACTGATAGGGTGGAGTCACACCACCAAGAGGCAGCCTTCACAGCTGCAAGGGGGAGAGGGAGAGAGGAAGGGGGCGGCCTAGGCCTGCTCAAGAGATTTTTTTCCAACTTTCAAATGGCATTAATTGCATAAAATGGGAAATTACAACCTTAAATAGTCTACATCTCACATCCATCCATAGCCATTGGATCTAGGGGATGGGGATGAAGGGCTAGGATGGCATGTGACACACACACAAAATACAATATAATATTAAAGGGGGGGGCGGCCCTTAGACCAAGGAGAGGGGGGGTGGTGGAAGGTTGAAAATGGTAGGTGGGAGGTAGGTAGCCTCCTTGGACTTTTTAAGTCCATTGTCCCCCATGTGTTCAAATACAAGTCAACCTTCTAGATGCTCCCATGTGGCATGTTGACTGGCCCCACGTGGGACCCTGGGATGAGGTGGCCCAATGGGGTGGGGCCCGGGAGGCCTGTGGGGCCCACGGGGTCCGAAATGCTCGTAAGCCCCTATTACACTCAAAATGGCCAACCGGACGTAACGAAATAAATGCGAATTAAACACACATAAAGTCTAACTGAATATAATAAATGGGGAAGCTCAAGGCGGAGTCTCCAGGCTGTCTCCGAGCCAGATGGATGCTGTGGTGGCTCGTGTCGTGCTCCGCGTGCGGTACCGGTGGCTCGGCGTGTCATGCCGATCGACTGCTCGGGTGTCCGCACCAGTGAGGCTTTGGTGATCCCCTTCCTAGAAGAGGAGACCAGACATGTAGTCTTCTCCTTTGCAAGGGATAAGGCGCCTGGGCCAGATAGTTTCCCCATGGTGTTCTTTTAACATTGTTGGAACATTTTAAAGCATGACTTCTTTGATGCAATGCAAGAGTTTCAAGAAGGCAAGGCTCATTTGAGGGTGAAGAGGGGCGATCTCGCGCTGGACCTGAGCTGGAGGAGATGATCACCGAACAGTGAACTACAAGGAAGGAAAACGGATCATGGGGCCTAGGGATGGTTCCCTGGGGAAAATCCTCCGATGCCTAAGTCAGTAGAGCAGTGGTGGAAGCTATGAAGGGAGGAAGAAGGAGATGCACGAGATCCCTCTCGACCAAGGTGGTGAAGTGGTTCCTGCTTAGGGAATTTAAGGCGTGTGTTGGCCTTACCTTTCGCTGGAGGGGGTCCCAGGTTTAAATAGTGTGCCAGCCTTATGAGTCCTTTAAGTTGAGGAGTTTCAGGCGGAGTTTACGTCCTCGACGTGGGCTCTTTACGTCCTTGTCGTGGGCTCTTTACGTCCTTGTCGTGGGCTCTTTATAGCCTTGAAGATTTGTGGGCCCCATTATCCTCGTAAACTCCTGCTCAGAAAGGGCTCTCAATGGCTGCGTGGATAAGTATCCGTCGGTCGACCCAAGCGTGTAGAGTGCCAGCCGTGTCCCGGGCGATAGGCATAGCTCGGGTAAGGTTTCGTCAGAGTGGGCGCTGGGCGCCAGCCCTTATCCCGGCGAGGGAGATAGGTCAGGCGTGGGTCTTCCTCCGACCGGACCGACGCTTGGCCTTCCGAGCCTAATGGACGCCTAGGAAGTGCTTGATCCCGAGTGAACTTATTGGGCTTTTATTCTAAGTGGGCCCTACGGGGTGGTCACTTAGAGGAGCTGGGCCTCGTTTGGTCTCGCTGGACCTAGTTCGGCCGCTCTTAGATGGGCTACAGAAACCCCCCTCTCCACTTGTCCCCCTCCTACTCCCGAGCCTTGGCTGGCTCGGAAGAGTAGCCATTGGGGTTTTGGACCAGCGTAGCTCGGGTGGGTGGAGATCTAGCGGTGTTAAGAAGCCACGTATCATGGTCACCTAGGCCCGTAATAATGATAATCCTGATGGATTAGAAACGAAGGTGATGCGGGACGGATGACGACCGGGCTAAGAGGTACGACCGACTCGTTGTGCGGCCAGGACTAGCACACTAAGGCAAGCCGGGCAGCTGACCACCGTGGTATTCTCCGGGTGGAGACGTCTCTCAACAGTGACTCTCTTGAGCCCGACGATCGTCCCTTGCGAGGGAAACGTGGGGATCGCGGCGATTAAGAAACCACCGTCGCCTAGGGTACCGATTCGAGTTCGGTGCTCGACTGGAGCTATGGAACGGGCGCTCACAACTCACACTCACGGTGATTTTGCAGCTAACTAACTTCCCTATTCTCATAAATGCAGCAATATAGAAAGCATACTAAACAGCAATGTGAGTGGGGAACGAATCGCGTACCTCCATGATAATGCGTGGGGAAGACACCCCGGTCGATTTCCGAACAACCCCGATACACAAATGAATTAAATTTTAGAATTTCAGAAGCTTGGCCAACTCCACACAGGGAGGTATCGAGCTACAATCAATAACTTTGGGGTTGCTGGAACCCGGGTTGACGGGCCACACTCGCAGGAGGCGAGGAACGCGTGCCGGAGTCGCTCGGGTACGCCGACGGAAATCCGACCCGGTTCTGCCCGTGCGGGTCACCCTACGCAGCGAACTTGCGGAGGCTGGTACGACCAGATCCGATGCTCGATCGGAGCAACGTTTGTTGGAGAATGTCGGCGACTGGACGTAATTTCTTCACTCCTAAGGGTGCAATCAGATGCCTTCAGATTTGGGAGCAGTGACGAATCTTCTCAGGTTCTGGTTTTGTGCTCACAGAACTGCACAGCGACACGGTAAAATGAGGCAATAATGGTTGCTGATATCAGATTGGGGCGTTCTTTGTGGGAGATGGTAGGCGACGTAAAGAGAAAGAATCTCTTCAAAGATCTCACACAGATCTCAACCGGATGAGGCGGGGCAGGCTCGGGAAGTTGGTACTGGTTCTAAACTGGATCTGCTCAGATTTCATGCGCGATCTCACGAGAATCGCCGTCACGGACAGCACGGTGATCAGATCGAGGCGAGATCAGCGGAAATGCGAAGATGACTTGAAATACTATGATCTCTAATCAGGAACCAACTTCAGATGGCGTCGGGGTTGGGCTCCAGGAATTAAAACACAGTCATCTTCAGATCTGGGCAGCAATCAGGAACCGATCTACGTGCCTCCACGAGAAAAATCGCCACCGTTGCTCACGAACTCCGATCGATGCGAAACCAGCGCTGAAAGTTTTCTAACTTGCATAGGTATCACAGAGAATTTTTGTGGAAGGAGAAGATAAGAGGACGAGAGGGATACGTGGTCAAGTCACATGACCTAGTTCTATCCAGTCACAGGACAGCACAATGGGAGTCACACCCAAGAACACACTAAGAGAATCACTCTCTAATGAACTTTTCTTTCAAAAAAACTTCATTCTCTTGTGCACAAGCACTATACATGCCTTTAAATAGACCATGGCAAGGGGTAGGGGGAGGGGAATTCATTGGTTACAAGAAGAGAGAGGGGGAGGTGCGCATGGATCATGAAAGGGGGACTTGGTGAAAGGGAAAGGGAGACAAGGGGACATGGTAGCTCACCTACCTTTGAAATTCAAGGTAAAGATGGTAGGTGGCAGCCATATTTGGCATTGACCAGCAGCCATTTGAATGCCCCATGTGGTAAATGGGATGGGAAGAAGAAAAATCAACAATTGCTGGCCTAATAAGCCAAAAAGGAGGGCGCCCCTAGCTTGGGCCCTTCTTGGGCCAAGTTTGGTCATGGCTTAACCAAGCCCAACCAACCAATATGGCTTAAGGCCATTCCACCCTTGAAAGCCCATGAATGAAGAGAGCCCACTCTAGATAACCCAATCTAGATAGCCCATGTAGGAAGGAAGCCCATATGGCTTATGGATCCATTATAAATGGACCAAGGCCATTCCTTCTTAAGGAATACTTAAGGGGCTTTAACCATTTGGCCCTTTAGGAGCCTTACAACTAGCCCATTAGCAAATTACAAATACAATAACCATTACAAGCCCAATTCAATGCTAAAAAAGGTCCAAATTCAAGCCAAATTATCCCTAATTGGAAGAGAAGCTGAAGTAATCCACTTGGTGCTCTGCGTATGGCACCGTCGGTTTGCCGACGTGTCACTTGATCGCCCTGGTGTCTGCACCAATTCTCCCCAGGTGGGTGGAACTCGACCCCGTCGAGTAAGGGTCTCGAAGCTTGCGCTCTCCGCATGTCATCAAGGCGTTGGTCATCCTGGGGCATCCTCGCCAACACACTAGGACGTGTGAGTATGCGCCGTTCCTTGTGGTGATCACCTGCTCATTCAGTATACAATCTATATGCATGCGTTGAGGCTGGAAGAGGTGGACTCTCGGGTGAGGGGTCACTCCCAATATAAAGATAAAGCTCGAAACACACTAGGGATCACCGCGGGTTCCAATATGCTACTAGAGGAAACATGGAATGTCGAATTGACACCATCGTCGTTCGGTAGTTCAATATCGTACGCTTTCGGACCCACTTGTTTCTTAACTCGAAAAGGGTGGGTATCGTGGACTTAGAGTTACTTTCGGTCTCCAAGAGGAACCGTTTAGGTATGACCCTGATCATGACGTACTCTCCCTTTTGAACTCACGGACATGTAGCATGCATCAGCTAATTCCTTATGCGCGCATGGCTGGCCTTTGATTGAGACACGACTTAATACAAACCAAAACAAACTCGAAAGACAAACAAATACACACACACATGACTTTAGACAAACCTATGGTTAGTCCGACCTACGCATGGATGATGGCGGACCAGGACACCCAAATGTGTGCCATGCATACACTAGATGCAACCAAAGGTAGGTAGGATTATGTACTCCTAGACACCAAAAAAGACACCATGCATGCAAGGACTTCCTATCAGATGTGGGTGTGGATGGGCTAAGAGGTTCATCACCACTACATGTAGGTAAGGCATGCCATGCTTCCCAATAATCGGACCTATTGCTATGTGGAGTTTGATTGGCCCGAGTGGGAAGAGAGTGGTAGGGGACTTCCTTGACAAAGTAGAGGGGAAGTGGTGGGTCACGAGGCCCACTAGAGAAGGGGTCGAATGGGTCAAAGAATGTGTGACCCCCCGATTCCTCCATTACATAGTCCCATGTTTGAAATTCATGAAGGTGATGGTCACCTTCATCCATCGACGTAGATGGTACTGTGTATAGCAGATAGGGCTCCTCCCTCGGGATAAAAGGAGTGAAGTCAGGCTCGGCCGGTAAGGGGAGGAGTAAAAGAACCTCCATGGTGATATGGCCCACGGTGCACATGGAGGTGATAGACCCTAAGGATGGATGTGTGAAGCTACGACCTATAGGTTGGTCAAAGCCTGGGGCCAACAAGTGCGTAAAAGTCAATTGCCGGTCTAACCCTTTAAGAAGGTCATCCAATGTATCCACATGGTGACTAGACCGAAAAGTGGTATGGAATGAGTTGATTGGCACCAGAGGTAGGATAGGGTCCATAGATGGGAAGGTAAGTGGGACCAAGCTATCCTTGAGCCAACTAAGTAATGGCTCAGCTATGTAAAGTGTACCCGTTAGAAATACGGGTGGCTCGGGCTTGGGTGGCTCCCAATGAGATGGTTCCGAATAGAGTTCGGAAGTAGACGGTGGTGGTAATGGAGCTCTCATGGGTGGGGAATGAGGATACACCATGATGGGGAGAGGGCCTGGGGACTCCGTTGATGGAGCCAGGTTAAGACTACCGGCGATGACCTCCTTAGGTTCGTGTAGGAGTACGTCACTAGGAGTACGTGTCCTATCCACCCCATCCAACCGGTCCAAAATAATTTGCATAAGTTCGGCAACGGAGTGGGTTGGAATAGGGATATCATGGTGGACTCGCCCGTAGTCAACCGTCCGAGGAGTGGGTCTTGGCTCATCTACGTGTGGGGCTCTTTGCCTCCAACTAGGACTCACTTGGTTGGAAGTGATTTGGTGGGGCCGGTTGGAGGTGACCGGTTGGGGCACGTAGACCTTCCTAAGCTCTCTCTTCATGTCCCACCATGACTCGATGTGCCATTGCCCCCTAACCTCTCTCATTCTTTCGATGTAATCCCACTTTTCGGCAGCCTCATGAAGAAGCCGCTCTTTGGCGAAAGAGAATTGCATTGCCTCGGACATAGTATAACAATCAAAGTAGGTGTTCATGGTGGCCTCCCACTTGAGGTAGATGCCCGGGTCATTGGAGCCAAAAAAATCTGAGGCTTCAGGCCTACAGAAGCGGAGAGGATGGTTGCCAAGCCCATGGGTGGGCCAACGGTCATATCGCCTGGGCGACCGGGAATCCATGGGAAGTTGAAGAACTACATGTTAGACATGCCAACACTTGGACAAGACACTAGACATGACCCCAAAATACTAATGCAAAGTTGGCATGAGACTCGACTACACACTTAGACATGACGATGTTGGAATGCACTGACTAGGAACCTAGACTTAACCCACTATTTGGTACGTGGCAAAGTTAATCGATTCGAAGACCACTCGCGCAACTGTGCGGCCTTCCCTATAGGCATAACCTAACGATCGTGTCACACCTTTTGATATACCGAGTAGAGGAATGCAAATGCAACCTTGAACTTGAATGACCCTAGACTTGAACGACGCTCTGATACCAAACTGATGCGGGACGGATGACGACCGGGCTAAGACGTACGACCGACTCGTTGTGCGGCCAGCACTAGCACACTAAGGCAAGTCGGGCAGCTGACCACCGTGGTATTATCCGGGTGGAGACGTCTCTCAACAGTGACTCTTGAGCCCGACGATCGTCCCTTGCGAGGGAAACGTGGGGATCGCGGCGATTAAGAAACCACCGTCGCCTAGGGTACCGATTCGAGTTCGGTGCTCGACTGGAGCTATGGAACGGGCGCTCACAACTCACACTCACGGTGATTTTGCAGCTAACTAACGGCCCTATTCTCACAAATGCAGCAATATAGAAAGCATACTAAACAGCAATGTGAGTGGGGAACGAATCGCGTACCTCCACGACAAGGCGTGGGGAAGACACCCCGGTCGATTTCTGAACAACCCCGATACACAATTGAATTAAATTTTAGAATTTCAGAAGCTTGGCCCACTCCACACAGGGAGGTATCAGGCTACAATCAATAACTTTGGGGTTGCTGGAACCCGGGTTGACGGGCCACACTCGCAGGAGGCGAGGAACGCGTGCCGGAGTCGCTCGGGTACGCCGACAGAAATCCGACCCGGTTCTGCCCGCGCGGGTCACCCTGCGCAGCGAACTTGTGGAGGCTGGTACGACCAGATCCAATGCTCGATCGAAGCACCGTTTGTTGGAGAATGTCGGTGACTGGACGTAATTTCTTCACTCCGAAGGGTGCGATCAGATGCCTTCAGATCTGGGAGCAGTGATGAATCTTCTCAGGTTCTAGTTTTGTGCTCACAGAACTGCCGACACGATAAAATGAGGGAATAATGGTTGCCGATGTCAGATTGGGGCGTTCTTTATGGGAGATGGTATGCGACGTAAAGAGAAAGAAGCTCTTCAAAGATCTCGCACAGATCTCAACCGGATGAGGCGGGGCAGGCTCGGGAAGTTGGTGCTGGTTCTAAACCGGATCTGCTCAGATTTCATGCACGATCTCAAGAGAATCGCCGCCACGGACAACACTAAGAAGACTTGAAATAATACGATCTCTATTCAGGAACCAACTTCAGATAGCATTGAGGTTGGGCTCCAAGAATTAAAACACAGTCATCTTCAGATCTGGGCAGTAATCAGGAACCGATCTGCGTGCCTCCACGAGAAAAATCGCCACCGTTGATCACGAACTCCGATCGATGCGAAACCAGTGCTGAAAGTTTGCTAACTTGCAGAGGTATCACAGAGAATTTTTGTGGAAGGAGAAGATAAGAGGAAGGGAGGGATATGTGATCGAGTCACATGACCTAGTTCTGTCCAGTCACAGGATAGCACAATGGGAGTCACACCCAAGAACACACTAAGAGAATCACTCTCTAATGAACTTTTCTTTCAAAAAAACTTCATTCTCTTGTGCACAAGAACTATACATGCCTTTAAATAGACCATGGCAAGGGGTAGGGGGAGGGGAATTCATTGGTTACAAGAAGGGAGAGGGGGAGGTGCGCATGGATCATGAAAGGGGGACTTGGTGAAAGGGAAAGGGAGACAAGGGGACATGGTAGCTCACCTACCTTTGAAATTCAAGGTAAAGATGATAGGTGGCAGCCATATTTGGCATTGACCAGCAGCCATTTGAATGCCCCATGTGGTAAATGCGATGGGAAGAAGAAAGATGAATGGCACCGTCGGTTTACCGATGTGTCATTTGATCCCCCTGGTGTCCGCACCAGAAGGGGCCCTGTTGGCACTCAAAATATGATCATTTGGCGACCAAGCCGCAAAAAGATGAATGATACGGCCCACCGAAGCACAGAAGCCGATAAAGAATAACCTGCTGAAGACTTCTCAAGCTACTAGGGCCTCGGGTCACTTGGATTGAATGACCGGGCACTTCGCTTCAGGAAAGTTGAGACAAATCCACAACTAACCGGCAGTGCGACCAAGCCTGCCTAATGATCCGGCATCGACTCCGTCGTGCCGCTACTCTGCACCCGTCACCCGACCATGGACGACGGTCTACCCGGTGGCTCGCCACCTGAATGAAGACTCTCCTGAGAAGGAAGAACGTCCTCGGCCCTTCACAACAAGGAACCGAAGGCTCTGTCAGCTGAAGATCTCGATCACCTGACACGGGTTCGGCTTCTTGCCATAGTGGGCCCGTTAATGGCCGAATGGTCGCCAGTCAAGGCGGAATTATCCCAGATGCCATACCATCCCGTAAGGAAGCTTTGAGCATGAGTCAGGCCGAACCAGAAGCACAAATCATAGTGCCGAAAGCCGTGTCAGCAGAAACCAGTGTGCTCGAGCCGAACACACACGAAGTTCCAATTCAGGCCATTCATCGTGCCAAGAGCTTCGTCAATGCCCGCCAAGGTTTTTCGTGGACCGAGGCGAGAGGAAGAGTTGACGAGAGCTTCCGGAACCATCTCCGGACCCATCGGCTAGCCCGCGTCTAGCGAACAAGCTAAACCGGCGCACAAAGTTCACCGGCGCCCCCTCATCCGACGCCACTAGACCCGGCGCGCCAGAAGGCTTTAGGCCTATCTGCAACCCGGTGCCACTGAACCTCCGTGGCCGCCACCTCGCTCTGCCCGAACCTCCCGGTGCCGGAGAAGAAGAGCGTCTGCTTCTTTACCTATTTAGGTGGGTCGTTGTAATCCCCCCCATCAGTCCCCCTCGATTCGGGTTTCTCCTCCGATATAATGTAAGTGAGAAAGGGGGAAGGAAGGAGGTGATACAAGCCTTGTTTCCTCTCCCCTTTCTCACCATCTTTGTGATTCTCTACCTCTCCCTCTATAATTTCTTCCGCCTGTATTAATGAAAACGGTGACCGAGCGACAACGTCGGCACCGGAATGATAATCTGTACATTTTCCCTCCTCTCGTTCATGGAATGAATGAATATGTATGTCAATGGGTTAAAGAGTCAATGGTCTTATTCTATCTCTGCATCGCTGCTTCCTCCTCCTCCTTGCGTTTTCTTTCTGTGGCTGGTGAGACGGCGCCGTGCAACAGCACCGGCGCCGGAATGGAAGCGCATATGTGTATACCCCCATTCACTGTGCGTCGAGTTGGTGAACTGTGGTTGTATTCGGCGTCATTCCCACCTTCTCCAGTTACTCATCTTTCCTCTGTCCGTGTGTTTAACCATTTTCCTGCGCATATTATTTTCGTATATGTTTTCTCTGATGCCAAACATATGCCCTCGAACTCCATGGGCTACAGTAATCACCCCCCCGAAGTTCTCCTCTTCCGATCGAATGATTAACGTTTCATCGCCGGAGGTGCATCCTTGAATATATATCCCTTCAGCCCATTTTGGACCATCTTCCTCACTCTCCCTGTTCTCGACTATGGACAGAGGGAGATGAGGCCGTCCTACACTTCGGGTCACTATTTTCCCCAATCGCCGCCTGATGAGTATGTGACTAACCTATTAACACTTACCTGCACGCACACATGTACATCCACGAGCATTGATATTAATCTCCTCACTAAGCAAGTTTTCCCCATCGTGCCGCTTTACTGTTTTATTAAGGTTCGATGACCCCCCGGGGGGGGGGCCATTCTCTCGAGTTCTCATCTTGATTGCTCAGTCTGCAGGAGCCCATTCGTTAATAATGGGTCCCCGAAGGTCAACGAGTGCATAAAAGGTGGGTGAATCCCAACATTTCAAATCCACAGCCCTTAGTGGGCCTTGTGGTGGCCGTGGGTTGTGTGCCCCTCGTAGGCTAGCCCTCGGGGTTTCCTCCCATATCGGTCATCCCAACTTAGACATGGTGCCGACTCGGGCCGCGTGCCCCTCGTAGGCTAGCCCTCGGGGTCTTCGCTCCCACTGTGAGTCGCGCCATCTGTCTACCTTCTACCTACGGACTCGGTGCCCCTAGTAGGCTAGCCCTCGGGGTTCTCCTATCCGTCTGGGTTTGCCGGCCGCCGTTGTGCCACCCGACTTTCAGGGGTTGCACTTCTCCCCGACAATCCTCCGGGATGGGGAGATGCTGCCGAAATTTTGACTCGAACGAGTTTGACTCGGAACAATCGTCGCGCTCGAGTATGAACCTCGCACGAGCCTGTCACTCAGCTTCCGGATGGCCCAGAGCCATCGTTTGAATAACTGACTCAATAAACTTTTAAAATCTCTCAAAATGTTTTAATAAACCCAAAAATAACCAATAAAACCTCAGTTTCTGCAAAACAGGTCTAAACCAGCGTCGTTGATACTCGGCGCGCCTTAATACGGCGCACCTTAAAACGACGCGCCTTATCCCGACACGCCAGGAAGAGGGGCGCGCCGTTTTCAGGCCAGCCCTACACCTACGTTGAGCGGCGCCGTTTCAAGCCTTTGCCCACGCTTCTCACGCCGTTTTAAACTCTATGCCTACGGGCATCACGCCGGTTTCATCTCGAATCGCGTCGTCGTGCCGTTTCAATCTTTTCCTCACCTTCGGGGTGATTTTCAATGTTAATAACAGAATCAAGTAAACTCTGTAATCAATAAATTGAATAAACTGGTTCGTTTAAAACTTGAATTAGCAATTCTCATAACTTCATCATTCTGCTTAGTCTAAGCATTCATGCCGCATCGATGCATACCTAAGTGTACGGACCCTCGGTATATCAAATGGCATGAGCTGAAAGCCGGGCAATGTCCGACGAAAAAGCTTTTGCCACGCGTGATGGTGGTCTTCGGGCTTAAGTCCTCCGCCACGTACTGAGGGTCCGCCCTAATGAATCGTGCATGGTAGATCATAGCATCTTGCATGGTCATTCGCATCCTCTGCATCCTTTATTGCGGCCTCGACAACCCATTTTCTCAGTAATTAATCAAAGATTTTCCCTCCTCATGGGGGATGTAATTAACGCCATAGCTTTTATGGTATAGCGGACTGCTGGTCCCGACTGAATCTTACTCTCGCCCGACATGGGTCAGAATGAGCGTACAATAAACTTGTCACTCACGTGACTGGCACGCCCGCGCAGTCAATCAGTCAGTTAATTACCAGTTAGTTAATTGCTCGATCGACACATGAATAAACCAAATAAACCCAAACGATAATAGACCAAACAACCAAAAAAAGCGTGAGCGGAGATTCCCGTCGCAAACAGTCTGGCACGCCCGGTGGGACCAGTGTCACCTTTCATCTCTTTGTCGAGATACTTGGGCTTCGAGGCCCTCCCAAAGGTTGCAGATCGTTGGTTTGTTTGTCTTTGCAGGCAACGATGATGACAACTGGGCTGGCTGGCGTCGGCTTTGGCCCTTCAATTGTTGATGATCATGCGCAAGGGTACCTGGCGGTGCCCACGATGCTCGGCAGCTTCCCTGCCGCCGTTGGCTTCCCCAACTTCTTGGGGTTAGCCTTCGTAGACATGCTGGAGGTGGAACCCTCGGAGCCTGTCGAGGGAGCTACGATGAACATGGAGCCTCTGAAGGCTCGATGCTGCCACGACTCGCTCAAGAGTCCAACCTTGGTCGCTAGCTGCCTGGTGCACCATGCTGTCCGTGGGGTCCGCCCCGATGCTGTCAACAGGAACTCCGGAGGACGTTAGCGCAAGCAAATCTGAAGGAGTACTGTTGTGGTTACGGGAACCCTCTCGCAGTCCAGTAAATCTATGATGGTTGGTGGCATGCGCGTCTTTCTCAACGGACGTGACGCGCGGATAGTCCCGGATCGGGTTGTCCCATCCATCCCCGTCCGCAACTCATATCAAGCCCTCGCTTGAAGGAGGGCAGAAAGAGAAGAAGCCGGCCATTACGGCCAAGAGAAGTTGGCCCCCAGGCCAAGGAAATTTAAACAGGTATGGGTCCCCAAGAGGGTCCAACCTGTTCATCAAGCTGCACCTGTCCGCCGCTGCCTTGCTCACGACAGAGCGGAAGAAAGGAGAAAAAGGGGCCTGGCCCCGAAAGAAGAAGAAGTGGTTGTAGACCCTCCGCGCCGCAAAAATTTCCGGACCTGCGCCCGCCAAGCCAACGTCCCTGCTGTGGGATGAAGATTCTAGCAACCTGTAGACAGAGCTCGGCTAGCTTATACCCCTCCTGCGGGAGGTCGACAACTATCCCCCGTGCTGCATCAAGAACGGGGTCGAGAAGAGATGACCAACTTGGTCAAGAACTATTTTCGAGGGCTAGGCAACCCCTCGCTCGGGCAGCAATGGTTGATGCAAGCAGCCGCCACCAATGAAGACTACTGCCCATCAATGGTAGATGAAGAAGATGTAGAAGAAAAGATGATGGTGTCGTCGGTTGATGATAATGGTTATGATGACGACCTCGGGATTGAAGCCGATGAAGCCGTCCCCAAGCGGGAAGAAACAAGAAGGACTTCTGTGATCGAGAGGCTGACCATCCCGCATCAGGCTAAGAGAAGGGTCCACCGACAGAGAAGGAGGATGCGGGTTTTCACCTGCAACATGGTTGGCATATTCAGCCGATACGGGGGGCTTCCCGAAGACCCCCGCGAGTTGGCTCGATTGGCCGCAAGGCCGAGGCCGAATACTCGCAGAGCAGAAGCAGCAAGGGAGCTCCTGACGGCAACTGAACTAGAACAACCCCTGGTTTACCACCAGTCGGATGATAAGGCTCCTGTCTTAACCGCCAATGTGGTAACGGCGGAAGAAGAAGATGACGTCCTCCTCGACATCCTGCCCGAGGGTACGTCCAGAGAAGCGATAGAAGCCATTCCCAATGTTGCAACTATGGACCCAACGGTCCTGATGCTACTTCAAAGATATCGGCAAGAGATAGACTTGCTGAAGAAACAGCTGATGGAGAAGACTGAACAGTCGTTAGCTTCCAAGCCACTCGAAGTCTAGGGTTAATCATCCCGGGGAGCGGTTCGTCATGTCGACCCTCCGCCACTTTACACCTTGCCTCAGTCATCAGAGCCGAGCATGGCGATGACTCAGCAGCGGCCACCACAGTCCCAGCCGCTGATGCCACCGGTGCTCCCTCAAGTGCACCAGACACCCCCGCTGCTGCGTCCTCCATAGGCGACCACTCTGGTCACCCCGTACCTGCAGCCGGCACACTTCTATCCGGAGCCAGTTGACCCCACGGTCATGAACCGGATGATGGTGGAAAGAATGATCGAGCTAAAGCTCGCAGAAAGAAGTGAAGGCGACTACGTTGCATTTGATGCCTATCGGGTGCCCTACCCGCAACACCATGCTGCCAAGCGGCTTCCCCCAGGGGTCAACAAGCCGCCCAAGTTCGACAAGTTCAAAGGGAAGGGATCCCCGAAGGAACACGTTGCATATTACATGACTGTCATGGGTGATTTGGCCGCCGTCGAGTCATACTTGCTAAAGTTTTTCGGGTCCTCGCTGACGGGGCTCGTATTTGAATGGTACTCCAGTCTCCCGACCGGGTCAATCGACGACTGGCCGGATATGCAGAGGAAGTTCAGAGAGAGATTCCATGTTGCAGAGAGGGAGGTCACAGTGACCGAACTCTACTCAACCAAGCAAAGGGCCGATGAGACAGCCCTCGATTATATCAAGAGGTGAAGGAACCTCGGAATGAGGTGCAAGCGGCCCCCGCATCAGGAAGACGCTGTACAAATATGCAAACAGAACCTCAGGAGGGAGGTTCTAGAAAAGATGATCAGAATGGAAATACGGTCGTTTGACCGATTGAATAATGTCGTGGCCGAGGTAGAAGCTTTTCTGGCCAGACCTGTCCCTACATCGGCTGCCAGCACGACCCAGAAGGGCAAGGCGGTGGAGCGGCGTTCGTCGCCTAAAGAAGCGAACGCTCTTGATATCAAGGCGTTCGAACAACAGAAAGATGAAGGCAAGAAGGCAGTCACCCCACAGCCTGCAGAAGCCCCAGACGGCAAAGAAGGTCCCTCGCTACGGGACAAGATGAAGAAAGCCTTTTCATTTCCGAAGGACAAGACCCGGATTCTTTTTGACTGGGTAACGGAATATGGCATGGTCACCCTGCCAGAGCCAAAAAGGCCGAGGACCTAAAGAGAAGAGACATGCCAATATTCCTCCCCTACCACCAGATGTTGGGGCACCCAATCGAAGACTGCTATGTTTTCAAGGACATCATCGAAGGAATGGTGAAGAAAAATGAAATCGAGTTGGGAGAGTACAAAGTGGACCCTCCTCAACCGCATGAAGCCCCTCGGAGGAGGGTAGCAGTCAACATGATCTCCCTATACCAGGCACTGCCCGAGGATATCTCCGAAGCAAGTACGCGGAGCACTTATGAAACTCATTTCTTGGAACCCGCGAAGGAACAATAGGGATGGCAGCAGATCCCTGCGAAGCATAAGAGTAAGAAAGCACCCTGCCCAAAAGTGGGGGCACATATCCATGGTGTTACACCCCGACCTGCTCCGCCGGTGGCGGCACCCGTGTGGATCACTCCACCTACAACTATCAGGATACCTACCCATAATCGGAGGAGACAAACTCCGCTGCCGGTGGTCAAGGAAACCAATCCTGGGGTCTGCCGACTATAAAACCTCATTGAAGGGCTAGACGAGTACGTGCAGCCCGAATTGAAGCCTTTGCTGGTGCGGGATCATGTCCCATGGCAAGAACTAGAACAGCTCTCACTCGAGCGAAAAGAAGAAGCTGAAGCAGCATCCGATAAGGAGGGCCATCTGTTCTGGGGGCAGGCACCTACTGAAGCAAGGAAGAAGAAGAAACAAAAGAAGAAGAGAAGGGCCGCTAAGGCCGATAAAGTGCAGGTTGTTTCCTATAATACTCTATCAGCACTCTTCAACTCGCCCGGAGAAGAGGAAGAAGAGGAAATTTTCTTCACACCCCTTTTTGGGGGAGGCAGGGCTGAGGCCGCAACTACTACACATGCAACCCGGTCATGCCGGAAATGGGGGCGCCAGCCACCACCCAACCACAACATCATGTTCAGGGGAGAGCAGCCCTACAAAACACCTCCGCCGGAGATTAAGGGAGTCCAGATCCCTCCTCCGCCAGGCCTGTATAACAAGAGTGGGGGCAAGGCAGTCCATTCCTTTCTTGAATTCATGAAGATGTCCAAGGGGAAGCAGCCTTGCCAGGAGGCTAACCCTGCACCCGGGGGTGTTCACCCGCAGCCAACACAATCTGCGGAAGATCCAAATACAGATGGAGCTTGCCCGGCAGTAGCTAATGAAGAGCGCCGAGGATCCGGTACTAGCCAGAAGGGCGCCGAATCCGAAGCAGATGAAGCAGGTCCGTCAGGGGCCGCAACTCGGGACTCCCCCAAGCCCAGGTGGGCTGAAGAGATGAAGCTCTCCAATGTCCGAGCTAGGAGATGAATAATGAAGCTACTCAAGAAGCTACCTGCTTGATTTACCATCTGGGAGATCCTCTCTTTGAGTGAAGAGACTCAACAGGCGATCTTCACTGCTCTCCAGACGCCTGCTCATTTTGAGACCTGCCTGGCTGAAGCAGTGCCGGAAGCTAGCATGACCTTTACTCCAGAGGACATGCTGATACCTACCATCAGCCACAACAGGCCACTGTACATGAAGGGGCACTTGAATGGAAGGGAGCTGAACAGGATTCTCATTGATCCCGGTGCATCGGTCAACATCCTGCCCTATAGAATATACGAGAGGCACCACTTCAACGTGTATCTCGAGAAAGTCGGGGATATGTGTATCGCCGGCTTCAATCAAAAATGTGAAGTGTCGATGGGGGTGGCAGAGTTCACCCTCACCCTAGCGGATTTCACTTCGACAGTGCAGTTCCATGTCATCGACTCCCGCACCTCATACAAAGCATTACTCGGCCGCCCATGGCTGCATGAGAATATGGTGGTACCCTCCACGCTCCACCAATGTATCAAATACAGTCTCCAAGGGAAGGAGGAGAGGATATTTGCTTACCTTCACCCGTTTGAGGTATTTGAATGCCACTTGGCGGACGCCAACCTATATGCGGGGCCTTCTCTGAAGACCTCTGAAGCTAAGACCCATGCGGGGGCATCAAGAGGCGCATCCGGCGACGATTGGTATCCACCACTGCCATGCGGATATGTCAAGCCCAAGCTGGTCTCTCATATCACAACATCCGGGGATGTGGGCAGAATAGCACCCCCAACATTATACCCTGAAGCTAATGAAGTGCGGGTCGCTCGGTAGCACAATCACATTGGAATCCCGGACGGCCTCACCAAGCCGATTCCTGGCCTTGATAACCCCACTGTCGAGCCTTTCAAAACTTGGGAGGTGACACAGGAAGATGGACCAAACAGCTTTTTCTATACGGCTGAAGAGCACCCTACTCAGGAAGACATAGACTGCAGCCTCCCCGAAGACATAAGCAACCCGTCGGTCCCCGTCAAGGGTCTGGCATTCACAACCAGTCGGATGGCCGAGATGTTTGAAAGCAACACATCCCCTCCAATCAGTCTCAAAAGCGCAAGGAAGCTTTCCAGAAAATGTGGTATCCCGCAAATCTGGATAAGGAAATGAGACGCGTCTCTCAGCATCCGGGGTTGGGCTTCACGCTGGAAGAATATTATCACAGTGGGCGATACGAGGTGAACACCCTCTCCGCCTTCTACCCTACTGAAGACAGCCAGCTGGGGGCAACCTTTGATGAATACCCAGCGGAAGCTGAACATGCTGACCCGGGCCAGCCCGAAAATCAAGAAGCGGAGACCGTGAGTCCTTGCCGATGTTGGGAGCAGGTCTATCCCGAAGAGGCGGCCTTGCAAGCCGAATGTGATACGGCTAGCAGCAGCGAAGCCGAAAGTGTTGAAGAAGTAGGGATCTCTCCCTCCTGTGGAGTCCTACCAACAATGACCTCCGCACCCCTTGTGTCAATCGGGGAAGCCTCGACCAGCCCCGACCAGGAGGTGTGTGCTGCCGATAATGGGACTGCCACTCCTAGTGAAGATGCTACTGCCCCAGAAGGCGAGATCTCCTCACCTTTTGCCACGAGACTGGGTTGCTGTTCCAACCCAACAACAAGCAGTCACCAGTCTGGCACGATTGCAACCCCAACTACAGGGGATGAAGCTGCTCTCCTGCCCACGGAGACTACAATGGCGGTGGATTTGCTGAGAGGGCAATATGCACGGCCGCTACTAAATGAAGCAGAGGACTTTCAAGAAGCTCTGATGACGTCAAATGGGGAGGGCGAGGTCCTCGACCCTGAAGATGATATTCTAGATTTCGTCGACCTCCAACCGGCACCTCCGGAGATAGAAGATGGAGGCCAAGCTACAGTCGACGAGCTGATAGAGGTCAACTTGGGAAGTGAGAAAGGCCCCAGGCCTACCTTCCTCAGTGCCCAGTTATCCTCAGAAGAACGGGAACTGTACACCCAGCTGCTGCAAGAGTACCGGGATTGCTTCGCCTGGACTTACAAAGAAATGCTAGGTCTGAGCCCTGCAGTTTCGCAACATGAGCTGACGATCAGCCCTGAAGCCGAGCCGGTAAAGCAACCACTGCGGCGCATGAGGCCGGAGCTCATCACTCAAATCTGTGTAGAAGTTGACAAGCTCATTGACGTGGGATTTGTCGAAGAAAATCGGAACACCACATGGTTGGCGAATATTGTCCCCGTGAAAAAGAAGAACGGACAGATCCGGATATGTGTTGACTTCCGATATCTGAATAAAGCTTGTCCCAAGGATGACTTTCCGGTGCCAATAACGGAGGTCATGATAGATGCAACAACCGGTCATGAGGCCCTATCATTCATGGACGGGTCATCCGGTTACAACCAGATATGGATCGCGGAACATGACCGTGTCCACACTGCCTTCCAAACCCCCAAAGGCATCTATCACTACAGGAGGATGCCGTTCGGACTAAAGAATCCTGGCGTAACTTATCAGCGCGTAATGACCAAAATATTTGATGAGTTGCTCTACCACAAGGTCGAGTGCTATATAGATGATCTGGTTGTCAAGACCAGAAGAAAAGAAGACCATCTGCAAGACCTCCAAGTCATTTTTCAGAGGCTGAGGCAGCACGAATTAAAGATGAACCCTATGAAATGCACGTTCGGAGTGTCGAGCGGCAAATTCATGGGTTTCATTATCAGATATCGTGGAATCGAGATAGACCCCACAAAGATCAAAGCAATTCAAGAGTTACCTGCACCAAGAAATCCCTCCAAGTTGAGATCACTACAGGGCCGCTTGGCGTATATCCGGCGGTTCATTTCCAATTTGTCAGGGCGATGCCAGCCTTTCCACAAACCGATGATGAAGGATGTTCCCTTTTATTGGGATGAAGATTTCCAGATAGCCTTTGACAAGCTAAAAGACTATCTGAAGACTCCTCCTGTGCTGGGCGCACCGGTGAAGGGACGGCCGTTGATATTATATATAGTAGCCACACACAATTCCCTGGGGGAAATTCTGGCCCAGAATAATGAAGGAGGGAAAGAACAATCCCTCTACTACCTCAGTCGGAGACTGGTCAGAACTGAGGAGAAATATACTTATATTGAGAAGATCTATCTGGCACTGGTCTTCGCAGTTAAGAAGCTTCGACACTATATACTGTCGCATGAAATCAGCCTGGTATCCAAAGAGGACCTGCTGAAATATATTATGTCCCAGCCGACACTCAAAGGTTGCTTGGGCAAATGGGCAGTAATCCTTATGAAGTTTGACATCTCTATGTGCCGCGAAAGGCTGTCAAGGGCCAAGCTATTGCAGACTTCTTCGCTGAGCACCCAGTACCCGGGGACTACCCGTTGGAACCAGAGCTTCCTGAAGATGAAACCCTAGAAGCCACTCAGGTGCGGCCATCCTTGTGGCATCTATATTTTGATGGCGCTTCCAGAATTTACACCTCTGCCACGTGATCAGTCAGGGTCAGAGCAGGAGCAGGCATAGTCCTGAAATCTCCAGAAGGGGAAGTTGTGCACACATCTTGCTCGATAAACAAGCCTTGCACAAATAATGAAGCAGAGTATGAAGCCCTGATAATCGGGTTGCAAATTACTTTATCCATGGGGATTCAGATGCTGGAAGCATTCGGAGACTCCATGCTAGTTATAAAATAGCTGGAAGGAGACTTCGATGTGCGAAAGCAAGAGCTCCTCCCCTACCATCAGTTGGCAACCCGCCTGATGTCAAGATTCTACTTCATCAGCATCAAGCATATCAACCGAGGCCAGAATGCTTAGGCGGATGCCCTCGCTAAGTTGGCCAGTTCTTTGGCAGTCCCGCCAGACACAAGCCTGAATATAACAGTGATCAACCGCCGGCAGGTCCCTAGTGTGACATAGGTCTTAGCCGACGAACAAGAGATTGAGGTGGTGGCCGTCCAAGAGGTTCAGCAGCCCGATTGGCGAGAACATCTCCTACGGTGGTTCCAACACCAGCAGCTCCCAAAATAAAAAGAACAGAGAATGAAACTCCTGAGGGTCAAAGACTCTTACAAGATGAGAAATGGAACCCTGTTCCGAATAATGGCAGATGCCTGAAGAAAAGTCCCACTTCGTTGCTTGTCTTCAGCAGAAGCGGGGCATGTGATGCAAGAAATCCATTCGGGATCAGCTGGAGCGCATCAGGCCGGCCCAAAGATGAAAATTGAGATAAAGAAATTGGGTTACTATTGGCCCACTATATTTGATGACTGCTGCAAGTTTTCCAGGGCTTGTCAAAAGTGTCAAGAACACGCTAATGTGTCAAGAAGGCCTCCAGTGCCACTACATCCTACCTTACCAAGCTGGCCGTTTGCTCCATGGGGCACGGACGTGGTAGGGCCACTACCAGCGTCTTCATCAGGGTGCAAATACATCTTAGCGGCTATAGATTACTTCTCTAGATGGGCAGAAACAGTTGCGTTAAGAGATGTGACGGGTGAACTGGTTGCAAGATTCTTCCGGCAGAACATAATATTCCGGTTCGGGATTCCCAACCGAATTATCTCTGACAATGGTAGCCATTTCAGAAATCAGAAGGTTTACCGACGGGCCGACAAATACAAGATTGACTGGAGGACATCGTTGTTGTGACACCACCTTGGGGTGATAATCACATGATCAAATGACCCTTGGACCTAGCAAGCAACCAACGCACGAACCGGTGACTTTACTCGGGCGGACTCACCCGCTAAGCGCACTCTTGTGCCCGTAGGCAAACCGGTGATAGTGGTGAGGGTCCGGGACGGGCCCTTGCTGCTCCGGGGGTTGGCTAGCTTTGGATTGGACCTCTCAAGGGTCCTAGGATGCCCACTCTCATAGGCGGCCAGCACACCGAGGGCGTGGGTGTTAATGGATCTCTCACAACTCACCCGCGGTAGTCATTCAATCATAAGCAAATTCGGGTTCGGGCGCTCCACTTACCACCGACGGCACTAAGATGCAATACTAATTAAGCAAAGGAATTTAAGCAAAGAGGAGTGTGCAGTGGCTCACCTGATCGGTGTGAAGACATCGATCCCGGCCGGAGACGAGGGCGAGCGAGGAAGCATGGGCTTACCCGCACGCCGCGCCGGAGAAGTTTCGACCTGAAATTTTAAATGACATGCACTACACCCCATGCAAGGGGGGGATCTTGGGGAAGGGAAACCAAAGAATACATCCACTTACTACCTCCACACAGGGAGGGACCTTCAGCTGGCCAAGCGGGGAGGGGAGAAAGTGATGAAAACACAAGAGAAGAAGCCGATGCCGAATCTGCCCGCTCTCTGCGATAGGGGATAGATAGCCAGAGTTGAGGACGCAGATCTTGATCGAGAATTTTTATGATGACGGGACCAGTGGGAAACTCTTCGTATCTGGAATGGGAATGCCCCAGAATTTTTTTGATTTCTTCTGGAGCCGAGGCTGGTCCGGGCAGAGGCTCGAACAGGGTGGCAACTTCTCAGACTGATAGCCTCAGGTTTCCAACAGCAGGAAGAAGAGGATGCCCCGACCGCTCCCGAACTCAGAATCAAGTGCCGTCAAAACCGTTGGAACCGTGGACAAGCCCTCTTCGCAGAAGAACTAGCAGAGAAGCCAAACGATGCCGGAGAAGACCAGTGGACTCTGAACAGTGGTGATAGGTCGGTGCAGACTGTGGGGAAGCAGAACTATGTACCCATGGAAGAAAATTGGTAACTCTTGAACACGGACACCAATCGGAGTTCCGCTTCTTGATTCTGAAAGTAGATAGGACGAGGACGAACTTTACAGAAGAACTCTTGGCCTGATTCTTCTGAGGTTTGTCGTGGTGAAGCTTCTACTCTGGATCAGGTACTCCACAGGGGCAGCTCTACGCAGTTGTGGGAGAACGGACCTCCCGGGAGGCACGGACCTCGAATGGGGATGAGACCACCGCCGTTGCGAAGAAGACATGAAGATGCTTCCGTGGATAGCTCTTGGGTCTTCAAACTCTTCCGGAGGAATCCGTGGTTGCTGCTGCAAGATGGTGATCCTCTGTAGGTTCGCAGCTGCTAGCAGGTTCGCCGGTGTAGATCCCGAATGGCCACGAACGGAGATGAAGAAGGAGGAAATGGTGAAGGGGACTTGATGAATGGTGGGAGGGGAGTGTGAGGGAGGTGTTGGGGGAGGTTAGAGGTGATGTGGAAGGGCTGGGAAGAAGGAGGGCGCAGGGGGGCTGCTGGTTCTAGCAATGGGGAATGAGGAGGGAAGGGAAGTGAATGATGGTTGATACCCTAGGTGGAATGGAGATGGAGGAGGTAAGAGAGAGGGGGAGGGCGACCCTAACCAAAGGAGGAGAGGGTTTTGGGCGACCTAGGTTGTGGAGGGAGGGGTATTTTGAATTTCAAATTGTCTAGGAGGTGAAGGGTTGCTTGGGGGAGAGGGAAGGGTGCATGGGAAATAGATGGGGTGGTTGGAGGGTGGGGTGGGGATTGGGGGTCTCTCCTTGGGACTAGGGGGGGAAGTAATGATAGCTTGGAGAAGTGGAGGGGCTTTAATGGGGTAGGTGGGAGGGTGATGTGGTTGGGAGGGGAGGAGAGAGAGAAGGGGGGTGAATTCCCCTTGGAGGGAGGGAGGGAGAGAGAGAGAAGAGAGAGGGGGGGGGGGAAAGGAGAGGGCTTCTCACCACTCTATGTGGACACTAAAAAACTCAAATTTCATTGATTGATTGATTACAAATGGGGGAAATGGGGTCCTATATATAGGCAACCCACATTTTCACAAAAGACCCTGACATTTAACACACTAACAAATAACTGAAGGAAGGGGGGAGCGCCCATGGGCCTAGCCCAAAGAAATAGGCCCAATAGCAAACTCATTAGCCTAATGAGACTCAAACTTAGGGAAATGACTCATTAACCTAGGTACAAGACTCAAATAAAAGGAAAATTACATGATTATGACTCAAAGAAAATATGAAAATTACATGACTCGACTTAGAGAAATATGACGGACACAATGGAGCTATGCCAGCAAGCAATCGAAGTTGTAAAAAAATATGAAGGGCGAGAGATGCCCCCATCATACCCCCGGGGTGCGAAGAACTCGACTCCGTCGAGTATGAGTCCTGCCGGGGAAGAGGTCCTCTAACGCAACTCCGAGCAAGCTACAACCTCCAACTCAACCTCGCGTTCGCAACCAGGGGACGGCGCTTCAACTTCTCAAGGTGGCTTGGACACACCCTCTTGCCGATGATAGTACCTTGCTTGCCCAGTATTGCCTCCGTGTGCGCACGTCGGACTCTGAAGCTGTTATGTGGAAGCTCTCTGAGGGTGTCGCTCACAAAGATGGGGGTAGGCTCAAGGTGCTCACTAAGATCTACCGCGGTACCCTTAGAGGGTGCTAGATCCGTTACGTGAAAAGTGAGGTATATCCCAAAATCCCATGAGTAAATCCAACCCATAAGCCAGGTTGTCAAAGCCACTTGGAACATGGAAGGTCCAAGTCCTCGTGCCCTCGATTTGGAGGTGGCCCTAAGGTAGAGCCATTCCAAAGTCACCATCGTGAGGTTGCCTTCTTGGAATTCAAAGTGCCACTCATGAGTTTTTGCCCGCTCATTACGATCCTCACCGCCTATTGCTAGATGCTTACTTGAATGAGTATGCCTTGAGCTACGGTGCGGTGTGGGTGGGAAGTGTGTGGTATGCAAAGGGGGACCGGGACAACCAAAAGTAGACCTATCATGTAATGACGCAGTGTAGACTTCGGTCAACGTAGGTGGGCCGGGGCACCCGTAGGTGGCCCTATCATGCAAAGTGGTGGTAAATATCGGGGGACCCGGATATCCGTAGATGCCTTTGACATGTGTATGACCAATGTGAAGTGAGGGAAGGCCGGGGCATCCATAGGTGTCCCTTTCATGTGTGGGTGTGATGAGTGCTGGGGGACCCGGACATCCGTGAAGGCTCCTAACATGTTTAAGACTTATGATGAATGACGGTGGCCCATTACATCCGAATATGGACCACTCATGCTTTCCACTTGACATGTGGGTGATATGAATGAATGGACCCAACATAGTGTTCATGCCAAGTGGTGTGGTAAGCCTAGACACATGCATATTTTTCCTAAAGGTGACTTTCATGTGTATAGATGTGGGACAACCCTTTAACTGTCATTGGAAAGGATCGAATGGATCTAAGAAGGTGGTCATCATGGGGTGGGGCACAACCTTATTACCTAGGGGTATGTGGCCCAAGGTCATGGTTCCCAAGGTGTAACCTGGATCTAGGATGGGGTGAATTAGGTCTAACATGGTGGGTTGGGATAGGGAATGGTGGGTGGTGGATAAGGTGGTTGGGTCACATGGAGAACTAGACTCCCATAGGAAGGGATTAAAGGGGTCGTGGAAAGGTCTTCCTAGAGGGAGGCACTCTATGTCTTCAAGGTTCCCAAATTGTGAGTCATCCTCCTCCAAGGTAATTGGGCCAAGTTTTCTAGTGGGTTGGCTGATCAAAGTATTTGGGATCTCAATGGTAGGGGAGTGGATCGAGATGGATTCTTCTACCATAGAGAGAAGAAAAAGGAGGTCGCTAGTGTAGCAACCAATGGTATAGACCGAGGTGATTGACCCGATGCATGGGTGTAGGAGGCCAAGGCTCCTAGGTTATTCGGCCATAGGGGTCAACATGCTAGTGAACTCAATTTGTCATGCTAAGCCTCTAAGAAAATCCTCTAAGGTCTCTACTTGATAAGATGCTTGGATTGTGGTGTGATAAGAGGAGATGGGCACTATGGGATAGTTTTCTTTCATGGGTGGGAAATCGTGGGCCGTGATCTCTCTTATTGGGCTCTCCTTTAGCCAACTAACAAGGGGTTCCCCTAAGATGAGATTGAGTCCAACTAAAGATGGTGATGTAAGGTGAAGACCCTCGTATGTTGTTTCTTCTTCAACTTGGACTTGGGTTTCCTCCAAGGTGGAGAGTGGGTTTGGAGTGTTCACCACTATGGGGTGGGGTATGGGTTCTTCTTCCAAGGAGGTGAGAGGGGCTTTTGAGGGTGTGGTGATGATTGGGGCATAGTGTATCCGGGGTGGTAGGTAGTGGGAAACTTGGGTTAGGATAGGTAAGGGTAGTAGTGGAGGCTTTGGTGGGAGTTGGATTGGGGTAGGGAGAGGAAGATGGGTGGGTTGAAGGGGTTTGGGTTGATTGGTTTTGGGAGGAGTGTCCCCTTTTGGGGGTGATGGAGAGGTAGTGGTGGGGGTTATCACGGGCCTAGGTGGAGAGTTGGCCATGGGGCCCAATTGGGTATGGGGACCTATGGTTGTGGTGTGGACTTGGAGGTAGGGTGTAAATGTAGTGGTTGGGGTAGGAGAGATGGGAAGTGGTGGGGAATGGGTGATTGGGGTCTTGGATTGACCGGGTGGGGATGATGGAGTTGAAGTGCTCCTTGGACTTTGGTGATTTGAGTAGGAGGGAGAGGGTTGGAGGGTGTAGGTTTTTCTAAGCTCGGTCTTCATCTCATCCCAAGTGCTAATTGGGGCCTCCCTACGGATCTTTCTCAAACCTTCCACAACTAACCAATGAGTTTTAGCTTGTTTGGAGAGGTGTGCCTTGGCTAGCCTCATTCTTCTTCCTTCGTTCAAGGGGCAACTTTTAAAGAATTGGTCCATGGAAATCTCCCAATCTAGGTAAAGGCTTGGGCTGTTGGATCCATCAAAGGCGGGGGTTTTGATTTTCAAGTGTTCTAAAAATATGGTTTCTAGATTTCCCTAAAGGTCACTCTCATTCACTCTTGGTGCACGGATATTTCCTTCAAGTCGGTCGAGTCGAGACATGACATCTTCAAGCCGATTAAGGACATTAGGTAGGGCTTCTATGATCGAGGTGTTGCTACCCACTCTGTTGGCAATGGAACTTCTATGAGGATTTGGGCTTCTTGGGAAAGTTGATGGGGATGGATATGACGGGTATGAAGTGGCCATTCTAGTGGACATGGGAGATGCAACCGAGGACTCTAAATGCATAAACATGCCCTAGGACCAACTTGTGGAGAGACAAGTTGTGAACTTACCCTGATACCACTTGATGTGACACCACATTGGGGTGATAATCACATGATCAAATGACCCTTGGACCTAGCAAGCAACCAACGCACGAACCGGTGACTTTACTCGGGCGGACTCACCTGCTAAGCGCACTCTTGTGCCCGTAGGCAAACCGGTGATAGTGGTGAGGGTCCGGGACAGGCCCTTGCTGCTCCGGGGGTTGGCTAGCTTTGGATTGAACCTCTCAAGGGTCCTAGGATGTCCACTCTCGTAGGCGGCCAGCACACCGAGGGCGTGGGTGTTAATGGCTCTCTCACAACTCACCCGCGGTAGTCATTAAATCATAAGCAAATTCGGGTTCGGGCGCTCCACTTACCACCGACGGCACTAAGATGCGATACTAATTAAGCAAAGGAATTTAAGCAAAGAGGAGTGTGCAGTGGCTCACCTGATCGGTGTGAAGACACCGATCCCGGCCGGAGACGAGGGCGAGCGAGGAAGCATGGGTTTACCCGTACGCCGCGCCGGAGAAGTTTCGACCTGAAATTTTAAATGACATGCACTACACCCCATGCAAGGGGGGGATCTTGGGGAAGGGAAACCAAAGAATACATCAAATTACTACCTCTACACAGGGAGGGGCCTTCAGCTGGCCAAGCGGGGAGGGGAGAAAGTGATGAAAACACAAGAGAATAAGCCGATGCCGAATCTGCCCGCTCTCTGCGATAGGGGATAGACAGCCAGAGTTGAGGACGCAGATCTTGATATAGAATTTTTCTGATGACGTGACTGGTGGGAAACTCTTCGTATCTGGAACGGGAATGCCCCAGAATTTTGTTGATTTCTTTTGGTGCCGAGGTTGGTCCGGGCAGAGGCTCGAACAGGGTGGCAACTTCTGAGACTGACAGCCTCAGGTTTCCAACAGCAGGAAGAAGAGGATGCCCCGGCCGCTCCCGAACTCAGAATCAAGTGCCGTCAAAACCGTTGGAACCGTGGACAAGCCCTCTTCGCAGAAGAAATATCAGAGAAGCCAAACGATGCCGAAGAAGACTAGTGGACTCTGAACAGTGGTGATAGGTCGGTGCAGACTGTGGGGAAGCAGAACTATGTACCCGTGGAAGAAAATTAGTAACTCTTTAACACGGACACCAATTGGAGTTCTGCTTCTTGATTCTGAAAGTAGACAGGACGAGGACGAACTTTACAGAAGAACTCTTGGCCTGATTCTTCCTAGGTTTGTCGTGGTGAAGCTTCTACTCTGGATCATGTACTCCACAGGGGCAGCTCTGCGCAGTTGTGGGAGAACGGACCTCCCGGGAGTCACAGACCTCGAATGTGGATGAGACCACCGCCGTTGCGAAGAAGACAGGAAGATGCTTCTGTGGATAGCTCTTGGGTCTTCAAACTCTTCCGGAGGAATCCGTGGTTGCTGCTGCAAGATGGTGATCCTCTGTAGGTTCGCAGCTGCTAGCAGGTTCGCCGGTGTAGATCCCGAATCGCCACGAACGGAGATGAAGAAGGAGGAAATGGTGAAGGGGACTTGATGACTGGTGGGAGGGGAGTGTGAGGGAGGTGTTGGGGGAGGTTAGAGGTGATGTGGAAGGGCTGGGAAGAAGGAGGGCGCAGGGGGGCTGCTGGTTCTAGCAATGGGGAATGAGGAGGGAAGGGAAGTGAATGATGGTTGATACCCTAGGTGGAATGGAGATGGAGGAGGTAAGAGAGAGGGGGAGGGTGACCCTAACCAAAGGAGGAGAGGGTTTTGGGCGACCTAGGTTGTGGAGGGAGGGGTATTTTGAATTTCAAATTGTCTAGGAGGTGAAGGGTTGCTTGGGGGAGAGGGAAGGGTGTATGGGAAATAGATGGGGTGGTTGGAGGGTGGGGTGGGGATTGGGGGTCTCTCCTTGGGACTAGGGGGGAAGTAATGATAGCTTGGGGAAGTGGAGGGGCTTTAATGGGGTAGGTGGGAGGGTGATGTGGTTGGGAGGGGAGGAGAGAGAGAAGGGGGCGAATTCCCCTTGGAGGGAGGGAGGGAGAGAGAGAGAAGAGAGAGGGGGGGGGGAAGGAGAGGGCTTCTCACCACTCTATGTGGACACTAGAAAACTCAAATTTCATTGATTGATTGACTCATTGATTGATTACAAATGGGGGAAATGGGGTCCTATATATAGGCAACCCACATTTTCACAAAAGACCCTGACATTTAACACACTAACAAATAACCGAAGGAAGGGGGGAGCACCCATGGGCCTAGCCCAAAGAAATAGGCCCAATAGCAAACTCATTAGCCTAATGAGACTCAAACTTAGAGAAATGACTCATTAACCTAGGTACAAGACTCAAATAAAAGGAAAATTACATGATTATGACTCAAAGAAAATATGAAAATTACATGACTCGACTTAGAGAAATATGACGGACACAATGGAGCTATGGTAACAAGCAATCGAAGTTGTAAAAAAATATGAAGGGCGAGAGATGCCCCCATCAATCGTCCCCCTACAACCCTCAAGCCAATGGACTTGCAGAAGCCTTCAACAAGACGCTATGCACGTTGCTGGCAAAGACTGTCAAGTCTAATAAAAAGGACTGGGAAGAAAGGATGTACGATACGCTCTGGGCCTATCGTACTATCTATAAAACCCCAACCGGCTGTTCGCCATTCTCCCTCGTGTATGGGTCAGAGGCTGTGGTGCCGATTGAATTAGAAGTTCCTTCGCTGGGAGTCGCCATCCAGCATGGGCTAGTCAGCGGTGAACAAACCAATACAAAAAGGAGATTGGAAGAGCTCGCCAAGCTCGAAGGAAAGCGCCTCCGGGTGCAACAAAACTTCCAAGTCTACCAAGCTCGCATGGCCCGTGCTTTTGATAAGCTGGTCAAAGGGAGAGAGTTCAGGAAGGGAGACCTGGTAATGGTCAAAAGAAGAGAAGTAATGGCCGCTAACCCCAAAGGGAAGTTGGACGAAAACTGGGTCGGACCGTACATCATCCGCCGAGTATATGAAGGAGATGCCTACGTCCTGGTAGACTACCAAGGAGTCGTCCAGTTCTCTCCCCTCAATGGAAAGCATATAAAGCTGTATCACACGGCGCAACCGGCATTCCCTGAATAATCAGAATATCCTTTTACCTTGGTCTAGTGACACTCCGCCCTGACTGAGCTACCCTGCACCTTGGTCTAGTGGCACTCCGCCCTGATCGAGCTACCTTTTACCTTGGTCTAGTGGCACTCCACCCTGACCGAGCTACCTCGCCCTGGTCTAGTGGCACCCCGCCCTGACCGGACTACCCTTACCTTGGTCTAGTGGCACTCCGCCTTGACCGAGCTACCCTGCACCTTGGTCTAGTGGCACACCGCCCTGATCGAGCTACCTTTTACCTTGGTCTAGTGGCACTCCGCCCTGATCGAGTTGTCTCCACCTTGGTCTAGTGGCACTCCGCCCTGATCGAGCTACCTCACCTTGGTCTAGTGGCACTCCGCCCTGATCGAGCTACCTCCACCTTGGTCTAATGGCACTCCGCCCTGATCGAGCTGCCTCCACCTTGGTATAGTGGCACTCCACCCTGATCGAGCTACCGCTACCTTGGTCTAGTGGCACCCCGCCATGACCGAACTACCCTTACCTTGGTCTAGTGGCACTCCGCCCTGACCGAGCTACCCACACCTCGGCCTAGTAGTACTCTGCCCTAGCCAAACTCGCATAATATATACATCTTTGCCATTACGGGCCTTACGCCCGAAACGGCACGAATCCATCCTTTGCGTTAGCATTGTCTCCTCAATAATGAATAAACCCCTTTCCGGTGCAAGACTTCGTGTCCTAGCCAACCCTTATACATCTTTGCGGGCCTTACGCCCGAATCAGCATGAATCCATCCTTTGCGTTAGCATTGTCTCCTTGCTAACGAACAAACCCCTTTTCCGGCGCAAGACTTCGTGTCCTAGCCAACCTTTACACATCTTTGCCATTGCGGGCCTTACGCTCGAATCGGCACGAATCCATCCTTTGCATTAGCATTGTCTCCTTGCTAACGAATAAACCCCTTTCCGGCGCAAGACTTCGTGTCCTAGCCAACATATATACATCTTTGTAATTACGGGCCTTACGCCCGAATCGGCACGAATCCATCCTTTGCGTTAGCATTGCCTTCGTGCTAACGAATAAACCCCTTTTCCCCGGGGCAGAGCTCCATGTCCTAGTCGACTCTCTCAACATCCTTATGTCATAAAGAAAAGAAGAAAAGAAAAATGGGGTAAAAAATAGAGATACCCTGCCAGACTTGTTCCTAGACTAGGACAAGGGCAAAAATGGCTATAACCCGGCTGTGGTGAAAACCCGAAAGGGCATTACAAGCAAAATCGGGTACCCTGCCACGTGAAAACCCGAAAGGACGCGTGGGCAAAAGCAAGAGGGGGTTGACTTCAGCGAAAACCCGAAAGGGTGCTCAGGTCAGTAAAGTGGTAATCTGAAAAGTTCTTCTTTATTCTCCTCCTAATAAAACTCCCAAGGGACAACCATCAAAAGTCCCAATAGGAATCCCCTACAAAACCATGTTCGGCCCTCGTCACCATCGGCGAGATCGGTCGGCCTCCACCTTTAGCTCGGACCTTTCGTCCCGGTTAATGAACGTACTCCTTGCTTCGACATGTAAACCACGTCGATGAACAAACCATGTTCGGCCCTCGTCACCATCGGCGAGATCGGTCGGCCTCCACCTTTACCTCGGACCTTCCGTTCCGGTTAATAAACATACCCTTTCTTCGACGTGTAACCCATGTCGATGAACAAAACCATGTTCAGCCCTCGCCACCATTGGCGAGATCGGTCGGCCTCCACCTTTAACTCGGACCTTCCGTCCCGGTTAATGAACGTACTCCTTGCTTCGACATGTAAACCATGCCGATGGACATACCCGCGTTCGACCCTCGTCATCATCGGTGAGATCGGTTGATCTCTATCTCTTAGCCTGGAGCTTTCGTCCCTGTTAAGAACCGTACAGTCTTTGCTTCGGCATTTAACCAATGTCGACGAACTAAACCAGGGCCCGACCCTTATCATCATCGATATGGTTGGTCGGCGTTCTAGCAGATAAGTTCTCCCATGTTCCGAGTTCTCCGTGGAATAAAAAAAAGAATAAAAAAGAAGAAGAAAGAAACAAATGGGGTTAAAAATAGAGATGCCCCGCCGGCCTTGTTCCTAGATTAGGACAAGGGAAAAAATGGCTACAGTCCGGCTGTAGCGAAAACCCGAAAGGGCGTTACAGGCAAAATCGGGTACCCCGCCACGCGAAAACCAGAAAGGGCGCGTGGGCAAAAGCAAGAGGGGGCTGATTTTGACGAAAACCCGAAAGGGCGCTTAAGTCAGTAATGTGATACAAAAAAAATGAAATAAAAAAATGATGATGATGATGTAGTAACGAGGCTTCCCTCGTTCATCATTCCACTTCCTTCCACCCTATTCGGCCCTTGTCACCATCGGCAAGATCGATCGCTACCCTGTTCGGCCCTTGTCACCATTGGCAAGATCGGTCGCTACCCTGTTCGGCCCTTGTCACCATCGGCAAGATCGATCGCTACCCTGTTCGGCCCTTGTCACCATCGGCAAGATCGGTCGCTACCCTTTTTCGGCCCTTATCACCATCGGCAAGATCGGTCGCTACCCTCTTTCGACCCTTGTCACCATCGGCAAGATCAGTTGCTACTCTTTTTCGGCCCTTGTCACCATCGGCAAGATCGGTCGCTACCCTCTTTTGGCCCTTGTCACTATCGGCAAGATCGGTCACTACCCTCTTTCGGCCCTTGTCACCATCGACAAGATCGATCGCTACCCCTTTCAGCCCTTGTCACCATCGGCAAGATCAGTCGCTACCCCTTTCGGCCCTTGTCACCATCGGTAAGATCGGTCGCTACCCCTTTCGGCCCTTGTAACCATCGATAAGATCGGTCGCTACCCCTTTCGGCCCTTGCCACCATCGGCAAGATCGGTCGCTACCCCTTTTGGCCCTTGTCACCATCGGTAAGATCGGTCGCTACCCTGGTCGGCCCTTGTCACCATCGGCAAGATCAATCGCTACCCTTTCGGCCCTTGTCACCATCGACAAGATCGGTCGCTACCCTCTTTCGGCCCTTGTCACCATTGGCAAGATCGGTCGCTACCCTGTTCGGCCCTTGTCACCATCGGCAAGATCGGTCGCTACCTTTTTTTTCGACCCTTGTCACCGTCGGCAAGATCGGTCGCTACCCTTTCCGGCCCTTGTCACCATCGGCAAGATCGGTCGCTACCTTTCGACCCTCGTCACCATCGGCGAGCCCGGTCAATCATCCTTTAACTCGGACCTTCCGTCCTCATTAACAAACAAACTACCATTGCTTCGACATTTGAACCGTGTCGATGAATAAACCACACTCTCAGCTTTCGTCACCATCGGCAAAATTAGTGGGGCGTGTTCGCCTACTCTACCCGTATCCCACCCTCGTCAAAGCTCGATGCCGGGAGTAGTTAATCCGCGGTGGAGCGAACATTTCACCCCTTTGCTAAAGGTGTGAGCGCTCTCCTGCGCCAGTAACTTACATCCTTGGACTGAGCTAATCGACCGGAAGGAGAAAGAAAAGAAAAGAAAGAAGGAAGTCATGATTGAAGCGGCAAATAAGATATTTCATTAATATGAAGTGTCGGAATACATCTATGTTTGGGGCGCCCCCGAAGATACATGAGCTCCGAAGACAAAAAGGAGCGAAACTAAGAAAAAAGGGGAAATAAGATGAAAATATTGCAGAGGGCGCTGGAAGATGTCTTCCAATGCCAAAAGACCCAAGGAGGGATACTGGGTCAACTCTTGCAACTGAGATTCGGTAGCTGTCAGCTGTGATAATTTTTCATCCAGAGAGGCGAGTTGTCCTTCAGCTAGGTCGGCTTCTTCTACGGTCTGAACCTCCAAGCGCTCGGTCTCCTGCAATTCTGCTTCAGCCCTGACAAGTTCTACACGTAATTCTGCTATGTGCGCTGTGAGAAAGCACCGGCATTCTGAAGTAGTGCTGACAGTATCTGTCAGTTGCCCCACGGTCCCTCTCAATGAAGTGGCAGCAGCTCGACAATCAACCTTCTCCAGTTTCACAACTGCCAGCTGATCGAATACCTCCCGGCTGAGGTACTCCTGCCTGTTGGCATGCTTCAGCAACATGATAACCCTTGGGGTCCAATCGTCCATAGGACACCCGAATGCCAATAACGAGCGGAAGAGGTGTTCTATCAGACTCCTCAGCTGCACATAAGTCAAGCCCGGAGAAGCCTATATGGCTCGCTGAAGATTGTCTAGAGACTGCCACACCATGTCACTAGAAAATTGTAAACCTAGTGTCGAAGTCTCGGGGAGCTGAAAGTCTACCATGCTGTCCACCTCAACCCAAATATCGTCGTTCGCCCCGGAGGACGTCGACGGCATGGTTTGCATGGCGCCAACGCCAGACTCGACAACGGCGGCTGATGCAGTTGGGGGAGTCTCCACTATAGCAACTTCCTTGCCTGCCCTTTGAGGTGAAGCCATAGTAGCCATCCCGGCAGTCGAGGATGCTCGCTCCTCGTGTAGAGGCTCATCGGATTCTATAGAAGAGAATTCCTCAATGACGGCCAAGGCCGTAGAAGCATTGACATCTTTTTCGACAATTTCTCCCACCTCTATCTCCGGGAGGCTACTCTGCTCCAACAGCAATTCTTTGCCGGCGGCCGGGGCTTGAGATTCCGCAACTTCGGTCGAGCCGCCAATTCTACAATTGCTCCGGGCTCCTCTGAGGTTGCTGCTGCGGCGTAAGTTTGTGGAAGTCGTAAGGCGATGGGCCGCAGAACTGATGGAAAGACTGGTTGGCCTATGCCTAAGTCTGGAAGAGGTATGCGAACCGTCATAGTTGGCGGCACCACCTCAGCCTGCATCACATATATGTACGTCAGCTAGCTGGCTTGGAAATAAAAAGAGGGGCTGCGATCGGGTGTCAAAACACTTCCTACCTCGACCGGCACTATGTTTAGGCCTCCAAGAGTGGCCTCCGAAGGTTCTGGCCCTCCTCCTGCAGTCGGGTATGATGGCCCGTGCTCAACCCCTAATAGTCTCGGGGGGCTAAATGTCAGAAAGTCACTTTCATAAGCTGAAGAGGCCCCGACATCCTCAGTCTCTCTATCAGCCGGTGGGAGCTCGTTGTCGCTGGAGCCACCACCATAATCAACCCGCTCAGGAGAGGAAGACTCTTCGGCCTGCTCCCGAATCTCCAGCATCAGAGCAGGTGGCCTGCTACTAAGAGTAGCTCCCTTAGCCAGAACCTCCTCAACAGTTTCAGTCTCAAGAGCGTCAACTTGCTGAACATCCTGAGATTCTTCCCTGGTAGTCACCTGCTCTCCAGCGGCAGCCTCTCCCACGGCCTCAACTTCGAGGAGCATCGTCGTTCGAACATCAACTAGAAGTAAAAGATAATAAATAGTCAGGACCTGACTAAAGGCATGGCGGACCATCGGGCTCTACAGACAAGCTGCAAGTTACCTTCCATCTCCCGATGGGGTGTCGGTGAAGGTAGATCTCTCTCGACAAAAGCTGGAGGGGTTTCCTCGTCTCTCTCTCTGGCCATGACACCCGTCACCGCCTCAAGCCCGACGACGGCAGAAACAGTGCTAGTAGCTGCAAAAAGATGATCAGCCAAGGCGGCAAAAATAAGCAAACAAGCCATACAGGAACAAGAAGTTACCTTCATCTTCGGGCCCTTGTGTCCGAGCGACCTCGAACTCAGCAAAAGAGGGGATCCGAGGAGGCGTGGCAACTGGTTCCTCTTCAGCAGCCCTCCTTCGGCGCACTCGTGCAGCACTGGTGTCCGCATACTTGGCCTTCTTAGCCTTGCTGATGGCCTCCTTGACCTGGGACCGGGTTCGCTTCCGCGAATCGCCAGGAGGCAATGGCGTCGTGGTCGGGGCCGGTTCTGGTATGTCAAAATATGAAGGCTTCTGTGCCTTAGAAATCAACTCCCGGTAATGCCGAGTTACCTCCACGGAGAGGTGAGCTGCAAAAGCGCATAGGTGAGAAAAATGCATACTAACTGTAAAAGAAGCAGCTTCAAGGCTGAAAGGAAAGACAAGCATACTTGGCGGCCCTGTATATCGGGGAGTGAGCGCCCAATAAAGTAGCGCTGGCGCCTTGTCTCGGGAAGCCGCCTCGCAAATAAGCCAGCACACATCACCTATTTTCTCGCTCTTCTCAACCAGCTGCGCCAAATCTTCATGGCCGCAGGAAGATAAGTGATAATATAGGCTCAAGTGGTCCAACCCCCAGCCGTCAGCATACTTAAAAGATATTAAGAGCTGGTGGTCCAGAATGGCTTCTAACGGACTGAAAATTGAAAGCCCTTGAGAATGAAGCAGGGCGAATATCCAGGGGGTATTGGAATACAGGTCTTCCCGCCTATCCTCCCTCCTGATGAAAGTCCTATATGGATGAAGGCGGTCAACTTCCGGACGCCAGCCCGCCGCTACAGGAAGGGGCTCCTCTGCTGGGATGGGAATCGTCTGAAGAACTGTCCGTTCACTGCTGACTCGGCACAGCCCCCTAAGTGTCTTGACATAGTCATTTTTCTGAATGTCTGGCATCTTTGGGTCGGCCTTGGACGATCGACTCTTCACGACTTTCCTGGCTTCCAGATATGCCATCACCTTGGTATTGGACCAGGACTTCAGTTTCTTCAGATAAGACGGATCGACATCCAAAGCAGGCTCCCGCTGAGAATCCAGGAAACGACCCTCGATGACATGCCAGCAGTCTTTTCGAAAGTTCCGGTAGAAGCCCGTTCGTGCATTCCACCATTTGATAAAGTCCGGAGTCACTTTGGACAGGCGAGCGGGGGATGGCACCCTGAAGGACACGTCCTCCCGACTGTGGAAATAATCCCACCACGTGCGAGCTTCATCCTTGGTCGTCTGACAGGCCCGATGCCTGTTCGGAAGATTAAATCGGGTTGAAGAAGAAGGAATCTGTTGGTCATACCCGAAGTTCTGGCCAAAGCGGAAGGGATAGTATGGCTCCAGCCATAGCAAGCCACTCTTTCTAAAGACAAGGACACTGGGGCGGATGGCTAGTGCCCAATCAACCAGTTCCGGCTCCAGAATTGGCCTTGTACTCTTGGTGCCGGCGAGCGGATGGATAAACTCCTCCGTCTCGAACAGGCGGCATTGCCGCATCTTATTGACGAGGGGGCCAGAGCTAGCTGCCAAGCTCCAAAAATGTAAAACTCCTGGGGAATCTGTCGGGACTGTGGTCAACTTCCCCCGAATAGCAAAAAGCTGATCCGCCAGTGAAGACGGCTCATCACTAGCAAACTCGATCATCCTCGGCACAAGACGATCTGACTGCATCGACCGGGGAGCTACTTCAGGAAACAAAGTGCAGACCCAGGCGTTGAAAAATTGAATCGGACCAACTATCCGTGAATTTCTGGGGATGCGCGATTTGTGCAGGTCCCCCAACATCTTATATGTAAGACATAAAGTCACTGGGCACAGGGATAGCTTCGTCCCCTAGGCCATCAGACAGGCGGGATAAATAGCCTCTGATCTGATTACTATCTCATCCCCCTGAGGAAGAGCAAATGAGCAGAGCCAATATGTCAGGTACGTGGCACAGTGTATGACTGGGTCAACTCCTGTAGGGTTCGGGCCCTCTTGTCGCACTCTCCCTGAAGCGGCAGGATAGGTTGTCTGGCGACGGGCCCTCTTCTTTCGCTTCACTGTTGTCGGAGCTACTGTGGGGAAGTCTTCATATTGCTGCTCCCCACCAAAGAAATACTGAAGCCACATGCCCATCCGCACACGTCTCTTCTCACCAGGCTTCCGTGCTTCCCGGGAATCAAGCATTAAGCGCAACAGGGTTGCGGTACGCCTTCATTAAATAGCGATAGGCAAAGCCTATAAAGTACTTGCCTTCGCCGTCCGTCTGGTCCTTCAGCCAGTCCGGGAAACAAACTTCTTCATATGTCTCCCCATCTATCGGCAAGCCGCTCAACTGGGACAGACTCTAGAGATCTAGCGAAGTTTCTTCCTCTGCAATATAGAAAGTGTTGTATTCCGGGCAGAAGGCTTCGATCATCCCACAGCACAGACCTCGGGAGATGGGATACCGATACCGTGAAGCATATACGCTCTGATAGATGCCTGCATGCACCAGGATTGGAGCGTACTGCCGCAACACATAATCTGTAAATTCAACAGCCACTGGTCTGAAGGCATGGGCATCGGTGGCTTTGAGCTCTCCAAACCACCCCACTGAGATTTGATGCTTAAAACGGACTGCTAAGCAGTCTAAAAGAAATGGCTCATCTCGATACCCCCAGTGCAACGGGGCAAGGAATAAATCGTATATGGGCTTCTCCCTGTCAACACGCCCGGCGGTCTCGTTCCAATGGGCTGGCGTGAACTGATGTGCTCTTGTCAGTAGCCCGGCCTCTGGAGATAACTCCTGCATGCCAAGAACGGCTCCCCATTTTTTCGGTTCATCGGGAAGATATATGGGCATGCCATGAATGACCGACTCGGTCAGGCTATCTCTATCCGCCAGTAAAGCTCCCTCAGCTCGACGGACAAGAAATATATCACGCTTCCCTCGAAGGTTGAAGCGTCCGAGGAATGCCATCAAGTGTTTGTCCTTTGGGTGGTCCAGTCTGACGCCATCCCCTCGCTCATACTTGAAATGATTACCATCGAGAATCAACAGGCGACCGGTGTCGACGGTATCGGTCTCCGAGTCCGAAGACTCAGCTACCACGGCTATCCACCTGGACCCCCGATCAAGGGAGTGGACATTCCCCTATGTCACAGCAACTCGGTGTCGAGTTATGATTTTGATGATTGTTGGCGTTATGATTTTGATGATAACTAAACTTAATGTGTGATTGCGTGATGATAACTAAACTTATGGTTGATTGCACGTTCATGTTTAAATATGTTTGAGATTGCAAATGGCAATGGTACATGGTCTTGATTCATGCTTGATTGAATTATTTTTACAAGAGGCAAGAGGTTTCATAACCTCTTTAATGTGAACAAGCATGGTATTAACCTTAACTATCTTGCTTGCATGATCAAACACATGGCAGTCACCTGGTGAACTAAACTTGTGGATAAGCACCCTGCTCCTCTACAATCCAAAACAGGTGGTATATGCCATTTACTATCAAGAACCATTGGTCCACATACTCAGTACAAATCCTCAAGGTCGAAGGAGTTTGATGCCACAAACGTGAATTAGCTGCTCAAGGGTTTAAAGGGCTGAACGAGAGAAACCTGGGGCTTCCCCTGCCAGCGATCGACCGCCGGTCCAGGACCGGTCGACCGCCAGCAGCGGTCGACCGCCCAGACAGGGGCGGTCAACCATTTTTCCCAACAGCCACACAGCTACAGGTTGGCCCCTGGCGGTCGACCGCTGGCCTCTGTAGGTCGACCGCCAGCCCCGAGGCCTACTTTTGTTGACTTTTGGTTCAAGTTCGAATGGTGGTCTTTCCACCCATTTCTTTAATCCTTTTGCCCCCAATTACACCAGATTTCGTGGATCTGGTCTGGGGCTTGTCCAAAGGGCCATTCTAGAGTTATAAAACTCTCATTTGGTGCTACAAACCCTAATCAACTAAGAGGGCTTCAAGGGAGATCAAAGGAGAGGCTATCCAAGTGGAGGAAGAGGAGAAGTACTGTAGCCGTGAACAGTACTCCGTGCAGCAAGTGTTCTTCATCCATCCTCAATCTATTGAAGGTAGATCTGAAGCCAACATCCTCCAAGGAAAAGAAGCAAGCAAGGAAGCAAGGATTCAAAGGAAGATTACTCAAGGAAGAAAGAAGAAGAAGCAAGCACGCAAGCAAGCAAGCCATCCAAGGGGATTCAAGTGGAGATCAAGAGGAGGTGTTCAAGTGAAGATTGAAGATATGTTCAAGATCCGTAACATGCATTCAAGGGGAACCCAAAACAAGAGTTTTCTAAACTAAGCCTCATCATATTTATGTTTTGGGTATTATATTTGTGTTCATCATAAACTGAAGAATCATTGTGTGTGTGGATCATGTTGGATCCGTGGTCGTGTGTGTGTGTTGTTTTTGATTCTTGTGTGCGTAGGTCTTCTTAGATCTACGTATGTTGTGTGGTTTTATTCAGATCATAGTATTTGTGTGTGGAGTGCTGCTTTTGTCGCATCGTATGTTGTGATCCGGTTGTTGCATCGTGTTGGAGACATTGTCTCTCTGTGTGTGTGTGTATTGGGGCGCGTCCCCGTGTGTGTGTGCAGGTGTCGTCCTGCGTGTGTGGTTGGAGCGTCGTCTCCGTTTGAGGATTTATTCCCGAGTGAAGCCTCACCGGGTTTGGTGAGGGGTGGACATAGGATTGTCGTCGTGCATCCGAACCACCTTAAAAACCGCTGTGCATTGTGCTTGTATTGTGTGGTTTGCTCCATTTCCTCTATCTCCATTCTACATAAACGTTAGTTTAAATTGTTGTTCTGGATTTATCTTCGTCTATCTTGCTTAATCTATATCTTATCATATAAAGTTTGTTAAATCTAATTTGTGTTCAAATAGCTTTGAATCTCCTAACTAGCTTTGTATCACATATTTTATAAAAGGCCAAAAGTTTTCCTAAAATTGGTAATCACCCAATTCACCCCCCTCTTGGGTGCCATTGATCGCGGGACTTCAATTGGTATCACAGCCAAGGCTCTAATTTCATAGATCTAACGATCTAGAGTGATTCAGATCAATAACCACCATTATGTACACTTTGAATTCTCCACCGGTATTTGATGGTTACAATTTTGATTTGTGATTAGGAAGGATGTGTAGTCTAGTCAATTCATACGACTCTAAGCTATGGAAGCTTATTTCACATGGTCCTTATGAATTGTCTAAAGATAAAAATGTCTGGACTACAAATCAAAAATTTAAACATGATCAAAATTGTTTGACTCTAAAATTACTTATTGCTGCAGTCAATTCTAATCAGTTTCCTTTTGTCTCCCATTGCAGGTCCGCAAAGGATATCTTGGATGGCTTGACGAAAGTCCGGGAAGAGCATGAAAATCAATACCTTGTGACAGGTACGAGCGATCAAGGGAGTGATCAGCAAATTGAATCAAGCTCAAAGGTAAATTCTGATTCCGATAATGAAGATGAAGTTAGTTATGAAGATTTGTTGATTGCATATGATGATCTTGCTGAAAAATACAAGAAGCTAAAATCTGAAAACAAAAAATTGAAAAAGGATGCCGAACAAAATAAGTGTAATTCCTCTTATAAAAAATGCTTACATATAGAGGAAATTATTGAGGCTCATGTGTTTGACATTGAATTCCACAAAGATCAAATTTGTTCCTTAAGAAATGAAAACAAGGAGATGATTGTGAAGCTGAATTCTATGGCCGATGATCAAACCTTGATAAATGAACTGATTCATGATGAAAAGCTTGTTAAAGAAAATGAGAAAATGAAGGAATTGAACAATGCCATTTCTGAAAGATTGCTTACTTTTGAAAAAAGAAAATTTGTGAATATTGATGAATCTGAAAAAGTTCATGTCTTGTTGCAAGAAATAGAAAGTCATAAAACCATAAATGCTACGTTACATTAACAAATCAATTCGTGTGAAAATAAGATGGCGTCCTCTGAATTGCACATTTCATCTCTTGAAAAAGAAATTTCTGACTTGAATGGTTCATTGTCTAAATTTGTAAATGGCCAAGAAAACTTAGATAAATTGCTGGGCATGAAAGTGAACTTTCAAAAAGAAGGGCTGGGTTTTGATCCAGTGAACAAAAAGAAATTTGAGAGTAAGCTACACACTTCTTTTGTTCATACAACTTGTGCACCCAGCACCTCTACATCTCGCTCCCATGAACACACCATGTTAAGAACTCAATCAAATCTGAAAAAGAGTGTGGATGTCCAGGATGTGCATGCTAGAAACATTCATGTAAACTTCCATGCATCTAAGAAAAGAAATGTCTCATGTCTTTACTGTGGAAAACTTGGACACATGATGCATGATTGTTTCATTATGAAGAATGATGATTTGAGAGCATGTAGAAATCAGGCTGGTTTGAAAAATACAAAGGAAGCATTCACCATAAAACCTTCCATGCATTGTAATCATTGTGATAAAAGAGGTCACACAATTTCACACTGCTGGCTACTAACAAAGAAAAAGAGTTTTCATTCAACACATCATGCTCAAATGTACAAAATGGTCAACCAAATGAGAAGAGTGAATGTGACGTCACATGCCTCAAATGATTTTCATGCCTTTAAGCACTTGAAGCCATGTTGTCGTTACTATGGTAAATTTGGGCATAACATGCATGGGTGCTTTCTAAAGGAAAATGATGATTTGAGTGTTGGTAAGAAGTGGAAGTCACGTGCCAAAGATGCTGCTAACCCACAAGGACCCAAGATGGTTTGGGTACCTAAGAATGTCAAATAAGAAATCTGTTTTACAGGTGTGCCATGGAGTGTAAAGTATGAAATCTATTTTCAACAAGAGGGTAAAGCACATGAGCTAAGTGGCATAAGTCATGTTGGAATAAAAATCAAAAATTGGATTTGAAGATCAGGTGATATCCCTCCTACTTTCTATAATGACTCTGTCATGTTTTCACTTACTCTGAGTCATATAGTCATGTAATCTTGCATATGTCTGCGCATGCATTTCATTCATAGTTGTCTGCATATTTGTGCGCATATCACTTGCCATATAGCATCTTGTTGTAGGAAAGCTTGAAGATTCTTCAGATCATGACTTCACTACATATTTTGTGTTTGCATACACCCTTTCACGTACTGTCTTGTATAAGTTGAACATTATGAATTCATGTCATAATGCATAGCAATCCTCCTGCCTTCATCATCCTTGATTACATAGTATATCAAATGGTGAGAAGTGGAAGGGTAGGTTACGCCTATCTGAAAGCCATCACTACGCGTGAGGTGATCTTCGGATCTAAGTTCTCCACCTAGTACTATGAGTCATTTACTCAAAAGATTGCATATGGCATTGGACTGTTACTGAACATCTTGCATTCATGCACACACTAAGGGGGAGCAACCACATTCATCATATGGGATTAATGTTTAGGTTCACACATGAGTCATGCATTGCATCTAGAGCTGTCTAGGGGATGTTGGTTGTTAAAATGAATTTGTCATGTCATTGTTAATCAATTTGAATCGAAATTGACAAATCAACTCTGTTCTTCTTGAATGCAGATTACACTCCCAAAATTCAAGTGCTGATGGGCTGGCCGTGACCAAGCTTGAATCAAATGAGGAATACCTTGCAATGATGAAAATGATAAAAATTTCTTCAATCCACCACCGGGAGATAGGAAGTGATCTTGATAGTATCCAAGACATGGTGTGAAAAGTGCACATCTCTATTAACAAAGGATTGGCTCAATAGGTGAAAGACTTGGAAGAAAAATGATTCTCAAGGCAAAGGTAAGAAAGTAAAATCTGAAATATCAACCTCCGCGAGGTTGGTGATCTTAGTAATTGAAGGCTTTCAATCTTGTCTCCTGAACCAAGATAATTCATCCTTATCAACTCATGCAATGGCCCTTTTGTCACTTAGTGATACCTTTAGATGACAAGTGTTGATTCTAAAAACTTGAGTTGTCATTTACTAGCATGCTGTGACAAATTAGTTGAATCTAGTTTGATGTGATGAGCATAGTTAATTGTTTGAACCAAATGAAAACCTTGAGAGATGTGCATGAAGTAGTTGGTTATTGAATGACACTTGAATTGAATTACATATCTGGTATATCAAATGGCGTTTGTGAAAGAGTGGATTATATCCACTTGGAAGTATTCCCTATGCGTTGAGTTGGGTCTTTGGACTAAAATCTCCGCCTCGTACCAGATCTTGACTGGCTAGTGATTGATTGACTCTTGAATGAATCCTTGAGCTGAGTTATGAAAATTAAAAATATGTTTGTGATTAAATGATCCATACATTTGACTTTTGGATGAATTCCCATTTCAAAACTTGTGAAAGACCTTTGAAAATATGTTTTTGAACAATTCTGAAATTCGGGTTGCTTTGCTTATTTTTGATCATTTATGCACCCTTATTCAAAAAGGTCATGTCATAAAGAATGGTTGTTGATTCATGAATAGAATGTGGTTAACAATAAGATTACTGTCACACTGGCTTGAAAAATCAAAGCTCTCATCTTATTTTTGCATCCTATTTTTCATTCTCATATAGTTATAGGTTGCATGCATCAGAATCTAATGCATTAGGTGCATTTAGTTCACTCAAATGAAAAGCAAAAACACACACCTTGTACCCATGTTAATTTCTGCATTGCATTAGAACTCATGCATCAGTCGCACTTAGTTTATTCTGTTAGCCTCCATTCAATTGGTATCAATTTATCCATTCAATTGGTATCAAATTGACATCACATTGCTCACATGCATGTCACAGTGCATTTGCATAACTCCAAATGTGTGCTTGTGTGTTATTATATGCTATTCACCCCCATCCTTGAAATTTCTATGATCTTATGCCTTCTTGATAAATAATGTTGCAATTGAGTCATTATTGGTGTGCTTCATATTGTACACTTTGGGGGGAGTAAAAGTGCATCTATTTAGGGGGAGTTGTATTGTTATGTATTCATGATATTTTCGGTATACATGCTGAATCAAATTCGCACATTTCTTACACAAAATATGAAAATGAGTGTTAAAGATAAGGATATATGAATTTATTTTCAACACTCTTGAGATGTTAAACTTGCTGCATATATGTTGAAGAGACAGTTGAGGAAAAAGCTGCTTACCTATCTTTGTTAAAAAATCTGAAATGAAAATGAACGGCAGAGCAATGCTTGGTCTCACTGAGTAAACTGGGCACATGTCACCTGAGACGTGATGTGTTTCATATCTGAAAAGTGTGGACTAGTACCTCTGTTCAATATGAGGTGAAATGGTTCAGTATTCTGAGTAACCGAGGATTCTGGCATGAGCTCCATGCGTCTACTCGCGTAAAAAGAAATCATTTTGAACATGATCACTCTTGAAAAATTCTGCCTATCATGTGATACTGGTTGAGCTGAAAAAATGATGGTGAAAACTCATTGTGGTAGAGCGAAGCCTCCAATACACTATTCTCAAAATTAAAGTGCAGTCTGTGAAATGTCTCCCTGTGTTGATCTAAAAATCTAAATATCCATGTTGAAACTATCATTTTTCATGTTACTCACTTACACATCTATGAATTTGATTTAATATGTATTCAGAAAATTGATTGACTGCATCAGTAATTGCATAAATCTCCTATATGATTGCACGATCTCCCATGTGCTACACATGTGCATTCTGGTGAGCATGATTCTCTTGGATCTTTCTTATACCCTTTCCCTTGTTATATATGTATGGGGGAGATTGCATGTATGATTATATGTAACTGTTTGGTTGCATTATGTGCATTTCATGAGTCATCATCTGCATATACATAGTTTCATGCATTTAAAATTAAAATACAAAAATCAAAAATTTGAAAACCAAAGAAAATTCTTTTGGTATGCCCTCCTGCTCTTGCCTATTGTGAAAATCTACCATGTGATCTAGATTTTGAATGCTATCATGTTGAACACCTTATTTTGTGAACATCTTCCTACACTGGCTCATATCCTTGAGGCCACTCACCACTTTCAATTGGTATCCTTGAGGCCAATCATTACCTTCAATTGGTATCCATACATGCTTGACTGTATTAGCTTTGGATGGTATCATATTGATTTCTGAGAATAATAAGCAATTGGTTTCCTCTAATTGGAGTTATATTGATTTGTCAGTCCATGATTTGCTGTTGCTTCTTCAGTTTTGATAAGATGGGCTATTTCTATTTCAAAGGGAGATCAGCTTGTTCTTCCTTGTTTGGCTTCTTCCATATTATTGATATTGCTCGTTTGATACTGTTGATTATGTCACAGGGGGAGAAAGTTTTGCATTATCCCGCTTTTTGATTATGTCAAAGGGGGAGAAAAATTGATGATTATGTGTGACAGGAGGGGAAGATTATTTGTGCCATTCTATTGTATCATCATTAAGTTTGTCATCATCACTAAGTTTGTCATCATCAAAAAGGGGGAGATTGTTGAGTTATGATTTTGATGATTGTTGGCGTTATAGTTTTGATGATAACTAAACTTAATGTGTGATTGAGTGATGATAACTAAACTTATGGTTGATTGCACATTCATGTTTAAATATGTTTGAGATTGCAAATGGCAATGGTACATGGTCTTGATTCATGCTTGATTGAATTATTTTTACAAGAGGCAAGAGGTTTCATAACATCTTTAATGTGAACAAGCATGGTATTAACCTTAACTATCTTGCTTGTAGGATCAAACACATGGTAGTCACCTGGTGAACAAAATTTATGGATAAGCACCATGCTCCTCTACAATCCAAAACAGGTGGTATATGTCATTTACTATCAAGAACCATTGGTCCACATACTCAGTACAAATCCTCAAGGTCGAAGGAGTTTGATGCCACAAACGTGAATTAGCTGCTCAAGGGTTTAAAGGGCTGAACGAGAGAAACCTGGGGCTTCCCCTGCCAGCGGTCGACCGCCGTTCTTGGACCGGTCGACCGCCCAGACAGGTGCGGTCAACCGTTTTTCCCCACAGCCACACAGCTACAGGTTGGCCCCTGGCGGTCGACCGCTGGCCTCTGTAGGTCGACCGCCAGCCCCGAGGCCTACTTTTGTTGACTTTTGGTTCAAGTTCGAAGGGTGGTCTTTCCACCCATTTCTTTACTCCTTTTGCCCCTAATTACACCAGATTTCGTGGATCTGGTCTGGGGCTTGTCCAAAGGGCAATTCTAGAGTTATAAAACTCTCTTTTGGTGCTACAAACCCTAATCAACTAAGAGGGCTTCAAGGGAGATCAAAGGAGAGGCTATCCAAGTGGAGGAAGAGGAGAAGTACTGTAGCCATGAACAGTACTCCGTGCAGCAAGTGTTCTTCATCCATCCTCAACCTATTGAAGGTAAATCTGAAGCCAACATCCTCCAAGGTAAAGAAGCAAGCAAGGAAGCAAGGATTCAAAGGAAGATTGCTCAAGGAAGAATGAAGAAGAAGCAAGCAAGCAAGAAAGTAAGCCATCCAAGGGGATTCAAGTGGAGATCAAGAGGAGGTGTTCAAGTGAAGATTGAAGATATGTTCAAGATCCGTAACATGCATTCAAGGGGAACCCAAAACAGAAGTTTTCTAAACTAAGCCTCATCATATTTATGTTTTGGGTATTGTATTTGTGTTCATCATAAACTGAAGAATCTGTGTGTGTGTGGATCGTGTTGGATCCGTGGTCGTGTGTGTGTGTTGTTTTTGATTCTTGTGTGCGTAGGTCTTCTTAGATCTACGTGTGTTGTGTGGTTTTATTCAGATCATAGTATTTATGTATGGAGTGCTACTTTTGTCACATCGTATGTTGTGATCCGGTTGTCGGATCGTGTTGGAGACATTGTCTCCATGTGTGTGTGTATTGGGGCGCGTCCCCATGTGTTTGTACATGTGTCGTCCTGCGTGTGTGGTTGGAGCGTCGTCTCCGTTTGGGGATTTATTCCCGAGTGAAGCCTCACCGGATTTGGTGAGGGGTGGACGTAGGATTGCCGTCGTGCATCCGAACCACCTTAAAAACCGCTGTGCATTGTGCTTGTATTGTGTGGTTTGCTCCATTTCCTCTATCTCCATTCTACATAAACGTTAGTTTAAATTGTTGTTCTGGATTTATCTTCGTCTATCTTGCTTAATCTATATCTTATCATATAAAGTTTGTTAAATCTAATTTGTGTTCAAATAACTTTGAATCTCCTAACTAGCTTTGTATCACATATTTTATAAAAGGCCAAAAGTTTTTCTAAAATTGGTAATCACCCAATTCACCCCCCTCTTAGGTGTCATTGATCGCACGACTTCACTCGGGATGTAGAGGAAGAAGGACCGGATGCCATGTTATCTATAAGGTAGCGTCCAGAAGAGAACAAGCAAAGTCAGAAATCAGTTAACTAAAACAATACTTCTGACGAAATTTCGGCAGAGTCTCCCCAGCTTGGGGGTCTGCCAACAGAAAAGTGGAAGCCGTCCACTAAGGGAGCGGCCCCTAAAAGTAGCCATAGGCGCTAAGCCAAGGCCAAATGGGACACCCGAGGGATCTAGCTCCGAGGACAAGTCTTACGAGGAGCCTCCCACGGCCCGAAGAACGGGTTTAAAACCCAAATAGAATAACAACTCGACTAACCCGCTTGAAGAGAGGCTAGCCCACACCCTCAGCTCACTCGGCGCCACGGGAGGAGGAGAAAGGGATGAGAGAGAAAGAAAATTCATAAATGAACAGTTGTGAAGGAAAATAAAGGAGAAGGCCATTATATAGGAGGGCTCCACCCCTGTTAAAACGGCGCGCCCCGGGGCGCGCCGTTTTAAGCATTTGGCGCGCCAGTTGGACGGGCGCCGTTTTAACCTCCGAAGCCAAAAGGGTGCGCCGCTTTAAGTGACACCGTTTTAACAACAAGGCGAGGATGTGCCATTTTAATGGCGCCGTTCAAGCTCCCGTCCGTGCCGGATTAGCATCGAACGCTGAAATTCAGTGCCGTTTCGAGCAGCCGTCAACAAAGGAGATCAATCCGGACGAAGCTCATCCGTCGGTCCTGCTGCACTCCTACCTCGCTTGCAACACCCACGTCTGGGGGGCATTTGTTGGCACTCAAAATATGATCATTTGGCAACCAAGCCACAAAGACGAATGATACGGCCCACCGAAGCACAGAAGCTGATAAAGAACAACATGCTGAAGACTTCTCAAGCTACCAGGGCCTCGGGTCACTTGGAATGAATGACCGGGGACTTCACTTCAGGAAAGTCGAGATAAATCCACAACTAACCGGCAGTGCGACCAAGCCTGCCTAATGATCCAGCATCGACTCTGTCGTACCGCTACCCTGCACTCGTCACCCGACCAAGGACGACGGTCTACCCGGTGGCTCGCCACCTGAATGAAGACTCTCCTGAGAAGGAAGAACGTCCTCGGTTCTTCACAACAAGGAACCAAAGGCTCTGTCAGCTGAAGGTCCCGATCACCCGACACGGGTTCGGCTTCTCGCCATAGTGGGCCCGTTAGTGGCCGAATGGTCACCAGTCAAGGCGGAATTATCCCGGATGCCATACCATCCCGTAAGGAAGCTTTGAGCATGAGTCAGGCCGAGTCAGAAGCACAAATCATAGTGCCAAAAGTCGTGTCAGCAGAAACCCGTGTGCCCGAGCCGAACACACACGAAGTTCCAATTCAGGCCGTTCATCGTGCCGAGAGCTTCGTCAATGCCCGCCAAGGTTTTTCGAGGACCGAGGCGAGAGGAAGAGTCGACGAGAGCTTTCGGAACCATCTCCGTACACATCAGCTAGCCCGCGTCGAGCGAACAAGCTAAACCGGCGCACAAAGTTCACCGGCGCCCCCTCATCCGGCGCCACTGGACCCGGCGCGCCAGAAGGCTTTAGGCCTATCTGCAACCCGGCGCCACTGAACCCGGTGCGGTGCGCCAAAAACCCTTTAGGGGTACCTATCCCCGGCGCCCTGCAACCCGGCGCCACTGAATCCGGGGCGCCCCCACGGCGCCGGATCAACATGGTGTTATAAAGACACCGCTTGTTCGACCAAAAAGGGAGAGAGGGAATCAGAAGAAAAAAATAGAAGAGCACGAGAGAGGTCAAAAAAGAAAGGGCCACCAATTAGAGCGAAGCCGTGAAGGGTTTCTTAAGGAGAAAGCCCTCCGTCTGAGAGTCTCCGTGGCCGCCACCTCGCTCTGCCCGAACCTCCCGGTGCCGGAGAAGAAGAGCGTCTGCTTCTTTACCTATTTAGGTGGGTCGTTGTAATCCCCCCCATCAGTCCCCCTCGATTCGGGTTTCTCCTCCGATATAATGTAAGTGAGAAAGGGGGAAGGAAGGCGATGATACAAGCCTTGTTTCCTCTCCCCTTTCTCACCATCTTTGTGATTCTCTACCTCTCCCTCTGTAATTTCTTCCGCCTGTATTAATGAAAACGGTGACCGCACGACAACGTCGGCACTGGAATGATAATCTGTACATTTTCCCTCCTCTCGTTCATGGAATGAATGAATATGTATGTCAATGGGTTAAAGAGTTAATAGTCTTATTTTATCTCTGCATTGCCGCTTCCTCCTCCTCCTTGCGTTTTCTTTCTGTGGCTGGTGAGACGGCGCCGTGCAATAGCACCGGCACCGGAATGGAAGCGCATATGTGTATACCCCCATTCACTGTGCGTCGAGTGGGTGAACTGTGGTTATATTCGGCGTCGTTCCCACCTTCTCCAGTTACTCATCTTTCCTCTGTCCGTGTATTTAACCATTTTCCTGCGCATATTGTTTTGATATATGTTTTCTCCGACGCCGAACATATGCCCTCGAACTCCATGGGCTACAGCAATCACCCCCCCCCCCGGGGTTCTCCTCTTCCGATCGAATGATTAATGTTTCATCGCCGGAGGTGCATCCATGAATATATGTCTCTTCAGCCCATTTTGGACCGTCTTCCTCACTCTCCCTATTCTCGACTATGGACAGAGGGAGATGAGGCCATCCTACACTTCGGGTCACTATTTTCCCCAATCATCGCCTGATGAGTATGTAACTAACCTATTAACATTACCTGCACGCACACATGTACATCCACGGGCATTGATATTAATCTCCTCACTAAGCAAGTTTTCCCCATCGTGCCGCTTTACTATTTTATTAAGGTTCGGTGACCCCCGGGGGGGGGGGGGACATTCTCTCGAGTTCTCATCTTGATTGCTCAGTCTGCAGGAGCCCATTCGTTAATAATGGGTCCCCGAAGGTCAACGAGTGCATAGAAGGTGGGTGAATCCCAACATTTCAAATCCACAGCCCTTAGTGGGCCTTGTGGTGGCCATGGGTTGTGTGCCCCTCGTAGGCTAGCCCTCGGGGTTTCCTCCCATATCGGTCGTCCCGACTTAGACATGGTGCTGACTCGGGCCGCGTGCCCCTCGTAGGCTAGCCCTCGGGATCTTCGCTCCCACTATGAGTCGCGCCATCTGTCTACCTTCTACCCACGGACTCGATTCCCCTAGTAGGCTAGCCCTCGGGGTTCTCCTATCCGTCTGGGTTTGCCGACCGCCGTTGTGCCACCCGACTTTTAGGGGTTGCTCCGCTACGTGAGTACTCCCCGCTTCTCCCCGACAATCCTCCGGGATGGGGAGATGCTGCCGAAATTTTGACTCGAACGAGTTTGACTCGGAACAATCGCCGCGCTCGAGTATGAACCTCGCTCGAGTATGGACCTAGTTCGGCTGCTCTTAGATAGGCTACAGAAACCCCCCTCTCCATTTGTCCCCCTCCTACTCCCGAGCCTTGGCTGGCTCGGAAGAGTAGCCGTTGGGGTTTTGGACCAGTGTGGCTCGGATGGGTGGAGATCTAGCGGTGTTAAGAAGCCACGTATCGTGGTCACCTAGGCCCGTAATAATGATAATCCTGATGGATTAGAAACGAAGGGGCCTTGTTGGCACTCAAAATATGATCATTTGGCGACCAAGCCGCAAAGACGAATGATACGGCCCACTGAAGCATAGAAGCCGATAAAGAACAACCTGCTGAAGACTTCTCAAGCAACCAGGGCCTCGGGTCACTTGGAATGAATGACCGGGGACTTCGCTTCAGGAAAGTTGAGACAAATCAACAACTAACCGGCAGTGCGACCAAGCTTGCCTAATGATCCGGCATCGACTCCGTCGTGCCGCTACCCTGCACCCGTCACCCGACCAAGGACGACGGTCTACCCGGTGGCTCGCCACCTGAATGAAGACTCTCCTGAGAATGAAGAACGTCCTCGGCCCTTCACAACAAGGAACCGAAGGCTCTGTCAGCTGAAGATCTCGATCACCCGACACGAGTTCGGCTTCTCGCCATAGTGGGCTCGTTAGTGGCCGAATGGTCGCCAGTCAAGGCGGAATTATCCCGGATGCCATACCATCCCGTAAGGAAGCTTTGAGCATGAGTCAGGCCGAGCCAGAAGCACAAATCATAGTGCCGAAAGCCGTGTTAGCAGAAACCCGTGTGCTCGAGCCGAACACACACGAAGTTCCAATTCAGGCCGTTCATCGTGCCGAGAGCTTCGTCAACACCCGCCAAGGTTTTTTGAGGACCGAGGTGAGAGGAAGAGTCGACGAGAGCTTCCGGAACCATCTCCGGACCCATCGACTAGCCCGCGTCGAGCGAACAAGCTAAACTGGCGCACAAAGTTCACCGGCGCCCCCTCATCCGATGCCACTGGACCCAGCGCGCCAGAAGGCTTTAGGCCTATCTGCAACCAGGTGCCACTGAACCCGGTGCACCAAAAATCCTTTTGGGGTACCTATCCCCGGTGCCCTGTAATCCAGCGCATCCCCACGGCGCCGGATCAACCTGGTGGTATAAAGACACCGCTTGTTCGACCAAAAAGGGAGAGAGGGAATCAGAAGAAAAAAAGAGAAGAGCACGAGAGAGGTCAAAAAAGAAAGGGCAACCAATTAGAGCGAAGCTATGAAGGGTTTCTTGACGAGAATGCCCTCCCTCTGAGAGTCTCCGTGGCCGCCGCCTCGCTCTGCCCGAACCTCCCTATTCCGGAGAAGAAGAGCGTCTACTTCTTTACCTATTTAGGTGGGTCGTTGTAATCCCCCCCATCAGTCCCCCTCGGTTCGGGTTTCTCCTCCGATATAATGTAAGTGAGAAAGGGGGAAGGAAGGCGATGATACAAGCCTTGTTTCCTCTCCCCTTTCTCACCATCTTTGTGATTCTCTACCTCTCCCTCTATAATTTCTTCCGCCTATATTAATGAAAACGGTGACCGCGCGACAACGTCGGCACCGGAATGATAATCTGTACATTTTTCCTCCTCTCATTCATGGAATGAATGAATATGTATGTCAATGGGTTAAAGAGTTAATGGTCTTATTCTTTCTCTGCATCGCCGCTTCCTCCTCCTCCTTCCGTTTTCTTTCTGTGGCTGGTGAGACGGCGCCGTGCAACAGCGCCAGCGCCGGAATGGAAGCGCATATGTGTATACCCCCATTCATTGTGCGTCGAGTGGGTGAACTATGGTTGTATTCGGCGTCGTTCCCACCTTCTCCAGTTACTCATCTTTCCTCTGTCCGTGTATTTAACCATTTTCCTGCGCATATTGTTTTCGTATATGTTTTCTCCGACGCCGAACATATGCCCTCGAACTGCACGGGCTATAGCAATCACCCCCCTGGGGTTCTCCTCTTCCGATCGAATGATTAACGTTTCGTCGCCGGAGGTGCATCCATGAATATATGTCCCTTCAGCCCATTTTGGACCATCTTCCTCACTCTCCCTGTTCTCGACTATGGACAGAGGGAGATGAGGCCGTCCTACACTTCGGGTCATGTGGACGTCAAAAAATGATGATGATCATACGACATGCACGTCTCAGCACTCGAGAGCGAGTCAAAGACGGAAAGGCTGAATAAACCCTGTGCCCCCTCCAAGAAGGACGAATACCTACCCGGTGCTCCGCCACCCAACAAAGAAGCCCCTCGGGTTGAAGAGCTAGCCACGGCTCCCAAGTCGGCAATGCCGAAGGTCGAATCAAAGAAACTCAGGAGTCCGAACGCCTGCTCGGCATACAACGGAAATCACTCAAAGCCCTGAATCGAGACTCGGAGGCTCACAACTAAAGGAACACAGGAGGGCAAGCATCTGTCCGAATCGCCACTAAGCCGGGGGGGAGCCCTTTGACGCTTAAACCGGCGTGGCATAGCTTTAAACCGGCATGGCATAGCCTTAAATCGGAATGGCATAGCCTTAAATCGGTGCGCCCTTTACAAGATGCTATTCTGGCGCGCCCCATGAACTCCCTAGCTTTATGTTAAAACGGCATGCTCCCGTTGAAGGGCCACCCCTTTGAATGCACTAAACTGGCGCGCCCATTTTGGAGTGCTAATACGGCGTGCTTAGTTTAAAATCAATCTATTCTCTGAAGCCTTTATCCGGCGCCGCAACCAACCCGTCCCGTCATCAATACGGTCCCCTGTTTCCTGGGAACGGCATGATGACGAACAAGCCTAAAATGGTTAAAGCTCCCACTTCGATCCGGCGGGCAACCGAGCATATGCCGTGAATGGAAGTTCTCGAGCCCCATCCCGCCGAACGCTCATTCCGTCGATCGGCCGCCCATCCTCCGGCAAATGATGATAGCAACGTGGCTCGCGGTGGATGTGCCAGCGGAGGAGAAGGCCATGCCTCTGCCCCCCTCCCGGTCACACTAGAGCCTCGACGGAGGTAATGTCGACAGCAGCAGCAGGGCAACGTCACCAACGTCAGCAGTAGCAGTGGTGGTTGCGAGAAACAAGGAACCAACGGGAGGAAGAAGAATCCAGAGGGCATCCCTCCAAAACGGGGCCTCCGGCCCCTATAAAAGGAGCGCCCAAGCAAAGCTTAAATCGGTTGGAAGGTTGGAGGGGGAAAAACTCCTTGAAGCCCGAAGCCAGTGTTCCTGTGAGAGTGAAGTGAAGTGAGAAAAGAGAAGGAGAGAGCAGAGAGTGAGGTGAGGGAGATACAGCTCTCCTCTCCCCTTTGTTTCTTTTTCTTTCCTCCGATGTATTCTTCCCTTCGGTTCTTTTCTTTAGATGCATGAAGAGCCCATGTATTTGCACCCCCCCCTCGTGGTGAAATGAAAACGATCCTTCGGGAGATCCTCTTTTTCTGATATGTTGCATTTTCTTCTCCCCCTTCGGAATACGTTCAGGCTGTAGCCCCCCCTTCCTACTTGGTCTCCAGTGCTTTTTGATCTCCCTCCCCACTTGTTCCCCTTCGAGGGATCATTACCCGTGAGTCGTGAGAGCTCTTGAAGGCTAGTCCTCGAGCTTTTCCACACTCACACTTGGGTTATCGGACCGCGTGAGGTCTACATTTTGAGGTTCACCCTGGAGCAATCCACTTGGTGTTCCTCTATTTTCTCTGGCAATCGTCAGTCCGGGGGAGGTGCTGCCCAAATTTTGCCAGAGGAAGAACATGTAAGAACAGAGAATGCGTAAGAACAGACAGACAAACACACTAAACCACTAAGACAAACTAAACTTCCAAGTTCCTGCACAACAAACTGTTCTAATAAAACACTCAAATCATCACGATAATCCACCTGAGCAAACAATTAAAACGCTTAAACCTCCTTTCCACAGACGTAATCCATCAATAAGATGAACAAACCAATCAATAAATCAACTTGCAGTTGAAGGAAAGAAGAAACAGAGCACAAACGGGTTGAAAGAAGCTATACAATGCTTAATCCGGCGCCCCCTAATCCGGCGTGGGTTAATCCGGCGCGGTACCCCCCCGCGCCGATTTAACCCCACACTCAAAACCCATTTCATTTTCCTTGCAGCTATCCGGCGCGCCCCCTTGCATTAGCCCATTAAACCGACGCGCTATACTGTTCATTGCATATTCCGGCGCGTCCTTGGAACCCCTTCCTTCTTGCCATAGAACCGGCGCGCCCCCCCTTAACATCTTGAACCGGCGCGCCCCCCCTTAACATCCTTAACCGGCGCGCCCCTCTTAATACACTTAAACCGACGCCCCCATCCCCTTTGCTTCCTCAATCCGGCGTGCCTGGAAGAAAGAAGGTGATCAAGAAAATAAAAGAAAACATGCAATTCAAGTTAATAGAAAACTGATCAAAGGTCTACCCTCCACTATAATCCAAATTTTGTTCCGGGGGCGCTGCCCCCGGAAACCCCCTTGCGCGCCCCCGAAAACCCCCGCAAGGGGCGTTGCCCCCTTGACCCCCACGACCTGACCGGGCAGGTCGATCCGCGTGCGAGGGCGCACATTGTCGAGTTTTGGCTTTACACTTAACAACCCGCTCCCCCGGACTATGCAATGATGCCCCATGGTATCGGACGTGGACCTCGGGATCCCTGACATGGTCATGATCCGTGCATCTCTTGGGTCGATAGTTCATCAACTTGACCCACTTCTTCCGGGATCCGATCCCGCACCCACGTGAAGCGTGCCGTACCTACGGCAGATATCCAAATGTCTTTGTTGTTATCTCCGATGCTTCAATTATGAACTCCCGACCGAATACTGGATTGTCCGTTAGTGGCTGATGTATATATATCGGGATCTAATCCCGCACTTTCATTAAATTCGCCGCACTCACAGCAAGTATTTGTATGGTTTTGAACACCGTTTTGCATACCGATGCGGAGGGTTTAAATCATGTCAACCCAACTCGCATGCTTTAATGAAAAACGATCTTTAGGTCATTTGGCCCCTTTTCTTGGCGATTAATCAGAGGTCTTCCCCTCTCCGAGGGGATGTAATTAACGCCGTGGCCTTTATGGCGCGGCGGGTCTCCAGTCCCGACCCGATATCCACAATCATCTGATTAGTCAGATGGAGCGCACCCTGGGCTTCGGACCACTCCAGTCTTGAAGCCCGAACACATTGTCACCTAGGTGACTGGCACGCCCTCGCACTAGATAAACCGATAAAAAGACCACCGATACCCCAATATTCCCGTCCAACGAAATTTAGTGCGTTCCACAAGCTGGCACGCCCGATGGGAGAGATGATCTCGAATCAATATAACCACCGATATCCCACGATACCTTCACACATGAAACTTAGTGCGTTCCACAGGTCACTATTTTCCCCAATCGTCACCTGATGAGTATGTAACTAACCTATTAACACTTACCTGCACGCACACATGTACATCCACGAGCATTTATATTAATCTCCTCACTAAGCAAGTTTTCCCCATCGTGCCGCTTTACTGTTTTATTAAGGTTCGGTGACCCCGGCGGGGGGGGGGGGGGGCATTCTCCCGAGTTCTCATCTTGATTGCTCAGTCTGCAGGAGCCCATTCGTTAATAATGGGTCCCCGAAGGTCAACGAGTGCATAGAAGGTGAGTGAATCCCAACATTTCAAATCCACAACCCTTAGTGGGCCTTGTGGTGGCCGTGGGTTGTGTGCCCCTTGTAGGCTAGCCCTCGGGGTTTCCTCCCATATCGGTCGTCCCAACTCAGACATGGTGCCGACTCGGGCCGCGTGCCCCTCGTTGGCTAGCCCTCGGGGTCTTCGCTCCCACTGTGAGTCGCGCCATCTGTCTACCTTCTACCCACGGACTTGATGCCCCTAGTAGGCTAGCCCTCGGGGTTCTCCTATCCGTCTGGGTTTACCGGCCGCCGTTGGGCCACCCAGCTTTCAGGGGTTGCTCCACTACGTGAGTACTCCCCACTTCTCCCCGACAATCCTCCGGGATGGGGAGATGCTGACGAAATTTTGGCTCGAACGAGTTTGACTCGGAACAATCGCCGCGCTCGAGTATGAACCTCGCGCGAGCCTGTGACTCGGCTTCCGGATGGCCCGGAGCCATCGTTTGAATAACTGACTCAATAAATTTTTAAAATCTCCCAAAATGATTTAATAAACCCAAAAATAACCAATAAAACCTCAGTTTCCACAAAATAGGGCTAAACCGGCGTCGTTGATACTCGACGCGGCTTAATACGGCGCGCCGTATCCCAGCGCTCTAGGAAGAGGGGTGCGCCGTTTTCAGGCCAGCCCTACACCTACGTTGAGCGGCACCGTTTCAAGCCTTTGCGCACGCTTCTCACACCGTTTTAAACTCTATGCCTACCGCATCGCGTCGGTTTCATCCCGAATCGCGTCGTCGTGCCGTTTCAATCTTTTCCTCGCCTTCGGGGTGATTTTCAATGTTAATAACAGAATCAAGTAAACTTGGTAATCAATAAATCGAATAAACTGGTTCGTTTAAAACCTGAATTAGCAATTCTCATAACTTCATCATTCTGCTTAGTCTAAGCATTCATGCCGCATCGATGCATGCCTGAGTGTACGGACCCTCGGTATATCAAATGGCATGAGCTGAAAGCCGGGCAACGTTCGACGAAAAAGCTTTTGTCACGCGTGATGGTGGTCTTCATGCCTAAGTCCTCCGCCACGTACGGAGGGTCCGCCCTAATGAATCGTGCATGGTAGATCATAGCATCTTGCATGGTCATTCGCATCCTCTGCATCCTTTATTCCGACCTCGACAGCCTATTATCTCGGCAATTGATCAAATGTTTTCCTTCCTCGTGGGGGATGTAATTAACGCCATAGCCTTTATGGTATGGCGGACCACTTGTCCCGACTGAATCTTACTCTTGCCCGACACGGGTTAGAATGAGCACACAATAAACTTGTCACTCACGTGACTGGCACGCCCGCGCAGTCAATCAGTCAGTTAATTACCAGTTAGTTAATTGGTCGATCGACACGTGAATAAACCAAATAAACCCAAACGATAATAGACCAAACAACCAAAAAAGTGTGAGCGGAGATTCCCGTTGCAAACAGGCCCCCTTTTCTCGGAGGTCGGAACGACGCGTCGTCTTCCACAAGGGGATATAAGTGTTGTGCGCTTGCTGTCGTTCCATACTCCCTCTACTTTTAGGGTTTTGCTCTCCTTTGTACTTGCTTTCGGGGCTCTTTGATGCGCCATGGGGATACGGTGGAAGAGCATAGACTCGCGACGGTGTTCGCAGAGTTGACGGAGATAACCGCGGAGGCGGTCCGACACCTTCCCCTTCCCCTAGAGTCTTCAGAGTCTTGGGAGCCTTCCCCTTAAAGTTCCTCTTTAGACTTCATGGCGGACCAGCGTCCGGAGGTCGAGGAGTTGGATGGTGAGCCTGAGGCAAGGGTGGTGGTGATACCGTCGGCTCTGAACTGCAGCGAGCTGGGGGACACGGAGGTGAAGCGGCTGGAGCACCAGTTTCGCTTGCCTTATCAGTACTACTTCGTCACGACTACCCCAAACAAGACGAGTTTGGATTCTCGTACGGGCCCTTTCTGCTCCTTCCTTCTGTTGTGGAAGGGTGGGTTCCGTCTTCCCTTCGACCCTTTTGTTCTTAACCTTCTCAATTTCTTTCTGTTGGCTCCCATACAGTTGGTAGCCAACTCTTATCTTCTTCTCTCTGCTTTCCGCATCCTCTGCCTCCAGTGCGGGGTTCCTCTTTCCTTGGACCTCTTCCATTAGTTTTTTGAGTTGAAGGAGCATTCTTCGGTCGGGAAGGGCTTCTATTTCGTCTAAGCGAGGCGAAACAGGTGTTGTGTCTCCTTAGCCGTGAAGGACTCTTCCCACAAGGGGTGGAAGACTCTGTTCTTATGGGTGGGGATTTGTTCGGTGGAGGAGTCATGGAGGTGTCCCGTAATCCCCAACTTTCACCCGAACGTCCCTCCGAGGCAATATGAGTTCTCTTCAGATGTGGAGAAGTATGCGGCCATTCTACTGAAGCATTGCCAGTCCACGGAGGAGCTGGTGACCCCGAAGAACATCGAGCGATGCCTTCTCCAATGGCTACGGTCGGTAGGTACGGGCACCATGAATCAGCTTTCTCGTCGGATGATGAGGCCATTTTTCTTGTCCTGACCATGTCTTCTTTTGCGCAGACACCATGCGGCCGGCTGCGGAGGAGGAGCATGTGACCGAGCGGGGAGTGGTCGATCTGGGTGACAAATCGGCTGCCGTTGAGTCACGAGCTCCAGCTCCCGAGCCCGAGATAAGGGCAAGGGGGTGACCCGGGAAGGGTCTTCCAGGCCACGGAGGCCCAAGTGCAAGGATCCCGTGAAGGGGACGATACGGGACGCCGTGAAGGCCAAGAAGCGGGCCAAGAAGGCCGGGGGCATCCCCGCAGTCGAAGGTGGCACTGGCCCAGCTCTCCCCTCTGCCTAGCGTGACAGGGCCGACCCTATTAGGCCGTCTCTCCCCTCTGCCGAGCAAGAGGGGGCCGAGGAGGCCTGGGTCGTTTCTGCGGTTGGCAGCTGCGTTGGCCCGGCTCTCCCCTCTGCAGGAGCCGAGGGGGCTGGGGCCGAAGCGGGTGACTCCAAGGCCGCAGCCGAGACTGGAGCGTCGAGCGAGGTAGGCGGCGCTCCGGGTGGCGACGTCGGGGCCGAGTCGGTCGAGGCCGGGGGGTCGCAAGAAGAGGCAACACAGCCCCAACCGACCGAGGCAAGAGGGGCAGATGAAGCAGCAGCTCAATCCAGGCCGGCCAGCGGGGCTCCCGAGGGGATGCCGCTCGGAGGGGGGGGGCCTATTCTGGCTGCTCTGGAGAGGCTGGGCATCCAGGGCCCTCTGTATTAGAAATGTCGCATCATAGCTTCGAAGGTGGTGAGGGGAGGAGACAGGAAACGCTCCCCACCCGTGGCCCTTGAGATGGTTATGGAGGGTGGCCTGGTCCTGGCCCAGTTGGGGGCATCTCTAGCTGAAGCTTACGCTCGGTCGGAGTCAGAACGGGCAAACCTTGCCTGGACCCTTGGCGCGTCTGACGGGAAGGTAGCTCGACTCACAGAGGAGCGTGATGGGATTCGACGGGAGCTCTCCTCGGTTAGAGAGTTGGCAAGGGTGAGCCAGGTAGAGGCCCGGACACTGACCGAGGAACTGGCTCAGGCTCGCGGGTCGTTCGAGAGGAAGAGCAAGCTTCTGGAGGAGGAGCGCGTGGCCCGCGCCGAGCGAGATGGCCAGTGGGAGGCCAAGCACACTGAGCTATTAGACCGAGCGGAGGAAACCACACGTCTTCGGCTGGAGGCCGAGGCTGATCGGGCCGAGGTGGAGAAGCAGATGGCCGAGGCAGAGTGGATGTTGGCCTAGGCGGAGCGGGAGAAAGCCGAGCTCTCTAGCCGGGGCGGAGGCACTCGAGCAATACAAACGCTCGGAGGCCTACCAGGTCGACCTTAAGGAGGCTGCCCTCCCCTACTACGAGTTAGCGCTTCACCGAGGCATCCGCAAGGGATTCGAGCACGGCTACGGCCGGGCCATCTTCTACGCGGAGGAGCAGGCGCCCGGGACAACCATTTTTCCATCCGGGCAACGCTACGACTCGGATTTGGCATCCTCTGATTCCTCTGGTTCGACGTCAGGGGAAGGAGGAGACCAGGGGGACTCGTCTTTGTCTTAGGGGTCACCAACTCCGGATGCCTCGGGAGGGAGCACAACTGAGGAAGTTCCCACGCAGGTGGGGTCAGTGCCAGGGTCGGCTGTCGCTGAGGGTGTCGGGGGTAGACCGTTCGAGCCTTCAACTTCAGAGCCTCAGGATCGGCCAGGGGCTTGATGGATCTATTTTTCTTTTTCTCCTTGTACGTTTTTCCTTTTGAAGAAAAAACTTCTCTTTCTGTGTAAAGGAAGGTCGAGAACGTAAGGCAGTAGCATTATGATAAAGACTTGCCTATTTTTTACTGCCATTGTCGTGGTTTGACCAGTGTATCCGTAGTAGTTGGAAAGTGCCGATACTTTCTACGTGGATCTCGCATGATGGTTGGGCGGGCGTCTGACATGATGTCTTTCCGTTTTCTCATTCTTTAAATGCCCGGCCGCTTCATGTGTCCTGCTAGGATGGAACCGAGGAGTCTAAGTTGACCGTTCGTAGGGAGAGGTCCCTTTAGCATGTTTTCAAGGGGAGAATCATTTAAGGCAAGTATAAAAGGTCTGAAGGGCGTCTCTTCCTCTCCATGGCTTAGGGTCTTCTCTGACAGTCTTTCCTCCCTCCTTCTTCATGAAGTGTTGTGCTATCAAATTTGAAGCATGGAAGACGCTCTGGAAGATGAAGCTACAGACGACGGAGGGCAGAGAGTCTTTGCTGCTTCGGGTCTGAAGGGAGTTCGACGGCCGGCGGGCGGGTTAGAAGGGGGTTCGACGTGCGGAAGTACGTCACCTTCTTTTTATTAGTTCTAGCGGCGCTTGCAGGGAGGGACGTAACGGCGGACGGATGGGGGGATCAGGCACCCTTTCACTCGTCCTTCCCGCTCACTCTCGGTAGGGGATCCCTCTCAAGATTCCTCTCCACTTCCTGCTTCTCCTCCCTTCTCCCGCAACATCTTTCTCTCTCTTCTACACTTCTTATCATTTCTTTCACTCTTCGGAGGGTGCCTGCACTCTCTGCCTTCCTAAGAGTTGGCAGAGAGGAGGCCTTCACTTGTATTCCTTCCTCTTCTTCTTGTTGTTTCCCCTTTTTTCTTTTTTCTTCTGAGCTTTCTCAAACCAACGAAGCCGGCGATCCCTTATCCGAGCCAGTTTCTGCACGAGGCAGAGTCAGTGGCTGGATGTGGGAGCGCCTACTGGGTCGGTCGAGTGTTTTGCTCGTGTTATAGTACCAGGGGATGTGATTTTTCTTTTCTGTACATGCATACTGTATCGGCCACGGCCTACTTGATGAACATCAAAGTTTAATATGAAGAGAAGAATGTCATTTATTCTATTTTACTTACATGTGTATGCTTGCTAAATGTTCAAAATTAGAACTTGCAAAGATTTGTCGTGTTCCACGTCCGAGGGATGGGTTCTCCTTCCATAGTAGATAGCCGATATGCTCCTTTTCCAAGCATCTCGACCACTCGGTAGGGGCCTTCCCAATTAGGGGATAGCTTGCCCGCCGCCTCAAGTGGTCGAGAGGTTTCGATTTTTCTGAGAACGAAGTCTCCCGGCTGGAAGTGTCTGTCTCGGACTTTGACGTTGTAGTATCGAGTGAGGCGGCGTTGATATTCCGTTGGTCGGATGCTGGCAATCTCTCGGACTTCATCTGCTAGGTTGAGGTTTTCGAGCAGTTTCTGGTCGTTTGCCTCGGGCGAGAAGCAGATGACTCGGATGGAGGGATTGCCAATCTCCAACAGGATCACGGCCTCGGTGTCGTACACCAGCTGAAAGGGACTCTCACCGATTGCCATTCTGGGAGTCGTTCTGTGCGACAAAAGTACGTTCGACAATTCCTCGAGCCAGCTGCCCATGGCTTTACAGAGCCTAGTCTTGATGCCTTTTAAGATAGTCTGAGGGTGGGCGACCGAAGTGAAGTGATTACGAATGTTTAGGTCGGCACATCTGTCTCGAAAATAACGAGAATCAAATTGTCGACCATTATTGTGACGACCCGGATCCCGGATACCAAATATACCCGATAGGATAATCGAATACACCTGATACCACTTGGAACCCGCGAGGCCTCCCAAGAGCGGTAAAGCTCTGAAGAGGAAAAAGGATTGTTGTGTAGTACATTGAACTGACAGATATAGCAGTAAACAATTAAATTTTATTAGATCGGGTTGCTAAAGTAGCAGAAATTAAATTACTTTTTAATTAACAGATTACAATTAACAATTATATACCCAGAGTCAAGTCCAAAGGAAAGACAGCAAGTCTACCAAGTACAGTCGACAGAGAAGAAAGACGTACCAGAGAGTTGGGGGAAACCTGACGAGGGTACCAGCTGGCCACGACAACACGCAAACCCAGGAGCCACGGAAGTAGAACGAACATCACCCCACCTGAAAAGTAGGGGTGAGTCTCGTGTCACTGGCTCAGTAGGGGTCACGCGGATCCCCACTGAAAAACACGCAGTAACACGCTAAACCTGCAGATAAACAACAGCAGTAGCCAAACAGGAAAGCTACACTAGAAAGCTGCAAGTCTACACTAGAACACAGTAAAGGAATAGATGGGTAGCAGGAGTAGGGAGCAAGCTAAGGAAGAGGGGGAAGAACCCGTGTTAAACAACGACTACCGAACTAACCTCGACACCCCAAACTACTCCAAGCAATAGCAGGAAGGCGACTCAGAGCTGACACAGTCAGGAGTTGCGATCTGCCGACAAGACGCCAGGCCTAAAGCGAAGACCTACGAGGGCAACAAGAAAGCCTAGGAAAACCTAGACCGACAACACGACCAGAACGTCGTGCACACTACCCCATGAACAACCAGAAAGTCACAGAGGCGACAGAACACCGACCTCGAGTACAGCCACAAAAAGGCGAACCCGGGAAGCTCATGACTCACAGAAACACTGAGAGTCACGTGTCACGAGACGGGAGTGCCTCTCCACAGCTAGCTGCGTCCACTGACGTCTTATGCTGCACCACACGTACCGAGCCTAACAACGCCTAACCGATCAGGCGGAGTCTCCGATACACGCTGTCCGAACCAGAACCAGGAAAGCAACCGAGTTCGAGTAACTAGGCAGGGGAACTCCCATCGGCGTCTCGTCCAAAGCCCATGATCACGTGTGCACACACTGGCTCTCGCCTAAGCCAGGCCTCTAGCTAGTATTCTCCCCCCGTAGGACGCTACGGTAACCGAGCCGGGAGCCCACGGAACTAGCTTAGGAACCGTTTAACGAGAACACCCCTCCCACCACTCCTGAGGTGGGTCGACAACTGAAAGTCGAGGGTAACAGAAAGTGGAGGCTCATGAAACATAGAGACCCAAAACATGAGTGTCGAAGTACAGACATGTTAAACAAACACTGTCACCCATATTTTCAGGCACCAATGGCAGCACAGACAACTGCCATCTGACTCAGGGCAAGGCAACTAGACCTACAAGCGCAACGATCCTTGAGTCGGGCGACTCGAAGTCAAGACCGTCACGAACAGCGGAACAAGCCGCCAATTGGTCTAAAACCTAAGCCAGAGAAAACGACATACTCCGCAAGAACACAACACATGAAGACCTGAGGGAACACCGAGAACCCTCAGCACACCTGGACACATCGACCAAGGTAAGATGACACCTCGAGGTATCCAGAACCAATGTCTTGGGCTGGACAAAACTGTCGAGACACGCAAGGCCACCCGTCAACCCCAAGGTAACCCCCGATTGACCGGAGCCAGACAACACCGACACAAGCAAACGACGCACCGACACACACACGGCATGCACAAGCACTCCTGGCTGTCCCATCATGGTTACTGCCCGCATAGGACATCAGCAGACACCCATGGGTCACGGGCAAACCACGAGACCAAGCCAAGATAAGTAGAAATCGAAATGGCAATAACAACACTCTGGCAGAATGGACCGTCATTCAACCGCTAGGCAGACCCGGCAGTCAAGGAACAGCCGCCACGCAACCAGAGGCAAGGGCATTGGCAGTTCTAGATTGCGTCGTTAGAGAACTGTCGCGGTCAGGGAAAAGACCGCACCTAGTCACCTAACCCGACCGATCCAGAAGACCACTGCCACACAAACACAGCCCTAGAACACAAACCTACGACCGACCAACACATGGGCGAACACCGGACAGCCTAACGGCCATCACGGCCACAACAGGACTGTAATGCACCACCATAGGTGCGTTACCTACTCTGACGCACCCAGGCAGGGGCGTCAGGGCAACCAGGTCAACGCCTACAACATGAAGCACGTAACGCACCAGGCCAGGCGCGTTACAGCACCTGACACACCCGGACAGGGTCGTCAGGGCCAACGAACCCGAAACCTCAACACCGGCAAACGGCGTGTGACGGATCAGCCTGAGTCCGCCACTGCCACCTAGCACATGGGGTTTGGTGCGTTACACCCACCGACCCAGCCAGTCAAAATCGGTCAAAAAACATGTAACGGCCCAAGGAAGGCACGTTACAAGGCTGTGACACACGAAGGATGAGCCGCTACACAAACTGACTGACATGGTTTTCGCAAGATGCCCAGGCTGTGACGCACTAACCTAGGCGCGTCAGAGGTGTGTGACGGTCGAAGACTGGACCGTCACGCTCACCCAGCCTCGAAAGGACCCACAAGCCGTAACGCACCTCCCTTGGTGCGTCACAACCATGTGACGGTCTAGGCTAGACGCGTCACAGAACGCTCACCCCGAAAGACTCAAATCAAGCAGCGAGCGTAACGGTCTATCGAGGGACCGTCACAGCATGTGACGGCCTCTGGAACGACCGTTACAGTGACCCGATATGCAGAACAGGGGAACGGCTGAATTGTCCCGTTCCACGCCCCATTCACGCCGTAGCGCAGGGGAAACAATGCCACCCGACTGGAAAACACCCTCGGAGCCTGAAAACACCACATGCACACACCGAAACACACGAATGGGGGCGATTCTGACGAATCGACCCAAAACGGGTCACCGGGGTCCCCGGACTCCTATCGGCCCCGAATGACAACCGATTGACACGAAACTGACGTGAATGGGATTCAGACATCCCAGCGGTCATTCTGACACTAACTACGCCGCGAATGGTTGCCATTTTCTGACGAACCCTGAAAACCCCAAAAATTACGGTTTTCACTAAATCAGCCCGCCCTCCCCCGATCGAGCACCAAATCGCGCGCATGGGTAGGGAAAACGTGCAGAACGAAGTGGCGGTCCATCTCCCTACCTCCACCGAAGAAACTGAGCGCCGAAGTGACTAAACCACGCCGAAAACCGCGCCGCAAACCGAACCGTCAGCTTTGAATCCACCGTTCGAGATCACGCCCAAACCGCGCCGATCCTCGCTCCACCACGCGCCTCAGCAGCTCCTCGGCGTCGCTACCTCGCCCATGGTCGCCTCCGTCAGCAGTCGGAGCCGAGAGAGAGAACGGGAGAGAGAGGGAGTGAGGGCGTAAGTGAGAAGAGAGAGAGAGGGGGGGTTAAAATAAAAAAAGAAATTAGAAAATTTTCTAATTTCCAAAATTCCGTAAAATGCGTCGAAAATGCCCTAATTCAGAAAAATACGCAAAAATAGTTGAAACGATCGGCTCGAAGAGTACATCACAACTGCGGCGTCTGCGAGTCGATGAATTGAGAAATAAACTCACCGTAGGGTTCCGTAACTAGTACGAGAGAAAAACCCACACGGATCGTAAAACTCAGCTCGGGAGCTACAAAAGCGATCCGAAACTCTCCAAAAAGGATCCGAAAGACCTAATAGAGATCCGACAAAGATCCACTAAGGATACGGGATATTACATCCTCCCCTCCTTCAAGAAATTTCATCCTCGAAATTAAGGACTAACAAGAAGGAAGAAGCAGGGACGGACAACCCAACGGATACAACCATGAAACAACACAATTCTTGAGAGACACAACTTAGAGGAACACAGTCAGACTACCATCACAAGCACACACTCTGGGCACATCACAACGCATGTGAACACAAGTCCGACACCTCCGAAACAGGGCAACGTCGTTCACGTCTCACCAGAAATGGAGACACGACTGCCACGACAACAGACAACCGAAACCGAGGAACACAATGACAACATGGCAAGCAGTAGCTTACAGAAGGAAACATAGTCCTCTCAGCTACAAGCTCGACCACATCATCGGCTCCAGTGCCAAAGGTAACAGGGAATACCTGGCACACGAGACGCCAACGACGACAACACCGCTGGACCATAAACGCAATCAAGTCAGTCCTCATCAGACAACACATCTGACCGAGTCGCAAGCTACTCTACCAGGAAAGAAGAGTACGGCAAGCTACTGACAAGACAATGGTCCAAGGTAGAAACACAAAATCACACGGAAGCAGCACTCACAAAACAACACAGCGGCGATACTCGCAGGATTCCAGCTCCGTACAACATACAGAACCACGGAACACGACTGCAGGCAGGGTCACATCAAGACACAACAGCTAAACGCACGACCACAGGGAATGAGTCATTTATCGAGCAGCTTGCCAAGAAAGACCCACAACGACGAGAAAATGACAAGAAAAGCCACAATCTCGGGGAACGCATCTCAAGGACCACCGACATGCCTCGAGATCACAACACCCATGAGAAGAAACGCAGAGTAGAGGGTACTCAATCAGCAGGAATGCCGACTAATTCCCCAACACTCGCAAAGGTCAATACTGATAGCAGAAAATCACTAGCAACAGCACGGCAACAGACAAATTCAAGGCACAAGAAGCCAAGACGAAGTCACATCGAGAAGAAGCAAATCTCTCCACCGGCCAGAATCTAACAACAACGATCCTGGACTAGTGGGTAATCAGCCCACACGCTTCCGCCGTGCATTCAAGGAACGCACATAGGCAAGAGAACAACATCGGTGGTCGCATCTCAGCACACACCAGGCGCCATCACAATCTATGGAGATCGTAAACAACACGCCACGAGTACTGACCCAGCGAATAATCGATCACAAGAGCCTAAGTGCAACAGGAGAAGAGCAGCAACTTCAGCACAAGGCCTAGGGGAAAATGTTAATCTCATCTTACCTCCACGTCCTGAAACGATAAATGAGCCCTCACAATACATCGGCCGATGCACACGTCACGACAGAACACGGCACGCGACAGCTCTTGACACAAGGATTAGGTCCAAAGCCAAGCAACCGTAAAATGAGGAACAAATCAGGCTCAGAGTAAAGCTGTCCACACTTAAGTAGACACAGGACAAAGGCACCGCTAAGATAGTAATTCCAAGGCCAACCTTGAAAAGACTCCACCAGAAGGAACGAGAAGCAACAAGCTCAACAACGAAAGCTCACCAGGAAGGGAAAATCCTTGCTCGCCTGGGCAACTTCTCAATCATGGAATCTAGTCGAGCACTTCCACAGAAGCAGGACACATCAGGAGTTGAACAGACTCAAGCCGGGACGACCAAAACAGCGTGGAAACGTGTACGGTCATCAGACCAAGGCCAAAGGTCAACATCAACCTGAACAACTTACAAGAAAACCCTCGAACAACATACCGCAGATTCAGGCCTTCCGGCGAACACTCCCAAGGACAACATGATCGAGATAGACATCACAACGGTAAAGATGCACCTCGTCACACCCTGATGAGAGCAAAACCACCGCGTACAGTGCTAGAACAGCATACACAAGACAACACGCAGAAACAAAGCGATAAGGAATTGTAAAACCCAAGCCAGCTGAGGACTGTTCTGGACTTTAACGACTCTGGTAACTGCATATCTGAGATCCCCATGTACTTCATACAATAACGCTCTGATAGTTCAGAAAAGAACTCCGAACATCTCAGAACACTGCTCTGATACCAACTGTGACGACCCGGATCCCGGATACCAGATATACCCGATAGGATAATCGAATACACATGATACCACTTGGAACCCGCGAGGCCTCCCAAGAGCGGTAAAGCTCCGAAGGGAAAATGGATTGTTTTGTAGTACATTGAACTGACAGATATAGCAGTAAGCAATTAAATTTCATTAGACCGGGTTGCTAAAGTAGCAGAAATAAAATTACTTTTTAATTAACAGATTATAATTAACAATTATATACCCAGAGTCAAGTCTAAATGAAAGACAGCAAGTCTACCAAGTACAGTCGACAGAGAAGAAAGACGTACCAGAGAGTTGGGAGAAACCCGACGAGGGTACCAGCTGGCCACGACAACACGTAAACCCAAGAGCCACGGAAGCAGAACGAACATCACCCCACCTGAAAAGCAGGGGTGAGCCTCATGTCACTGGCTCAGTAGGGGTCACGTGGATCCCCACTGAAAAACACGTAGTAACACGCTAAAACTGCAGATAAACGATAACAGTAGCCAAACAGGAAAGCTACACTAGAAAGCTGCACGTCTACACTAGAATGCAGTAAAGGAACAGATGGGTAGCAGGAGTAGGGAGCAAGCTAAGAAAGAGGGGGAAGAACCCGTGCCAAACAACGGCTACCGAACTAACCTCGGCACCCCAAACTACTCCAAGCAACAGCAGGAAGGCGACTCAGAACTGACATAGTCAGGAGTTGCCGATCTACCGACAAGACGCCAGACCTAAAGCGAAGACCTGCGAGGACAACAAGAAAGCCTAGGAAAACCTAGACCGACAACCGACAACATGACCAGAACGTCGTGCACACTGTCCCACGCACGACCATAAAGTCGTGGAGGCGACAGAACACCGACCTCGAGTACAGCCACAGAAAGGCGAACCCGAGAAGGTCACGACGCACAGAAACACCGAGAGTCACGTGGCGCGAGACAGGAGTGCCTCTCCATAGCCAGCTGCGTCCACTGACGTCTTATGCTACACCACACGTACCGAGCCTAACAACGCCTAACCGAACATGCGGAGTCTCCAGTACACGATGTCCGAACCAGAACTAGGACAACAACCGAGTTTGAGTAACTAGGTAGGGGAACGCCCTTCGGCGTCTTGTCCAAAGCCCCTGACCACGTGTGCACACACTGGCTCTCGCCTAAGCCAGGCCTCTAGCTAGTATTCTCCCCCCGTAGGATGCTACGGTAACCGAGCCGGGAGTCCACAGAACTAGCTTAGGAACCGTTTAACGGGAACACCCCTCCCACCATTCCAGAGGTGGGTCGACAACTGAAAGTCGAGGGTAACAGAAAGTGGAGGCTCACGAAACACAAAGACCCAAAACACGAGTGCCGAAGTACAGATGGGTTAAACAAACACTGTCACCCGTACTTCCAGGCACCAATGGCAGCACAGATAACTACCATCTGACTCAGGGCAAGACAACTAGACCTACCAGCGCAACGATCCTTGAGTTGGGCGACTCGAAGGCAAGATCGTCACGAACAGCGGAACAAGCCGCCAATCGGTCTAAAACCTAAGCCAGAGAAAATGACATACTCCGCAAGAACATAACACACGAAGACCTGAGGGAACACCGAGAACCCTCAGCACACCTGGACACACAGACCGAGGTAAGATGACACCTCGAGGTATCCAGAACCAATGTCTCGGGCTGGACAGAACTGCCGAGACACGCAGGGCCACCCGTCAACCCCTGGGTAACCCCCGGTTGACCGGAGTCAGACAACACTGACACAAGCAAACGACGCACCGACACACACACGGCATGCACAAGCACTCCTGGCTGTCCCATCATGGTTACTGCCCTCATAGGACGTCAACAGACACCCACGGGTCACGGGCAAACCATGAGACTGATAACGCGAAAGTTCATCGTTTAAAACACACGTATAACATTCTTAAAATCGAACTCGCACAAAATGATCAAAAGAGAACGTAGTACTATTGCAAGCACGGGTCGAATCCACAGGGAAAAGGAGATTTTTTTGAGTTAAAAACCTTGTAACCTTTTACAAAAATATTTGTGATTTTGCTTTACTTAAAGAAAATAGAGAAATTATGAACAAACCAAGCACTTAATTAAAAACACCTATGATTATGCGCCTATGCTATAGAAATTTATTGCATGAAGTGGAAAGAAGAGATAGAAGAAGGGGGTAGAGATAGAAGAAGATCAAGAACAAGATCAAAAAAATAACTCTCTTCATTAACTTAAAAGAAAGAGTACATGAAGTGCAAGATAAGCTTTCAACAAAGAGGTGACAAGATTACAATAAAGTAACATAACACAAAAATAATAATAAAAAGAGGGGCCTGAGATGTGAAGATAGTAGTAGCAATGGTGATGACGTCGTCGTCTCCTCCTCGCCAAGCCTTGGAGTGGATCACTCCGCCTTGAAGGAGATCACCGTGGAAAGAGATGGATGAAGAAGTCGTCGTCGTCCACGTCACGAGCCTTGGAACGTCTCCCGTCTTGATGTGCACACCACCATGAAAGGAGAGTTGTGGAGGATAAACTTTAGAGAGAAATATAGAGAGGAATGCGGGAGGGTTTGTGTGGAGATGAAGAAGGAAGAAGATGAGAGAGTAAAACAATGGAAAAATAAATATAACTCGTAAATTAAGAAGAATTGGAGGAAGTGATAGAATAAAAAAATCTAGATCTACAAGAGAGGAAGAACTTTAATGAAGAATACAGAGAGAAATTAAGAGGGGAAGGGCTTCAAATCTGAGAAATAACAAAAGTTAGAACCTCAGATGAACAGTGAAATCACAGGACAGCAAGTTGAAAAATGGGAAATAACTTTCAAACCAAAAAGAATTAGAAGATGGCGTAGAAGAAGAAGTTGTAGATATTTAAAAAAAACTTTTATGAAAAAAGTAAGGGGAGAAAATGACTAGAAGGATGAGAAACATTGGTTCGCAGATGAACAGGATAGCATAGTGAAAAATACGAAATAGCTTGAAAATCAGAAGGAATTAGAAGATGATGCAGAAGAAGAAGTTGTAGAGAACGTAAAAATAAAGAACTTTCATGAATACAGCAAGAGGAGAAGGGGGACGAAAGAGGGCGAACTCAGCGAACTAAAAGATGTGAGAGGGGGAGAAAGAGTGAAAAATTACCAAAAGAAGAACTTCCTTTCTCCTCCTTGTCATGGGCTATTTATAGGGAAAGTTGGGTAGATGAAGGATGCAGATTGTATCAAAAAGAGATGGATGATTAAGATTTAAGTGGAATATGATGCATGGGGAAGAGGAAAAGTAGGTGGGTACCCCCTTTCTTGGACTTTGGGCACCCCCTTTCCCAAGGCTCATCATGTCTCTCCTTTATTTCAAACTTTGAATTCAATTTTTCCTCCAACCGAAATATGTGTTTCTTTTCCTCAATTTTAAACTTTTGAAATTTCTTTTCCCTCCAATCAAAATATGTGCTTTTGACTTGGTCAAAGTAGTGGTGACAGTTTTACCCTCGGCTTCTTTTGTAATTACCTTCGGTGTCCTACACCCACATAATTACACTTTAGTCCATAAAAATTACCACAATGTTCACATAAATCTCAAATGCTCATGATTATGCAATGGAGAATTAATGCTCATGGCCCTCAACTTTAGTTTATTATTAAATAAGATAATCGAATTAATCAATTTGCGTGAAAACTTCAATTTAAATGCAGAGTTGAGGTTAACTATGAAATATGCATAATAGCCTAATTATATGCACATAAAATGGTGTACATGCAATGAATTATCATAACAAATGGACACTTATCACACCCCCCAACTTACTCATTGCTAGTCCCTTAGCAATGCCAATAAATTGAAATTTAGGACTAACAAGAGTTTGTAAAATTCATGCTCTCATATCCAATTCTCCCTTCATAGAATCAACCAAAGATTAGGAATCTGGAATCATTAATGCACACTAGCCTTATGCATGAACTAAATAGTACATGATTAAGAATTCAAATCAAAGCTCAATAGCACTTGTGCATGTGTAACTACCAAATCCACAGTTTAGACAATTGTATCCCCCATTCGCTATTCCAAGCAAATATCTTTCAACCCTGCACCTCTTAGATCAGATCATTAAGTATATTAACTTTTTGTCTGCCTTATTACTTTATCCCTTTGGGATCTTTTATATCAAACATGATGTCGGACTACCCTTCACTATTTAACGTGAACTTCGACTCTTGCCTTAAGAGAACCAGGCCCAGTTTCACAGATCCAGGTTCCCTTTTCCATTTTACGCGAACCTCAACACGTCTTAGGTGAAGTAGGTCCGGTTACTAAGACTAGGGGTATTTTTCATGGTATTTTTTTTTCTTTTTTTTCATAATGCCATTGTACTTATTTGATAGATAATTTGACAGAAAGCTTTGTATAAATATCTCTTTTCTTAAGAAGTGCAGAATATCAGACAATATACCTAAAATAACAAAGGGCTTATCTTGCTTGTTTCATTAGTGTGTAATGTAAATATTTTTTTTTTTAAGTGCACATGAACTTGAAAGGGATTCTTATATCAATTTTCCATGGCTAGATTGACTAAATTTTCCATCATCCTTCTCCCTAGCCTTTTCTATTCCAGAATTACTTTTAATTTAAGCATGAATCATGAAACTAAAAATGGGGTTTACATCTTTCTACTTTCATGTAACGATGACATGCAAGACATCACTCCCATAAGGTTGTACTATATGCATCATAAAAATTTCTCTCCCCCCAACTTGAATGACATTGTCCTCAATGGCATGTAGAATTGAAAGTAAAAGAACAATGTATCAATAAATACTTCTGAGTATGAAAGAGACAACCGGATATGCGGGATGAAACCTCCATCAATGTCATAGGCGGCGATGACTTCCTCTCCTAGGCCTTAACCTGACCTCTAAAACACACTCAAACAAAAACGTCAAAATAACAAAAACTGTGGGTTGCCTCCCAGAAACGCTAAGTTTTCCGTCTTCAGCCAGACGCATGAGAGCTCACGAAGATCTTATTCCAGACCACTTAAGACAATGGATTCGTTTTACAACTGATCATTTTCCAAATAAGATTTCAATCTTTGACCGTTGACAGTGAAAATTTGACCATTTTTAGGATTCAAAATTTTGACGGTACTGTGGTCAAAAACTTTGACAACTACAAACGGTCCATCCCATCTAGACTTGAGCTTTCCAGGGAGCACGCGCAGCCTAGAGTTAAAAAGCCATACTTTCTGATTTGGTTGAAAATTTTTCCTTTGAATATGGTTATCATGGAAGGCTTTCATTTTGGCTTTATAGATTTTTGAATTTTCATAAGCTTAATTTCTTAGTTCCTCCAATTCATTGAGTTGTAGAGCTCTTTGGGCCCCGGCTTGAATGAGATCAAAGTTGACTTGTTTGATGGCCCAATATGCTCTATGTTCAAGCTCTACAGGCAAGTGGCAGGCTTTTTCAAAAATGAGGCGATAAGGTGACATGCCAATGGGAGTTTTAAATACAGTTCTATAGGCCCAGAGTGCATCATCTAGTCTCTCGGACCAGTCTTTTCTATCCGGCCGAACTGTCTTATGCAGAATGATGTTTATCTCCCTGTTGGACACTTCTACTTGGCCACTAGTTTGGGGATGGTAGGGGGTAGAGAACTTGTGAGTGATGCCATATTTGCGAAGCAGAGCTCGGAATTAAAAATGAGTAAAGTGAGAGCCCCCACCACTAATGATAGCTCTAGGATAACCAAATCTAGAAAAGATGTGTTTCTTCACAAACTTCATCACATCCTTGTGATCATTTATCCTAGTAGCAACAGCTTCAATCCATTTCGAAACATAGTCCACCGCCACCAAAATATATTCATTGCCAAATGAAGGTGGAAATGGTCCCATAAAGTCTATTCCCCAAACATCGAAAATCTCTACTACCAGAATGGGACTGAGCGGCATCATATCTCTTTTTGAATTGTTTCCCACGACTTGGCACCTTAAACAAGTTTTGGCAAATTCGTAAGCATCTTTGAATAATGTGGGTCAATAGAATCCGCTCTGCAACACTTTCGCCGCTGTTTTCTTTCCTGAAAAGTGTCCCCCACAAGCGAGATTATGATAGAAATTCAACACAGACTGTTGTTACTCCTCGGGGACACATCTTCTAATGATCTGATCAGGACCCATGTGAAACAGCTCCGGGTCCTCCCAAAAATAGTGCCTTAGCTTTGAAAAGAATCGATCCTTCTCCTGTTTAGACCACCCTTCTGGGATCTGTCCTACCGCCAGGTAGTTGACTATATGAGTGAACCAAGGGGTTGTTGTATGTGAGATGGAGAGAATTTGTTCATCGGGGAAGGAGTCGGACATAGGGGCACTTTCGAGAATTATAATCCTAAATTCCAAATCAAACTCTTGTAGTAACAAAATCCACCGTATGAGATGGGGTTTGGCTTCCTTCTTAGACATCAAAAATTTTAATGCTGAGTGATCGGAATAAACAATGACTTTCGCCCCTAACAGATATGATCAAAACTTTTCGAGGACAAATATAACAGCTAACAATTCCTTTTCCGTGGTGGTGTAGTTCATTTGGGCATCAGCGAGGGTGCGGCTCGCGTAGTAGATCACCATGGGTTTCTTTTCAACTCTTTGACCTAGGACAGCTCCTACAGCATAGTCTGAGACATCACACATGATCTCAAAAGGGAGCGACCAATCAGGAGATTGGAGAATGGGAGCTTGTGTGAGAGCCACTTTCAAAGAATTGAACGCCTCTAGACATAACTCATCAAGATGAAAGGGAGTGTCCTTGGCAAGCAATTGTGTAAGTGGTCGAGCAATGGTGGAGAAGTTTTGAATGAATCTGCGATAGAATCCTACATGACCAAGAAAAGAACGGATCTGTTTGACCGAAGAAGGGGGAGGAAGATTAGAAATCACATCAACCTTGGCCTTGTCAACCTCTATTCCCTTCTCTGAAACTACATGGCCTAAAACGATCCCTTCTCTTACCATGAAGTGGCTCTTCTCCCAGCTCAACACTAGATTCGACTCAATGCATCTTTTCAATACCCGAGTCAAATTTTCCAAACAATCATCAAATGAATCACCAAATACTGAAAAGTCATCCATAAAAACTTCCAAGCATTCCCCCACTATTTCAGAGAAAATGGACATCATACACCACTGGAATGTGGCAGGGGCATTGCAGAGCCCAAAAGGCATTCTTCTGAAAGTAAACGTGCCATAGGGGCATGTGAAGGTTGTTTTCTGTTGATCTTCTGAGAAAATTACAACTTGGTTATACCTGGAATAGCCATCCAGAAAGCAATAATACTTCTACCTAGTCAATTTCTCCAAGATCTGATCAATGAATGGGAGTGGGAAATGATCTTTTTTCGTGACTGGATTTAGTTTTCTGTAATCAATGCAAATTCTCCACCCAGTTGGTAATTGTGTGGGAACTTCTTCTCCTTTCTCATTTGTTACAACTGTCAGCCCTGACTTTTTGGGAACAACTTGAGTTGGGCTGACCCACTTGCTATCAGAAATGGGATATATGATCCCGGCATCCAACCATTTGACAACTTCTTTCTTCACTACCTCCTTCATACTTAGATTCAGCCGATGCTGCATCTCTCTACTTGGTTTGGCATTATCCTCCAAGTAAATGTAATGCATACACACATCCGGACTGATACCCTTCAAATCGGCCACTGACCAACTTATCGCCCTCTTGTGCTCCTGAAGGATATCTAGGAGTTAGGATTCCTGAGTAGCAGTGAGGTTGGAAGCAATGATTACGGACAGAGTTTGGTTATGACCTAGATAAGCATACATCAAAGGATCCGGCAGAGCCTTCAATTCTAGACTGGACGGCTGATCCAAAGATGGAAGAATATGTTCAACTTGAAGTAGAGGGAGTGGCTCTACTCTGGAGTGGGGTGCACTAGAAAGTGGGGAATCCTGGAGCATGCTACCCTCTTCTAGATATTCCTCATTAACTTCCAGACTTTCTTCAATTAGTTCTTCAAAAATATCAATGCCATTACATTCCTCCTCATGGTCTGGATATTGAGATGCTTTGAACACATTCAGAGAAACCTTCTCTCCTCCAAAGGAAATATCCATCATCCCCGTGGCACAATTTATATTGGCCTTGGCCGTAGCAAGAAACAGACGTCCCAAAATGATAGGTGTGTGCTTTAATTCTTGGGACGAGGCCATATCCAGAATAAGAAAGTCCACCGGGAAATAACATTCATGCACCTTCACAATCACATCTTCCAATAGTCCCCTCGAAGTCTTTATAGATCGATCTGCCAGTTGAAGGATTATAGATGTGGGTTTCAACTCCCCTAGATCAAACTGCTCGTATAAAGGTGGGTGACAAGTTCACACTGGCTCCATGGTCCAGCAATGCTCTATCAAATGTAATTCCACCTATATCACAAGAAATCAGTGGAGCTCCGGGATCCTTCAATTTTTTAGGCAAATGATTCATAACAACTACGCTGACATCTTTAGACAAGCGGACCTTTTGTGTTACTGCCTTTGGTTCCCCTTTTGGTGTACATGGCTCTTTCAAAAAAATTGCATACGCCGGTACATGTTTGATCGCATCCAATAGTGGAATATTGATGTTCACCTGTTTAAACAATTCCACTAGTTCATCTTGTTGGACCGATTTTCTCTGTTGAGCTTTAGGCTTCAATGCATCAGGGAATGTGACCTTAGGAACATACTCTCGAGGTCCTTCATCAACCTTTGCTTTCCCTTTGTCCAACTTATTTTCTCCCCCCTCTTGCTTCTTCTTTTCTTGCATAATTACCGGCTCCTCCTCTTCACTATCACTCTCCTCGTGGGCATCTTGGCCCGAACTACTACCCATATCCCTAGCCTGATAAGGGTCATTAAGAATTTTTCCGCTCCTAAGGCTAGAGATGGCTTTGGCATTCTCGAACTGAGGACCTATAGGAGGGGGCAACTGAGGTTGGTTGGGCTGATTAGGTTGAGGAAGAATGGGAGCTCTTGGAGGGAAGCCTGGAGGTTGTTGTGCGGGGGTTGGCCACTGGTTGGCTAGGGAGCTGGCCTACCTCTCTTCTCATGTTATTGGCAGCAAGTTACCCTATCTAGTTCTCCAACTTGAAAATGGATTGTGCTTGGGTAAGAATAAGTTGTTGGAGTTGTTCAAACTTGTCATCAAAAGTGGGCTGAGTAGGAGGTGGCTGATAATGTGACTGATGGGAACGATGTGAAGGAAATTGCTGAAATTGGCCTTGAGAAAATTGGGCTTGAGGATATGGGGACTGAGCTTGATGGAAAAGAGGTTGTTGGAATTGTTGATGGAGAAAAGGAGATGAATAAGAAAAATTGGGCTTGACGATTAGATTGACTTGGCATTGGAAAAGATTATTTTTGATTTGAATGGTGTGAGGGATGAGGTTGGGTGGATGGGCTTTGATTGGATTTCTAAGAAAAATTTGGGTGATTTCTCCAGCCTGGATTGTAGGTGTTTGAGTAAGGGTCATATGCAGGCTTGGAGACACCTTGAGCAGCAAAGATTTGTTCTTGGATAAATGGGGGAAGTTGGGTTATTGTGGGACACTCACTCACAGAATGGCTAGGGCTAGAACACAAAGCACCAATTTCTTCTTGATTGGGAGTTGAGAATTATTGAGGTTGAGGAGCAGAAGATGAAGAAGGTTCCTGCCTATTCATAGTCAATAACTGGTTTAGCTTCTGAGCCACCATATCAACCTTCTCTATCTTCTGGGCCAGCAAATCCATTTTATTTAATTTCTGGGTTATGCCATTGATGTCTATCTTATTCTCAAACTCCCCTTGATTCTTGACTTCGTAAAGCCCGGCCCTCTTGTTTGGTCCGATCATTCGTTCATATGATGAAAGTGAGGTGTGACTGATGGAGTTTTCACTCAACATTTCAAATAGATCATACGCTTCATCCTCACTCTTACTCATGAATGCTCCCCCACATGATGCATCCACCATCTGTCTATAATTCTCCGTTAGCCCCTCATAAAATGCTTGAACAATTTACCATCTTGACAGGCCGTGATGAGGACATTTTCTTAATAGATCTTTCAACCTATCCCAAGCCTCATGTATATGTTCTCCAGTATTTTGGGTAAATCCAGTTATGGCTCTTCTCATTGTGTTGGTTCATCCTATGGGATAAAACTTCTTCAAAAATTCTTTTTGTATTTCTGCCCATGTATCAATGATCCTACCCAAGGCTCCTAACCAATATTTGACCTTATCCTTGAGAGAGAATGGGAATAGAGTTAGCCTAAGAGCATCATCAGAGAAATTCTGAATTTTAACAGTTGAGCAGATCTGAAGGAACTCATCAAGATGTTTGTAGGGATCTTGATTGGGATTTCCATAGAAAGATGGCAACATTTGGATAGTACTAGACTTGATTTCATAATGAACCGCCTGGTTCTGAGGTGCTTGGACATAGAAGGACGGTTGGTATTGATTGGGCAAGAAATAGTCCTTCATTTGCTTTGGAGGATCGTGATTTTCGGCCATTAGATTTTGGTGGTGAGGTCCTTGATTTTCGGCCATGAGATCTTGTTGGAGATCATTCGCTGGATACAAGACTCTCTCAATTTCTTGAATGGGTCGTAGTAGGTTTGGATGTTGAGATCTTCTACCTTACATAAACTAGGACGAAGAGAGAGATGAAAGAGATTTTTTTTATGATGATTTTTGTTTTGTTTTATTTTAATTTTTTTTTCTTTTTTTTGATTTTGATACAAACTAGGACGAAGAGAGAGAAGATGAGATTTTTATTTTTATTTTTATTTTTTTTATGCAAACACAAATAAGTTATCACACAAATTACTTAATGCCCTAGATGTGACCTAGACCTACAAATTAGGTTTCACAAAATGCCTAAAGTGAAACTTAAGTTCACCCTCAATATTTTCACCGGCCAGGTAAGGGGTGGGGTAGTGGGAGGTTCCCCCTACTTTCGTAGGGACCTAATTATGCCAAACCACTAGCCCGCTTAAGGCGTTTGCCGTCCGACTGTCTTACCTTAGGCACCGGTTTTCATAAGAGGGTAAGCCCAAATAACACAAGAACCACAGTGTGAACCTAGGGCCAATGTCTACTGGATTTTATTTAAGGTCTAGGTGATACAAAGATGCATGAGAATTATGCTTTGTGGGCTAAGGAAGGGTGATGAAATCCCCACCTTATCTTGCTTATGGGTATTGCCCTTAGAATATTTTAGAAATGATATGCAACAAACCAAGTTCAAACAAGGGGTTCTATGCAAGCATGGAAATACGTGAACATGCTTTTAAAAAAATTAGAGTACTCACCTTGCCTCCCGTAATCTTCAATAATGTAATTAACAATAATTAAACAACAAGAAAAAATAAATTATATCCTAAATGATGCATGACCTAAAACATGGAAGTGTGGGTTCTACTCTTGCAATGAACATTTTTATTGAAGTTCAAGTGATGATTTTTTTATTTTTATTTAATGAACCTATCTAACCACAAGATATGAAATGTAGAGAAATGAAACTAAAATGAAAGAGGAAATGTTTGGATACTTACTTGAAAAGTGTTCCCCCGTTCTTTTTTTTTCTCAAAATGAATGACAAAATGACTAAGGAAAAGGTGGAGCCTTACCTCTGATTTTTTGAATTTTCAAGTTATTTTTTTTTCTTTTTTTCCTGTAAAAATAATAAAAGAGAACTTTATTAGTACACTATATACATATGGAAAATAAAGTTCTTAAGTCAAAAATCACCATTCATCCCCGGCAACGGCGTCAAAAATTGATAACGTAAAAGTTCATCGTTTAAAACACGCGTATAACAATCTTAAAATCGAACTTGCACAAAATGATCAAAAGAGAACGTAGTACTATGGCAAGCACGGGTCGAATCCACAGGGAAGGAGATTTTTTTGAGTTAAAAACCTTGTAACCTTTTAGAAAAATATTTGTGATTTTACTTTATGATGTGACACAAACCCCTTGGGGGTGGCAGCCACTTGACCAATGCACCTTGGACCTAGATTTGCAAGCAATCGAACCGATCGGCGAACCCACTCAAGCGGACTCACCCGTGTAGCGTACACTCATGCCCGTAGGCAACTCGACGATGGTGGAGAGGGTCCGGGATGGGACCTCGCTGTTCCAGGGTTTGGCTCGCTTGAGATTGAACCCCTAAAGGCCTGGGATGCCCCAATTCTGTGGGCGGCCAGCACGCCAAGGGCATGGGATGTAGTGGCTCTCTCACAACTCGCTCCGCGGTGGCACTCAAATTGATGATATTTTGAGATCGGGCACTCACTCACCGACCGACGGCACTAAGAAGCAATACTAGTTAAGCAAGAAGTGCTGACCAAGAGGAGTGTAACCAGGAGCTCACCTGATCGGCGTGAAGACGCCGATCCCGGCCGGAGACGAGGGCGAGCGGGGAAGTGTAGGTTCCCCGCACACTACGCCGATGAAGCTTGATCCCTGTTTAAATTATACAACCACTACGCCTCACACAGGAGGGTGGACTTGGGGTGGGGATTTCAGTAGTACAATGCAAAAACTACCTCCACGCAGGGAGGGGCGTTAAGCCAGCCAGGCGGGGAGGGGAGATTCGCTCGAATCGCGCCGACGGATCACCCGACCGAATCTGCCCGTGTCTTGAGCAGCAGGATAGGGGATCGGTGTAGCAGCCTCTGTGCGCTCCTCCGGACTCAGAACTTGATGAGACTGGCGCTGGAACGACGCTGACAGACCCAGGTACGCCTGTGAATTTTTGTGGGCGGTTCCCGCGTCACCTCTAGTCAGAGTGGACCCCGGAACAGGTGCTCAGAGTTTAGGTTTAGGCTGGCCCAGATTGTTGCAGCTGCTTGTAGAAGGTACCACGATCACTCCCGAAGTGTGAATGAGGCGAGACCAAGTCGAGAACGTCCGTGGATGAGTATTCTTCGAGCAGAAACCAAGAACAGCACCAGAAGATGTCAGGGTGGTGAGGAGGAGTCCGTTGAGTGAGGCAGTGTCAGGGCATGACCCAAATGGACTGTCTGCGCACCCGCGGGAGAAAAATTGGAAAGAACACTTCCTGATGCCGAACGGGATGCCGCTTGTTGGTGGTGGTGGATGACTCGTGGATACAGCTCTCGGCCAAGTGGAGCCTCCAGAAGTTGAAGGATGTGGCCGTGGGAGCTTCTGCACTGCAGCTCAGGTCCAGGTTCTGGTCCTTGTTGCGCAGTTGGACGAGAACAGGCATCACGAACTGCAGAGAAGTCGGAATGAGACGATTCCACCTCGCTTGCAAAGAAGACTCGCAGACCTTTCCGACGATGTATGGTGTACCTCCAGAGGACATCGGACGACTCCGGAGCAGCCTCTGTAAGTTGAGCTCCAACTGTTGCCTACAAATTGAGATGGATAGGGTGGTGAAAGGTGATGGGAGACGGAGTAGATGGGGTGGGAAATGGGGTGGATGGGTGTGGGGATGGCACCTGACTATGTGGGGGTCTGTTAGGGGGTGATACAAGGTGTGGGAGGGGCAGAAAGGGGGCTGGGAGGTGGTCTAGCAAGTGGAGGAAGGGGGAGCTGCGAATTTGGGTTGGGAATGAGAGAGGGAGGAGAGATCTCTCCTTTGGGTTGAATGTGTGGTTAATGGAGGGTTTAATTCTGGTCTAGGGAATGGGAAGGGGTGTCTTGGGGATGTGAATGGGTGCTTGGGAGATGGGATTCTCCCTTGGAAAAATGAAAGGTCGTATGGGGAAGGGGAAAGGTTGCATGGGAGGAGGGAGAGGTGCCTAGGAGAAGGGGATTCCACCTAGGGGTTGGAGGGGGATTAAATGAGAGGTATGGGGAAGGGGGAGGGGTCTTAATTAGAGGTGAATAGGGAGGAGAGAGAGTGAATTTCGAAATTTGGAGAGAGGAGGAGAGAGAATGGGGTTCGCCCCCTTTAGAGAGAGAGAGAGAGAAATAGTGCTAGAGAGAGAGGGAGAGAGATGCACAAATACTTTGGCAAACTTTTATCAATACTTCATTAGCTTACAAATGAGGGATTGGGATCGTATTTATAAGAATCCCACAATTACACATAAGTCCCTGACTCTTGGACTACTAACACTAAACCAAGGGGAAGGGGGCGCCCCTGGGCCTAGCCCATATAATTGGGCCCAATAACACACATAATGACTTAAGACTTAGGTAAATAGCTACCTCACCTAGGTATTTGACTCAAATAAAAGGAAAAGTACATGATAAGAAAATGAAAATTACATCATATGACTCGAAATAAAGTGGTGAACAAGATGTAGCATGGGTGGCGAGCATCGGGATCCTTGATCAAATGAAATTGCTGGTGATGTCCTCATCACTTTACTTAAAGAAAATAGTGAAATGACGAATAAACCAAACACTTAATTAAAAACACCTATGATTATGCGCCTATGTTATAGAAATTAATTACATGAAGTGAAAAGAAGAGATAGAAGAAGGGGGTAGAGATAGAAGAAGATTAAGAACTAGATCAAAAGAACAACTCTCTTCATTAACTTAAAAGAAAGAGTACATGAAGTGCAAGATAAGCTTACAACAAAGAGGTGACAGGATTACAATGAAGTAACATAACACAAAAGTAATAATAAAAAGAGGGGCATGAGATGTGAAGATAGTAGTAGCAATGGTGATGATGCCGTCGTCTCCTCCTCGCCGAGCCTTGGAGTGGATCACTCCGCCTTGAAGGAGATCGCCGTGGAAAGAGATGGATGAAGAAGCCGTCGTCGTCCACGTCACGAGCCTTGGAACGTCACCCATCTTGATGTGCACACCACCATGAAAGGAGAGTTGTGAAGGATAAACTTTGGAGAGAAATATAGAGAGGAATGTGGAAGGGTTTGTGTGGAGATGAAGAAGGAAGAAGATGAGAGGGTGAAACAGTGGAAAAATAAATATAACTCGTAAACTAAGAAGAATTGGAGGAAGTGATAGAAGAAGAAAATCTAGATCTATAAGAGAGGAAGAACTTTAATGAAGCACACAGAGAGAAATAAAGAGGGGAAGGGCTTAAAATATGAGAAATAACAAAAGCCATAACCTCAGATGAATAGTGAAATCACAGGATAGCAAGTTGAAAAATGAGAAATAACTTTCAAACCAGAAAGAATTAGAAGATGACGTAGAAGAAGAAGTTGCAGATATTTTAAAAACAAAGAACGTTTATGAAGAAAGAAAGAGGAGAGAATGATTAGAAGGATGAGAAACAAGGGGAGGAACAGAGAGAAATATTGGTTCGCGGATGAACAAGACAGCACAGTGAAAAACATAAAATAGCTTGAAAATCAGAAAGAATTAGAAGATGATGCAGAAGAAGTTGTAGAAAACGTAAAAATAAAGAACTTTTATGAATACAGCAAGAGGAGAAAAGGGACGGAAGATGGCGAACTCGGCGGACTAAAAGATGTGAGAGGGAGAGAGAGTGCAAAATTGCCAAAAGAAGAACTTCCTTTCTCCTCCTTGTCATGGGCTATTTATAGGGAAAGTTGGGTAGATGAAGGGTGGAGATTGTATCAAAAAGAGATGGATGGTTGAGATTTAAGTGGAATATGATGCATGGGGAAGAGGAAAAGTAGGTGGGCACCCCCCTTCTTGGACTTTGGGCACCCCTTTCCCAAGGCTCATCATGTCTCTCCTTTATTTCAAACTTTGAATTCAATTTTCCCTCCAATCGAAATATGTGTTTCTTTTCCTCAAATTTAAACTTTTGAAATTTTTTTTCCTCCAATCAAAATATGTGCTTTTGACTTGGTCAAAGTAGTGGTGACAGTTTTACCCTCGGCTTCTTTTGTAATTACCTTCGGTGTCCTACACACACATAATTACACTTTAGTCCATAAAAATTACCACAATGTGCACATAAATCTCAAATGCTCATGATTATGCAATAGAGAATTAATGCTCATGGCCCTCAACTTTAATTTATTACTAAATAAGATAATCGAATTAATCAATTTACGTGAAAGCTTCAATTTAAATGCGGAGTTGAGGTTAACTATGAAATATGCATAATTGCCTAATTATATGCACATAAAATGGTGTACATGCAATGAATTATCATAACAAATGGACACTTATCAGATACTAAACCAAGACAAGCAGAAACCGAAACGGCAATAACAACACTCTGGCAGAACGGATCGTCATTCAACCGCTAGGTAGATCCGGCAGTCAAGGAACAACCGCCACGCAACAAGAGGCAAGGGCATTGGCAGTTCTAGATTACGTCGTTAGGGAACTATCGCAGTCAGGGAAAAGACCGCACCCAGTCACCTAACCCGACCGATCCAGAAGACCACTGCCACACAAACACAGTGCTAGAACACAAACCTACGATCGACCAACACATGGGCGAACACCGAACAGCCTAACGGCCATCACAGCCACAACAGGACTGTAACGCACCACCATAGGAGCGTTACCTGCTCTGACGCACCCAGGCAGGGGCGTCAGGGCAACCAGGCCAACGCCTACAACATGAACCACGTAACACACCAGGCCAGGCGCGTTACAACACATGACGCACCCGGACTGGGCCGTCAGGGCCAACGAACCTGAAACCACAACACCGGCAAACGGCGTGTGACGGATCAGCGTGAGTCCGCCACAGCCACCCGGCGCATGGGGTTAGGTGCGTTACACCCACCGACCCAGCTAGTGAAAACTGGTCAAACAGCTTGTAATGGCCCAAGGAAGATGCGTTACAAGGCTGTGACCCACGAAGGATGCGCCGCTACACAAATCGACTGACACAATTTTTGAAAGACGCCCAGGCTGTGACGCACTAACCTAGGCGCGTCAGAGGTGTGTGACGATCGAAGATTGGACTGTCACGCTAACCCAACCTCGAAAGGACCCACGAGCCGTAACGCACCTCCCCAGGTGAGTCACAACCATGTGACGGTCTAGGCTAGACGCGTCACAGAACGCTCACCCCGAAAGACTCAAATGAAGCAGCGAGCGTAACGTTCTATCGAGGGACCGTCACAGCATGTGACGGCCTCTGGAACGACCGTTACAGCCACCCGACGCGCAGAACAGGGGAATGGCCGAATCGTCCCGTTCCACGCCCCATTCACGCCGTAGCGCAGGGGAAACAATGCCACGCGACAGGAAAACACCCCCGGAGCCTGAAAACACCACATGCACACACCGAAGCGCACGAACGGGGCGATTCTGACGAATCGACCCAAAACGGGTCACCGGGGTTATAACGACCTGAGAATCTGATTACCGGGAAGGTCCGATAACCTGAGACTCGCACCGCCACCCACGAGTCCGAAGACTCGGAAGGGTTAGAAGGATGGTGTAGAAACTACACAAGTATCACAAATAATTACAGAATTAAACAGTTATATAAATAAGCAGGAAATGAATTAACATTTTACATGGTCCATAATATAACAATAAAATAACAATAGTAGTCCACAAATAGTACAGAGACAAGAAAAGAAAGTACAGCTACGCAGGGCATACCCCGGCTCTGACCTCTGGCACTAACGCTGGACACCTGAACCGCGCTGAGCCTCAAACGAATTCCCCTGAAGCCTCGCCTCACCTGAAATACGGTGAAAACACGCAGGTAATGAGTCTCGGAACAAGACTCAGTAGGGATCACTTGAACCCTACCTCGCAAACGGAGAAACCGCTACGCTAGCAGTAAGCGAGTACCTCAAAAAGGGAAACCCTGCCATCTACAAAGCACCGGTCTCACGGCACGAAAACCGACACACGTGCCACGGTGAAATAATCGGAACATAACGGCCAACACGGCAGAAACCAGAAGGTCGAAGTCGTACGACTGATAGTCTGACACTCCCAACTCGACAGGAGTACCTGCCACTAGAAGCACAGTCGGTAGCGTCCCCTGATGACTTACACTGCACTGCAGGTGAACTGCCTGACGTGGTAGCGTCTACCAGAGGCACGGACACAGAACAAGTACCACAAACAAGTGACTAGCTGGGGTCACACTCGTCAGCGTGTGTCCAACTGCCCCCAACCACGTGTGCACACATAGACCGCGCGTCCCTGGTCTGTCCCTCTGACTGGTTTTCCCCTTAGCCAGATTCTGGCTACAGACGTGGGGCCCAACGGAAACCAGTCTAAAAACCATCTCTAAGGGTCGGCCCGTACACCACTCCCTGGTGAGACCAGCACCGCGTACTGGTGGGCTATGACTAGTGGAGGGTCACTGAAGGAGTAGACTCTCAAGTCAACGGAAAATCACGTCCACATCCGACGACGTACGGGGACCACCCCACGTACTGGCACCGTCACACGACGACCACGGTCGGAACAGACACGGGGTTGGAAACCACCCGGGGCAACCCAGTGCCTGACGGTCTACCCTAGATGCGTCACAGGACTCTAACAGTCTAGGCGGGACCGTCACAAACGCCTGACGGTCTTAGGCTGGACCGTCACAGGACCCTGACGGTCCAACGCAGGCCGTCACACTCTCAGTGTAAAACAGGGTGCAACACGGGGGGTAACGCACCTGCCCTGGTGCATTACAGACTGTGACGTGCCTATGCAGGTGCGTCACAGCGGAAAATAAGGGCAAACTGTGACGCGTGCCACTCGGTGCATCACAGCATGTGACGGTCCATTCTTGGAGTGTCACACGCATGTAACGGTCCAGCCCTGGAGCATAACATGGCCTGGGGGTAAAACGACTTCTGACGCACCCACGCTGGGCCGTCACAAGGCTGTGACGCGCCAGTGCTAGTGCGTCACACGCCTTGACCCCCACGGTCAAACCAACAGTCGGAAGCCAACAATCGGGACGCTTTGATGGCCCACCCCAGGCGCGTCACACGCCTGTGGCGGTCTATCGTGGGACCGTCATACTCCCAGACCCCAGTTGGCTAAACAAGGGCTGTGACGCACCCGCCCAAGTGCATCACACGGTGTGACGGTCACTGGAAGGACCGCTACACCCGCCCGACGGCGAAACGACGGGGAAAGCCCAAAAAACCCAACCACGCCCCCATGCCTCCACCGGAGAGGGGGAAATCAAAGGGGAAGACCCCTGGGGACCCCTAGCATGATACTAGGCCACCAAAACATGAAATCGCGGGCTAAATCCATAGATCGGGCGAGCTCTCCCCAAATCATGGAAAACACCAAACCCGCATAATCAAGCCTCTCTCGGCCTCCCCTCGGCCTATAAATCACAGAAATGAACGGCAGGGAGCTAGGGAACGTCACCCTACCTCAATGGAGCGAATGCTCCGCCGAATCGTTACCAAGATCTCGAAGAACGCTTTGAAAACCCTCGTCCCTTCACGGTTACCCACAAGCTTTACGCCACCACGATCACCTCGCCGTCGCCCACATCGTCACGCCGTCGCCCCGCACCGTCTACAGCTAGAAGGGGACGTCGGCGCGGCCGAACGAGAGTGAAAGAGAGAGGGAGGGGCGGTGGCCACAGTGTGGAGAAGAGAAGGAAGAAGAAGAAGAAGAAGAGGGTGGGGAGAGAGAGAGAGATGAGAGTATTTATAGAAAATTTAGAAATTCCGTAAAATACCAAAAAATAGAAAATTACATTTTCGGGATCCTCGGAACGCACCGATCGCAACGGTACCACTCGTGCCCATGTGAACGACCCGGTTCACCAGCAGCGAGGTTCCGACGGAATTACCGAAACAGACACCGGTAATCGGAAAACACGCGCGGAAAAGCCGCGGAACGCTTCCGGGCCTCCAAAACAACTCCGGGTCGCGCCGATCTGAACACGAAAGATGCCCGAAATGAAATTTCAGACACAACGGAGCCTGACACTCCGAGAAACCTGATCTGGGACTCACGGAGAAGGATCCGAAAGGTCCTGGATATTACAGGGGTCTCCGAACTCCTACCGGCCCTGAATGACAACCGATTGACACGAAACTAACGTGAATGGGATCCAGACATCCCAACGATCATTCTGACACTAACTACGCCGCGAATGGTTGCTGTTTTCCTGCGAACCCTGAAAACCCCCAAAACTACAATTTTCACTAAATCGGCCCGACCTCCCCCGATCGAGCACCAATCGTGTGCATGGGTAGGGAAAATGTGCAGAACGAAGTGGCGGTCCATCTCCCTACCTCCACCGAAGAAATCAAGTGCTGAAGCGACTAAACCACGCCGAAAACCGCAACGCGAACCAAACCGTGGGCTTTGAATCCACCGTTCGGGATCGCGCCCAAACCGCACCGATCCTCGCTTCACCACGCGCCTCATTAGCTCCCCGGCGTCGCTACCTCGCCCATAGTCGCCTCCGTCAGCAGCCGGAGCCGAGAGGGTGAGAGAACGAGAGAGAACGGGAGAGAGAGGGAGTGAGGGCGTGAGTGAGAAGAGAGAGAGGGGGGTTAAAATAAAAAAAGAAATTCAAAAATTTTCTAATTTCTGAAATTCTGTAAAATGCGCCGAAAATACGCTAATTCAGAAAAATACGCAAAAATAGTCGAAACGATCTGGTCAAAGAGTACATCGTAACTGCGGCGTCCGCAAGTCGATGAATTGAGAAATAAACTCATCGTAAGATTCCGTAACTAGTACGAGAGAAAAACCCACACGGATCGTAAAACTCAATTCGGGAGCTACAAAAGCGATCCGAAACTCTCCAAAAAGGATCCTAAAGACCTAATAAAGATCCGACAAAGATCCACTAAGGATGCAGGATATTACAATTATCACTCACTATCACCCGGGGGATGGCGTATCGACAAATGATCGACTTCAAGATGAAACTCCACACGACTGTCTCGGTGATTCTAGCCGTAGCTGCGGCCTCGATCCACTTGGTGAAGTAGTCGATGGCGACGATGACGAACTTCTTCTGGGCCTGAGCCATAGGTAACGGCCCAAGGATGTCAATCCCCCACCGAGTGAAAGGATAAGGCTCAGATAGGGTGATGAGCTCCGATGCCGACCGATGGACCAAGTGGTCAAATCGCTGGCATCGGTCACACTGTTGCGCGTAGGTCGAGTAGTCGCGCTGCAGAGTGGCCACCCGTAACCCTGTCGAAGCAAGATCTTGGCAAGCGACCTTCCCCCTTGATGCGCTCCGCACAGGCCTTCGTGAACCTCTTGAATCGCTCGGCTGGCTTCGTCAGTACAGAAGAACTTCAGGAGGGGACTAGAGAAGGATCTACGGTATAAAGTGTCGTCCAGACGGATGAATCGCCGAGCTTGGTATTTCAATCTCCGGGCTTCCCGGGGGTCGGGAGGCTCCTAAGAGTTTTGTAGCCACGACAGATAGGGGGTACGCCAGTCGCTTGGGGAGGTCGAGTCAAAAGCCATGAGCTCCGAATCAATGCTCGGTCGCTCTAGCTCTTCAAGAAGGACCGATCGAGTACCCTCGGGGTCAAGAGAGGAGGCCAGCTATTGACACATAAAAAAATACATATATATATATATATATATATATATATATATACATATATAATAATAATAATAACAAAAGGATAAAAAAAGAGAGGAGAAAAGATATAACGATAATAATAGAACAATAATAAAATGACAAGACAATTACAATATAAATAAAAAAATGTTAATATATTTCATCCTATATTTCTTATTTTTCAGGGATGAAAAGAAAGACGAAGATACTGGGAATGGGCTGCCCATGGCCCATCGACCACCATGATGAAAGCTGCGTGCCGATACCCATAAAGGAAAGCGCACCGATAGCCAAATCCCAGGGCGCGTCGAGGGTCAACCGGGCCGACTGTAGAAGGGTTCCACCCCCTTTATAAAAGGCCTCCATTCGATGAAGTCGACAGTGGGGAAAACAACAGGAGAAGAAGCCAGCGACGTGGGTGATAAAAAAAGAGATAGGAAGAGAGAACAAGAAGAGCCGACTGAGTGATCCAGAGCATCCAGGGTGCTGAGAAAGGGACATGCCCAGGTGGGTGGCGCCGCCTGCTGCCATTGCCCTGTGGGGCTATATTATCCCCGTTCTCTGCTTCCTTATGAGTTTTCTATGTTTTCTCTTTTGTATTCGTCGAAGTCTGTAATCTCCGTGGCCCGCTAGAAATTCATGACATGTATGCAACTGCTACTTTTCGCAATTGAAGTGTATGGCTCCATCACCAATGTATACGAATGAATGAACTATGTGGATGTGTTCCTTCTATCTAGTTATCTTTCTTTATATAACCTCTATACGTTCATTTCTCTGCAAGTGATATTTGATTCATGATGTGCCTCTGCTCCTCGTTTCTTTTTGCTTGGGTTTTCTCTTGGCCTCTGCCGTTCTACCCTTGCTATCAGTCTTCCGACTGCTATCCCCTTGCGTTGACAACGGAGTTTCCCTTTCCGCTTGCCCATGAGGCACGCTAAGGGTCAGAAGCTACTGAGTTTTGTCTTGGCTAGATCGAGTTGTCTAATAACTTCTCTGACCTCACAGCCGAAATGAGAACCCGCGACACTTCATCTCGTTGTCTTTCATTCGTGCAATTTTGAGGAATATATCTGAGTGTGTCTCGATCTCGTCTGGTCTCGGGCGAACCCGTTGTGCAAAGCCCCATTCTCCCTGAGATGGCTCACTAAGAAAACCTTTTTTTAGAACCCCAAACAAACCCCTTTTCATCTATCCTCGGCGCCAATAGCTCTCAGCGCCAGGTTCACGCCAATTATCAACCGTGCCGAGATTTCCCCCTTTTCATTTCTGCACCGAGCCATGCATGCCGCCGTGGTACCTTCGCATGAGGCCACTGTGCCAACGTGCCCAGCCGACGTATGAAGCATTGTCCACTGCCATTGCATATAATACGTTGTTATATATCTCCATGCATACATTGACATATTGTAGCCATTACACTCCATTGTGCACACATCCATATGCATGACCCAATCATTTGACATAAATGCATGGCTCCACTCACGTAAGCAGCAATTGGCCATTCACTAACCCCATTAACACACCTCCGTTGCATTAATTCCGAAGCCCTCACCCATTAATTTTACCCATGTCAGGTTGGTGTATAGTGTAATAGCCCAATCACCATATACGTATATATAAAGGTATATCTATATAGCATATGCATGCCTAAATAATTCTTTATTATGCATGAGGACCTGTACGTGAATATCCCTTTTAGTCCACCCATGTTTAAACATGCAAAGTGAGTGTGTGCACTAATAAATCTCCAAATGACCCATCAATCATCATCTTTTATTTGACCATGCATACATTCATATGTTGCTCATAGATACATATATATGTGTGCGTGGATATATGTATGTATATATATGTGTGCATGCATGAATATAAGAATAAACACATGCATTTCTATGGATCAATTCTGTTGGGCCATTTATGTCCAATTCGGTGGGAAGCGGAGGAGCTACACAAATGTGGTTTCACCCCTACATTTACTTCAATTTGGGTATTCGATTTCCCTCTTTCACCCCGCTGGGCCACGGAGTTCTGCCACTGCATGTTCTCCGCTGGTCCCTTTAGGGGAATATTAATGAGATGCCAGGACCAGTGGACACAGTCCCGCTGAATTTTGATCCTCTTGGGTCTCGGGCCACGCCCATCTTTCTTTTGGCTTCCATCTCGGCGTTCCGTAGATGGATGTCCTATACTCCCCTTTTGGCACAGTCCAAGATAAGGGGAGATACTGCCGAAATTCATTCACGATCCTTGCTTTGTCATATCGTGTGATGTTTTTCGTTGAACTGATGAATTAACCCCCTGTCGTGTGGTAGAGGTCTGAGACAGACTATCTCATGGCCCTTTGCCCACTATACAAGGGGAACATGATCATTATGAGATTTCCCGTTGATTGTCACATGGTCTCCCTAGATCTTCTGTGGATGAATTTCTCCTCCCCTTTTAGCTTGCCAGAGCCCATAAAGCCTTGATTAAATACAAGTGATCCCCAAAATCCATAACCTCATAAAGCCCTAAATCCTCAAAATTTCCCCTATCGGCGCCCTAATTACCTCCCTACGCGGTGCTCTCTCGGCGCGGGTTCCGCGCCGAGTGGCGGGCACGCCGACGATTGTCCACGCCGAGATGCCAGCGCGCCGACCACCCCTCCTCCAGCGTCGAGGCCCCCCATAACCTTATTTTTATAGTATTTCACTCAAGTCCATAGGAGCTACATTAATGGGGGGGTTACCCCTACATTCTACCGAGTATGATGTTTCTTTCTTAACCCTGCTGACCCTTGGAGTTCTGCCACCGCATGTCCTCCAATGGTTTCTTAAGGGGATATCAATAAATACCATGATAATGGACATTGTTCCGTCGCATCTAGATCCTCTTAGATCTCGGGCTACGCCCATCTTTCTTTTGGCTTCCATCTCGGCACTCCGTAGATGGATGTCCTATATTCCCCTCTTGGCATAGTCCAAGATAAGGGGATATGCTGTCGGATTTATTCCGTACATTAATATCATATCTCATTTTGCATAATTATCTGCACGCATCTCCTATCCTGCAAATGAATGAGCATACGTATCATATTAGTTTTGCCCCTGGGACTCTTCTACTTTGGCGATTAATCAAGGGTTGTCCTTCTTGGGAAGGACGTAATTAACGTCATAGCCTTTATGGTATGACGAACTTCTGGTCCCGACTCGGACTTCATAATCGACTGACCAAGTCAGATCGAGTGCATAATAAATTGTCACTCCGGTGACTGGCACGCCTAATAAAAATAACTAATAAATCAATAAAATAATAAACAAATCAAATAAATCAATAAACAAATAAATAAAATATATAATAAGATCGTTCCATACCAGTCGAGAGAGGGCGTCCGCTCGGGTGTTTTCTTCCCGAGCTATTTGGACTACCTCAAAACTCTCAAATTGTTGTGCCATGTTTTTGACCAGCTAGAGGTATTTGACCATCGGTTCTTCCCGAGCTTCGTAATTGCCGTTCACCTGGCTAGCGACCAGGTGGGAGTCAGTATGAATTCTGACTCGCTCAGCCCCTAACCACCGGGCCATACGGGCTCCCTAGATAAGGGCTTCTTACTAGGAGGCGTTGTTGGATGCCTGGAAGTTGAACTTCAAGGCGTATTGCAGCTCCGCTCCTTCAGGGGACTTCAGGAGGACACCAGCGCCGCTCCCAGCCGAGTTGGAGGATCCGTCGACGAACAATTCCCAGGTTGGCCCGGGCACGGACGGAGATTTTTCTTTGGTCGGGATGGTGCTCTCGGCGATGAAGTCAGCGAGCGCCTATCCTTTGATAGCCGAGCGAGGCCGGTACGATATATCATAGGCCCCGAGCATAATTGTGACGACCCCGGGATCTGAGTACCGGAAAGAAACCGGCGCGTCTCGAATCTCGGCCCGCCAACCCACGAGCTCGAAGACTTGGAAGGGTAAAAAGGGGTGATGTGGGAGTCCAAGAGAAGCTGAAATGATCGCAAAGATAGCACAATGCTCTAAAATAAAATGCACTGCATAATATAAATAAAATAAACTGCTACAAGGTCCACAGAGTCTCATGTCCAAATAAAAGTACAGTCAATAGAAAGGAAAGTACAACTACACGGGGCATCCCCCGGCGTACAACTACACGGGGCATCCCCCCGGCTCTGGCAGACTGGTGGCTAACCCTGGCTAGAAGAACCACGCTGGAACTCGGTCGCACCTCTCGAAGACCCCGCCTCACCTGAAAAGCAGGGGTGAGCCTCATTTCATTGGCCCAGTAGGGATCCCGTGAATCCCCACCTCACGTGGAAAACAAGGCAGGAAGCCAGAATGCAGAAAAGTAACCCTACCTAACAGGAGTATGGTAGAACCAACAAGCTAAAGTAACTAAACGAAAAAACCATCTACTCTAACAGCACGCACTACTAAACCTCGGTCCAACGAGACCCGAGTCCACACCTGCCAGCGAACATGAGCACTACCCACTAGAAGAACGGTCGTAAACGTCCCCTGACGTCTTACACCGCGTCACAAGTGTCTAGCTACAACGCCCCGGGCGTGAGACTCAGACACGCAACAAGTACCACAACAAGGACTAGCTGGGGTCACGCTCGTCAGCGCGTGTCCTAAGCCCCCAACTACGTGTGCACACACAGACCATCTGCTCTAGGTCGGGTCCTCTAGCTAGTTTCCCCCCCCACCGGACTTTGGTGGCAAAGGCAAGGGGCCCTACGGTGACCAGCCTAAAAATCACCTCTCACTGGGTCTCGCTCTCCACCACTCCTAGGTGGGTCTGCACCCGCGTGTGCAGGAAGCTACGACTAGTGGACAGGTCACTGATAGTAAGGACTAACTCATGGAAACCACCGCCAAAGAAACGGGACCGCACACACATGGTGCAGCACAGAGCCTGACGATCCACCTTTGGGCCGTCACAGGCTGTGACGCACCTACACTGGGGCGTTACAAGGCTCTGATGGTCCACCCCTGGAGCGTCACAAGCCAAAGCAGAAACCGGCCCTGACGCACCCACCTAGGCACGTCACAGGCTGTGACGTGCCTACACTGGAGCGTCACATGGCCCTGACGGTCCGGCCCTGGAGCGTCACAAGCCAAGGTGAAAACAGGCTCTGACGAACCCACATAGGGGCGTCACAGCACCCGACGGACTAACCCTGCTGCGTCAGGGGAGGTGGGTTCGCCTGCTCTGACGCACCGACCCAGGGGCGTTACAAGGCTGTGACGCGCCAAGCCAGGTGTGTAACAGGCCTTGACCCCCCAACGGTCAAAAACCAACGGTCGGTAGCCAACGGTTGAACGCAGCCTGACGGTCCAACCTAGGTGCGTCACAGCACTGTGGCGGTCTATTGTGGGACCGTCACAGCCCATAGACCCCACTGGCTGCACACATGGCTGTAACACACCCATCCAGGTGCGTTACACTGTGTGACGGTCACTGGAAGGACCGTCACACCCGCCCGAGGGTGAAACGGCGGGAAACGCCCAAAAAATCTAACCACGCCCCCATGCCTCCATAAGAGAGGGGGAAATCAAAGGGGAAGACCCCAGGGGACCCCTGGCATGATTCTAGGCCATCAAAACGCCGAATCGCGGCTCAAATCCATAGATCGGGCGAACTCTCCCCAAAGCATGATTTTGCCCTAAACCACTCAATTACACCCCTCTCGGCTCCCATTCGGCCTACAAATCGTGGGGCATGACGGGATGAGCATAGGGATTCATCCCCCTACCTCAATGGAGCGAATGCTCCGCCGAATCACCGCCGAAGTCATGGAAGAAGCTTTTAGAATGCCACGCGCCCCGCCTCCCGCCGCGAGAAGGGCACCGCCGGGACCGCCCCGTCGCCGCCACGCCATTGCCGGAGTGGAGGAGGCCGCATCTCGGTCGCCCGGGGAAGAAGAATGGCGCGGTGGGGAGGGCGCTCTCCAACGGTTGGAAGAAGGAGGAGGAAGAAGAAGAAACAGGTGAAAAAGAAAAGAAAAAGGGTTGGTATTTATAGAAAATCTGGAAAATCAGAAAGATCCCAAAAAATAGAAAAATACACCTCCTCGATCCTCTCGACGTGCTGATCGCAACGGTACCACTCGCGGGTAGATGAACGACCCGGTTCACCCGCTACAGGGTTCCGTAGGTGTTTTCGAGACACACACGCGGGAATCGGAAAACACGCGGAAAGGCCGCGGAACACGTTCCGTGCCTCCGAACTGACTCGAATCGCACGGATCCCAACACGAAAGATGTCCAGAACATAATTCCATACACAACGGAGCCAAATTCATCGAAAACACAGATCCGGGACCCAAGAAGAAGGATCCGAAAAGGGTCCGGGACATCACAGCTCTCCCCCCTTAAACAAATTTTGTCCTCGAAATTCAAGAATAAGGCACAAGAATGGGGGAAAGACTCACACAAACAAATAAGGATATAGCTCTCACATCTCATCCTCACGCTCCCAAGACGCCTCGCCACAAGAGTGACGCTGCCAGACCACCTTAACCAGCGGAATGACCTTGTTCCACAGGCGCTGCTCTCACCGATCCTCAATGCGAATAGGGAACTCCGGAAGGGATAGATCTGGGGTCACCTTAGGCCAAACGGCATCCTCGAGAATGTGAGAATCATCGGGCATATACTTCCGAAGCATCGACACGTAGAACACATCATGCACGGGGAAAGCTCCGGAGGTAGCTGCAACCGATAAGTAACTTCCCCAACACGCTCGACGATGGGAAAGAGACCAATGTGGCGGGGACTCAACTTCCCACGCTTACCGAAACGCATCATACCCTTCATGGGAGAAACTCTCAAGAAAACTCGGTCTCCCACAGCAAAGCTGAGACGTCACCTCCTCTGATCGGCATAACTCTTCTGTCGGCTCTGAGCTGCCAACATCCTCTGCCGAATGAGATGCCCCACCTCAACACACTGTTGCACCAAATTTGGCCCGATCAAGGTACGCTCGCCCACCTCGAACCAATGAAGCGGAGTCCGACAAGGTCGCCCGTACAACGCCTCATAGGGAGCCATACCAATGCTCGAATGATAGCTGTTGTTATAGGCAAACTCCACTAATGGCAGATGGTGGGTCCAACTCCCCTGCCATTCTAGGCAACATGCTCGCAACATGCCCTCCAAAGTCTGGATGGTCTGCTCAGACTGACCGTCCGACTGAGGATGATAGGCCAAGCTGAATGCCAACTCGGTGCCTAGAGCCTTCTGGAAGCTCCTCCAGAATCCAGAAGTGAAACGGGGATCACGATCGGACACAATGGAGATGGGAACTCCATGCAACGGAACAATTCGCTCCACATACAAACGAGCCAAACGATGCACGCTCCAACTGACCTTGACCGGCAGCACCCACGCCGTCTTTGTTAGTCTATCTACTAGCAACCAGATACTATCCTCCCCGCTGGACGTCCTCGGTAACCCAACCACGAAATTAGTAGTCACGTGGTCCCACTTCCACGCAGGAACATCCAAGGGCTGAAGTGTGCCTCCTGGTCGCTGGTGCTCAGCCTTCACCTGCTGACAGGTCAAACACCTGGCCACAAATTCTGCCACGTCTCTCTTCATGCCAGGCCACCAAAACTGCCTCTTCAGGTTCTGGTACATCTTAGCCGATCCGGGGTGTACGGCATACTGACTCCCATGAGCCTCGCGCAATACCGTACGCCACACCTGCTCCTCGGCTGGCACGTACAACCTACCTCTGAACCTCACAGCTCCATCCTCACCAAACTCCACCTCGGCCATCTACAGAATACGAGGTAGCTCGGGGTCCGCTCGCTGAGCCTCAGTCACTTGTCGACGCACCGCGGGCGTGACAGTCAGACTCGCAAGGACAACCGAACCCTGGTCCCGAGAGACCTTGAGCCTAAAAGTCATGGCCGGAACCTGCTCCCAAAGCCTCCACTTCCTCAACAACATCTGACCGACTGTTACTCTCCTACTCAGAGCATCGGCCATGACATTCATCCTGCCAGGCTGATAAGACAGAGTGAAATCATAATCCTTCATGTACTCCATCCACCTCCTCTGCCTGAGGTTAAGATCCTTCTGGGTAAACACGTACCTCAAACTCTGATGGTCAGTGAACATCTCGAACATCTCACCATACAGATAGTGCCTCCAGATCTTCAGAGCGAAAATCACCGCCACCAACTCAAGATCATGAGTAGGGTAGTTCTCCTCATGTGACTTTAACTGTCGGGACGCATACGCCACAACTCTCCCATGCTGGATCAACACAGCACCGAGAGCTACCCCGGAGCATCTGTACACACCACAAAGCCTCCCGATCCTGAAGGCAACACCAACACCGGAGTAGTCGTGAGCAATCTCTTCAGCTCCATGAAGCTCTGTTCACACTCCTCCCTCCAGACGAACGGCACATCCTTCCGCGTAAGCCTGGTCATCGGGGCCGCAATACGAGAAAAATGCTGGACGAACCTCCGATAATAGCATGCAAGCCCCAAAAAGCTTCGAATCTCCATGATAGAACTCAACCTCGGCCACTGCACCACAGCCTCGACCTTGGCCGGGTCCACGGAAACACCCTCACCAGAAATAACGTGCCCCAGAAAGTGCACCTCTCGGAGCCAGAACTCGCACTTGCTAAACTTGGCATACAACTGATGATCACGTAGGGTCTGTAACACCACTCTCAAATGATGCACATGCTCCTTGGCAGACCGTGAATACACAAGGATGTCGTCCATGAACACGACCACGAACTGGTCTAGATATGGACGGAACACCCTATGCATCAAATCCATAAATGCCACGGGTGCATTGGTGAGCCCAAACTGCATCACCAAGAACTCATAATGCCCATACCTCGATTGAAATGTAGTCTTCTCCACGTCCGACTCTCGAATCCGCAGCTGGTAATAGCCCGATCTCAAATCGATTCTCGAAAACACCCGGGCCGACTGAAGCTGATCGAACAAGTCATCAATCCGGGGCAACGAATACTTGTTCTTAACAATCGCCTGGTTCAACTGGCAGTAGTCGAGGCACAACCTCAAACTACCATCCTTCTTCTTCACAAACAACATCGGCGCACCCCAAGGGGAATAACTAGGACGAATATACCTTTTGGCCAGCAACTCCTGCAACTGCGCCTTCAGCTCTCGCAACTCTGCAGGGGCCATCCGATAAGGGGCCTTCGACATAGGCGCCGTACCCGGCACCACCTCAATCACGAAATCAATCTCTCACTGTGGTGGCAACCCAGGTAGCTCCTCAAGAAAAACATCGGGAAACTCGCACACGACAGGAATGTCCTCTATCTCAGGACACTGTCGACCACTCAAAACCACGAATGCGAGAAAGCCCTGACAACCCGCATCAAGCAAGCGACGCGCACGGATAGCCGAAATAAGCAAGTAGGAAGAGGAAGACCGAATACCTTGAAAATATAAGGTGGGTCCACGAAGCTGTCGGAAGTAGACCTTCTTCGAGCCGCAATCCACCAAGCCATGATGAGCCTCGAGCCAATCCATGCCCAAAATCACATCGAAGTCCTGAAGCGGTAACGCGTAGAGTCTAACTCGCAAGTTCCGCCCTTCCACCAACACATGTACCTTCTCAAAGTAGTACGGGGTGATCATGAAGTCACCGATAGGCAACTCCACCGCCAAGTCACAGGACACCTCGATCACTTGGTCCTCCACACTCTAAGCAAAATCCTCCGAGATGAACGAATGAGAAGCACCAGAATCAAACAAAACACGGGGCGCACAACCCAAAATTGAAAGAGTACCTTCCACCAGATGCGACGCCTCAGCCTCTGCCCTGGTCATGTGAGTCACTCTGCCTCGGGATCTCTACCTCCCCACAGTAGTTGACCGTGACAACTAAGGAAACTATCCCTACTGCTGGTACTGCTGCGGCTGTGATGACAACTGTTGGGGATGAAACTGCTGTTGCTGCCGAAACTCGTGCAGCTGGCTCGGTCTCTACGGACAGTCACGTGCCATGTGCCCTGGCTGGTCACACCTAAAGCAAATCATGGGCACTGAACACGGTCTACCCGGATGAGAACCACCGCACCTAGGACAACCGCCCCGCGAACCAGTCGACGAACCCTGACGCTGAAAAGCCACCGGCTGCTGAACACTGTCCATCGATTCTTGCTTTGATTCCTTGCGATCCTACCACCTCTTACCAAAACTAGCTTCCTTAAGCAACTTCTTAAGCTTCGATCTAAAGGATGACGACCCTAGCGCAGGAACCACGGACGGCGCCGCCACTGATCCACCTACTGAGAGCTGGACGGTACTCTGCTGCTGCATCCCCACCGACTGGCTAAAATCTACCTGCACCTAGCTAGCACTGCCCTGCCCTGGAACCTTCTGCAAGTCTCTCTCTACCGCCGTTGCTGCCATACATGCCGCATCCAAAGTGGTCAAACCTAACGCAAGAAGATGATGCCTCAACTCTAGCCTTAGACCACCCACAAACTGATCAGTCTTGACCTCCTCATCTGCCACAATATGAGGAGCATAACGGCCCAACTCAATAAACCTGGCATGGTACTGCATCACCGTCGTGTCACCCTGAGTCAGCTCTATAAACTCACGTAACCTCTGCGACCTGACAAAGGACGGGCAGAAAGCACGCTCGAAAGCCGTGATGAACTCCTACCACGTAATCTGCCGAAGAGGACGGGACTGGAACACGGAACCCCACTCTGACGTCCATCAAGTACGGGCTGCCCCCTGAAGACGATGAGTAGCCAATGCTACCTGCTCCTCCTCAGGACACTCCATCGCACTGAAAATCCGCCGCACATCATCCAACCACTCTCTGGCCATCTCAGGATCTGGCTGCCCACTGAAGGAAGGAGGCTGAAACAACAAGAACTCCTTCAGCACACGACCATGACCACCACGAGCCCAGTCCTCACCAGCATCACCGCCCTACTGCTGATGATCTCCCTGCTGCTGAGCTCCCGGCTTCCGCTGAAGCACATACTCAAACATACCTCGGAAGAAATCATCCATCCCCGGAGCTCTCGCATCTCCAGCTACACCCTCGGAAACTGAAGCCCTGCTCTGCTCCTCTGGACCACCACTAGACTCTCCCTGCTGGGGACGAGCCCTCCTCCGTGGCACCATAACACACCTGGCATCAAGAAAACACCCACAAATCAATAAAACACGCGCGGCCCTAAGCCAGTCGTCGATTGTACAGGACATTCATGGACCGCCTGGACCACCGCAATTCATTTCAAGTTCTGATATACCTCCACAACCTACGCTCTGATACCAGCTGTGACGACCCCGGGATCCGAGTATCGGAAAGGAACCGACGCGTCTCGAATCTCGGCCCGCCAACCCACGAGCCCAAAGACTCGGAAGGGTAAAAAGGGGTGGTGTGGGAGTACAAGAGAAGCTGAAACGACTGCAGAGATAGCACAATGCTCAAAAATAAAATGCACAACATAATATAAATAAAATAAGCTGCTACAAGGTCCACAGAGTCTCATGTCCAAATAAAAGTACAGTCAACAGAAAGGAAAGTACAACTACACAGGGCATCCCCCGGTGTACAACTACACGGGGCATCCCCCGGCTCTTGTAGACTGGCGGCTAACCCTGGACTAGCTGGGGTAGACAACGCCCCGGGCGTGAGACTCAGACACGCAACAAGTACCACAACAAGGACTAGCTGGGGTCACGCTCGTCAGCGCGTGTCCTAAGCCCCTAACTACGTGTGCACACACAGACCATCTGCTCTAGGTCGGGTCCTCTAGCTGGTTTTCCCCCCCACCGGACTTTGGTGGCAAAGGCAAGGGGCCCTACGGTGACTAGCCTAAAAATTGCCTCTCACTGGGTCTCGCTCTCCACCACTCCCAGGTGGGTCCGCACCCGCGCGCGTAGGAAGCTACGACTAGTGGACAGGTCACTGACAGTAAGGACTAACTCACGGAAACCACCGCCAAAGAAACGGGACCACACACACACGGTGCAGCACAGAGCCTGACGGTCCACCCTTGGGCCGTCACAGGCTATGACGCACCTACACTGGGGCGTCACAAGGCTCTGACGGTCCACCCCTGGAGCATCACAAGCCAAAGCGGAAATCGGCCCTGACGCACCCACCAAGGCGCGTCACAGGCTGTGACGCACCTACACTGGAGCGTCACATGGCCCTGACGGTCCGGCCCTGGAGCGTCACAAGCCAAGGTGAAAACAGGCTCTGACGCACCCACCTAGGGGCGTCACAGCACCTAACGGACTAACCCTACTGCGTAAGGGGAGGTGGGTTCGCCTGCTCTGACGCACCCACCCAGGGGCGTTACAAGGCTGTGACGCGCCAAGCCAGGTGCGTCACAGGCCTTGACCCCCCAATGGTCAAAAACCAACCGTCGGCAGCCAACGGTCGAACGTAGCCTGACGGTCCAACCTAGGTGCGTCACAGCACTGTGGCAGCCTATCGTGGGACCGTCACAGCCCACAGACCCCACTGGCTACACACAGGGCTGTAACGCACCCATCCAGGCGCGTTACACTGTGTGACGGTCACTGGAAGGACCATCACACCCGCCCGAGGGTGAAATGGCGGGAAAAGCCCACAAAATCTAACCACGCCCCCATGCCTCCATAGGAGAGGGGGAAATCAAAGGGGAAGACCCCAGGGGACCCCTGGCATGATTCTAGGCCATCAAAACGCCGAATCGCGGCTCAAATCCATAGATCGGGCAAACTCTCCCCAAAGCTTGATTTTGCCCTAAACCACTCAATTACACCCCTCTCGGCTCCCATTCGGCCTACAAATCGTGGGGGATGACGGGATGGGCATAGGGATTCGTCCCCCTACCTCAATGGAGCGAATGCTCCGCCGAATCACTGTCGAAGTCAAGGAAGAAGCTTTTAGAATGCCACGCGCCCCGCCTCCCGCAGCGAGAATGGCACCGCCGGGACCGCCTTGTCACCGCCGTTGCCGCCACGCCATTGCCAGAGTGGAGGAGGCCGCGTCTCAGTCGCCCGGGGAAGAAGAATGGCGCGGTGGGGAGGGCGCTCTCCAACGGTTGGAAGAAGGAGGAAAAAGAAGAAGAAAAAGGTGAAAAAGAAAAGAAAAAGGTTTGGTATTTATAGAAAATCTGGAAAATCAGAAAAATCCTAAAAATATAAAAATACACCTCCTCGATCCTCTCGATGCGCTGACCGCAACGGTACCACTCGCGGGTAGATGAACGACCCGGTTCACCCGCTACAGGGTTCCATAGGTGTTTCCGAAACACACACGCGGGAATCGAAAAACACGCGGAAAGGCCGCGGAACACGTTCTGAGCCTCCGAACTGACCTGAATCGCACGGATCCCAACACGAAAGATGTCCAGAACATAATTTCAGACACAACGGAGCCAAATTCACCAAAAACACAGATCCGGGACCCAAGAAGAAGGATCCGAAAAGGGTCCGGGACATCACAATAATGGCCCACTTGACGAGACGTCCCGAGGCTTCAGGGTGAGCGGAGATCCTCTTCAATGGTTCGTCGGTCAACACGATGATGGAGTGCCCTTGGAAGTACGGTCGAAGGCGCTTGGCCGAGGTAACCAACGCTAGCATGAGTCTCTCGGTTGCGGGATAACTTCTTTCAGCCTCGTTGAGCACCTTGCTGGTGTAGTAGACCGGTCTCTCGACTCCCGAGTCATTTCTGACCAGGACCGAGCTAACTGTGGATGGAGTTGCCGAGAGGTAGAGATGTAAGGCTTCACCTAGAACAGGCTTGAACAGCACCGGGGGCGAGGCCAAGAACTCCTTAAGCTCAGCGAACGCCTTTTGGCATTCCTCGTCCCATGCGAACGTAGCAGATGCCATTTTGGACCCCCTCAACAGTTTGAAGAATGGTAGGCATCGTTCGATCGCACGGGACAGGAATCGGTTGAGCGCAGCAATGCGCCCTGTAAGGCGTTGAACGTCCTTGGTGCAGGTGGGCGCCCGCATGTCCAGGATGGCATGGACCTTGTCGGGGTTGGCCTCGATCCCACGTTGGGTCCCCAAGAAACCCATGAATTTCCTAGACCTTACTCCGAAGGCACACTTGGCTGGGTTGAGCTTCATATTGTACCTTAGGAGAGTGTCGAAGGTCTCAGGTAGGTCGGCAAAGTGGTCCTCGACCTTGGGGGTCTTGACGAGCATGTCGTCAATATAGGCCATGACGTTCCGGCCGAGCTGTCCCTCGAACATATGGTTGACCAGCCTCTGGTACGTGGCTCCAGCATTCTTCAGCCCGAAGGGCATCCGGGTGTAGCAGTGTACGCCGAAGTCGGTGATGAAAGTAGTCTTCTTGATATCTTCTGGATCCATTCTGATCTGGTGGTAGCCTGAATAGGCATCCATGAAGCTGAGTATCTCGTTGCCCGAGGTTGAGTCAAACAGTTGGTCGATGCTCGGCAATGGATAGCAGTCTTTTGGTGTGGCTTTGTTCAAGTCGGTGAAGTCCACGCACATTCGCCACTTTTCCAAAGCTTTTGGCACCAAGATGACGTTAGCCAGTCACATCGGGTACAGGACCGATCTAAAAAGACCAATCTTCAGCCCCTTGGTGACTTGCTCCTTGATGGCTGTCTGCTTTTGTGGGGAGTGCTTCCTTCTGCGCTGTTGTATGGGCTTCACAGTCGGGTCAAGGTTGAGTTTATGCATTACTGTCTCTCTCGGTATCCCGGGGAGTTGATCATCAGACCATGCAAAGACTCAGATGTACCCAAAAAGAAATTCTTTGTACTGCTGCTGATCCTCGGATGGTAGGTCGGCTCCAATCTTTACTCCTTGGGTCGGATCGTCGTTTAGGAAAATCGTTAACAACTCACCTCTAGGCTCAGATGTTGCGGGCTTTTCCTCAACTTCCCGGTAGCCCTTGTTCTTCTCGTCCGGCCTTGTGGCTTCGACCGAGATAATATAGCACCTTCTGGCCATCGCCTGGTTGCCCCGGACTTCCCCCACCCCATGTTTAGTGGGGAACTTCATCTTTTGGTGATAGGTAGAGGGCACCGCTTTCATTCGGCTAAGGATTCCACGGCCGAAGATTGCGTTGTATGCCATCATACCCTTGATCACTATGAAGTCCACCATAACCGTAACGGTTTTGGGTCGGTTGCCGAGAGTAACCGACAGGCTCAGGGCTCCCTCGGGATAAGTGGCCTGGCCATTGAACCCGCAAAGGGGGGTTCGGATCGGGCGGAGTTTAGACGGATTCTCCCCCATCTTAAGAAAACACTCATAAGACAATACATCAGGGGCGCTTCCATTGTCAACTAGAATCCTATCTACGTTACAATGGTTTATCGTAGCCGATACAACTAGGGCGTCGTCATGCGGGGTGGTCAGCCCTTCCAGGTCTTGGTCGGAGAAGACTATGACATGTGGCTCACTTGGTGGGGCCTTGGGAGGCTCAATGGCTCGGCTCGCCCGCTCAGCATGACGCTTCCTTCCTTGGCTACTATCTCCTCCTGATGTAGCTCCTCCAGCGATGACATTGATGTGGACCCCACGAGGGGCGTTGTCGATCTCCTCTGGGGCGCCTCGGTCTTCCTTATGCCCAGTCACGAACCGGGATAGGTGTCCCTGGCAGACGAGGCGCTCGATCTCATCCTGGAGCTGGCGGAAATCGCCGGTATGATGCCCGTTGTCGCTGTGGAACAGGTAGTGTTTACTGTGATTGCAGCTCTTCGACCTCATTGACTCGGGTTGGCGGAGGAGGCCCGAGCCTTTGATGTCTTCATAGATCTCGTACACCGGAGCGGTTAAGGGAGTGTACCGCTCGTACTTTCGGGACGGTTCTTTGTGCTCCCCGTCTCGGTTCCACCTTTTTCCTTGGCCCAAGCTTGGCTCGGGTCCTCGCTTCTTGTCCCCCTGCCGACCCGAACCGGTTGCGCCTCGGCCTGCGCTAAGAACTTCTTCGCACTCAGAATGGCGCAAAGCTTGAGTCACTAGCTCGGCAAGGGGCGAGGGAGGGTGGAGGACAAGTTCGCGGTGGAGGTTCTCGTCACGGGTGCCTCCGATCAGCGCGGTTATGACCGAGGTAACATCCAGGCGAGGGATTCTCAGGACTTCCGACTTGAATCGGTTGATGTAAGCCCGGAGTTTCTCCCCCTGCTCCTGTTTGAGAGCCAATAGCCCCGCTACCGACCTTGGGGGGCCGCTGCCGGTGAAACTCTCCTTAAACACTCGCCCCTCCTCCAGCGCGCCGAGTCTCCATCGCGCCGAGTCCCCATCGCGTCGAGTCCCCGTCGCGCCGATGCCCTCGAGGGTCGATTCCTATGTCCATCAATTCCCTCAAGCTACTGAGGCATCCGATCATCCGGCAACCGTTGGTGAGCCTTGAAGCCCAGCACTCCGAGCCTTATCATCCCTCGTTTGGAACCTATACTATCCCGGGGAGGAGTAATAGTCTTTCACTCAAGTCCATGTGAGCTACATTAATGGGGGGGTTTACCCCTACATTCTACCGAGTATGATGTTTCTTTCTTAACCCTGCTGACCCTTGGAGTTCTGCCACCGCATGTCCTCCAATGGTTTCTTAAGGGGATATCAATAAATACCATGATAATGGACATTGTCCCGTCGCATCTAGATCCTCTTGGATCTCGGGCTACGCCCATCTTTCTTTTGACTTCCATCTCGGTACTCCGTAGATGGATGTCCTATATTCCCCTCTTGTCATAGTCCAAGATAAGGGGATATGCTGCCGGATTTATTCCGTACATTAATATCATATCTCATTTTGCATAATCATCTGCATGGATCTCCTATCCTGCAAATGAACGAGCATACCTATCATATTGGTTTTGCCTCTGGGACTCTTCTACTTTGGCAATTAATCAAGGGTTGTCCTTCTTGGGAAGGACGTAATTAACGTCATAACCTTTATGGTATGATGGACTTCTGGTCCCGACTCGGACTTCACAATTGACTGACCAAGTCAGATCGAGCGCATAATAAATTATCACTCCGGTGACTGGAACGCCTTATAAAAATAACTAATAAATTAATAAACAAATCAAATAAATCAATAAACAAATAAATAAAATATATAATAAGATCGTTCCACAAAGCTGGCTCGCCCGGTGGGACCGAGTCTCACTTCATCTCTTCGCCAAAGTAGAAGGTCTGGAGGCCTTCCCCAAAATACTGATCGTTTGCTCATTCTGATTTGCAGAGATCTCAATGGCTTGCGGACTTGCGGCACTTGCTTTCGACCCCCAAGTGGTCGCTGCCCACGCGGAGCACGGGTACCTGGCGGTGCCCACTGCTTTCGGGACTCTGCCACCAGTGGTGGGGTTTCCTAATTTTCTTGGATTCGCCTTCATTGACCTACTGAGGATCGAGGAAGAGGAAGCTGACAAGACTGTTGCTGCCAAGGCCGTAGCCCCTGCGAAGGTGAACTGTCCGCGGAGAACCACTCCGTCTCGCCATACTATCTCATGCTTTGTCCACCACGGGGACTACCATGCCATCCCCACCAGTGACAGGGCGTCCGGGGGGAAGAAGAAGATGAGCCAAAGAAGAAGAGGAGTTGCTGCTGCTCCCCGAGGCCTACTCTCAGCTTCTGGGAAGTCTGTTATGGTTGGCGGCGTTTGAGTATATCTGAACGGCCGTAGTGCTAAAGTTTTGCCGGACCACCTCGTCTCGGCAATATTTACACACAACGCCTTCCAGGCATTAGCAAGTTAGAAGGCCGATTTAGAAATGGATGTCGAGGGAAGCTAGCTCCTAAGCTACCAAAATTCAAGCAAGTTTGGGTTCTCAAGAGGGCCCGGGGCCCAGCTTCGACCCCACAAGATTCAACATCAACTGTCAAGGATCCTAGGTGTAGGGGCAATAAAGCTACACCAAAGGAAGAAGAGGTCATGCCAGTAGTCTCTCCGCCCGCTCATAGGGTCTGTGCCAGGCAGAGCAATGTTCTCCGACGTTTGACAAGATCGAACGGAGCTACTAGACTATCACAGCCCTCCTACATGCCGTCGATGCAAGACCAACTAGTAATTCCTACGCTCTCTCCAGGACACAATCAAGAAGGAATGGGCCATTTGGTCCGGAATTACTTCTACGGGTTGGAAAGTTCTTCCCTAAGTCGGCAAAGGCTACTCCGCACCATCAGCGCCGAATGAAAAGAAAGGGCAAAGAAAGGAGAAGAATGGTGTCGTTCATGCACATCAATGAATATGAAGATGACTTGCAAGCCAAGTACTCAGAAGGTTCTCCATAGCATGAAGAGAATAAAAGGATATCAATGTTTGAAAAGTCAACCTTCCCCAGTCAGGTCAAGAAGACAGTCTAGGGGCAAAGAAAAAGAATCCAAGTCTTCACTTGCAACATGGCGGGGGTGGCTAGCAGATATGGGGCCCTACCTGAAGAGTCGGAAGAGTTGGCCAAGTTAGCTGAAAGGCCCAGGCTAATGACAAGAAGAGTCAAAGCTGCAAGAGAAATGCTGGAAGCAGCCAAAGAGAAGCAAGCTATCACTACTTCGATTGCCAATATGGTGACTTCTGAAGAAGAAGAGATTACTCTGCCAGCCTCGTTTGAAGATGTTTCGGGCGAAGCATTCAAGGGTACCTCTGCTATGGCAGCGCAAGACCCAATCATCTTAATGATGATGCAAAATTACCAGCAAGAGATCGAAGCCTTGAAAAGGCAACTGAATGAAGGAAATGAACAAGCCCCTTTCCCCTGTCAGCAAGATATGCATGCTGAATCATCTCGGGAAGTTCCAAACCCGGTCAATGCTACACCCCAAACTACTTCTCAAGTAACAGGCTATGACAAGGCCGCTCTTCAGCCACATTCCCTACAGCCACCCTTGGTGCAACCAGCTCTTCCACCAGTGCAGCAGTTGCCACCAACGGAGCTGTCGGCACCTCATTTCGAAGCTCTACTCACTCCCTCTATAAAGCATCATGCACATTGCCACCCGGTGCCGGTGGACCCAACCGTGGTAAATAAATCAATGGTGGAACAACTAATTGAAATGAAGCTGGCCGAGAGGACATATGGTGATAGCAGCACTTTTGTTGTTTACAAGGTACCATATCCACCGCAATATGCTATGAAGAGGCTCCCGCCTGGCATCAACAAGCCGCCCAAGTTTGAAAAGTTCAACGGGCATGGCTCTCCTAAAGAGCATATTGCTTACTATATGACAATAATGGGCGATCTGGCAACAGATGAAGCCTACCTGCTAAAATTCTTTGGGTCCTCACTGACAGGCCTGGATTTTGAATGGTATTCAAATCTGCCAGCCGGCTCTATAAGTGACTGGGCAGCTATGCGATGGAAGTTCCGGGAGCGGTTTCATGTTGCTGAAAGAGAGGTCACACTGGCCAAGCTGTATGCCTCCAGGTAAAGATATGACGAGTCAGCCCTGGAGTACATCAAAAGATGGCGGAATCTCAGTATGAGAAGCAAGCAGCAGCCACATCTAGAGGATGCAGTGTAAATATGCAAGCAGAGCCTGAGGCGAGAGATCCTCAGGAAGCTGATCGGAATTGAAATACAGTCTTTCGACCGGCTAAATAATGTGGTTGCGGAGATTGAAGCCTTCATCTCTAGCTCTCCCTCTACTCCGGATGCTACAAACAAAAAGGGAAAGTCCACTGACAAACTGTCAGCGCCCGAGGAAGAAGTTCACACAATTGATTTCAAAGCATTCAACCAACAAGAAGAAAAGGGAAAAAAGTGGCTAACCCTCCTCCCGCTAAGCTAGCTGAGCAGCAAGAGGTCCCATCCTTGTGGGCCAAGATGAAAAAGCTGTACTCTTTCCTCAAGGAGAGGAGTCGAGTCCTCTTCGAATGGGCTGTCACACACAACAAGGTCACCTTACCGGAGTCGAAGAGACTGGGGGATACAAGGAAGAAGGATCATCCTCGCTACTGCCCATATCATCAGATGGTCAGGTACCCTATTGAAGATTATTATGTCTTTAAAGATGCTATTGAAAAGCTAGTCAGAAAAGGGGAGCCACAACTGGACGACTATAAGGTTGATCCTCCTCGCCCGCATGAACTGCCCGCTATGGAAAGAGCAGTTAATATGGTATCTCTATACCAACAATCATCTAAAGAGGTGGCGGAAGCTTGCATAGCACATCAGGCGTTAACCGCAGAGGGAAAAGAGAAGAATAAGCTAAAGAAGAAAAAGAAGGGTGTTGTCCTCTCTTGAAATACCCTATCGGATTTGCCCAGTGCAAGTCGAGCTATTATAAATGAAGATGAAAAAATATGCTACACACCGATAAGGGAAGGTCAAGCTGCAACATTTATTTCTCGCCATCAACCCCAGGGAGGGTGGGGGCATGCCCCACCACCTACTGAAGAAGCACGCTATTATACCCCTCCTCAACATGAGGGTATGGGGGCAAGAACATCCACTCATACAGGACAATACGTGTCCCGTGCCGACAATGAAATGCTGCTAGTCCCACCTACAATCAGAATGGGAAATAGCACTCCCAGCTCCTACCAAGCTAACTCCGCTCTGATGATGGAGCTCTATCAGAAAATCCAAGAAGTAGAGACACTAAGAAAAAGATTGACTGAGATGGGCTTACTCCCAGTCACACTCGGGCAGGCAGGACCCTCATCCGAAGCCCTACAAGGTGGCGATAAATCATTTGAAGCCTCACTACAACCAGCTATGCCCCAGTCAACACAAGGCCACGACGGGAACACCCTCCCGCGGCAGCTATACCACGCGACCCCCGCATACCCCTCAGCTCTCCAGGCACGTCAGGGGGTAGCTTCTACACCTCATGCAATGCCGCCTCTACAATCAGCTGGCTTGCTACGGAATCTAGCGGCGACAGCCATAACAAACAAGCCAGTAATAGAACAAGCAACTGAGATAAAATCCGCTGAGGAAGAAGTCACTGAAGCAGAGTTATATATGATCCAACAAAAAGATGATGAGTCTACTTTGGACTACATTCAACGTTGGAAGAATCTCAGTGCGAGATGTAAACATCCGCCAAGCTACCAGGACGCTGTCCAGCTATGCAAGTGCAATCTGAGGAAAGAGATCTTGCAAAGGGTAATTGGCCTCGAAGTCAAATACTTTGACCAATTAGAAGATGTGGCAATTGAAATTGAAGCCTTTTTGGCCAAATACTACCCGGCTTCCGCTACCCCAATTCAGAAGAATAAGCCACTTAAAGAACAACCAGCACAAGAAGAAATTTGGATTGAAGACTCAGTAATAAAACTTCAAGATAATCAAGGTTGATGCCACAGACATGAACGGGTGGCTAACGGACTCAAGCGACGGAGTTGGTGCGGCCAACGGACCGAACCGGGCTGACCCGGGCCCTGCCCAGCTGGCGATCGACTGCCAGCACAGGGGCGGTCGACCGCCCCAGCCAGGGACTCCCAAGTCTGCACGTCTTTCAGTGGCGGTCGACCGCCAGCCAGTGGCGATCGACCGGATTTCCCAGGGATCGCCCGTTTGCAGGTGTTTCAGTGGCGGTCGACCGCCAGGAGCCTTAGGTCGACCGCCATCCCCGAGCCATCAATTGTTGACTTTATTTCCAACTTCGAAAAGGGCCATTCAACATTAATTTGTTTAATCCTAAAGACACCTAATCCCCCACAAATTGTGGATCTGGTCTAGGGGGTGTCCATAGACCATTCAAGGTCTATAAAACTCTTGTAAGAGGGTTAGAAACCCTAAGGCTTCAAGGGGCTTCTTGTGAGATCTAGGGTGGCTGCAAGGGAGGTTGCAAGAGAGCTTGGAGACGAGCTACTGTTCACGTGAACAGTAGTTCGTGAAGGTGTTCTTCATCCAATCAAAGGGGAATCAAGCTCAAATCAAAGCTAGCAAACCTCAAGGAAGATTACATCAAAGCAAGGCTATCAAAGTGATCCAAGGAAGCTGGTTTGATTCAAGTTCTTCAAAGGAAATCATCTTCATCCATTCAAGTTCTTTCCACCTCATTCAAGGTGATATTTCAAGCATTCAAACTCCTAGAAGCTAAAGAAGCAATCAAGGTTCAAGGTAGCTTCATCATCTCCTTCATTCATTCAAAGAAATTCAAAGAGAAGATCAAGAGAGAAGAATTGAAGGAAGAGGTACTGTTCACGTGAATAGTACTCCGTGAAGAACATTCATCCAATCAAGGGTGAATCAAGAAGATTGAGTTGAAGCCAAGAGGAGCCTTGCTGCTGATCAACATTTCATACAAGGGCCAATTCATTTTCACTCATAACTCAATCTCTTGTCTTAGCTCATTCACATTTGTTTTATTTTCATTATTGTTTAAACATTGAAAGTGTGATTCATCCCTACCGGTGGTTAGTAGGAAGGCAATTGGAGGTTGTTCCAATTTGTGGTTGACATCCCTACCAGGTGGTGAGTAGGAAGGCAATCGGTGGTTTTCGATTTGTGGTTCTGTGCGCTGCACAAGTGAAGCCTCACCGGGTTTTGGTGAGGGGTGGACGTAGGACTGAGGATTCAGTCCGAACCACCTTAAAAATCCTGTCTAGTGTGGTTTGCCTATGTGATTGATTCATTCTAGATGCATGCTTAGGATCGAATTATTATATATCTTGCTAAGTGAATCATAGCGTACTTGGAAGCTAGTTTCTATTCCGCTGCAATTCATTTTAACTAGCTGTTTAGAGGGCCGCATTGTGAAAAGTGGAGCTGATCTATTCACCCCTCCCCTCTAGATCCGCTATCCACCACTCAACAAGTGGTATCAGAGCCTAATCTCTCATTATGGGGTCCAACGACCTTGAGGGAAATGGTGGATCAGCGTCCAAGGGTTTTCTACCCGAAGGACATGCTGTGAATAGGCCTCCTTACTTTACTGGAACTAACTATCCTTATTGGAAACATCGCATACAGGTGTTTATTCGTGCCCAAGACTACGAACTTTGGCAAGTGATCAGCAAAGGTCCGTATGAGCTTACAGATAATGAGGACTTGTGGACTAAAGAACAGATACGGCAATCCACTGTCAATTGGAATGCTAAACACATCATGCAATGCTCACTCCATCCAGTAGAATTCTCAAGAGTGGCTACCTGCGCATCTGCAAAACTAATGTGGGATAAGTTAGAGGTAATCTACGAAGGAACGTCTCAGGTACGAGAAACAAAAGCCAACATTTTAGTTTCTGAATATGAAATGTTCCGCATGAAGCCTGATGAATCAATTCAAGATATATATGCTCGATTAACTGTGCTTACTAACAGTTTGACTGATTTGAGAAAGAAATATTCAGAACAGGAAATTGTAAGAAAGATTCTCAGATCACTGACTCCAGCATGGCACACAAAGGCTACCGTGGTTGAAGAATCAAGAGATCTCGCAACTACCAAGGTAGATGAACTCATTGGGTCATTGATGACCTATGAGATCAACCTCAAGAACAAAGAGGCTGAGACACCTAAGAAAAAGTCCCTAGCTCTTAAAGCAGGACCCAACCGTCAAGGCTCTTCCGATGAAGGTGAGGATTCGGCAAGTGAGCAAGAAGAGGATGATGTAGCCATGCTCACACGTAAGTTCAAGAAATTCCTGAGAAAGGAAGGTAAGAGCTTCATGAGAGGAAGGTCAAAGGTAAGAAATGGTTTCAAGTCTAATTCTGAAAACTTTAAGAAACCTGATAAAATCATTTGCTATTCTTGCAATAAACCAGGACATTTCAAGAATGATTGTCCCGACAGTTCAAAAAGGCCGACAAATGGAAGGGCAAGAAGAAGAACAAGGCCATGGTGTCCACATGGAGCGATGAAGAGGAAAGTGATGACGGAACTAGCTCCTCGGACAATGAAAAAGAAGATTTCTGCCTTATGGCCAAAGGTGATGAAGAAACTGAGGTAAATTCTCCATTTGAAAATTATACAACTGATGATTGGGAGGATGCATACATACAACTCATGGAAAAATATGAAATGTACAAAAAGGAGAATAAATCATTGAAAAAGAAAATTAACTCATTTGTGCATGATCATAATATGAATGATAAGAATGCTCTACTTGAGACTGAAATTGAAGATCTTAAGAAGATGATTAAGGATTTGGAGGAAGGAAGAAAAGAAATGGCTGACTTGGAAACTGAAAATGAGGATTTGAGAAATGAAATTGATAGCATGAAGCTCAAAATGCAAAGCTATGAAAAAGATAGTAAATTGAGCAATGAAAAGTATGAAGCTGTCAAACAAGTCAACATTCAACTTCTTCAAAATATCAAAAACCTACAAAAAGAGTTGAAGGATAAACAACAATCTTTAGAAAAATTTGTGGGTGGAAGAGAAAACCTAGATGCATTGCTAGGTACTAGAATGAACTTCAAAAAGGAAGGGTTAGGTTTTGAACCAACAAATAAAAGGCCAATTGGGCTCAAAACTGTTACATTCATTTCATCTTCCGAAGCTTCCACCTCAAACACAACTCCCACTCAAAACCAGCAAAAACAAAAGGAGAAAGGGAAAGAAAAGATTGAACAGGCAGTCACCAACATTCCCAAAAAGCCTGTCCAAAAGCCTAAGAAAGGTCGATCTTCCCCACAGCATAGGTCAACACTTCCTTGACCATTGCATGCTCAACCTTCCAGATTTCACCACAATTGGATTGCGCACTCATAGAGGCCAGCATCACTATATCTTTGGGACAATTGTGATTTCTGTGTTCATCAATCCCATAGGTGACAGAACAATCACTCTCAACCCCAAAATAACCAATGGCCACAATGGGTTAAGAAGCCAACTTCATCAAACTTTCACAAATTCCAACCAAGAACCTCCAAACAGAAAATGAATGTCAAAGTTGAAAAGAAAAGCCAAATCCCTGCTCTAAGCAAACAAAACATGAATGTTAGAAAAGTCTGGATTCCAAAAGAAATGGTTTCATGCTTTGAAAATTTGAAGAGTATGATGGGACCCAAATTTGATTGGGTTCCAAACACATTTGCTTAATTGCTTGTGCAGGAGTGTCTTGCAGCCATACATAACAGGTGGTACCTTGATAGCGGCTGTTCAAGACACATGATCGGAGACAAATCAAAATTTTGTCTCTTGGAGGAAAAGGAAGGAGGACATGTCACATTTGGAGGGAACAACAAAGGAAAAATCATTGGAACAGGTAATGTAGGTAAGAACCTCTCCAACTCCATTGGAAATGTGTTGCTAGTTGAAGGTTTGAAATATAACCTACTAAGCATAAGTCAATTGTGTGATAAAGGTCACAAAGTTTTGTTTGATTCTCATGAATGTAAAATCTTTGAACCAAAATCTGACAAGGTTAAATTTTCTGGTAAGAGAGTCAACAATGTTTATATGATTGACTTAGATGATCCTGCTTATTCAAACCTTTGTCTTGCTGCACCAAAATCTGAAATTGCATGGTTATGGCATCGTAGACTAGGACATGCTAGCTACAATGTCTTGCATAAACTCTTGAAGTATTCAATGGTGAAAGGTTTGCCTGAACTATCCTTTAAACAAGAAAATAAATTGTGTGATGCATGTGCTCTAGGTAAACAAACTAGAAAATCATTCAAGGGAAGATCTAAAAATACATCATCCAAACCACTCGAGCTAATTCATATGGACTTGTTTGGTCCAACCAGAACTGCTAGTTTAAGTGGTAGAAAATATGGATATGTCTTAGTGGATGACTTTTCTAGGTTCACATGATTTTTCTTTCTCACACACAAAAATAATGCTTTTGATGAGTTTCAGGCACTCTACATGAAGATAAAGTAGGACGGTGAGTTTAAACTTTCCAAGATTCAATCTGATCATGGTGGTGAATTTGAAAATGCTAATTTCTATAATCTTTGCAGGGCTGAAGGGATTACACACCGATTCTCTTCACCAAGAACGTCAGAGCAAAATGGTGTAGTTGAAAGAAGAAACCGAACACTTGTAGTGATGGCAAGAACCATGCTTGCTGAACGGCAACTTTCAAGGAGATTTTGGGCTGAAGCGGTAAACTCGGCATGTTACATTATCAACCGCTCTATGGTAAGGCCACACACCAAAAAGACTCCTTATGAGTTGCTAAAAGGTAAAAAGCCCTCTCTCTCACATATGAAAGTGTTTGGATCGAAATGCTTCATTCACAACAATGACAAAAGAGACTTAGATAAATTCGAGCCCAAGAGCGATGAAGGTATATTCCTTGGATATTCTGATAGATCTAGGGCTTATAGAATTTACAATATCAAAAATCAAACTGTGGAAGAATCACCCCATGTTTCCTTTGATGAATATCATGATTCTAACAATGATAACTCTTGCAGGAAAAATGATGAAGATGGGGAATTCCTAAGCATAAAGGACAAGAGTGATCCTCCATAAGAAGAAATAAAAGAAGATGGTGACCTAGCCGAATCAAGTAATGTAAGGGATCAAGCTCCAGGAGAAGGTAACGATTCTACAAATATTAGAATTCTTAAGGATCATCCCTTGGAGAATGTCATTGGTAGCTTGAATGACCCACCTAGAACTAGGTCATATTTTAAAATTGTGGAAGAATTAGATCAACTTGCTCTTATCTCGCAGCATGAACCCAAAAATATTGATGAAGCCTTAAAAGATGAAAACTAGATAAATTCCATGCAAGACGAGTTAAACCAGTTTGAAAGAAACAAAGTTTGGCATCTTGTTCCTAGACCTTCATCACAAGCTGTAATAGGCACTAAATGGGTTTTTAGGAACAAACTAAGTGAGGATGGCAAGATAATAAGAAACAAGGCTAGATTGGTGGCTCAAGGGTATAATCAAGAGTTTGGGGTAGACTTTGATGAATCTTATGCCCCTGTTGCTAGACTCGAAGCCATCAGAAATTTACTTGCCTTTGCATGCTCCCTTAGGATAAAGCTATATCAAATGGATGTCAAAAGTGCTTTCTTGAATGGCTTGATCAAAGAAGAAGTCTATGTTGAGCAGCCCCCTAGCTTTGAGAATTCTAACAATGCAGATTTTGTATACAAGCTAGACAGGGCGCTTTATGGACTTAAGCAAGCACCGAGAGCTTGGTATGAAAGACTAAGCTCGTTCCTTATTGAAAAGGGGTACACACGAGGTAAGGTAGATCAAACACTTTTCACCAAGAAGCAAGGTAAGAACATCTTGATTGTTCAAATTTATGTTGATGACATTGTGTTTGGTTCTACAAAATCTTAAATGTGTGAAGAATTTGCTAACCTCATGACTAGCGAATTTGAGATGAGTTTAATGGGAGAACTTCAATTCTTTCTCGGTTTGCAGGTCAACCAAGGAGAAGATGGGTGCTTCATAAATCAATCCAAATACATCAAGGAGCTGCTGAAAAGATTTGACATGGTAAACAGTAAAATCATTGCAACTCCTATGAGCACCTCAACTTCACTAGATTCAGATGAAAATGGTAAATTGGTGGATGCAAAGGTCTATAGAGGTATGATTGGTTCTTTGCTTTACTTGACTGCATCCCGACCAAATATCCAGTTTAGTGTTTGCCTTTGTGCTAGATTTCAAGGTAGTCCTAGAGAATCCCATTTGACTGCCGTCAAACGTATCCTTCGATATCTTGCCGGCACTCAAGATTTGGGATTGTGGTATCCGTCATCATGTGCTTTATCTCTTATATCTTATTCTGATGCGGATTACGCTGGATGCAAGCTGGATCGTAAGAGTACTAGTGGCTATTGCCAGTTCCTAGGTGGGTGTCTAGTTTCTTGGGCTTCCAAGAAACAACACTCGGTAGCCCTCTCAACCGCGGAGGTAGAATATGTTGCTGCGGGGAGCTGTGGCACCCAAGTGTTGTGGATTAAACACCAACTCCAAGACTACTTGGTGGATCTTGGTTGTGTCCCGATTCTGTGTGATAACACTAGTGCTATCAACCTTGTAAAAAATCCAGTCCAGCACTCTAGGACTAAGCATATTGAGATTAGGCATCACTTCATTAGAGATGAGGTCGGTAAGAAAAACTTTGAACTGCATTTTGTTGATACATTGAATCAGTTTGCTGATATCTTTACCAAGCCCTTGTGTAATGACAGGTTTTCAACACTAAGAAGGGAGCTTGGTCTTTACCGACCTCAGGCCAATAAGAATTTGAATTGGTGATCATGTTCAATTAGTTGTGTGTTTTGCATTCATGCATTGTTTATATGTCAATATGTCTTTTTGCATATGGTGTCGCATTGCATGTAGTTGCATAATAATGAATTGAGTTCATGTTCATAATACATTGTATGGTTTGTGTAGCATCATTCTCGCATGGCCATGGTATATCAAATGTTGATGTATGGAAGGGCAAGTTATGCTTGTCACGAAGCACTCAATATGCGTGAGGTTTCACCTCCGCCAAGTACCATGCGTTAATGTCGCATATAGGCCATATAGTAAGGGGGAGTTATCCTTGTGCAGCATACATGCATATATTTCATCTTCATTCTGTTGCATTTAATAAGTGTACAACCATGGGTTGGGTCATACATTTCATTTCTGGCACCTTCATGAGTGACTAGGCCAACCTCATTTGTCATTCAACTTGATTGCAAATATAACTCCTTCGCGCATACATTGCATATCTTTAGGGGGAGTTTTGCTGATTCTCTTAACCTCTTGCAATCTACTTCTTGGCTTATAGTCTGGTTTGAGCTCCTGAGATTGTCGAATATATGGTGTAAGAGCTTTCTATTATATGCCCTCATGATTGTCCAATCAATGAAAATGGTTCAGATTTAATGATTTCCTTGCAGCTCTGAAATATTCATTTTGAAATCATCTATGTTCTATGGTTTTAATAGACCTTAACTAAAGATTGCATATTATGCTTTGAATGACTATCCTGATATCTAAAAATCTAGACTTCATGACAATCTTGGTGATACTCTAGAGCTTAGTATTATTTTTAAACATCTTGATGAGCTGGACTTCTTGAAAATCTATTTGCAGAGCAATGATATTGTTGCACGGAGAAATATGTCACGTCATCACATCAAGTGACGAATGATATGTCATGATGTGCCTCTATTATCTCTGTCTTACTTATATTTGGACTCTAGGCAGAGCACTAGTATAATTGCTGAGAAATATATCTTCTCATCATAGAAATGAGATCGGATATGTCATGACGCGACTCTGCTATCTCTGTTCATTCTGAAGCATTACAGTCAGTCTTGCCAAATACCTAAGGATATTGGCGTCTAAACAACGTGTATTCTTACGGCTAGGAGGCATGTACTAGACTTGACTGCTCGTAAAATATGAGTCATGTGCCTTCATATACTACAGATATTGAAAATCAAAATATGAAACCTCTTGCCTCAATCATACAATTCCATGCTCTAGTCATGATTGTTTAGCCTCAATACGAGTTCTTGTGTTATTCCCTTTCTAGTTATTGAATATGGATATATAAGACAAGGGACGGTTAAGCACTGCCATGATATGCCTTTTTGGTTCATTTCTATTAAATCTTGGATGTAGCTGCTTTTCAAACTCTGTTGATGAATTCGGATTTCATTAGCTTTGAACCATACATGTTGCTCACAATCTGCTTCAGGTTTGCATATAATGGCTTGCTCTTCACTCCTTTCCACTCTGGTCTCACAGATATTCCACTTTATTGCTCTTTTTTGCTGTTGGCAAAGGGGGAGAATTCTTGTTGTGAGTCCTTGTTGAGGGGGAGAGCCTTCATCTGTTTCATCTGTCATCATGCAACCATCACATTATGCATAGCATTTCCATATCACATTATGCCTAGCTTTCCCATATAGCATTCACATGCTTTGATCATCATAGTATTCCCATATAGCATTCACATGTTTTGATCATCCATGCATACAAATCCGCATTCCCATGTTTTACTATCATGGATCTTGAGCTGCATAGGTTGCATATGTCATATACTTTGCCATATTGGATATCTCTGCCATATAATGACTCACAGTGTTGCCATCATCAAAAAGGGGTAGAATGTTGTGCCCCTATGGTCACTTGAGTTCATATGGTCACTTGGGTCATTCGACATCATTCTATGGTCATATGAGTTCTAATGTATTCTTGGTTTTGATAATGGCTAAACACTATTAGTCATTGATGTTTTTCACCTTCATGTGATTGACATACGTGATATTTTTGTTCATGACAGGTGCGCCAATGAATGGACAAGGAATCAAGTGGAAATGGTGAACATGAACGCTGAATGTTGCGCCCTCGGCTCCGGTGTTGGTTTTGCCTTCTGGATCGGGAGGTTTTGTGGTGTGTACAGATGCTTCCGGCGTTGGACTGGGTGCTGTTTTGATGCAGCATGGTAGAGTGGTGGCTTATGCATCTCGGCAGCTAAAGCCCCATGAGGAGAACTACCCTACCCATGATCTTGAGTTGGCGGCGGTGACCTTCGCGCTGAAGATCTAGAGGCATTATCTGTACGGTGAGAAGTTTGAGGTGTTCACTGACCATCAGAGTTTGAGGTATGTGTTCTCGCAGAGAGATCTGAACCTCAGACAAAGGCGTTGGATGGAGTTCATGAAGGACTATGACTTCACCCTGTCTTATCAGCCGGGCAAGATGAATGTCATCGCCGATGCCTTGAGTCGGAAGGTGGCGGTCAGTACCTTGATGCTGAGGAAGTGGAGGCTCTGGGAACAGGTGCCCGAAGTATCCTTCAGGCTCAAGATTCCCCAGGAGCGAGGGTTGGCAGTGCTTGCGAGTCTGACTGTCACTCCTGCTATCCGTCGTCAGGTGACAGAGGCTCAGCATGCGGACCCTGAGTTGCCCCGGATTCTTGCGATGGCTGATGTGGAGCTCGACGAGGACGGTGCTGCGAGGTTTCGTGGCAGGTTGTACGTCCCAGCGGAGGAGCAGGTTCGTCGTGCGGTGTTACGCGAGGCTCATGGGAGCAGGTACACTGTACACCCGGGTGCGACGAAGATGTATCGGAACTTGCGGAGGCAGTTTTGGTGGCCTGGCATGAAGAGAGATGTCGCCGAATTTGTGGCCAGGTGCCTGATCTGTCAGCAGGTGAAGGCGGAGCATCAGCGACCAGGAGGTACTCTCCAGCCCTTGGATGTTCCTGCTTGGAAGTGGGACCATGTGACCACAGATTTTGTGGTGGGGTTGCCAAGGACCCCGAGTGGGCAGGACAGTATTTGGTTACTGGTGGATCAGCTGACGAAGGTGATGCGGTTGCTACCGGTCAAGGTCAGCTGGAGCGTGCCTAAGTTGGCTCGTCTTTATGTGGAGCGGATCGTGCCGTTGCATGGGATTCCCATTTCGATCGTGTCGGATCAAGATCCGCGCTTCACTTCTGGATTCTGGAGGAGTTTCCAGCGAGCTCTTGGCACGGAGTTGGCATTTAGCTCGGCATATCATCCTCAGTCAGATGGTCAGTCTGAGAGGACCATTCAGACTTTGGAGGACATGCTGAGATCCTGCTGCCTGGAGTGGCAGGGGAGTTGGATTCATCACCTACCGTTGGTGGAGTTTGCCTATAACAACAGCTATCATTCGAGCATCGGCATGGCTCCTTATGAGGCATTGTATGGGCGTCCTTGTCGGACTCCACTTGATTGGTTTGAGGTGGGTGAGCGTGTTTTGACGGGACCGGAGTTGGTGCAGCAATGTGTGGACGTTGTGCACCTGGTTCGTCAGAACATGTTGGCGGCCCAGAGTCGGCAGAAGAGCTATGCTGACCGTAGGAGGCAACCCCTCGAGTTCGCCGTGGGCGATCATGTGTTCTTGAGAGTTTCTCCGATGAAGGGGGTGATGCGTTTTGGACGGCGTGGAAAGTTGAGTCCCCGCTACATTGGTCCTTTCGCGATTGTGGAACGCATCGGTGAGGTTGCTTACCGGTTGCAGTTACCTCCTGAGTTGGCGTCGGTGCATGACGTGTTCCACGTCTCGATGTTGCGGAAGTATATGCCCGATGACTCTCATGTGCTCGAGTTTTCTGTTTGGCCTGAGGTGACTCCAGATCTTTCTCTCCCAGAGTTTCCGATCCGCGTGGAGGATAGGCGAGAGCAGCGCCTGCGGAACAAGGTCATTCCCTTGGTGAAGGTCGTGTGGCAACGACACTCTGGTGGTGAGGCTTCGTGGGAACGTGAGGACGAGATGCGTCAGCAGTTCCCGTATCTGTTTGAGTGAGTCTTCCTCTTCTTTCCCCTTTGGTTGTTCTCAATTTCGAGGACGAAATTCCTTAAGGGGGGAGGGCTGTAATATCCCGGACCTTTCGGATCCTTCTTCGTGGGTCCCGGATCTGGTTTTCGGAGCGTCCAGCTCTGTTATGTCTGAAATTTCGTTTCAGACATCTTTCGTGTTCGGATCGGCGTGATCCGGAGTCGTTTCGGAGGCCCGGAGGCGTTCCGCGGCTTTTCCGCGTGTGTTTTCCGATTCCCAGCGTGTGTTTCGGCTTTTCCTTCGGACGCTCGCTGCGGGTTAACTGGGCTGTTCACCCGGGCACGAGTGGTACCGTTGCGATCGGTGCGTTCCGAGGATTCCAGAAATGTATTTTTCTATTTTTCGGTATTTTTCCGAAAATTTGGATTTTCTATAAATCCTAATCCTTTTTCTTTTCTTTTTCCCTTTTCTCTTTCTTCTTCCTCTCCCTCTCTCTCGCGACCGTGAGCCTCCTCTCTCTCCCTCTCTCCCATTCGGACGCGGCGAACTCCTCTCCGGCTACGGACGGCGGCGGGGCGACGGCGCGGACGCGTGGGCGACGGTGAGGCGATCTCGTGGGCGTGCGGCGAGCGTGGGAAGCGTGGGGAGTTCGTGAAGCTTCGAGCATTCTTCGTGATTCGTGATCGATCCGGCGGAGCATTCGCTCCATTGAGGTAGGGTGACGTTCCTTAGCCTCATGCCGTTCTTTTCCGTGATTTATAGGCCGCGGGGAGGCCGAGAGGGGATCATTTGAGCGTTTTTGGATTTTTCCATGATTTGGGGAGAGCTCGCCCGATCTATGGATTCAATGCATGGATTCGTGTTTTGAGGGCCTAGAATCATGCTAGGGGTCCCCAGGGGTCTTCCCCTTTGTTTTCCCCCTCTCCTATGGAGGTATGGGGGCGTGGTTGGAATTTTTGGGCGTTCTTACCGTTTTCGGCCGCGGACTGAGAACGCGCTATACTCCAGTAGCGCGTTCTTGGAGGTCGCGCCGCCCCGACCGAGCGCGTTCATCGGAGAAGATGAACAGGAGGCGGTTCCTGTCGCGCTATGGGGTCATAGCGCGATGGTCCCTGTCGCGCTAGGGTTCCCTAGCGCGATGGTCCGTGTCGCGCTATAAGGCCATAGCGCGACAACCCTTGTTGCGCTAGGGGACCCTAGCGCGACATGCCCTGTCGCGCTAGGTATCCCTAGCGCGATTTGGTTCGTTGTTGGGTGTTCCCCTTGGGCCGTGTGTGCGTCCTGGGCACCCCGTGGAGTTCCGTGACCGTGTCTTTGGTGTCCAGAGGTTCTGTTTGCCTTGGTCATGAGTTTGGCCGTGGGCGGTGCGTCCATTTTTCTCCGACCGTGGCCCCGTTTGACGGAGCTGGTGCGTGGGGTGATTCCCACACGTTGTCGGTTTCGGACGTTGTTTTCCGTTGACTCGAGAGTCTACTCCTTCAGTGACCCTCCACTAGTCGTAGCCCACCAGTACGAGGTGTTGGTCTCACCTGGGAGTGGTGTACGGGCACCCACCTTTCGAGACGGTTTGTGGACCGGTTACCGTAGGCCCCTCGTCGTAGCCAGAGTCCGGCTGCGGGGGAAAACCGGTCAGAGGGCCAGACCTAGGACGCGTGGTCTGTGTGTGCACACGTGGTTGGGGGCGGTTGGACCCACGTCGACGGGCGTGACCCCAGCTAGTTACTTGTTTGTGGTTACTTGTACGGTGTTTGCGCCTCGGGTAGGACCTACCACGTCAGGCGGTTCACCTGCGGTGTGGTGTAAGACGTCAGGGGACGCTACCGGCTGTGCTTCTAGTGGGTGGTACTCCTGTCGAGTACGGAGTGTTAGACTGTCAGTCGTGTGTCTCCGACCTTCGGGTTTTACGGTTCGACCGTTGATTTCGGTCTTCTCGTACCGTGGCACGTGTGTCGGTTTGCGTGCCGTAGGGTCTAGTTCTGTAGAGTACAGGGCTTTCCTTTCCGAGGTACTTTCCTCCCGCTAGAGTAGTGGTTTCTCGTTTCACGAGGTAGGGTTCGAGTGATCCCTACTGAGTCTTGTTCCGAGACTCATTCCCTGCGTGTTTTCACCGTGTTTCAGGTGAGACGCCACCTTCGGGGAGCGCGTCAGGAGCGCAGCGTGGTGCGGGTGCCCAGAGGTAGTGCCAGAGGTCAGAGCCGGGGGATGCCCCGTGTAGCTGTACTTTTCTTTCTTGTCACTGTACTAGTCGTGGACTGCTGTTATTATTGTTCTTTATTGTGGACCATGTAAATTGTTAATTTATTTCCTGCTTAATATTATAACTGTTTAATTTCTGTAATTATCTGTGATGCTTATGTAGTTTCCACACCATCCTTTTAACCCTTCCGAGTCTTCGGACTCGTGGGTGGCGGTACGAGTCTCGGGTTATCGGGCCTTCCCGGTAATCGGATTCTCGAGTCGTTACAGGATCTGTTCTGAAGCTCATGGCCTTCTCAGCTTTTGCTTATTTACTTAATCATGTTTCCATGAGAGGCATTGTCTCACGATTTTGAACATGGAGGTTTTGTTTCATCTGATCTTGGGCTTTGATTAAATAATGTGTTTGTTGTCTTTATCATGTCTATGGTCCTCCATGTCTTTTGTCTCGATGTGTCCTTGTCATATGTGTCTATGTCCTCTCGTGTTGGTCGTGTCTTTTGTCCCACCGTGTCATTCATCACACGTGTCTTTGTCTTCCGTAGTATTGTCATCCCACGTGTTTTTATCCCACCATGTCCTTATACCACCGCATGTGCTGTCCCACCGTGTGCATGTTGTCTTGTCCCACCGTGCCTTTAGTTGCATGTATGCTTGCCATTTGTTTATTTGTTATGTTTCATCCATCTTCGTTATGTTATATTGTGCCATATTTTGTTCATATTTCTCTTATTATGTTATGTTCATGTCATGCTCGTTTATATTCGTTCATGTTCACATCATGTCATGTCATGTGGTTGTTGTCTTATGATGAAAATCCATAAAAAGCAAAAATCAGAAAATCCAAAAAAATGCCGTGTTGCCTGCACAGGTAAGTCAGGTATGGCTCTCTATCCCTTCTCATTATTGCATTACTATATGATATATACGTTATTATAGCCTCTCAAGGACCGGCTGGTTGGCCGTGTGTTCTAGGATCTGATGTTCCCCTTTAACAAAAACGATGATGATCTAGGAACATATGGTTAATTGTTGGATAGGCCGCTCGGTTGAGTCGAGTGGGGGATGATGGACTCTGTCTCACACGCCGTGGTTGCAAGAAGACTCTTGACCCCATCTTGCTCAGTCTAGCAATATTATCCTTGAGTACTTTCTATTTTATCTTTCTTTACATTCGTTTTAATGATTTCTTTATTTTAGCCCAGCATGCATCATGTCATTTTGAGCATTCATGCCTCGTGATCCATTTAATGATTTCTCCTCAGCAATGGTTAATTGCACTTAAGCTCTCTTGGGTAGGAGATTCCTCATTCCACTCTGAATTCAAACGATTTTTCTGATCTTGCCGCTTGGTCTGTTTGGCCAGTGTGATTCCTGTCTGGATTTTATCTCAGTCTTATTCTCCTTTCCAGCTCTTACGCTGTGTTCTTTCTGACCCACTTATTGTCCGTGGATTGTGTCCCCAATGAGGCTGGTCGTGTTTCCTTTTCCTTAGTTAGTTCTCCAGACATGTCTCATCCTTGTCAATCATTCCTTGTGGTTAGTTCAGCATTTTCTGGAGAATTCCTATCGCTTGTTGGTTGTGACGGGTGTCTTTTTGCCTTGATGCCCGCTTTTCAGTTCTCTCCGCTTCATCTCCGCTTCATCTCCATTTCACGTCGCTATCACTATCGCTCCATCACCTTTCCATTTCGCCTCCGCGCCGCTTTCGCTCGTTCCCTTGCAAAGCGGACATCAAGGAGGGGCATCTGTTGACACCCGTTTTAGCCCACAAGTTGTGTCATTTCTCTTATTCATCATTTTTGATGTCCCGAATTAGCCATTATTTTGGAGCTTCCTTGGATGGATTTTGAGCCCATTTTTACCATTCCCTATCCTTTGAGTTTTGGAGATCATGATTTCTTAGAGCCCTGGAGCTTATCTCATCAAATTCCGACTTCCAAGTAAACTTACGGCCCATTTAGGCCGGCTTCTCTCAAGTAATCGGCTCTCTCTCACTGCGCAGTCCTGAAAGTGGTTCTTTTTCACCCTCTTCCAGTCATCTATTCAAAACGTTGTCTTCACCAAAGTTGTTCCTCTTTCAAAGATATACAACTTCTTCTTCTACTCCGTTGGCCAGTTCTGCCCCGATTGTGAGTTATTTACATTTTTCCGGCGTGCTGTGCTGTTCACCTATGTCTCAGAATTTTCCTCTCTCTTCCAGCCCCATTTTCTCCCTCTTCTGATCATTTTCTCATCTTGCTTTCTTCATGAAAGTTGTTTCTCTCTCAGTTATCTACAATTTCTTCTTCTACCACTTTGTCTAGTTTTGCCCCGTTTGAGAGCTACGCTTCAATTTCTGAAGTCGCGCGCAGTCTGCCCGGAATCTGCCTCCATAAAAGTGACGGCCCTACATAGGTGCGTTACATCAGTGTGACGGTCCTACGATAGACCGTCACACTGAAACTTGCCCGAAACACCTTGTTTAACCCCCAGAATGTGGCGGTCCTACCCTAGACCGTCAGAGTCCATGTGACGGTCTAGTATGGGTGCGTTACACCGAAAATGCCCCGTTCGACCCCCAGAGTGTGACGGACCTACCCTAGTCCGTTACATAACTCTAACGGTCTTATGATAGACCGTTACACACACCTGAGAGTCCAATTCGTGCTGGACTCTGCTCCGTTTCTGTGCGCCGTGGCCCTCTTGTAGAGTCCATAACTTCTTGAATTCTACTCCGAATTGAGCGCCGTTTGTTCCAATGGTTTCTCCTTGGTATTATCTTGAATTCAGTCCAAATAACTCCGAATTTCATTGGCTATCTTGCTCAGGATCTGGGTCGAAAGTTAAGGGTTTAGGTGTCCTGGTTCAACTCAAACTCTGCAGATAAGGCTCCGGGGCTACCTTCCAAGAGCCATATCTTCTAGAATCCTCCTCCGAATTGATCCCCGCTTATTCCTATCTCTTGTCCTTAGTATTATCTCGAGTTTGATCTAGAGAACTCGATTTATCTTGGACTCTATCTCCGGGAATCATGATAAGAAGATGAGGCTTTCTTACAAAACTCTATAAAAACTGCCCAGTTCGCAGTCGCGACGGGGGGCTCTTTCCGGACGTGGGGCGAAGCCATGCTGCAACGCCAACTCAATCCTTCGACCCTGGCTTGAAGAGGGAAGTATTAGCTTTCAATTCCATCCTTCTGGGCTTGATTTCATGGTCTACACTCTTAGTTCTCCTCCCCTCAAAATCACAAATCATCACAGTTTTCTGCACTTTCTGCTACACATGCGTTTTTCTCCGTTTTGCATCATCGTTTTCTCTCTATTCTCTCAATCAAATCTCGTGATTTCAAATCTCATGCATGCACAACACACCCACCTATCTTTTCCACCCTTCCACATGGGTTAAAAACCTCCCCCCGGTGCGTTCTCCCCCTTTTATTCATGCTATTTTATCACTTTGGGCAGATTTCTACACTTCATGTTCTAATAGGTTTTTACCTTTGTGTTTCATCTTTGTTTTGCAGGAGAGCATGAATACAACATGAGGCCCTCTTCATCTAGCCGGCTGGAAGGAGAGGAGGTCGATCCCACACCATTCCCCGCACCCCGTTTCAAGCGCGATCAAGTCTTTAAGTTCCAAGGTACACGGCGCCGTTCCTCTCCTTTCTTCATCCTTGCGGCGTTGTTAATCCTTGGTGGCGATCACGATCAGTATTTCTATCCTTTCATCCCCCTTGTCTTTGATTCACATGTTTATGTATGTATGTATTTAAAGGGGGCGGGATAGGAATCTAATTAAAAAACAAATCAATAGTAGCCTGCTATTCCTGGCTTCTACAGCCTACTGTCCTATCTCTTATAGCCTGCTGTCTCTAGCTCCCGTAGCCTGCTATTCCTGGCTTCTACAGCCTACTATCATGGCTCTTGTAGCTTGCTATTTCTGACTCTCGTAGCCTGCTATTCCTGGCTTCTACAGCCTGCTATCCTAGCTCTTATAGCATGTTGTCTCTGGCTCTCGTAGCCTGCTATTCCTGGCTTCTACAACATGCTATTTTGGCACTTCTACAGCCTACTATCCTGGCTCTTATAGCCTGCTGTCTCTGGCTCTCGTAGCCTGCTATTCTTGGCTCTTATAGCATGCTATCTCTGGCTCTCGTAGCCTGCTATTCTTGGCTTCCACAGCCTGCTATCCTAGCTCTTATAGCCTGCTGTCTCTAGCTCTCGTAGCCTGCTATTCCTAGCTTCTGCAGCCTGCTGTCTCTGGCTCTTGTAGCCTGCTATTCCTGGCTTCTACAGCCTGTTGTCCTGGCTCTTATAGCCTGCTGTCTCTAGCTCTCGTAGCCTACTATTCCTGGCTTCTACAGCTTGCTGTCCTGGCTCTTGTAGCCTGCTATTTCTGGCTGTCGTAGTCTGCTATTCCTGGCTTCTATAGCCTGCTATCCTAGCTCTTATAGCCTGCTGTCTCTGGCTCTCGTAGCCTGCTATTCATGGCTTCTACAGCCTGCTATCCTGGCTCTTGTAGCATCCTGTCTCTGCCTCTCGTAGCCTGCTATTCCTGGCTTCTATAGCCTGCTGTCCTGGCTCTTATAGCCTATTGTCTCTAGCTCTCGTAGCTTGCTACTCCAGGCTTCCACAGCCTACTGTCCTGGCTCTTGTAGCCTGCTGTCTCTGGCTCTCGTGGCCTGCTATTCCTGGCTTCTATAGCCTGCTGCCCTGGCTCTTGTAGCCTACTGTCTCTGGCTCTCATAGCCTGCTATTCTTGGCTTCTATAGCCTGCTGTCCTGGCTCTTATAGCCTACTGTCTCTAGCTCTCGTAGCCTACTATTCCTGGCTTCTACAGCCTGCTATCCTGACTCTTATAGCCTACTGTCTCTATCTCTCATAGCTTGCTATTCCTGGCTTCTAAACCCTACTGTCCTGGCTCTATTAGCCTGTTGTATCTGGCTCTCGTAGCCTGCTATGCCTGGCTTCTACAGCCTGCTGTCCTGGCTCTTATAGCCTGCTGTCTCGGGCTCTCGTAGTATGCTATTCCTGACTTCTACAGCCTGCTGTCCTGGCTCTTATAGCCTGCTGTCTCTGGCCCTCGTAGCCTGCTATCCGGGCTTCTACAACCCGCTGTCCTGACTCCTATAGCCTGCCGTCCCTGGCCCTCAAGGCCTACTACCCTGGCTTTTACGGCCTGCTATCCTGCTACCTTGGCTTGTACAGCCTACTATCTTACTGTCTCTGGGTCCATGTGACCTACTAGCCTGGCATTTTTCAATATTCGTGCATCTCTCGGCATTGACATATCATCAAAAGCCCATTGTCTCGCTACCCTTTTGGCTTAAGCCTACTTCAACAATGACCATCATGTCCCACCGTGATGATTGCTACAACTCAATGACTTAGGCTCCCCTTGAAGCCTGCTTTCTTGCTACCGCTAGGTCTGCACATCCTATTCTCTTATTATCTCGTGGCTTTTACAACCTGCTTGCCATGTTACTTTCGGCTGTCATAGCCCGCTTCCCTTGCCAATCGCTGGCTTCTATAATCCACTTTCTATATTCGAGTTGGACTCCCTGTCAAAACCCGCCATCCGTTCCTGGCGACACCCTGTTGAGGCCTACCACCCCATTTTAATCCAGGTTCATCATCTGAATAAAATGGCTCTCGTCAGCTAGTGCCAACCCCCTTAGTCCCGCCGGGACTTGCTACATAAAGCCATTTTTCCATTATTTTGTTATCAATTTTGCTTACTTTTGAATAACTAACCTGTAGGTATTGCATCAGGCGCTTGAACAAATAAATGGATATATAGTGACATATACATATATGCATACATATAAAATAAAAAAGAAAAAAAAAGAAGAAGAAAATTTGCATGCTTTCAAATTTTGAGTGTTTGTTGGCCCTACTTGCATGCTTGCTTATACTATAAGATAATACACCTCCTTCAATTTCCTAGGACCACATCTTTTTGCTAAATAAAGCTACCCGATTCTAAGCATGTATGTGCCAAGGCATACACTAAGGGATGAAAAGCTAATATTGGCTAAGTGCATGCATCCAGTGGAAAAGTCATAGCTGTGTCGCTAACGCAACTCGTGAGATACACCCAAAGCAAAACTCCCACACTTTGCACCACTATGTCTTCAGCGGTCTCTTATCATAGGGATGCTAGAAGGTTCTTCCTAACACTATATGTGCGCTCAGACTTCTGCACCCACACGAGGGATAATCATGAGAAAAAAGTTGCCTTCCCCCAAGTTAAAAAAAAAAGGAAGAAGAATGACGATAGATAGGATGAATGCTAGTAGCCGGGAATCCCCATTGAGACACATGAAAAGACTCACGCCGAACGGTGAAGTCCGTAATAAAATCACTATAAAGGATGAATCCTAGTAGCTGGGAATCTCCATTGAGACATATGAGGAGACTCGCGCTGAACGGTGAAGTCCGCAATAAAACCACTATAAAGGATGAATCCTAGTAGTCGGGAATCCCCATTGAGACACATGAGGAGACTCACGCCGAACGGTGAAGTCCGTAATAAAATTACTATAAAGGTGAATCTTAGTAGTCAGGAATCTCCATTGAGACACATGAGGAGACTCGCGCCGAACGGTGAAGTCCGGAGCTGGGAATAAACTAAGGGGGTTGTGTGAAGCTATCGAAAATCGAGAACCCCAGCTGTATGTGTAGACGCTAGAGTAATACTCTAGTGTTATCTAGAACATCTGTGTATCCCTATGTCTAGGGCTCGCTGCTCGCATACTTGCACTATCACACTGTGGAGAAGTAGCCTCTGGTGTATATCGTGGCTTACGCTACGCACAAATTCTATGCGGTGTCCTTTTTACGCATGCACATCTCCCTTAGTGGTGCCTTGTGAGCCGCATTCTGTCTATGAATCACAAGCGTTGTCCGTATCCTATCCCCGATATAGGGGAGCTATTCTATATATATCTAGCTTATGCTTACCTTTGAATGCCTGCATGCGCGCATGAACAAAAAGAGACGCTTCAAAACTGCTGCACCCGTAGGCCCCGCTCATCCGTCCCTCATTCGCGCCACCTACGGGTGGGGGGCATTTGTTGACACATAAAAAAATACATATATATATATACATATATAACAATAATAATAACAAAAAGATAAAAAAAGAGAGGAGAAAAGATATAACGATAATAATAGAACAATAATAATATGACAAGATAATAACAATATAAATAAAAAAATATTAATATATTTCATCTTATATTTCTTATTTTTCAGGGATGAAAAGAAAGACGAAGATACTGGGAATGGGCCGCCCATGGCCCATCGACCACCATGATGAAAGCTGCGTGCCGATACCCACAAAGGAAAGCGCGTCGATGGCCAAATCCTAGGGCGCGCCGAGGGTCAACTGGGCCGACTATAGAAGGGTTCCACCCCCTACGGGGCTATATAAAAGGCCTCCGTTCGATGAAGTCGGCAGTGGGGAAAACAACAGGAGAAGAAGCCAACGGCACGGGTGATAAAAAAAAAGAGATAGCAAGAGAGAACAAGAAGAGCCGACTGAGTGACCCAGAGCATCCAGGGTGCTGAGAAAGGGAGAGGCCCAGGTGGGTGGCGCCGCCTGCTGCCATTGCCCTGCGGGGCTATATTATCCCCGTTCTCTGCTTCCTTCTGAGTTTTCTATGTTTTCTCTTTTGTATTCGTCGAAGTCTGTAATCATCGTGGCCCGCTAGAAATTCATGATATGTATGCAACTGCTTCTTTTCGCAATTGAAGTGTATGGCTCCATCACCAATGTATACGAATGAATGAACTATGTGGATGTATTTCTTCTATCTAGTTATATTTCTTTATATAACCTTTGTACGTTCATTTCTCTGCAAGTGATATTTGATTCACGATGTGCCTCTGCTCCTCATTTCTTTTTGCTTGGGTTTTCTCTTGGCCTCTCCGCCGTTCTACCCTTGCTATCAGTCTTCCAGCTGCTATCCCCTTGCGTTGACAACGGAGTTTCCCTTTCCGCTTGCCCATGATGCACGCTAAGGGTCAGAAGCTACTGAGTTTCATCTTGGCTAGATCGAGTTGTCTAATAACTTCTCCGACCTCACAGCCGAAATGAGAACCTATGACAGTTCATCTCATGGTCTTTCATTCGTGCAATTTTGAGGAATATGTCCGAGTGTGTCTTGATCACATCTGGTCTCGGGCGAACCCGCTGTGCAAAGCCGCTTTCTCCCTGAGATGGCTCACTAAGAAAACCTTTTTTTAGAACCCCAAACAAACCCCTTTTCATCTATCCTCAGCGCCAACAGCTCTCGGTGCCAGGTTCACACCGATTATCACCCGTGCCGAGATTTCCCCCTTTTCATTTCCGCGTCGAGCCATGCATGCCGCCGTGTTACCTTCGCATGAGGCCACTGTGCCAACGTGCCCAGCCGACGTATGAAGCATTGTCCACTGCCATTGCATATAATACGTTGTTGTATATCTCCATGCATACATTGACATATTGTAGCCATTGCACTCCATTATGCACACATCCATATGCATCACCCAATCATTTGGCATAAATGCATGGCTCCACTCATGTAAGCAGTGATTGGCCATTCACTAACCCCATTAACACACCTCCGTTGCATTAATTCCTAACCCCTCACCCATTAATTTTACCCATGTCAGGTTGGTGTATAGTGTAATAGCCCAATCACCATATACGTATATATAAAGGTATATCTATATAACATATGCATGCCTACATAATTCTTTATTATACATGAGGACCCGTACGTGAATATCCCTTTTAGTCCACCCATGTTTAAACATGCAAAGTGAGTGTGTGCACTAATAAATCTCCAAATGGCCCATCAATCATCATCTTTTATTTGACCATGCATACATTCATATGTTGCTCATAGATACATATATATGTGTGCGTGGATATATGTATGTATATATATGTATGCATGCATGAATATAAGAATAAACACATGCATTTTTATGGATCAATTCTGTTGGGCCATTTATGTCCAATTCTATGGGAAGCGGAAGAGCTACACTAATGGGGTTTCACCCCTACATTTACTTCAATTTGGGTTTTCGATTTCCCTCTTTCACCCCGCCGGGCCACAGAGTTCTGCCACTGCATGTTCTCCGCTGGTCCCTTTAGGGGAATATTAATGAGATGCCATGACCAGTGGACATAGTCCCGCTGAATTTTGATCCTCTTGGGTCTCGGGCTACGCCCATCTTTCTTTTGGCTTCCATCTCGGCGTTCCGTAGATGGATGTCCTATACTCCCCTTTTGGCACAGTCCAAGATAAGGGGAGATGCTGTCGAAATTTATTCACGATCCTTGCTTTGTCATATCGTGTGATATTTTTCGTTGAATAGATGAATTAACCCCCTACCGTGTGGCAGAGGTCTGAGACAGACTATCTTATGGCCCTTTGCCCCCTGTATAAGGGGAACATGATCATTATGAGATTTCCCGTTGATTGTCACATGGTCTCCCTAGATCTTCTGTGGATTAATTTCTCCTCCCCTTTCAGCTTGCCAGAGCCCATAAAGCCTTGATTAAATACAAGTGATCCCCAAAATCCATAACCTCATAAAGCCCTAAATCCTCAAAATTTCCCCTATCGGCGCCCTAATTACCTCCCGACGCGGGTTCCGTGCCGAGTGGCGGGCGCGTCGACGACTGCCCGCGCCGAGATGCCAACGCGCCGAGGCCCCCCCATAACCCTATTTCCCTGTCAGTTTGCCTCCGTGCTGAGTCCCCATCGTGTCGAGTCCCCGTCGCGCCGATGCCCTCCAAGGCCGATTTCTATGTCCATGAATTCCCTCAAGCTACTGAGGCATCCGATCATCTGGCAACCATTGGTGAGCCTTGAAGCCCAGCACTCCGAGCCTTATCATCCCTCGTTTGGAACCTATACTATCTCGGGGAGGAGTAATAGTCTTTCCATGGGAGCTACATTAATGGTGGGGGTTACCCCTACATTCTATCGAGTATGATGTTTCTTTCTTAACCCTGCTGACCCTTGGAGTTTTGCCACCGCATGTCCTCCAATGATTTCTTAAGGGGATATCAATAAATACCATGATAATGGACATTGTCCCGTTGCATCTAGATCATCTTGGATCTCGGGCTACGCCCATCTTTCTTTTGACTTCCATCTCGGCACTCCGTAGATGGATGTCCTATATTCCCCTCTTGGCATAGTCCAAGGTAAGGGGATATGATGCCGTATTTATTTCGCACATTAATATCATATCTCATTTTGCTTAATCATTTGCATGCATCTCCTATCCTGCAAATGAACGAGCATACCTATCATATTGGTTTTGCCCTGGGACTCTTCTACTTTGACGATTAATCAAGGGTTGTCCTTCTTGGGAAGGAAGTAATTAACGTCATAGCCTTTATGGTATGATGGACTTCTGGTCCCAACTCGGACTTCACAATCGACTGACCAAGTCAGATCGAGCGCATAATAAATTGTCACTCTGGTGACTGGCATGCCTAATAAAAATAACTAATGAATCAATAAATCAATAAACAAATCAAATAAATCAATAAACAAATAAATAAAATATATAATAAACTATATAATAAGATCGTTCCACACCAGCCGAGAGAGGGCGTCCGCTCGGGAGTTTTCTTCCCGAGCTATTCGGACTACCTCAAAACTCTCGAACTGTTGTGCCACGGTTTTGACCAGCTGGAGGTATTTGACCATCGATTCTTCCCGAGCTTCGTAATCGCCGTTGACCTCGCTAGCGACCAGGTGGGAGTCAGTATGAATTCTGACTCGCTCTGCCCCCAACCGTCGGGCCATGCGGGCTCCCTAGATAAGGGCTTCATACTAGGAGGCGTTGTTGGATGCCTGGAAGTTGAACTTCAAGGCGTATTGCAGCTCTGCTCCTTCAGGGGACTTCAGGAGGATACCGGCGCCGCTCCTGGCTGAGTTGGAGGATCCGTCGATGAACAATTCCCAGGTTGGCCGGGGCACGGACGGAGATTTTCACAATCAGAAAAAGCGGGAATACAGACGAAAAATTCAGACGGAAAATTTTCCGTTGGGATATCCGTCTGAAATGCAGACGGATATTGTCGATCAGAATATCCGTCTGAAATTCCAACGTTATTTACAACAAACAATATATCATCTGTATTTAGTCTGAAATACAGACGAGATATTATAGATGATCAGAATTACCGTCTGAAATTTGTAACAGAATAATTTCCGTCTGAAATCCGTGGGAAAAATTTTAGTTTCCCTAACACACGCACGACCCTCTCACTGTGCCTTTGCGTCCAGGAGACCGTCACCCACCCTAGCTCCCACCTCCAGTTGTCTCCCTATGGGTCTCCCTCGGCGATAGGAGATCGGCGATGGCGGCCGCTCCCCTCCGATGATCGGTGACGGCGAAAGCTCTCCCTCCGGCGCCCAAGTATCCCTCTAGCGGCCCTCTCCCTCTCTCACCGTTTCCCTCTCCCACTCTCCCTCTCTGATTGTCGTTCTCTCTCCGGTGGCCATCTCTCTGGCACTCTCCCTCTCTCACCGGCCCTCTCCCTCTGACCGGCGCTCTCCCACTCTCCCTCTCCCTACGGTGATTGTCGTCGTCACCGGGGCCCACCTTCTCTCCCTCTCCCGCCCTCTCTCACTCTCACTGTCACACACGCACACACGCACATATGCACACACGAACACACGCACAGGCGCGAACAATGGTGTTTTTTTGGTTGGGTCTGGTGGGGGGGTCAGCAGGAAGGTAGGGGCTGCCAGTGGAGGGGCTCACTGGGGGGAGGGGGTTGCGGTGGATGGGGAGGTGGGGGGTTCCGGTGGGTGGGGGGAGGGCGATGGGGATGCCGGGCCAGAAGGAGGGGGGTCACTAGGGGGAGGGGGTTGCGGTGGATGAAGAGGAGGGGGGTTCCGGTGGGTGGGGGGAGGGCGACAGGGATGCCGGGCCAGCAGGAGGGGGGTCACTGGGGGGAGGGGGGAGGGGCCAACAGGGAGGGGGGTGCGCTGGGTGGGGGGGGCCAGCAGGGAGGGGCCAGTAAGGAGGGGGTCGCTGGGGGGAGGAAGGTGCACTGGGTGGGGGGGAGGGGCCAGCAATAGGGGGGTTCCAGTGGGTGGGGGGGAGGGGGAGGAGCAGCAAGAGGTGGTCGTTGGGGGGAGGGGGGTGCGGTGGGTGGTAGGGAGGGGAGAGGGGGAGGTGCCAGCAGGAGGGGGGCTCCGGTGGGGGGGAGGGGCCAGTGGGAGGTCTCGGAGGGGGTTTCCGATGGGTGGATTAATTAATTATTTTTTATTTTATTTAATATATTTTTGTATTCATTGTAGGATAATCGGTCAAGAGGAAGGGAACGAGAGATTCGAAGATTCTTTTACAAATAAATAGTAAGTAAAATTTTAATTTCAGATAGATATATGTTGTTTCATTTTTTTAATTTATGTAATCTTATTTAGATTTATTGTTAGGATGTCTTATTTTTTTTGGATGAATACTTTTTTTAAAACAAAACATCAATCCCACTAGCTTCTCCCTAGTTAGTCCCCGTACTAGCTCATACCATACTGTGCATACTCTACTCTGGTACCACAATGTTATGACTCAATTCAACCCTTGTTCGATATTGTCCGCTTTGAGTTGAGCCCACATGATTTTATCCCCAAAAGACACCTTCCAAGTTATGGATTTAAATCCTGCATATGTAGCTCATTAACTTCTAACTAGTCTAATTCATTCTTGTCTCAGCCCCCATCCATAATGGTAGCTTCACTCTATGGCCACTCTACTCCAGTACTTCTTGTCTAGCTAACCCTTTCTACGGGTAGCTCTCTCCTCCTACATGACTCGCGACTAGAACACTATAACAATATCATGACCAGATCTAACCCTTGTGAGGTATGTGCTTACTCACCATCCCGGGTAAACGAAGTGTCACTAACAGTGCTAAAAAGTCAGACAGGAAGTAGCACACAAAAGTGTAATTAGCGGGATTTAGATTAGAGATAGCGGCGATCAAAGACCAAGATGATCTTGCAAGGTCACTAGAAAGGAACAAATGGTCCTTTGTTTCAGCATGGGGCATTCGATAGTAGAGACACATGGAGCATAGGCAAACGCCGCCCTGGCGATCTGATTATTAGTTGGCACCGCGGAATGGTAGACCCTCCATAAGAAGAGAGAAGTATTTGATGGAATAAAGGAATCCCATATCTTCAAGGAAAAAGAACACATGGATGCTGAACCAAGAGTCCTATGACAGGAAGCAACAGAAAATAAACCGCTACTATTGGGGCACCAAAATCTCTGATCCGGCGAGTCATTAATTAATATGTTGAACACATTTGTAAATGAAACATGTTATGTCTGCAATTCTTCTAATAACAGCAGGAGAAGCTTTATGAGAAACTATAAAGCTGCTTTTATTGTTGTTAACTTTCTGATTAGGAGAATCCTCATAGTCTTTTATGAAAGTCAATAGACATCTGACGTTCTTGGATGAACCATTAGAAAACACCAATGTGTCATCGGCATATAGTAAGTGAGAGATTTGCATACTACCACGAGACACATGAATGTGTTGAATCTTCCCACTGCTAAAAAGGCTGGCAATACCTCTGCCTAAAGCTTCTTCTGCAATGATGAACAAAGCTGGGGCCAAGGGGTCACCCTGTCGGACACCCCTTGTGAATTTAAAATAACTAGTTGTCCTTCATCAGAAACTCCTCATCACACCAATCTGCATTGTCAGTTTTGATTCTGTCAATGGTCATTCTAGCTCTCCTTTGTTTCACTTGAAGATGATAGAACTTTGTGTTTCGGTCCCCTAACTGTAGCCAGTTAGCTTTGGCTTTCTGCCCCCATAAAATTTCTTAAGGTGAAGGCATCTTCTAAGTGCAGCTTGTGCAATTTGGAGAGATACCCTGTTTCCTTTATTAGGATCTTCATCAAAATCTTTTTCAACCTGCTTCACCTCATCCTCTGCAGTAGCTTTCTTATCAAAAATGTTGCCAAAATGTTCCTTATTCCACTGCTTTATCACATATTTGATAGCCTTCAGTTTGTGCTGGAGGACTAAAAAAGGATTGTAGTGGTCGAGAGAAGCAGTATCCCAGGCCTTCCTCACTGTTTTTTTAAATTTATCATCCTCCAGCCACATGTGCTGGAAAACAAATCTGCTAGGCTCGGACTTGGATGAGGTTGCTGGATAAGAAGCGGAGAATGATCAGAGGGTTCTCTCATCAAGTGCTTAACAGTAAGGACATGGGCTTTTTCAGCCCAACAATCATTAAACAATACTCTGTCTAGCCTGGCCTTAATGTTCCTGACCCCAATCTGATTATTAGACCAAGTGAAAGAGTTGCCTACATAACCAGCATCCATAAGACCTGGGAGAGCAACGAAGTCCTAGAAATCAGTCATGGAATTGATATAGCCCATAGTGCCCCCCTTCTTCTCCCCGGGAGATAAAACAACATTAAAGTCACCCCCCTTCTTCTGGTCAACTAGATATCCTAGGAATCAAACACTTTGTAAATTACTCAGGAGACTTTATACATCCTGACTTTGACATATTTATCTAAGTTGCACACACAAGATTAGATTGTTATTTTATTAGTCATAATTAGACATCATCCAAATTATGAACACAACACATTGGTCTAGTTCTAAACAGCCCCCCTCCCCCTCCCCTAGGGCTTGTTCTTTATAAGAGAATCCACCCACCCCATTTGAACCTTGTCTTATGATGATAAGAAGATATAGAGAAATGGAATGACCACATATCTGAAGTAGTACATATATACAAAGATGTGGATAAATACAAAGAAATCAGAATTCTCTATAGCAATAGGTAAATACTCAAAAAATTCTTTTTGTGATTTCAAACTTTATGGATTTTAATTGCATGTAAATATATTTTTAAATCTAATTTTAATAGAAATTTGATGTTAATTTGACTCAAAAATGTAGATTGTTTAGCTTCGATGTTCTTCATTTGAAAATTTTTGCAATTTGGGTATTATTTAATTTGATATCTGCATAATGATAATTATGTTGTTATTTAATTTTATGTTATATAAATACATGGGGAATTCCCTGTGAGCTGAGGTGCGTAGGTGCGACCTAACATTACACGCACCTCAGGAGAGCGCGTTAAAACCGTGTCAATGTGCCTTCCCGTTCAAGACTTTGGGATTGATGTGTATGTTCTCATTTGTTTATGAGAATGTATATATCTACCTCAAAGTCTTGAATTGTCCTGTTTGGACAGTCTGTGAATGTTTGATCGCACTTAGGCAGTCATTTACTATATGTATTTGTATGGTTTGTTGAGAATTTCGGTTGCGTCTCCTCACTCTTCTATGATATACCATTATTGATTTTGAGTGTTTTCTTAACCACTTACTTATAAGTGTTTAAGAAAATTTCAGAATCAATAAATATTTTTGGTATATCGGAGAAGTATGGGGAGATGCTGCTGAAATTTTCAGCAAATCGTGCAGCACATATAGTAAGTGATTGTGCGATCAAACCTTCATGGATGTGTTAAAAAGTGATAATCTAATTAATATTACTCTTCCAACTGCAAATGGTCTATAGTGAACGATGTGAGGAAAGGGTCGGGTGTAATATCAGGAGTAATTATTTGAAAGTTAGGATGTGTATTATCATTTATTGGGTGCAGGCAAAATGTTGACAGATCGTTCATGGATGTATCGTAGAATAGTTGACCGGGTGGTGTCAGATGACTTTAAGCATGGAGTTGAGAGTTTCATTCAATTTGTATTGGAGTATCCAAATGCATCAATAGACCGCGGCGGTCACATTCGATGCCCTTGTTCAAGTTGTAGAAACTTGAGGTGGTGTTCAACATGGGATGTGTAATATCATTTGTACACGAAAGGGTTCGTGGATGGTTATACGAATTGGACGTGTCATGGTGAGCAATTCTTGAGGTATGAGCCCGACAATATTGCAGGCACAAGTGGGTACGTGGATATGGTTGTAGATGCTGATGGTCCTAGTTTTAATGTTCATGAGGAAGCGCCGAATAAGACAGCCAGAAGATTTTATGAACTACTTAGGGATGCTGATGAGCCGCTGTGGGATGGCTGTGAAAAATACACTCGATTGTCTGCAGTGTCACAGTTGTTGAACTTGAAATCCGAATTTCACATCAGTGAGACTTATTTTGACCGTCTCCTCCTCTTGATCAAGAGTATGTTGCCTCGAGACGAGAAGTTGCCAGAAACTTTTTACCGTGCAAAAAAGATGGTCAATGACTTAGGGCTTGGATATGTGAAAATAGATGCATGTCCGAATCATTGTATGTTATATTACAAAGACGATGCAGATAAGATATCATGTTCTATTTGTGGCCATGACAGATTCAAACCTAAGGGAGGGGTCAATTCAAAGGTAAAAGATGTACCTTACAAGGCATTGTGATACTTCCCTCTTGTGCCTAGGCTACAACGGTTGTATATGTCCTCAAATACGGCTCGACATATGACATGGCACACCGAAAGAGTACATCGTGCCGATGATATAATCAGTCATCCTGCCGATGGTGAAGCTTGGACTCACTTTAGTCGTACTCATCTTACTTTTTCAAAGGAGTCACGTAATGTTCGATTGGGTTTATGTACAGATGGTTTTAATCCATTCGGTGGTTCAGTGTCATCTTATTCTTGTTGGCCAGTGTTCATGACACCGTACATCCTTCTGCCGCACATGTGCATGAAGCGAGAAAATCTATTTTTGTCCTTAGTAATTCCTGGTCCAAAAAGTCCCGAAAAAAATTTGGACATATATCTCAGAACATTGATTGATGAGCTCAAAATTTTATGGACTGATGGAGTTGTTACTTATGATGCATATAGGAAGTAAAATTTTATTATGAAGGCTGCACTGATCTAGACAATAAGTGACTTCCCTGCATAGGGAATGCTATCTGGTTGGAGCACACATGGGAGGTTAGCATGTCCTTACTGTATGGAAGATACCAAATCATTTGTATTGAAACATGGTGGGAAAGCATGCTGGTTTGATTGCCATCGGCGGTTGCTACCAAGTGACCATCCTTTTCGAAGGCAAAAAGACTCGTTTAAAAAAAAATACTGTTGAAATGGATGAAGCTGACTTGCAACGGGTGTCGGGTCAACATATGGCAACACGGGTGCATAATTTACCAGATGTAGTACAATTGTCTGGTAGCACACAGCAACTCCCTAGTTTTGAAAAGGATCACAACTGGAACAAGAAAAATATTTTTTGGGAATTGTCTTATTGGTCAACTCTTCTTGTACGACACAATCTGGATGTCATGCATACCGAGAAGAATTTTTTTGATAATGTGTTCAATACGATCATGAATGTTAAAGGGAAAACAAAAGACAACGCCAAAGCGCGTATGGACATAAAGATGCTTTGTAAACGTCCAGAACTGGAACTACATAACGTAAATGGTAAAATTGTGCAGCCTAAAGCAACTTACGTGCTTCATGATACACAGATCAAGGAAGTGTGCCAGTGGTTGAAACAGTTGAGATTCCTAGATGGATATGCATCCAACATAGCCCGTTGTGTGAATGTTAATGAGGGGAAAATATATGGTATGAAAAGTCATGACTGTCATGTGTTCATCGAGAGGCTACTGCCCATTGCATTTCATGATTTGTTGTCAAAGCCGATATGGGGAGCACTAGCTGAGATGAGTCAATTTTTTAAGATTTTATGTGCATTAGAACTCAGACTTCGGGATGTACAAACTATCGAAGAAAAAGTGGTCACAACCGTTTGCAAGTTAGAGAAGATATTTCCTCCGGCATTCTTTGATTCGATGGAGCACCTGGTCGTTCATTTGCCATACGAGGCTATCGTCGGAGGGCCAGTACAATTTCGATGGATGTATCCATTTGAGAGGTATGTGACAATTTTTGTTAACTTACAAGTCATCCATGGCTGGTACATATCGTTGCCATCTGACTTGTTGTTGTAGGTGCATGCATGAATTAAAAATGAAAGTTTGCAACAAGGCACAGGTGGAGGGTTCGATTGCTGAGGCATACATTCTTGAAGAAATTTTGAACTTCTATTCTATGTACTTTGAGCCAGAGATTCAAACTCGTCGTACTCAACCTCCACGTAATGATGATGGGGGAGTGGATGAATCGTCTGATCGGCTCTCCATATTTAAACATCCTGGACGTGCGTTCGGACGTTGCTTGACTCGCACGCTCGAAGATAGAGAGTTGCACGCCGCTGAGATATATATTCTTCTGAATTGCCTCGAGATTGAACCTTCTGTTGAGTAAGTTCTTAACTCACATTTCCAGCAAGTCCATAAGTTGTTCATCCTTCTTATGCAGTTCATTTAAAGTAGTAGTGCATTTATATTGCAGGTAATTTGATTCAGAATTAGTTGAAAAATGCCCAAATATCCAGGACGTGGAGATTGAAAAAGAACGCGAGAAGTTTTTTACCAAATGACTGAGAAACCGAGTTAGTGTCATCGTTGAATATATATATATTTGTATTTATGTAGGCTGAGGTAATTGTTATTATTTTAACTACTCTAATTTGAATATAGGTTGAACAAGGTCTCATTAGTACTGATCAAAGAGTACAACAGATAAGTTATGGCCCCTCGAACCAGATACATGCCTATCTAAGATATATTGTGAATGGATACAGATTTCATACAAGGGATTATGGGTGAAGTAAGTCTACGATGAACAATGGCGTATCTGTGAAGGGAAGTTTATACAATGAAGTGGAATTGGACTACTATGGTATTCTTGAAGAAGTCTTAGAACTTCAGTATTTGGGACAAGACAATCATGTATACATATTTAAGTGTCAATGGTTTGATCCTAGTTCTGTTCGACATGACACAAATTATGGGATTGTCGATGTCAACCATAGGTCTAAACTTAAGACCTATGAACCGTTCATTTTAGCCGCACAAGCCCAGCAAGTGTACTATTTAAGCTATCCATCATCCAAGAATAGAGATTGGTTGGCAGTTTGCAGGGTTAATTCAAAACTCTTTCCCACTTATGAGTTAACTATGAGTGGAGATGTCTCAGAGGTTGCTAGTACTGAATATTATCAATCAGACGAAGTTGGCGTTGTCGGTTCCTCTAGGTTTAATCTGGATGAATCTGATGAGCCACTGTCATTACGTACGTGAGATGAAGTGGAAGAAGTCGATCCGATGGAGCTAAATGTTGATGTTAGAGGGGAGGAAGAATCAGATGAAGACGAAGAGTTTGAATCTGATGCGGCTACTATGGATGATGAAGATGATGATGAGTTAGATATATCATCAACATGAGAGAGGCACGTTTTCATAATTTAGTGAGATATCCTTACCTTTTTGCATAAATTTTAATAATAGAGATTTTAGTCTTGTGCAATTGAGGATTAATATGTATTAATTGTTTTGTTAGTAATAAAGAAATGGTTCGAGGAGGTCGTACTGGGAGTGGGAGGAGATAGGGCAGTGACAAGGGCTCTACTCCCTCCTGTTTGGCGTCTTCTTCGGGCACAGGTATATCTATTAAAAAATTTAGCTATATAAATGTTTACATCATTTACTAGCCTAAAAGAATTTTTTTTAGGTTCAAGTGTCGGCTCGTTGCCTGTTGTGCAGACGCCATCCCCACCACCTCCCGCTGCAGGTACGTATATTTTAATTTAAAGTCTCTAATATTTATTTTACTTATGAAAATTAAATCTTGCAGGTCTCAATGGCCTCCCACCTATTGTGCAGATGTCACCCCCACCACCTCCCGCTGCAGATATGTATATTTTAATTATAAGTTCGCAATATTCATTTTACTGATGAAAATTATTTCGTACATGTCTCAATGCCCGTCCATCTGTTGTACAGATGCCATCCCCACCACCTCCCGCTGCAGGTATGTATATTTTAATTTAAAGTCTCCAATATTTATTTTACTTACGAAAATTAAATCTTGCAGGTCTTAGGAGCCTCCCACCTATTATGCAGATGTCACCCCCACCACCTCTCGCTGTAGGTATGTATATTTTAATTATAAATTCACAATATTCATTTTACTGATGAAAATTATTTCGTACAGGTCTCAGTGCCCGTCCATCTGTTGTACAGATGCCACTCCCACTACCTCCCGTTGCAGGTATGTATATTTTAATTTAAAGTTCGCAATATTTATTTTACTTATGAAAATTAATTCTTGCAGGTCTCTGTGCCCGTCCATCTGTTGTACAGACGCCACCCCCACCACCTCCCACTGCAGGTATGTATATTTTAATTTAAAGTTCCCAATATTTATTTTACTTATGAAAATTAATTCTTGCAGGTATCAGTGGTCTCCCACCTGTTGTGCAGATGCCACCCCCACCAGCTCCCACTGCAGGTATGTATAGGTCCCAGTGCCCTCCTTACTTAATTATGTTATTTCAAATATCTGTAATACACTTAGTTTTACTTGTGAAGATCTATTCTTACAGATCCCAGTGCCCTCCCACCACCTCCCACTTGTACAGGGCACACCCCCACCAGTCAGCCACTTGACGATGTCGGCAGTCGTCACGAGAGAGGCACGGCCCATGATGGACGTCGCTCGTGTTGGATCTTCGGGTAAATCTATAAGGTTATATTACATTCATTATTTAATTAGCCTTCAACTATCTAACATGAATATTTTGACATTTACAATTGCAGTAAGAAATTTGAACCCCACAATGCTGTCCAACATTCCACCGAACTCATGTTGGCACATGTGCTCGGGGCAGCATCCACTTTCAGAGAATTTTCGATGGCCGTCCACGATTCATTGTACAACATGTTCTTAGTAAGTAATTACGTCATTTAATTTAAGTATTTCCCAAACTTAATTCACAATAGTATACTAAGTGTGAAACTTAATTGATTTACAACGGTCTTTTCAATTCACGTGTGGACATGACGCGGCGAGATGTCGTCGTGCCTGGGAGTCTACTATGTAGTCAAGTTACAAGAGGAAAATACATGAGGCCCGAGCACACGCTAAAAAATGAGTGGGGGGAGTGAAGACCGACAATTGTGGAAGGCGCACCGTCCTCTATGGATGAGGCAGGAGGATTGGGAGATATCTTGTGACTATTTTGCCGACCCCAAGTGGATAGAAAAGTATGAAAAAGATAAAGCAAACAGGGCGTCAAAACCAGGTGCAAATTTGCATACGAGTGGGTCCATCTCTTACACGGCTCATAAACAAAAATTGGCAAGTAATATAACAATTTATCTTCTTACAATTTATCCCAATATTTGACTTTTTTTACTATGAATTGTATAACATGCTGTAGAGTTTAATCGACCTCCGTCGTTCCTCGAGGTGTTCGACAGAACACACAAAAAGAAGGGGACTAATCAATTTGTGACTGAGACAGCTAAGTTAGCAGCGGTAAGTTTATCTACATATGCAACTTCTACCGTTCATTTAAATCGGCATGAAATTCATATGAAATTGACTAGTTATTTTATTCAATTTGTAGGAAACATATAGCAATGCAGTGACAGAGAAGTACGGGGAGGGAGACACGCATCAGCCGGAGTTCGATCCGGTGGAGTGAGTGGCAACAGCTGGCGTACCGAAGAAAGGCCGACTATATTGTTTTGGGGAGAGCCTAGATGCTAGCGCGGTGATATCATCGTGTGCGAGTTCTAGCTCTGCCCAAACCAGTAGCAGTGCCTTCACTATACCTCCACCTGCCCCCAGCACTTCTGCCAGCGACATGATGGACATGGTCCGATCGCAGATTTCTGATTTGCAGCGACAGCAGCAGTAGTTCCAACAGGAGATCTCTAGCCAACATGCAATCATTTTGCAGGTAATCAGTGGCCACCTCTCCCAGGGGGGAATGGTCCCTCAGCGATCCACCACCACCACAGCACAGGCCGCATAGGTGAGTGTTGAATATGTTTTTATTTTGATGGAATTACTCAATTATGTTCATTTGAAATTTTAAAACTCCCTAGTTTTTAAAACTCACTTAGTTTAGAAGAATTGAGAAAATCCGGGGTTCGGGGGTCCCAAATGTAAAATACTTAAGAGATATTTCTATTGTCTCAACCAATTTATGCAGTGATCTTCTGAGGTTTTGAATTCCCCCTGCAACCCAGGATTGAACAGACATGAAGAGATATAAGAGCCATATAAGAGCCATGGTTCAGACCATCTTCAGTCATACTCTAGAACAGACTGAAGAGATATGCAGTTATGCACTATGTCATCTGGATGTCAAACATAAATTTCCTAACACCTTGTCATAAAAACTTGGTTGCATGTTGAGCCATTGAGGAATAGAAAGAAAGTTGAGAAGAAGAAAATGATATTAATGGGATCTAGGAAGAATAAATAAAAATGTTGAGTACATAGACCCACATGAAATCAAATGTTTCTAAAAAGGGAACATCTCCTGACTATTTATTTCTTGACATATCAGCTTGATCTGGTGCCGCTGATTTCTTAACAGGCTAATTGGCCTTGCTGGCTATTGATTATTCGTCAGGGGGTCTAAAAGAGTTACCTCTGAATCACGCGTCAATAAGCCATGTGGCCGAGAGAAAAGCCTGGAAGTCCACCATAGAACCCAGGAATTGCATATTACCCCCCACCTTCTCCTCTGTAGAAGCAATAGTATTAAAGTCTCTCCCAATCATCCAGACCTACTAAAGATGGGCACCAAAGTACATGAGAGAAACAAAAAGAACACACCAATCCAGTCGCTTACATGAAGCATACATAAAGGTCAGATAATAAGAAAAACTGAGCCCAGCAACCACCAGTACAGTGTGAAATCTGAAATACCGATTGGATGGCTGTGCCGATCGTTCCAACACAACCTGGGAGATGAAAGTGACTTTTCAGAACTGACGGAATCTAAATTGGATGTCCGGTTTGAGCTCGACGCTCAAAAGTTCATTTTCTAAATACACTTAGTTTAAATGAACTACCAAGTCGGGTCCGGGGGTCTAAAATATGAAATACCAGTTGGATGGCCATGTCGATCATTCCAACACGACCTGGGAGATGAAAGTGACTTGTCAGAACTGACGGAATCTAAATTGGATGCCCGGTTTGAGCTCGGCGCTCAAAAGTTCATTATCTAAATATACTTAGTTTAAATTTCACCCAAGTCTGGTCCGGAGGTCTAACATCTGAAATACCGGTCAGATCACCGTGCCGATCATTCCAACATGACCTGGAAGATGAAAGTGACTTGTCAGTACTGACGGAATCTAAATCGGATGTCCGGTTTGGGCTCGGCGCTCAAAAGTTCATTTTCTAAATACACTTAGTTTAAATGAATTGCCAAGTCGGGTCCGGGATCTAAACTCTGAAATACCAGTCGGATGGACATGCCGATCATTCCAACACGACCTGGGAGATGAAAATGACTTGCCAGAACTGACGGAATCCAAATCGGATGCCCGGTTTGAGCTCGGCGCACAAAAGTTCATTTTCTAAATACACTTAGTTTAAATTTCGACCGAGTCGGGTCCGAGGGTCAAAAATTTAAAATATCAGTCGGATGGCCGTGCCGATCATTCCAACACGACCTGGGAGATGAAAGTGACTTGTCAAAACTGACGGAATCCAAATCGGATGCCCGGTTTGAGCTCAGCGCTCAAAAGTTTATTTTCTAAATACACTTAGTTTAAATGAACTGCCAAGTCCGGTCGGGGGTCTAAAATCTGAAATACCGATCGGATCGCCATGCCGATCGTCCAACACGACCTGGGATATGAAAGTGACTTGTCAGAACTAATAGAATCCAAATCGGATGTCCGATTTGAGCTCGGCGCTTAAAAGTGCATTTTCTAAATACACGTAGTTTAAATTTCACCCAAGTCGGGTTCGGGGGTCTAAAATCTGAAATACCAGTCGGATGGCCGTGACGATCATTCCAACACGACCTGGGAGATGAAAGTGACTTGTCAGAACTGACGGAATCTAAATCGGATGCCCGGTTTGAGCTCGACACTCAAAAGTTCATTTTCTAAATACACTTAGTTTAAATGAACTGCCAAGTCAGGTCCGGGGGTCTCAAATCTGAAATACCGGTCGGATGGCCGTGTCGATCATTCCAACACGACCTGGGAGATGAAAGTGACTTGTCTGAACTAACATAATCTAAATCGGATTCCCAGTTTGAGCTCGGCGCTCAAAAGTTCGTTATCTAAATACACTTAGTTTAAATTTCGCCCAAGTTGGGTCCGGGGGTCTAAAATCTGAAATACCGATCGGATGGACGTGCCGATCATTCCAACATGACATCGCCGTGCCGATCATTCCAACATGACCTGGGATATGAAAGTGACTTGTCATAACTGACGAAATCCAAATCGGATACCCGGTTTCAGCTCGGCGCTCAAAAGTTCATTTTCTAAATACACTTAGTTTAAATTTCACCCAAGTCGGGTCCGGGGGTCTAAAATCTGAAATACCAGTCGGATGGCCCTGCTAATTATTCTAACATGACCTGGGAGATGAAAGTGACTTGTCAGAACTGACGGAATCCAAATCGGATGTCCGGTTTGAGCTCGACGCTCAAAAGTTCATTTTCTAAATACACTTAGTTTAAATGAACTGCCAAGTCGGGTCCGGGGGTCTAAAATCTGAAATATCGATCGAATCGCCGTGCTGATCATTCCAACACGACCTGGGAGATGAAAGTGAATTGTCAGAACTGACGGAATCCAAATCGAATACCCGATTTGAGCTCGGCGCTCAAAAGTGCATTTTCTAAATACACGTAGTTTAAATTTCGCCCAAGTCGGGTCTGGGGGTCTAAAATCTGAAATACCGATCGGATCACCGTGCCGATTGTTCCAACACGGCCTAGGAGATGAAAGTGACTTGTCAGAACTGACGGAATCTAAATTGGATACCCCGTTTGAGCTCGGCGCTCAAAAGTGCATTCTCCAAATGTAATTAATTTAAATATTGTTTCAAGCTAGGTTAGTTGGTCTATAAAATCTATGTAGTTATCAATTTGATAAGTTTGATTTCAATTTATGCTAATTTATCTTTGCACTAATTTTTTTTATCTATGAATGAATGTTATTATTTTTTTAATGTAGGGGGATCCTTCTGCGGGCAGCGACAGAGGAGATGAGCAGGGCAGGGAGGATATGGACGATGTACCGGATATTTATTGATGTTTGATGATATTTGTGATCAGTAGGGTTGATGTGTTTTTTTTTCGGTGGTATTTATTTGATCAGCAGGGTGTTGAATTTTTTTTCCGGTGGTGTTTTTTTGATCAGCAGGTTCCCAATATTTTTTTTCAACATGGATATTTCTTGATGTTTGATGATGATATTTGTGATCAGTAGGGTGAGTGTTTTTTTTCAGTGGTATTTATTTGAGATCTTGAGTTTTTTTTAGTGATTTTGATCAGCATGTTATGTATTCAACATGTTTTTTATAATAATTTTAGATTTTTTTAAAAAATAAATTTTTATATTTCAGACGGATTTTCAAACGCATCCGTCTGAAATCAAAAACGGTATTTGAGACGAAATAATATCTGTATGAAATTTCAGACGAACAGTCAGATGTAACGGTCGATATAGTTCGTTTGAAATTCAGACGGCTATTCTCACCACTTTTCGGACGGAATATTTAACACGGAATTTCACACAAAAATTTTACCGTCTGAAATTCTGACGACAATTCTCACCATTGTTGACATGTTTTGTTTACTCCTCATTGGCTTAAAAGATGTCTTCTCTCCCCTTTTACTGAATCGATATATAAAATAAATGGGAACATAAGAATGTAAATAATTGTGATCACCACCAAGATGCCGAACATGCGAAGAACACACACTGTACCTTGGAAAGAGAGGGAGACACTCGCCTTTAACCAGCACTGCAGGGGATGAGTGGCCCGTGAAGAACCGCCTGTGATGTTGGACGGCCGCACGACAGACTGCTCTTCAGTGCTGCAGAGGACGCGGGATGTAGAACTACTTGCTGATGGACGGTTTAGAAACGACGGCAGGATGATGAAGAGTGGTCGAAGATCCACCGCACGTACCCTTGAACGGTCCTGACAGAGCCGCACAAGACCACCACGCCAGAAGTTGTAAAAGGGTCCAACCTCCACCCTTTTCGGCTGACCAGAAAGGATGGGCCTCGTGTTAGTGTATTGCTGACCTGCAAAATAACATGGAAACACAAAGAGAAAATCTAAATTAGAATTGAAAAGTGTAGTAGATGCTAAAATGGAAATAAATGATCATAACTAAATGAAGTGGAGGATACCTGGGGAGTTTTAAACCCCTGGGGATGTCAAAAATGTGGGAGTGTGTGTGAATGATAGTGCAAGCAACGAAAACGTGGGAGAATGGATGTGTAGAAACAAACATGCAATGAGAAGAAGACGAGACTATCCAGAATGTAAGAGGACTCAAAACGGAAGTTACTCCCTGGACCGGAGGCCTATATGGACGTAGAAGGCCTCCCTCCCTGGTCGTAGGTTGCTCAAAGATTCGGCAGGGCTTCGCCGTCGACCAAAATCTCCCCCCCCCCCTTTCAAAGGTAGCCTTTAGGGTCTATTTATAGAGCACCTAAAGTTTCTAGCTCGAAATTAGGGTTTAGAAGCATTTTCAGGTCAAGATAATCAAAGGAAAATCGTAGATAATCGATTTATCTCTTATCCAGTCGAAACGGTACTCAAAATGGTTCATTATCCACTGAGAAAATGACGGGAGAATTTAGGGATAAAATCGCGGATAGAGAGAGAAAACGCTGTTGAACTTCAAGAATCGAACGGATGAACGGCCTTACGATAGACCGTTCAACGGGATGTGCGGCCATGTCCTGACCATCCAACCCTCTCGGTGGAAATTCAACAATTCACAAAATAATCCAAATTATCCATTAAACCAGCTGAATAGTTCGCCGTTGGACTCTCATAGGTGAACGGCTCAAATGAGACCGTTCAAAGGTAGAGCGGCCAAAGACCCACCGTTCTAGCCTTGTCGGTCATAAATAGAATAATTGGATAATTATCTGAGAAAACCACCAAACACAAGACTCTGAGAGATGAGCGGCTACCATCCGTCCGTCTATCATGTTGAACGGCTATGGGAAGACCGCATAAATGCTTGTCAATGGAAATTCAAAAAATTAACCAAAATATTCCAAAATATATGGACGGTCCACAGGCAACCGCACATTGATTGGGCGGCTTGGGAGGAACCGTACATGTATATGGGCGCTTGAAACTCATAGAAAAGCTCAATCAACAAAAACTAAGGCCCATTAAGCTCAAAATTGAAACGAACCTAGCCAGGGAGGGAGACTACCCATAAAACTGGCCCAAAACGTGCCTGAAAACAGCCCTAACAAGTAATGGACAACTTGAGGCATCAACAAATGGGAGTAAGAGGAACAACTCAACTTATCGGTAAAAAATGGGTGTCAACAGACGCCCCTCCTTAACGTCCTCTTTGTAGGGGAGCGAACGGAGGTGAAGCGAAAGTGACATGGAACATGGAGATGAAGCGAAAATGCAGCGGAGTGGACCGGAAAGTGGGCGTTAAGGTAAAATGACATCCGTTTTTACCAACAAGCGACATGAATCTTCTGGAAAACTCTGAACCAAATGTAAGGAATGATAAAACCAAAAGTGACACCAATCTGGAGGAACTAAACTAAACGAAATGAAACAAATCGATAAGACCAACCTCATGGGGGACACAATCCCGCGGTCCAATGAGGAGGCCAAAAGTAGGCAGCAAAAGTAAAGGAAACAAGCTAAAGCTCCAGACGGGGTCTTAATTAACCAAACCAAGCGAATTGACCAAAGAGAACCTTCCAACTCATAGTGGAATTAGTTCCTCTTACTCAAACACTGAACGTACAGCTAACCATCGCTGGTGGGACATTCTTCAAGCAAACCATGGGACATGAAAGCTCAAAAGGATGCGTATGATGCATGCTGGGCTAAAATAAAAGAAATCGTTAAAACAAATGCGAAGAAAGATTAAAATATAAAATACTCGAGAATAATATTGCTAAGCTGGGAAAATCAGAGTCAAGATACCATCCGCAACCACAGCGTGCAGGATAGAACCATCCTCCCCAGGATTTCCCAACCTAACGGCATATCCGAAGATTAAACACGTGAACCTGGATCATCATCATTTTTGTTAAAGGGGAACATCAGATCCTGGAACACGTAGATAACCAACTGGTTCTCGAGATAATATAGCATAGTACCATATAATAATGCAATAAGTGATGTAAGGATAGAAAGCCATACCTGACTTGCCTGTGCAGGTGAAACGGCATGCTTTTTTCGTATTTTCATTTTCAGATTTTTATGGATTTTCATGAGTAAGACAAATGAGTATAAATATAGCAGAGATAACACAACGATTAATTGAACGATAAACAACATGACATAACATGACGATCAACATAGCATAACAAAGGCAAACGAGCACGTATGCAAGGCATAAACAAACAACACGCATGCACGAACACAGCATGACAAGACACCAATGCGGCGGGACAACACACGGTTGGGACAAGGACATGACGAACGATCACACGGTTGGGACAACACATGGAACATAGAGGGACGACTATCAACATGTGCAAGTCAACTAACAACATGCGGTGAGGAACAAAACAACAAGTGTGGGACGATACGGTGTGACATAGACACGAGACAAGGACACGGCGGGACAAAAGAAATGAACAAATACACACTTCAATCAAAACCCAAGATCAGAATGAAGCAGAACCACCAGGTTCATAATCGTGAGGCGAAGCCCTCTCATAAAGATATGGTCATTAAAAGTTGAGAAGGACATGAGCTTCAGAACAGATCGAGAGAGTGGATCGAAGAAGGAAAGAACAGATCAAAGATGTGGACAGGAGGCAGAGCACAAAGATATAGTAAGGAATGCCTGAGTACTTGCAACCTGCACACTTAGCAAACGGATTACGTATCTGTCCTCAAGATAAAAAAATGCATAAAAATAAAAGACATCTTTTTGGATTTTTGACAATATCTCATTTTTTTAGATTTTGACAATATCTAATTTTTTTTGGATTTTGGCAATATCTGATTTTTTTGGATTTTGACAATATCTGATTTTTCTAAATTTTGACAATATCTGCAGCACTCAAGACGGGCTTAAACCACTGGCTAGGGATCGTCGTTCCTACCCCTCTCATTAAAGGCTTCCCTTAAGCAGGGCGTGTATGTGAGGGTGGCTTACCACAACCAACCGCTTCTAAAGAAAGGTGCCCCTACTAAGGCTATACCCGGGATACAACCCAGTCTAAGAGGGAGAAGTAGAAAAAAAATTGGAGACAAGCTTCATGTAGGATGGGAGATACCAAGGCTCGAATTCCTTCTAGGACACTACCCCTCAAAGAGATAGCATGTTGCGCTGGGGTTTTGTGTCTTTGATTTTTAGATCCATATTTATCAGGCACGCATGCGACTGGGCTCATGACGTCCCGCGGGGAACTGTACTGCCACTCTTACCATGCCTTTGATTCATAATTTTGCATCGATTCATTTTCTCATTTTGGTAGCCCTTATTGACCAGATATAGCATGAAAGCTCACTTTTGAGGGTCAATACTGCCCCTATTTGAGACCCCTCTCGTATTAGGGAGCGCCTAGGTTAGTCATCTTATCCATCCATCTCTTGTCCCTGCACTTGACCGAGCAGAGAAAAGAAAAGACCTTCGTGCATACCCAAAGTATGGCCAAAGCAGCAACGATGTTGCACTAGAGAGATCGGATATGGCTCGCCGTGTTGTATGTGAAAAATCCATACTCAAAGGTCACCCTCAACAATCAGAGAAAGAAACTAGACTCCCAGCATGGAGCCATCACCAGCCTAAGGATGCTGTAGAAGCGACATTTTATTTGACACAAAGTTAAGATCTAATTAAACAAAGACTCCTAAAGCCACTCAATCATGTTAAAAAATCATGTGCAGAAATAATAGAAATAATGGAAATGAAAGCACGTTCTTGCACAAAATAAAGATACCTTTGCAGATCTATGGCGTGGAAACCAGCATCCTGAAGCGATTTCGATCATCGACCTTTGAGGAGCGCGAGTAACTTTGTATTCCTTGCTTGCTAGGGTAAAGGATGAAAGGAGAGCAAAAGATTAGATTCCTCGACACAGAGGAGTGGCAGACATCATACTGGACGAAGGAGGGATAAAAAGGAAGAGAGACAAGGGCTAGAACTCCCTCGTTAAGGCACCGAGGCCCTGATAACAAGGAACCAGATACAGAATAAATAAGGATTAACTGAGATCAAGGCGGGCTAAAGCCTCAAAAATAGCACGAAAAAGGGTAATGATCCCGAAAGGGTGAGGAGGAAAGAATAGAAAGACGACGAAAAGATTCCTGCGAGGGTAAGGGAGAAAGAGAAAGATCATCTGACGTGGTCGGAGGAAAGAAATGGAAACCACCCGACAAAGTCGGGGAAGGATCAGAAAAATCACCCGACAAGGTCGGGGAACGAGCACAAGGAATCCCCAACAGGGTCTGGGGAAAAGGATGAGAAGTGAAATCCGGGCGTACCCGGGGAGAAAAATTATAAGAGGATGCCCCTGGACTAGGGGAAGAGGAGGACATAGGCCGAGGCCTAGAATGGTAAGGATAGGAGAAGATGGTAGAAACATGGCCAGGTGGTGGAAGGTACACCACCCAAGGATAAGAACCGAGCAGAAGAAAAGATGAATGGACGGAAGAAGGAGAGGAGGAAGTGGACCCCCAAGTGCGCAACTGACGGCCCTTGAACTTATGCCGTCGCCTCTTCTTAGCAGCAATCTTCTTGAAACAACTCCACACGGTGCGGACTCGGACCTTCGGGCTTCTTGTCTTGTAATACTTTCCTAAATAACGGGCTTACCTAGCAGACGGCCTGGCCAGGTCATGAATATGCAGCTTCATCGAGACCGTTTCCCCTAGCTGTGCGGGGCTAACCATAGAAGGACATTCTAGAACAGTCAATTCCTTGGGATGAACATTAGGAAGCAATGGAGTTTTGTCATTTGGCACTAGCAACATGAGGTTCGGCATCTCCATTCGGCAATCGGGCCTGAAGCATAACTCCCTTACCAGAAGAGCAGGACAAAACTGAGGGAGAGTAACGCCCGGCGTTGACGTGGCCGACTCACCAATAAACCGAGGGAGATTGCATAACAAGTGCAGCATGTCCATGGAGGGTGCTGAAGATATGGCCAATTGCCCCTTGAACGCTGAATTCATTAGACTTCTGGCGGCCGTGTGGGTTAGCACCGTCCGGGCGGAAAACTCTTCTGGGCCAGTGAACTGAATAGCAATCAGGTGAGAGGTAATAACAACATCAACAGTGAATTCTCCGGTGTGCAAAGAAATTGCCATCGGCCTTGCTTTTGAAGAGACTGGCACCAGTGCTAAAGAACTCTTCTGAGCAACCGTATTCATAGCGAGTGCCGGCTCATTGTCCCTAGAATAGCCAGGGACCAGGACTCGGATCGGCATGCGGCAAATGAAGTCTTGAAGTTTGTAATGCATAGTCAAAGCCTGGCTCGGCTCTTCATCTCCCTGGACTAGACCCGAGGGGCACCAAAGGTAGCGTGTACCTGCTCCGCGAAGTGGGAAGTGGTAGAGGGAGGTTAGAAGGAGGAGGTGTGAAGGGCGCGGGTGGCGATGGTGCAAGTGCTGGGGAAATAATGATGATGATGGGCATGGGTGGAGGTAAAGGCAAAAGTGGAGGTATGGGTTTAGGGTCGGCTTGCTCGGGCTCAGAGGATGATGGCGAAAGAAGCGGTGTCAGTAGCGGGGATGGTTGTGAAGGTGACGGAACAGGGATTATTACTGGAGGAAGTGATGAAGACAATAGTGGTGACGGCAATGGGGATAATGGAGAAGGTGATGATGGAGATGTGGCCAATGGAGGTGGCGAAGATGGGGGTGGAGAAGGTGGTGACAAAGGGGGTGATGTGGTTGATGGAGATGGTGAAGATGAAGGGGAAGGAGGTGAAGGTAGGGGTGGGGAAGGAGGAGAGGAAGGTAGTGGCGTAGTGGGGGAAGTGGCAGGTGGTGGCGCTCTCCGACGTATCTTTACAACACATCAAGAGGCGTTGGGAATAGGTGCGGTGGTGGAAACGGAGGGTGAAAGAGAGGTTACCCGAGCAGAGGCTAAGGTAGGTAAAGGTGGTGGAAGAAATCGGATAGAGGAAGAAGTGGGTAACGGAGCAGGTATCTTATCAACTGAAGAAACACCAGGGTGCCCCTGGTCTTGAAGTGGAGACGGTTGCCTAAGAGGCACGGCTTGCTGCTGCTGCTGCTTGCTGCTGAGATCTGAAATAACTTGGCGCATGATAGCCCAATCAATCATCTTCTTATCTTCCAAGCTGTAAACAAACTCCCGGAACTTGGGGCAGTTCTCGACCACATGCCCCAGTTGACGATAGAATTCACAGAAATGGAGCAAGTTCTCGACCGCGGGTCAGCAAGGCATAACCGGAGGGAGCTACAACGCATGGGTGGCCATCAAAGCCCAGAAAACATCTGTAAGAGATTCCGGCAACGGGGGGTGAGAAGCCTGCTTCGGGCAAGGTGGGTGCCGAGGGGTATGAAAAGGTAATGGGGATGGTAGCGGAGGTTGCATAGGTGAAGGCGATTGCGTAGGTGAAGGAGGAGGGCTAGAATGATGTGGCGGCGTGGAGGGAGTGGGAATGTAATGGACGGCATCTACCCGCTCTAGGTGTAGTGTTTCCTTGACCAGAAGTGGAGGGGCGTGGGGAGATAAAATAGCGGAGGGCTGACTCGTGGAGGGAGATGTAGTGGAGGGACATGTGGAGGCATATGTGGAGGTATGGGGGTGTGTGGGAGCGGAAGGCCGACTCATGGAGGGATATGTAGTGGAGGGTTGACCCATGGTGGATGGGGAAGAGAAGGGGTATGTGGAAGGCGAAGGTGGAGGAGACTCGTGGTCAAAGGAAACTAGGAGTTGTCGGCTAATGAAGCGGGCTCGACTGTAAAGTTTTTGCCAAGATGTAATATCATTCAGGGCTAAGATACATCTGAGCTCGGGCGTTGTGTTAGAAATAACCATCTTGACCTGCTCGCCCTCCGGAATATGCCCTGGGACTTGCGTGGCCAGGCGACGCCAGCGGTCGGCAAACGTGAAGAATTCCTCATCGGGCTTCATCTTCTCGTGGGTCAGATCAACCACAGAATATTTGGGCCCCACCTGGTCTTGATATTGCTAAATAAATCTTGCTTGGATGGCTTGAAAGTTCATCAGTTGCTCTTGCGATAATGTGAAGAATCCATCCTTGGCTGAGCCCTCTAAAGATAGGCCAAATAAATAGGCCATCAAGCGTTGATCATGCTGGAATTGGGTCGACTCATAGAGGAAATCATTCAAATAGACATAGGGGTCACCAATTCCACCATAGCGATGATAAGCCGGGATTTGTGAACGTGGTGGAAGCTGAAGACCATGGAATGCGAACGGGATATCCAAAGAAGTTTGAGGATTGATTCGGCGTTGCAATTCATCAAGCTGGCGTTGGGCCTGAGCGAACATCTCCTCGGTAGGAAGAGTCTGAGAAGGATATGAGCCAGCCTGAGCAAGAGATAATGAATTTAGACCAGGATAATGATGATGGGCCAGATAAGGGGATCCGGCCTGAGAAGAAGGAATGCCTGTTCCGGGAATGGAGGAATGCATGGGCCTGGACGGATTATGTACGTGGGAATGAGGATTGATTGGGCCAGCAGTAGTACGGGTGGGATAAGAAGGCCCGTTTAAAGAATAGGGTCCGATGGAGGAATAAGGAGATGGGCCCGCACGGGAAGAGGAATCCACACGGGGGTAAGAAGATGGAGAGGTGCAGGAATAAGGTACAGGGGAGAAGTGCTCTATGGGGAGAATGGAGACTTTGCACAGTGGATCTCAAAGGAATACAAGGAGGGAAATGAACCTAAGACAAATGCAACTAAATGGGGACACACAAAGATGAACTAGACCTAATGAGCCTAATCTTACAAAGAGATGCAAATGATGACACTGCAACATGTAATGGAGGGGAGAGATGAGAAAAGAACCCACCAATTAACCACCCAAGTTGTAAATGATGCACGAAGATTTTATAAAAAGTTTCTCTTTAAGACCTTAGTGGATTAATTAAAATGTGAATTCACTCAACCACAAGGTACCTAAAGAGGGTGGAGGACGGTAAACTGGCAGACTCTAAGGGACTCTCTCTCTCTCATGAATACAGACCCTAGACTGGGAGGTGGTACGGTACAACCTGCCCGACGTCCATGTGGGAATCTGTTTCGACCGTCTCTTCCTTCGCTCCTTTTCGTTGGTATTTTTCATTCATTTATTTCGCGGGTCGATCAATCAATTGACTGACTAGTAATCAACTGACTGATTGACGACGCGGGCGTGCCAGTCACATGAGTGACGATTTATGATGCGCTCATTCTGACCCTTATCGGGCGAGAGTGAGGTTCGGTCGGGACCAGCAGTCCGCCATACCGTAAAGGCTATGGCGTTAATTACATCCCCCACGAGGAGGGAACACCTTTGATTAGTTGCCGAGATAGCGGGCTGTCGAAGCCGGAATAAAAGATACAGAGCATGCGAACAATCATGCAAGATGTCATGACCGAATACGCAGGGTTTATTGAGGTGGGGCCTGGTACATGGCGGAGTACTTAGGCCCGAAAGCCGCCTTCACGCGTGACAAGGTTTCCGGTCAGGTATAACCCGGCCTTCTGACAATGTCATTTGATATACCAAGGGTGCACCCACTCGGGCATACATTAATGAGACACGAATGCTTGGGCCAAATCATGATGCCAAAGATTCGAGACGCATCAATTCAAGCTTGAAAAGCTAGTTTATTCAATTTATTCAATCAAAGAGCTTATGAAATTCCATGATTAGTATGAGGAATCATCCCATGAATGGGAAAAAGGATTAGAATTATGCGATGACACGACTCGGAACGAAACCGGTGCAGTGCATGCGAAGAAACGGGTTGGAATGGTTAAAACGGCGCCCTGAAACGTAGGTAAAAGGGGTTAAAACGGCGCGGTCAAACGTAGGTAAAAGGGGGGAAAAGCCGTTAAAACGGCGCGGTGGAAGGTAGGGGCGCGCCGGGGAGGGCGCGCCGGATAGGGCGCGCCGCTTTAGGCCGCGCCGTTTTAACGCGTGATCGCGCCGTTTTAGCCCGATTTCGCGGAAACCGAGATTCTGTTGATTTATTTATGGATTTATTAGATTATTTTGGGAGTTTTGAGGACTTTATTGAATTGATTATTCATTGGATCGGTGCCAAACCGTTCAAAGCCAAGTCACGGGTTCGCGCGAGGTTCACACTCGAGCGCAGCAATTGCTCCGAGTTTACACTCGTTTGAGCCGAAATTTCGGCAGCATCTCCCCATCCTAAAGGATTTGTCGGGGAGAAGCGGAGGATGCTCACGTGGCGGAGCAAACCCCTAAATGCCGGGTGGCACAACGGCGGCCGGCGAAGACCCGGACGGAAAGGGAGAACCCCGAGGCATAGCCTGCTAGGGGCACCGAATCCGCGGGTAACAGTGAGTGAGTGAGATGACTCATTTCTGGGAGCGAAAACCCCGAGGGCTAGCCTACGAGGGGCACGCGACCCGAGTCACCACAACACCCGAATCGGGACGGCCGAGATGGGAGGAAAACCCCGAGGCAAGCCTACGAGGGGCACACGACCCACGGCCACCACAAAGCCCATAAAGGACCGTGGATTTGTAGTGTTGGGGTTACCCCCAATTTCTGTGTGCTCACTGGCCCTCGGAGACCCATTATTGACCAATGGATTCCTCGAACCGAGCAGTCATGACAAGCAATCAAGGGAATGTTCCCCCCTCCCCGGGTTACCGATTCGCACTAATGAAACAGTGAAGTGATGCGGTGGGAACATTCGTATAACCAGCAGGCCAAAACTAAGCCTGTAGATGCGCATACGTAAATGCATTCGAACGTTCACAAATCAAGGAAATATTCATCGGTGACCGTTCAGAAAACAACAACGGGAGTGTGGGGACAGCCTTGTTTCCCTCTGTTCATGGTCGAGAGCAGAAAGGGTATTACGAGGATGGCCCAAACAGGTTGAGAGAACCCACGTATTGACTCACCTCACCCGAAGAAAAGAAATCCTTGGCATTCGACCAGACGAGAAGACACCCGGGGAGGGGAATCGATGTAGCCCTTGCCGTAGCAGGGCATGCAGCATCGGGAAGACGGAACGGGAGTGAAATCGTGATGCCGGGCATACTCATGTCCCTTCGTCCTGTGCACGAATCACGGGAGACATGCAAGTATATAGACTTCGCCTTCCACGGCACCGGTACTGTTGCACGGTGCCGTTTCATCAGCCATGAAAATAAGAATGCAGTAAGGAGAAAGAGAACAACAGAGGTAGGTACATAAACGTTGAACCACTTGACCCATTGCTATATCCATTCATTCCGAAGACTGAACAAAGAAAAATACACAGATTCTCATTTCGGCGCCGGCGTTGTCACACGGTCGCCGTATTGCATTAAGAGGGGAATCTCATTCCAAACGAAGAGAAAAGGGGGATAGATAGTGGTGAGAGAAGGGGGAGGAAAGGCTCGTATCATCGCCCCTCCCCCTTTCTCACTTACATTGTATCGGGAGGAAGAGATTCAAAACAGAGCAGAGGAAATCGCCGGATGAAACACGGACAAACCCACCTCGATGAACAAGAACGGGCGCTCTTCTGCTTCGATTTCGGGAGACTCCGGTGGAGCGGGATGAGGGCCGCCGAGCACTCAGGCAGAGAACTCGTCCGATCTCAACACTCCTGGACCTCCCCCCTTTCTTTCTAATTCCCTTTTCTTTTCCTTTTTGATTCCGCTTCCCTTCTTGATCGGATCTCTCTTTTTTTTTTCTCTTCCCTCTGCTTTTTCTGTTGGCCTCCCTTCTTCTTTTTTTATATAATCCCCCTCCAGGCATGCCATATATATGGCATGTGGTTAATCCGGCGCGGTGGAGAAAGGCGCGCCGGGTTGAGGGCGCCGGGGAGCAGCCCCCTTGGCTTTTTGCGCGCCGTTTTAACGGCGCCGGGGAAAGGCCCCTTCTGGCTTTTGCGCGCCGGATTGACGGCGCCGTTTTAAACGGCGCCGTTTTAACCTGTTTGCCAGGCACGGCCAGGCCGGTGGGTCCGGGGATGGTTCCGGAGACTCCAGTTGACTGTTCCTCTCGTACTGGCTCTCGGGGAGCCTTGACGGGGTGTTGACGAAGCTCTTGACGCGACGAACGGCCTTGATCAGAACTTCATGTGCTTCCGGTCCAGACACACGGGTGTCCCGTAGGTACGACTTTCGGCACTGTGATTGGTGCCTCTCATCAAGACGGACCTGTGTCCGAAGCTTCCTTGCAGGATGGCATTGCATCCTGGGTAATTCCGCCTTGAACGGCGATCCATCGGCCGCTAATGGCCTCACTAGGGCGAGAAGCCGAACCCGTGTCGGGTGATCGGGATCTTCTTGCTGACAGAACCTCCGGCCCCTTGTTGTGGATGGCCGAGGGCATTCTTCCTCTTTCGGAGAATCATAAGGTAGACCGTCGTCCTTGATCGGACGTCGGATGTGGGGTAGCGGCATGACAGAGTCGATGCCGGATCATTGGGCAGGCTTGATCGCACTGCCGGTTGGTTGCGGGTTGACTTTGACTCTCCTGAGGTGAGGTCCCCGGTGTTCCCTTCAAGGTGGCTTGGGGCTTCGTCAGCTCGAGGGACCCTCGATAAGTTGATTGTCATCGGCTTCTGTGCTTCAGTGGGCCGTATCATTTGTCTTTGCGGCTTGGTCGCCAGGGATCATATTTTGAGTGCCAACAAATGCCCCCCAGACGTGGGTGGTGCAAACGAGGCAGGAGTGCAGCAGTGCCTACGGATGAGCTTCGTGTGATGACGAGAGCACGAACGGCACTCAATTCTGGCTCCGGATGCCAGTCGGACGAGGCGGGAAACTTGTTCGGCCGTGTTGAAACGGCGCGGCCGTTAAAACGGCGCGCAAATGAGCTTATTAAAACGGCGCGGCCTTAAAGGGTTAAAACGGCACGCCAGAATTCCTTAAAACGGCGCGCCAAACAGTTAAAACGGCGCGCCCCGGGGCGCGCCGTTTTAACGACCGTGGAGCCCCCCCCTATAAGTCCATTTCTTCTTCCTTTTTTTCTTCACAGTCCTTCATTTGACGAAATTTTCTCTCTCTCTTCCATTCTCTCCCTCCCGCGGCGCCGAGTGAGCTCTGAGCTCGGGCGATTTTCGCCTGTGAGTAGGTGAGTTGAGTGGTTTATTGCTTCGGGTTTTGAACCCATTCTTCGGGCCCCGGGAGGCTCTTTGTAGGACTTGTCCTCGGAGCTAGATCCCTCGGGTGTCCCATTTGGCCTTGGCTTAATGCCTATGGCTGCTTTTAGGGGCTGCTCCCTCTGTGGACGGCTTCCGTTTCTTCTTTGGCACTCCCTGGAGTGAGGAGGTGCTGCCGAAATTTTGTCAGAAATGTCATTTTGATCAACTGATTTCTGACCTTTGTTTGTTGGTTTGTAGATAGTATGGCATCTGGATCTTCTTCTTCCGCATCCCGGGTTGCTGTGACCTGGGGGAACGTCCATTCCCTTGAGCGGGGGCTGAGACATATAGCTGCAGTGGCCGAATCTTCGGACTCAGAGACCGACACAGTTGACACCAGTCGCTTGTTCATTCTAGACGGCAACCAGTTTAAGTATGATCGAAGGGACGACATCCGACGGGATCATCCCAAAGATAAACATCTGATGGCCTTTCTCGAGCGCTTCAACCTTCGTGGGAAGCGTGACTTCATCCTAGTTCGCCGAGCTGAAGGGGCCCTGCTGGCGGAGCGAGACAGCTTGGCCGAATCTGTCATCTGCGGTACGCCCATGTACATCCCGGGTGAGCCCAGGAAGTGGGGAGCGGTGCTAGGGGTGCAGGAACTGTCTCCGGAGGCCGGGATGCTGACGAGAGCACCACAGTACACACCAGCTCGCTGGAACGAAACTGCTGGCCGTGTTGACAGGGAGAAGCCTGTATATGGTTTATTCCTCGGCCCGCTGCATTGGGGATACCGGGACGAGCCTTTTCTTTTGGACTGCTTGGCGGTCCGATTCAAGCATCAGATTTCAGTGGGGTGGTTTGGAGAGCTCAAAGCCACTGATGCTCATGCGTTCAGACCAGGAGCAGTTGAATTCACAGATTTTGTGCTGCGACAGTATGCTCCCATTCTGGTACATGCCGGGGTCTACGAAAGCATATATGCTTCGCGGTATAGATATCCGATCTCCCGAGGTCTATGTTGTGGGATGATCGAAGTCTTCTGCCCAGAGTACAACACCTTCTACACAGCGGAAGGTGAGACTTCATTGGATTTATGGAGCCTCTCTCAGCTGAGCGGCCTACCGATAGACGGAGAGCCGTATGAAGAAGTTTGCTTCCCAGACTGGCTAAAGGATCAGACGAACGGCGAAGGTAGATATTTTACGGGCTTCGCCTATCGTTATCTGATGAAGGCGTACCGCACCTTGCTGCGCCTGACGCTGGACTCGCGGGAGGCGCGAAAACCGGGTGAGAAGAGACGCGTGCGGATGGGCACGTGGCTTCAGTATTTCTTTGGTGGGGAGCAGCAATATGAAGACTTTCCCACGGTAGTTCCGACAGCAGTGGCGCGGAAGAAGAGGGCCCGGCGCCAAGCAACGTATCCAGCTGTCGCAGGGAGAGAGAGGCAGGCCGGCCCGAACCCCACAGGAGTTGACGCAGTCACGCATTGTGCTGCGTATTTAACATATTGGCTTTGTTCATTCGCCCTTCCCCAAGGGGACGAGACGGTGATTAGGCCGGAGGCGATTTACCCCGCCTGTTTGATGGCTTGGGGGACGAAGCTGTCCCTGTGCCCCGTGGCTTTATGCCTCATATACAAAATGTTGGGGGATTTGCACAAATCACGTATTCCCCGGAATTCGAGGATAGTTGGTCCCCTCCACTTCTTTAATGCTTGGGTCTGTACCCTATTCCCGGAAGCGGCTCCCCGGTCAATGCAGTCAGATCGCCCGCTGCCGCGGATGATTGAATTTGCCAGTGCTGAAGCATCCTCACTGGCGGATCAGCTTTTTGCCATCAGGGGGAAGTTGACTACAGTTCCAGTAGATTCCCCGGGAGTTCTTCATTTCTGGAGCTTGGCTGCCAGCTCTAGTCCTCTGGTAAACAGGATGCGGCAGTGCCGATTGTTTGAGACAGAGGAGTTCATTCATGAGTTGACTGGGCGCAAGAGCACAAGGCCCATCCTGGAACCGGAACTGGTTGATTGGGCGTTGTCTATCCGCCCGAGTGTTCTTGTTTTTAGAAAGAGCGGCTTGCTGTGGCTGGAGCCGTATTATCCTTTCCGCTTCAGTCGGAATTTTGGGTATGACCAACAAATTCCCTCTTCGGCGGCCCAGTTCAATCTTCAAACAGGCACCGGGCCGGTCAGACGACTACAGAGGAAGCCCGCACATGGTGGGATTACTTTCATCGCCGGGAGGATGTATCATTCAGGGTGCCAACCCCGGCTCGTCTTCCCCGAGTGACTCCAGACTTCATCAAGTGGTGGAATGCACGAACGGGTTTTTATCGGAATTCCCGGAAAGACTGCTGGCACGTTGCCGAACGCCGCTTTCTAGATTCCCAGCGGGAGCCCATTCTGGACATTGATCCCGCATATCTGAAGAAGCTGAAGTCCTGGTCCAATGCCGAGGTGACGGCATATATAGAGGCCAGGAAAGCTGTGAAGGGCAAGTCATCCAAGTCCGACCCGAAGATGCCTGAAATCAGGAAGGATGACTATGTGAAGACCCTCTGGGGATTGTGTCGGGTCAGCAGTGACCGGGTTGCTCTTCAGACAATTCCCCTTCCAGTGGAAGAACCTCTTCCTACTGTGGCGAGCTGGCGCCCGGAGATTGACAGATTTCATCCTTATCGGACCTTCATTAGGAGGGAAGACAGGCGGGCTGACTTGTATGCCAACACCCCCTGGATATTCGCCCTGCTTCATTCTCATGGGCTTTCAGTTTCTGGTCCGTTAGAAGCCATCTGGAGCCATCAGTTACTGATATCTTTCAAGTATGTCGACGGCTGGGGGTTCGACTACTTGAGTCTATATCATCACTTATCATCCTGTGGCCATGAGGACTTGGCTCAGCTAGCGGATAAGAGTGAAACAATTGGGGACGTGTGCTGGCTGATCCATGAAGCGGCTTCCCGGGACAAGGCGCCAGTATTGCTTTACTGGCCGCTTAGTCCTCGATATACGGGGCTGCCAGGTAATGTTTGTTTTCTTCTTCAGCCATGGGGCTGTTTTCTCTACAGTCAGTGTGCATCTTCTGACTTATATGCTTTCTGCAGCTCGTCTCTCAGTGGAGGGGACCCGACATTGCAGGGAGTTGATATCGAAGGCGCAGAAGCCTTCGTATTTTAATATTCCGGAGCCAGCTCCGACTACAACGCCATTACCCCCTGGGGACTCGCGAAAACGAACCAGATCCCAGGTCAGGGAGGCTATTGGTAGGGCCAAGAAGGCCAAGAGAGCAGAGTCCCGTGCTACTAGAGCTCGTCGGAGGAAGGTTGCTGAGGAGGAGTCCGCCACTCCGCTTCCTCGGGTTCCATCTTTCTCTGAATTTGAGGCCGCCCGGACGCAAGGGTCCGAGGGCGAAGGTGATTTCTTATTCTTGCTTGGCTTGTTTGTTTACTTTCACCAATGTGGCTGATCATTCTTCTTTTCAATAGCTGCTGGTGCTACCTCTGCCGTTGTCGGGTTGGAGGCGGCACCTGGAGCTGCTACTGAGGAGAGAGGGGAAGAGGCCCCCTCGCTCCCTATTGAGCGCGACTTGCCTTCGCCGACGCCCCATCGAGAAGTAGAAGGTAATTTGTAGTTCGCCCGCAGGGCTTGTTGGCATATTCTATTTTCAGTCAAGGCCTGACTGTTTGCTATCTTTTGACTTCAGTCGATGTTCGACCCACGCTACTTCCCGAGGTGGGTGCCGCAGCAAGGATTGTCGTCGGCGAGCAAGGGCTTCCGAGGGACCAACCCTTAGATACTCCGCCAACGGATGTCCCCGAGGCGGAGACCCCTGAGGAGGTTCAGGCTAGAGGGCATCCTCCTAGCAGCCTGGTTCCCGCTCTGGTATCAGAGGTTCGAGAGCAAGCAGAAGACTCCTCTTCCTCCGAACAAGTTGATTATGGCGGCGGCTCCGGCGATGATGAGGGGTTCCCGATGGTGGAAACCGAGGCTGAGGATGCCGGGGCTTCTTCAGCTTACGAGAGCGACTTTTCAACATTTAGCCCTCCGAGGCTATTGGTAGCCGAGCATGGGCTACCATACCCGATTGCAGGAGAAGGGCCAGTATCTTCAGAGGCAACTCTGGGAGGCCTGAACATAGTGCCGGTCGAGGTAGGAAACCTTTTGATTCCCGCCTGCAACGTTTCTTTTCATTTCCAAGCCAGCTGGCTGATGTTTGTACATGTACTGCAGGCTGAGGTGGTACCGCCAGCTATAATGATCCGTATGCCTCTTCCTGGCGTGGATATGAGCCAGCCAGCGTTCCCGCCTGTTGTGCGGCCCATCGCCCTGCGGCTTCCACGGACCTATGCTGCTGCAGCGGTATCAGAGGAGTCCGGCGTGGCTGCCGAAGTTAGCGCTCCGACTGAGGTTGCAGGGGTTCAAGCCTTGGCAACTGGTGCAGAATCGTTGTCGTTGCCTAGTGGTATTTCAGACATAGAGGCCGGAGAAATTATTGCGGATGAGGCCGATGTTACTCAGGCCTTGTCCATTATAGAGGGGTCTTTTCCCTTGGCGGCTGGCGAAACTACTCAAGAGGAGCATGTGCCTTCTGTTGCCGACACGGCTATTGCAGATTCACCCCAAAGGGCGGGCAAAGAAGTTGTTATTATGGAGATCCCTCCAGTTGATATGGCTGCAGTGGTCGGACCGGGAGTGGGTGCCGTGCAGACTATGCCGTCGACGTCCCTCGGGGTGGCCGACGACATCTGGGCTGAGGTGGATAGCAGGGTAGACTTTCGGCTCCCCGAGACTTCGCCATTGGGCTTACAATTTTCTGGAGACATGGTATGGCAATCTCTGGATAATCTCCAGCGGGCCATGTCAGCTTCTCCAGACTTGACTTATGCGCAGCTGAGAAGCTTGGTGGACCACCTCTCCCGGCCGCTACTGGCATTTGGTTGCCCCATGGATGATTGGACCCCACGGGTTGTGATGTTGCTGAAGCACGCCAACAGGCGGGATTTCCTGAATCGGGAGGTTTCCGATCAGCTCGCTGCTGTGAAGTTGGAGAGGGCAGATTGCCGCACTGCCGTCAGTTCACTGAAGGTGACGGTGGGACAGCTGAGGGACGCCGCTGAGAATATCTCGGAACGCCAGCTGCTCCTCAGGGCACGGATAGATGAATTGCGTGCGGAACTAGCTAAGGCCGAGGCCGAGCTGCAGGAAGGCGAGCGCCTAGAAGTCCAGACGACAGAGAAGGCCGACCTGGCTGAAGGACGACTTGCTTCACTCAACGAGAGGTTATTGCTGCTGACAGCCACCGAGACTCGTCTGGAGGAATTGACCCAGTACCCCTCGCTGGGCCTTTTGGAACTAGGGGACATCTTCCGGCGTCCTCTGCCGTAGTCTTGGTTTCCCTTTGCTTTTTGTTTCCTTTCCTTTTGGAAGCTTTGTTCCTTTTTTTTTATCTTTGGAGTTTATGTACCCTGGGGGATGCCCTGGGCAAAAGAATGTATTCTCCACTTTTATTAAATGGAAACATTTCTTTTCGTAGTCTTGACCACGACTTCTTTTCGTCTTTTCTTTCTTTCGGCTAATCACCTGAACCCGGGAACGAGTGCCAATAACGCAGGAGAGCGCTCACGCCTTCAGGGAAGGGATGAGGTGTTCGCTCCACCGCGGTGTAGCCGTTCCTGGGACAGGGCCTTTGCCAGGTTTGGGGGGAAAGCGACCGATCTTGCCGATGGTGGCAAGGGTCGAAAAGGGTAGATGGTCTTGCCGATGATGACAAAAACCAGAAGGGTAGCGACCGATCTTGCCGATGATGACAAGGGTCGAAAAGGTGGACGGTCTTGCCGATGATGACAAAAACCGTTATAGGTAGCGACCGATCTTGCCGATGATGACAAGGGTCGAAAAGGTAGACGGTCTTGCCGCTGATGACAAAAACCGGAAGGGTAGCGACCGATCTTGCCGATGGTGACAAGGGTCGAAAAGGGTAGACGGTCTTGCCGATGATGACAAAAACCGTTATAGGTAGCGACCGATCTTGCCGATGGTGACAAGGGTCGAAAAGGTAGACGGTCTTGCCGATGATGACAAAAACCGGAAGGGTAGCGACCGATCTTGCCGATGGTGACAAGGGTCGAAAAGGTAGACGGTCTTGCCGATGATGACAAAAACCGGAAGGGTAGCGACCGATCTTGCCGATGGTGACAAGGGTCGAAAAGGTAGACGGTCTTGCCGATGATGACAAAAATCGGAAGGGTAGCGACCGATCTTGCCGATGATGACAAGGGTCGAAAAGGTAGACGGTCTTGCCGATGATGACAAAAACCGGAAGGGTAGCGACCGATCTTGCCGATGGTGACAAGGGTCGAAAAGGTAGACGGTCTTGCCGATGATGACAAAAACCGGAAGGGTAGCGACCGATCTTGCCGATGGTGACAAGGGTCGAAAAGGTAGACGGTCTTGCCGATGATGACAAAAACCGGAAGGGTAGCGACCGATCTTGCCGATGGTGACAAGGGTCGAAAAGGTAGACGGTCTTGCCGATGATGACAAAAACCGGAAGGGTAGCGACCGATCTTGCCGATGATGACAAGGGTCGAAAAGGTAGACGGTCTTGCCGATGATGACAAAAACCGGAAGGGTAGCGACCGATCTTGCCGATGGTGACAAGGGTCGAAAAGGTAGACGGTCTTGCCGATGATGACAAAAATAGGAAGGGTAGCGACCGATCTTGCCGATGGTGACAAGGGTCGAAAAGGTAGACGGTCTTGCCGATGATGACAAAAACCGGAAGGGTAGCGACCGATCTTGCCGATGATGACAAGGGTCGAAAAGGTAGACGGTCTTGCCGATGATGACAAAAACCGGAAGGGTAGCGACCGATCTTGCCGATGGTGACAAGGGTCGAAAAGGTAGACGGTCTTGCCGATGATGACAAAAACCGGAAGGGTAGCGACCGATCTTGCCGATGATGACAAGGGTCGAAAAGGTAGACGGTCTTGGCGATGATGACAAAAACCGGAAGGGTAGCGACCGATCTTGCCGATGATGACAAGGGTCGAAAAGGGTAGAGACACTGGACGTGTATAAGTGGGATATCGGATGAAGATCCTCGTCACGACCTTGAAAGTGGCCTTTTGGACGGCGGATGGTTCATCACTATTCATCATTCAATTTTTTTTTTTTTTTTATTCACATTACTGACCTAAGCGCCCTTTCGGGTTTTCACCGAGGCCAGCCCCCTCTTGCTTTTGCCCGCGCGCCCTTTCGGGTTTTCACGCGGCGGGGTACCCGATTTTGCCTGCGACGCCCTTTCGGGTTTTCGCCCCAGCTGGGTTATAGCCATTTTTGCACTTGTCCCGATAGAGGAGCAAGTCTGGCGGGGTATCTCTATTTTTAACCCCTTTTTTATTTTATTATTATTTTTTATTTTTATTTTTTTTTTGAGTTCGAGGTGCAGAAGAGCTGGACCGCGAGAGTGTTGATCGGCCTTGTTGATGATGACAAGGCTCGGATTTTGGTTCATTTCGTCGACACTGGCTAGATGTCGAAGCAAAGGATATGGTTTGTTAACAAGGATGTAAGATCCGAGTCAAAGATGAAGATCGACCGATCTCGCCGATGATGACGAGGGTCGACCACGGGTTTGTTCGTCGACATGAGATATTGCCAAAACAAGGATGGGGTTGTCAACAGGGACGTAGGGTCCAAGTTGAGGGTAGAGATCGACCGATCTCGCCGATGATGACGAGGGTCGAAAATGGTTTGTTCACGGATTACCGGCGAGACTTTGATGATTGTCCCTCTCGGAGTTTGTTAGGTGGAGAATAGGAGAGGGATTTGGAAGTTATCACTTTACTGACTCAAGCGCCCTTTCGGGTTTTCGCCGAAGCCAGCCCCCTCTTGCTTTTGCCCACGCGCCCTTTCGGGTTTTCACGTGACGGGGTACCCGATTTTGCCTGCGACGCCCTTTCGGGTTTTCGCCACAGCTGGGTTATAGCCATTTTTGCACTCGTCCCGATAGAGGAGCAAGTCTGGCGGGGTATCTCTATTTTTTTTAACCCCATTTTTATTTTATTTATTATTATTTATTATTATTATTATTATTTATTTATTTTTATTTTTATTATTATTATTTTTTTTATTCGGAATGAGAGCCAAAGAAGGGTAGCTTGATCAGGACGGAGTGTCGCTAACCAAGGAAAACGTAGCTCGATCAGGACGGAATGCCGCTGACCAAGGGCAGGGATAGCTTGATTAGGGCGGAATGCCACTTAACCAAGATAAAGGGTAGCTCGATTAGGGCGGAGTGCCACTAACCAAGGAAAAGTGTAGCTCGATTAGGGCGGAGTGCCGCTAACCGAGGAAAGGTAGCTTGATTAAGGCGGAATGCCGTTAACCAAGGAAAGGTAGCTTGATCAGGGCGGAATGCCGCTAATCAAGGAAAGGGTAGCTCGGTTAGGGCGGAATGCCACTAACCAAGATGAGGTAGCTCGATTAGGGCGGAGTGCCGCTAACCAAGGAAAAGTGTAGCTCGATTAGGGCGGAATGCCGCTAACCAAGATAAGGTAGCTTGATTAGGGCGGAGTGCCGCTAACCAAGATAAAGGGTAGCTCGATTAGGGCGGAATGCCACTGACCGAGACAGGGTAGCTTGATTAGGGCGGAGTGCCACTAACCAAGATAAAGAAAGGTAATTTGATTAGGGCGGAATGCCGCTAACCAAGGAAAGGTAGCTTGATTAGGGCGGAATGCCATTAACCAAGGAAAGGTAGCTTGATTAGGGCGGAATGCCGCTAATCAAGGAAAAGGGTAGCTCCGTCCGATCACTCGGGGAGGGTTGGTTGCGCTGCGTGATACAGCTTAATATGTTTTCCATTGAGGGGAGAGAACTGGATGACTCCTTTGATGAGGACATCTCCCAGTATTCACTATGGCACGAGGCGTCCCCGACTTCGTGACCCATTGGAGAAGTGGTTCTCATATCTATCTTTATTTTCTTGCTTATGTATTTTCTTTTATTTGAGTCATATCAGGTGTAATTGTCTTTTATTTGAGTCCACTATCTAGGTTTAAGGATTAATTAGCCATAGTGAGTCACTTGGGCCCTTAGTTGAGGGTGTTAGGCCCACTTAGTGGGCTTGGGCCCAGGGGCGCCCCCTTCTTGACTCATAGTTTTCTGTAGTTGTGTTAAATGTCAGGGGGTTTTGTGTAAAGGTCCTAGCTCTATATAAGGACCCCCCCTCCCTCCTTTGTAGCAGCTTTGATGAATTAAGAAATTTGCCACCCAATATTGTCTCTAGCTCTCTCTCTCTCTCTCTCTCTCACTCTCACTCTCTATCTCTCTCCAATTCTCTCTCATCCCCACCCCAAATTCGGAATCCACTCTCTCTCCTCTCTTTCACCTCTAATTAAGACCCCTCCCCCTTCCCTATACCCCTCATTTAAGTCCCCTCCCCTCCCCTAGGTAGAACTCCCACTCCCTAGGCATTCTCTCCCCTTCCCCACACAACCTTTCGTCTTCCCAGGCACCCTTTCATCTCCCCAAGGCCCAATTTCGAATTTGGGTGTTCCCTCCTCTCTCTCTCACCACCCCATTACCTCCCCACCTCCCAAAAGCACCCCCCTGCAACCCCAGCCACGTCCATCCCCCCCCCTCCCTTAACCCAAACCCACAAATCCCTTCCATCCCCCTTAATCCCCCCTCCTCAATCAGCTCCATTCGCAGGCAGAAATCAAGCCCGAGTTGCAGTCGATATTGGGAGCAGTTCCAGGCAGAATCGGCTTCCGGGTTCTTCATCAAAAACGTACGTTGGCGAGTCTTCTGACCAGGCGAGGTGGAATCGTCCGGTTTCGACTTCGTGGCCATTCAAGACGGCGATTCTCCCACGACTGGTCCAGTTGTCCCCTGCAGAGGACCTGAGCTCGGTGGAAAGCTGCTCCACGACCAACGGTGCCGGAATCAGACCCAAGTCTCTTCTACGAAAATACTCCTCCCCCTGTCTGCGACCAAGATCAAGAAACAGAAGTGCGTTTGGTCCCCGGGAGCGTGATTTCTGATTTTTCCCCTCCAGACACTCGGGGCAGTCTGCTCAGGTCTGCTTCGACCCACAGTCAGTCAACAACGGCCCCCGGATCACTCCGACCCCGGAAGACATCCCCGCCAGTTTTGCTGCAAGGGGGATTCGACCACGGTTCCAGATCTTCAAGCGGTTCGAGAATCGGAGTTCGGGAGTCCCAGGTACCGTTCCTGCAAGCTACTACAACAATTCTGTGGGTACCGGCTCTCAGATCCTACCTCCAGTTCGCACTTCTACCACGGCCAGAGACTGCGTCCGATTAAATCAGTAAAATTCAGAGGTGTCCCTGGCCCAGTCACGAAGACTACGCAGGTGGTCTCGCCATCGGCAAAATTCCTGAGGGTGAGATACGACTGCTGCACCGCCTCCTGCCCCTGTCCACAGCAAGCGAGCAGAATCGACGGAGACATCCGCTCCATCGTCGGGGGCACATTTCCCCCACCCGCCTGGCCGGCTTAACGCCCCTCCCTGCGTGGAGGTACATTTTGGTTGTAATAAGTTAATCCCCACCCCGAGATCACCCCTCCTGCGAGAGGCGTAGTGGTGTAACAGTTAACCCGCAGGTTGAAGCTACCCCGCCGCGGCGTCCGGGTACATACCCACGCCTCCCGGCGCGCCCGTCGTCTCCGGCCGGGATCGGTGTTTTCACACCGATCAGGTGAGCAGCTGGTCCCTCTCCTGGTCCTTTCAATTGCTTTGCTCGTTTAGTATCGTTTCCTTAGTTCGCCGGCGGTGAGTGAGAGCTTGAGCATGAATGTTTGATTTCGCCGTGAGTATCCACCGTGGTAAGTGAGGGAGAGCCACCCTAAACCCACGCCCCAGCGTGCTGGCCCGCCCATAAAGGGGGCATCCCAGGCCCATTAGGGGTCAACCATAAGCCCACCAACCGGTGGAAACCTTGGGGTCCCACCCCGGACCCTCGCCGTCATCATTCGGGCCCACCCGGGTGCACGTGTGCGTCGTGTGAGCTCGGCCACTCGGTGAGCCATTTGAGTGCTTGTATGCTTGTGGATTGGTAGGTCCAAGGGTCAAACATCTCATTAGTGGGCTGTGCCACATCAAGTGGTATCAGAGCCAAGTTGTAGGTTTGTCCCATCAAGCCTAGTCTTGGGTCATTTGCATCCTAGGTCTTAGGTGCATATCGTTCGCCGTTGCATAGCCCAACCTTGCATGACCACCCGGAGTGGTACCCCTTACCAACATCATTCAGCATCATCTTCCCAAACTACAATGGAGCCCAATCCCCATGAGGAGCCCGACCACAATGGAGCAAGACACCCCGATCCCATGGGCTTTGTAATGGAGGGTATGGCCGACATCATGGTTCGGCTTGATGACATCACTCGGCGCCTTGGCCAACTTGAGACCCACATGCCAAGATTGAATGAGAGAGTAGCCCCTCCCCCACGTGAGGAGCCCGTCAATAGGGAACCACACCATGAACTTCCTCCCGAACCACATAGGGGTCCCATACCTAGAGGAAATGAACGGCCACCCCGGGACAACCCGGATGACCACCTTATGAGGCTTGTCAAAGTGGATGCTCCCACTTTTGACGGATCACACCACCCTAGTATCTACCTTGATTGGGAGGCAGCCATGGACCAATATTTTGATTGGTACCCAATGACCGAGGATAGGCGGGTTCGGCTTGCAAGAATGCAACTAATCAAGCTAGCCAAGACCCATTGGCTAAATGTGGAAGCCCTTAGAATTGTTAGGAGGGAGGCACCCATTACCACATGGGGAGCCATGAAAGAACAACTTAGGATCAAATATGTCCCACCCTCCTACCACCAAAATCTATTAGATGAATGGCAAGCCCTGACACAAGAAGGAAAACCCGTCATGGATTATATCGAAAAATTCGATTACTACCTTCTCAAGTGTGGAGTCCAAGAGGACCCCGCCGTCACCCTCTCACGCTTTAGGAATGGCCTCCAATTCCATATCAAAAAGGAACTTTTCATGAGGCAAGTGACTACCCTAGAGCAAGCTTACCAAGTGGCTAGGGATGCGGAGAAGTTTACCAGGTTCACGCGTTTCACTCCCCCACGGGGAGTTGACCCCAAAGTCATGGCACCTCGGCCTAACCCACTCCCTCCCCAAAGGGGCCTCCTTCCCATACCCCCGGGAACCCAACCCACTAGGGTAGCCCCTCCCAACCACACTCCATTCCCTCGCCCTACTAATGGGCCCCAAAACCCCACCCCCACTAGGCTCAATCCTACGCCCACCAAAGGTGCCCAAAATCCCCCTAGTGGGCCACAATGCTTTAGATGTTCGGGGTATGGCCACATTGCCACTCAATGCCCTACTAAAAGTGCATCCAACCTCTACATAGAGGAGGCCACACCCCAAACCCAAGTTGAGTACGAGGGCGAATTAGAGGTTTATGAACCCTCCCAAGAATGGGAGGAGGAATATGAGAGTCATCTTCTAGGGGCCCACCAAGAACAACCTTCCCCATCCGCCGACTCCCCCCTCGGAGTTGTGAGGTGCACCCTTACCCAAACCCAAGAGCATGATTGGAGGAGGACAACCATCTTCCATACTTACATCCGGGTAGGGAACCATGTTAGGAAAGTCATCTTGGACAATGGGAGTAGTGTGAACGTAGTGTCACCCGACACCGTCAAACTCCTAGGCCTTACCATTACCCCACACCCCCAACCATACCGGGTAGCTTGGATAGATGCCACATCCGCACCCGTTAGCACCCGATGCCTTGTCCCCATCACCTTCCAGTCATATCAAGGGCAAGTTTGGTGTGACATCCTCCCAATGGAGGTGGGTAGCATTCTTTTAGGGCGACCGTGGATCTACGATGTAGATGCCACTTTCTATGGGAGGGTCAACACTTGTGTCTTCACCCATGAGGGGAAGAAGATCCTTCTCAACCCCACACCCCCACGCCCAAGTCCCAAGAAAACACCCCCTTCCCTTGAAGGGACTCCTACCCCCCCAATCCCTCAAAACCCCACCCCAAGTCCACCAAACCTAACCCCAAGTCTCCCTTCCCCCTCACCTAGCCTTAGTGTAGTCCAAGAGCCCACTAGGAGCCTCCATCTCGTCACTAGGCAGGAATTTGAGGAAGAGGTTAGCCAAGGGGGTCAAGTGTGTGCCATTGTCATTTGTCTTGGGGACTCCACCCCAACCAACCCCCATCCCATAGAGATCCAACAAGTCCTTGAAGAATTTCAAGATGTATTCCCCGAAGAGCTTCCGGATAAGCTACCTCCCATGCGCGATGTGCAACATGCCATCGATCTTGTACCCGGGGCTACCTTACCCAACCTTCCCCATTACCGCCTCAACCCCACCGAGCACGCGGAACTTAGGAGGCAAATCGAGGAGCTCATCAAGAAGGGCTTCCTCCGCCTAAGCAAGAGTCCATGTGCCGTCCCGGCCCTCTTAACACCCAAGAAAGATGGGACATGGCGCATGTGCGTGGATAGCCGAGCAATCAACAAAATCACGGTCAAGTACCGATTTCCCATCCCTCGGCTAGATGATATGCTCGACATGCTTGCAGGAGCCACTATCTTTTCCAAGATAGACCTCAAGAGTGGCTACCACCAGGTCCGCATTAGGCCCGGGGATGAATGGAAAACCGCCTTTAAGACCAAGGATGGTCTTTATGAATGGCTTGTCATGCCTTTCGGGCTCTCAAATGCCCCAAGCACCTTCATGAGGCTAATGACCGAGGTCCTTAGGCCCTTCATAGGCAAATTCTTGGTCGTCTACTTTGACGACATCCTCATCTATAGCCAAAGCAAGAAGGCCCACCTCGATCATCTTAGGCAAGTTTGCATCACCCTTAGGAAGGAGAGCCTCTTTGCCAACCCCGGGAAGTGCCACTTCATGACCAACCAATTGGCCTTCCTAGGTTACATAGTCTCTTCCCAAGGAGTGTCCATGGACCCCGAGAAGGTCCAAGCTATCATTGAGTGGCCCGAGCCCAAGAACATCCATGAGGCCCGTAGCTTTCATGGACTAGCCACCTTCTATAGGAGGTTCATCCGTGGGTTTAGCACCATCACCTCCCCCATCACGGATTGCCTCAAAAAGGGGAATTTTGTTTGGACCAAGGCGGCCTCCAAGGCCCTCTTAGAGCTGAAAGACAGGATGACTCAAGCCCCGGTCCTTTGCCTACCCGACTTCTCCAAGGTCTTTGAAGTCACATGTGATGCCTCGGGGGTCGGGATTGGAGGAGTCCTTAGCCAAGAAGGTCACCCTGTGGCCTACTTTAGTGAGAAGCTTTGTGAGGCTAAGACTAGATACTCCACCTATGACAAAGAGCTCTACGCCGTGGTCCAATCCCTTCGGCATTGGAGACACTATCTCCTCCCCAGTGAGTTTGTGATTTTCTCCGACCATGAGGCATTAAAATATCTCAACACCCAACAAAAGCTCAATGCCCGCCATGCCCGCTGGGTGGAGTACATTCAGTCCTATACCTTTGTCCTCAAGTACAAAATGGGTAGTGAGAACCGGGCCGCCGATGCCCTTAGCCGGAGGGTGACTTTGCTATCCACTATCCAAGCGGAAGTCACCGGGTTTGAGAGAGTGAAAGAAGAGTACCCCACTTGTCCCGACTTTGGGACCATCCATAACACTCTCTCCACCCAACCCCTTAAGGAACATGAGGGGTTCATTCTCCAAGATGGGTACCTCTTCAAGGGTACTAGGCTGTGCATACCCCGGACATCCCTTAGAGATTTCTTGGTGAGGGAGTTACATGGGGGTGGCTTGGCTGGCCACTTTGGGGTCCAAAAGACCATTGAGCTGGTAGAGAGACAATTCTATTGGCCTAGCCTTAAGAGAGAGGTGGCCAACATTGTTGGTCAATGCCGTACTTGTGCCTCCGCCAAACAGGTGAAGCAAAACACCGGGCTCTACACACCCCTCCCCATCCCAGACCGCCCATGGGAAGACTTGAGCATGGACTTCATCCTGGGCCTCCCCAAGACCCTACGCAAGCATGATTCTATCTTTGTGGTGGTGGATAGGTTCTCTAGGATGGCCCACTTTATTCCCTGCTCCAAAACCTCCGATGCCTCAAGGGTAGCCCGGCTATTCTTTGATGAGGTGGTCCGCCTCCATGGACTACCCAAGACCATTGTCTCTGACCGGGATGTCAAGTTCACTAGTTATTTTTGGAAAACCTTGTGGCACCTTTTGGGCACTCTTCTCAAGTTCTCTACCGCCTACCACCCCCAGACTGACGGCCAAACTGAGGTTGTCAATCGTAGTCTCGGAAACTTGCTCCGTTGTCTAGTTGGGGACCATCCTGGGAATTGGGACCTCCTCTTGCCCCAAGCTGAATTTGCATATAATGATTCTGTCAATAGGTCCATAGGAAAGAGTCCATTTGAGGTAGTGCATGGATATAGTCCTAGAAAGCCTTCGGATCTCATACCCCTCCCCCCTCATGCTAGAGTGTCAGTCTCAGCTGAGTCATTTGCACAACACATCAAAGAATTGCATGAAGATATCCGCAAGCATATAGGCAAAAGCAATGAGGCTTACAAAAAGCGGGCTGATGCTCATCGGCGACACTGTGAGTTCCAGGAGGGAGACCAGGTGATGGTGAGAACGGAGCGGCTCCTCCCAGGGCCCGCCTCCAAACTGAGGGCACGGGGTTCGGGACCCTTTCGGGTTCTACGACGGATTGGTACCAATGCTTATGAGTTAGACTTACCTGAGGGCTTTGGGGTTCACCCCACTTTTAATGTGGCGGACCTAGTGTGCTACAAGGGCCCCACGGTGGAACCCAGTCAGGATCTTGAACCTCTACCCCCCCTTGTGAGTGACCCTCCCGGAGCGAAATTACCACCCCAATTGAGAGGCCGGCTTGAGCAAGTGGAGGCAATACTGGATGAACAAAGTACACTTACCAGGAACAGGGTCTACCAGCGCTACCTCGTGAGGTGGAAGGGCCGTCCCCCGACCGAGGATGCATGGGTAAGCCGAGAGGACTTGATGCGCCTGGACCCGAGCCTGCTGGAGCAGTATGAGAGGCGATTGGACCCCTACTCGACGGGGTCGAGTTCTCCCCACCCCGGGGGATTTGATGAGGACATCTCCCAGTATTCACTATGGCACGAGGCGTCCCCGACTTCGTGACCCATTGGAGAAGTGGTTCTCATATCTATCTTTATTTTCTTGCTTATGTATTTTCTTTTATTTGAGTCATATCAGGTGTAATTGTCTTTTATTTGAGTCCACTATCTAGGTTTAAGGATTAATTAGCCATAGTGAGTCACTTGGGCCCTTAGTTGAGGGTGTTAGGCCCACTTAGTGGGCTTGGGCCCAGGGGCGCCCCCTTCTTGACTCATAGTTTTCTGTAGTTGTGTTAAATGTCAGGGGGTTTTGTGTAAAGGTCCTAGCTCTATATAAGGACCCCCCCTCCCTCCTTTGTAGCAGCTTTGATGAATTAAGAAATTTGCCACCCAATATTGTCTCTAGCTCTCTCTCTCTCTCTCTCTCTCACTCTCACTCTCTATCTCTCTCCAATTCTCTCTCATCCCCACCCCAAATTCGGAATCCACTCTCTCTCCTCTCTTTCACCTCTAATTAAGACCCCTCCCCCTTCCCTATACCCCTCATTTAAGTCCCCTCCCCTCCCCTAGGTAGAACTCCCACTCCCTAGGCATTCTCTCCCCTTCCCCACACAACCTTTCGTCTTCCCAGGCACCCTTTCATCTCCCCAAGGCCCAATTTCGAATTTGGGTGTTCCCTCCTCTCTCTCTCACCACCCCATTACCTCCCCACCTCCCAAAAGCACCCCCCTGCAACCCCAGCCACGTCCATCCCCCCCCCTCCCTTAACCCAAACCCACAAATCCCTTCCATCCCCCTTAATCCCCCCTCCTCAATCAGCTCCATTCGCAGGCAGAAATCAAGCCCGAGTTGCAGTCGATATTGGGAGCAGTTCCAGGCAGAATCGGCTTCCGGGTTCTTCATCAAAAACGTACGTTGGCGAGTCTTCTGACCAGGCGAGGTGGAATCGTCCGGTTTCGACTTCGTGGCCATTCAAGACGGCGATTCTCCCACGACTGGTCCAGTTGTCCCCTGCAGAGGACCTGAGCTCGGTGGAAAGCTGCTCCACGACCAACGGTGCCGGAATCAGACCCAAGTCTCTTCTACGAAAATACTCCTCCCCCTGTCTGCGACCAAGATCAAGAAACAGAAGTGCGTTTGGTCCCCGGGAGCGTGATTTCTGATTTTTCCCCTCCAGACACTCGGGGCAGTCTGCTCAGGTCTGCTTCGACCCACAGTCAGTCAACAACGGCCCCCGGATCACTCCGACCCCGGAAGACATCCCCGCCAGTTTTGCTGCAAGGGGGATTCGACCACGGTTCCAGATCTTCAAGCGGTTCGAGAATCGGAGTTCGGGAGTCCCAGGTACCGTTCCTGCAAGCTACTACAACAATTCTGTGGGTACCGGCTCTCAGATCCTACCTCCAGTTCGCACTTCTACCACGGCCAGAGACTGCGTCCGATTAAATCAGTAAAATTCAGAGGTGTCCCTGGCCCAGTCACGAAGACTACGCAGGTGGTCTCGCCATCGGCAAAATTCCTGAGGGTGAGATACGACTGCTGCACCGCCTCCTGCCCCTGTCCACAGCAAGCGAGCAGAATCGACGGAGACATCCGCTCCATCGTCGGGGGCACATTTCCCCCACCCGCCTGGCCGGCTTAACGCCCCTCCCTGCGTGGAGGTACATTTTGGTTGTAATAAGTTAATCCCCACCCCGAGATCACCCCTCCTGCGAGAGGCGTAGTGGTGTAACAGTTAACCCGCAGGTTGAAGCTACCCCGCCGCGGCGTCCGGGTACATACCCACGCCTCCCGGCGCGCCCGTCGTCTCCGGCCGGGATCGGTGTTTTCACACCGATCAGGTGAGCAGCTGGTCCCTCTCCTGGTCCTTTCAATTGCTTTGCTCGTTTAGTATCGTTTCCTTAGTTCGCCGGCGGTGAGTGAGAGCTTGAGCATGAATGTTTGATTTCGCCGTGAGTATCCACCGTGGTAAGTGAGGGAGAGCCACCCTAAACCCACGCCCCAGCGTGCTGGCCCGCCCATAAAGGGGGCATCCCAGGCCCATTAGGGGTCAACCATAAGCCCACCAACCGGTGGAAACCTTGGGGTCCCACCCCGGACCCTCGCCGTCATCATTCGGGCCCACCCGGGTGCACGTGTGCGTCGTGTGAGCTCGGCCACTCGGTGAGCCATTTGAGTGCTTGTATGCTTGTGGATTGGTAGGTCCAAGGGTCAAACATCTCATTAGTGGGCTGTGCCACATCAAGTGGTATCAGAGCCAGGTTGTAGGTTTGTCCCATCAAGCCTAGTCTTGGGTCATTTGCATCCTAGGTCTTAGGTGCATATCGTTCGCCGTTGCATAGCCCAACCTTGCATGACCACCCGGAGTGGTACCCCTTACCAACATCATTCAGCATCATCTTCCCAAACTACAATGGAGCCCAATCCCCATGAGGAGCCCGACCACAATGGAGCAAGACACCCCGATCCCATGGGCTTTGTAATGGAGGGTATGGCCGACATCATGGTTCGGCTTGATGACATCACTCGGCGCCTTGGCCAACTTGAGACCCACATGCCAAGATTGAATGAGAGAGTAGCCCCTCCCCCACGTGAGGAGCCCGTCAATAGGGAACCACACCATGAACTTCCTCCCGAACCACATAGGGGTCCCATACCTAGAGGAAATGAACGGCCACCCCGGGACAACCCGGATGACCACCTTATGAGGCTTGTCAAAGTGGATGCTCCCACTTTTGACGGATCACACCACCCTAGTATCTACCTTGATTGGGAGGCAGCCATGGACCAATATTTTGATTGGTACCCAATGACCGAGGATAGGCGGGTTCGGCTTGCAAGAATGCAACTAATCAAGCTAGCCAAGACCCATTGGCTAAATGTGGAAGCCCTTAGAATTGTTAGGAGGGAGGCACCCATTACCACATGGGGAGCCATGAAAGAACAACTTAGGATCAAATATGTCCCACCCTCCTACCACCAAAATCTATTAGATGAATGGCAAGCCCTGACACAAGAAGGAAAACCCGTCATGGATTATATCGAAAAATTCGATTACTACCTTCTCAAGTGTGGAGTCCAAGAGGACCCCGCCGTCACCCTCTCACGCTTTAGGAATGGCCTCCAATTCCATATCAAAAAGGAACTTTTCATGAGGCAAGTGACTACCCTAGAGCAAGCTTACCAAGTGGCTAGGGATGCGGAGAAGTTTACCAGGTTCACGCGTTTCACTCCCCCACGGGGAGTTGACCCCAAAGTCATGGCACCTCGGCCTAACCCACTCCCTCCCCAAAGGGGCCTCCTTCCCATACCCCCGGGAACCCAACCCACTAGGGTAGCCCCTCCCAACCACACTCCATTCCCTCGCCCTACTAATGGGCCCCAAAACCCCACCCCCACTAGGCTCAATCCTACGCCCACCAAAGGTGCCCAAAATCCCCCTAGTGGGCCACAATGCTTTAGATGTTCGGGGTATGGCCACATTGCCACTCAATGCCCTACTAAAAGTGCATCCAACCTCTACATAGAGGAGGCCACACCCCAAACCCAAGTTGAGTACGAGGGCGAATTAGAGGTTTATGAACCCTCCCAAGAATGGGAGGAGGAATATGAGAGTCATCTTCTAGGGGCCCACCAAGAACAACCTTCCCCATCCGCCGACTCCCCCCTCGGAGTTGTGAGGTGCACCCTTACCCAAACCCAAGAGCATGATTGGAGGAGGACAACCATCTTCCATACTTACATCCGGGTAGGGAACCATGTTAGGAAAGTCATCTTGGACAATGGGAGTAGTGTGAACGTAGTGTCACCCGACACCGTCAAACTCCTAGGCCTTACCATTACCCCACACCCCCAACCATACCGGGTAGCTTGGATAGATGCCACATCCGCACCCGTTAGCACCCGATGCCTTGTCCCCATCACCTTCCAGTCATATCAAGGGCAAGTTTGGTGTGACATCCTCCCAATGGAGGTGGGTAGCATTCTTTTAGGGCGACCGTGGATCTACGATGTAGATGCCACTTTCTATGGGAGGGTCAACACTTGTGTCTTCACCCATGAGGGGAAGAAGATCCTTCTCAACCCCACACCCCCACGCCCAAGTCCCAAGAAAACACCCCCTTCCCTTGAAGGGACTCCTACCCCCCCAATCCCTCAAAACCCCACCCCAAGTCCACCAAACCTAACCCCAAGTCTCCCTTCCCCCTCACCTAGCCTTAGTGTAGTCCAAGAGCCCACTAGGAGCCTCCATCTCGTCACTAGGCAGGAATTTGAGGAAGAGGTTAGCCAAGGGGGTCAAGTGTGTGCCATTGTCATTTGTCTTGGGGACTCCACCCCAACCAACCCCCATCCCATAGAGATCCAACAAGTCCTTGAAGAATTTCAAGATGTATTCCCCGAAGAGCTTCCGGATAAGCTACCTCCCATGCGCGATGTGCAACATGCCATCGATCTTGTACCCGGGGCTACCTTACCCAACCTTCCCCATTACCGCCTCAACCCCACCGAGCACGCGGAACTTAGGAGGCAAATCGAGGAGCTCATCAAGAAGGGCTTCCTCCGCCTAAGCAAGAGTCCATGTGCCGTCCCGGCCCTCTTAACACCCAAGAAAGATGGGACATGGCGCATGTGCGTGGATAGCCGAGCAATCAACAAAATCACGGTCAAGTACCGATTTCCCATCCCTCGGCTAGATGATATGCTCGACATGCTTGCAGGAGCCACTATCTTTTCCAAGATAGACCTCAAGAGTGGCTACCACCAGGTCCGCATTAGGCCCGGGGATGAATGGAAAACCGCCTTTAAGACCAAGGATGGTCTTTATGAATGGCTTGTCATGCCTTTCGGGCTCTCAAATGCCCCAAGCACCTTCATGAGGCTAATGACCGAGGTCCTTAGGCCCTTCATAGGCAAATTCTTGGTCGTCTACTTTGACGACATCCTCATCTATAGCCAAAGCAAGAAGGCCCACCTCGATCATCTTAGGCAAGTTTGCATCACCCTTAGGAAGGAGAGCCTCTTTGCCAACCCCGGGAAGTGCCACTTCATGACCAACCAATTGGCCTTCCTAGGTTACATAGTCTCTTCCCAAGGAGTGTCCATGGACCCCGAGAAGGTCCAAGCTATCATTGAGTGGCCCGAGCCCAAGAACATCCATGAGGCCCGTAGCTTTCATGGACTAGCCACCTTCTATAGGAGGTTCATCCGTGGGTTTAGCACCATCACCTCCCCCATCACGGATTGCCTCAAAAAGGGGAATTTTGTTTGGACCAAGGCGGCCTCCAAGGCCCTCTTAGAGCTGAAAGACAGGATGACTCAAGCCCCGGTCCTTTGCCTACCCGACTTCTCCAAGGTCTTTGAAGTCACATGTGATGCCTCGGGGGTCGGGATTGGAGGAGTCCTTAGCCAAGAAGGTCACCCTGTGGCCTACTTTAGTGAGAAGCTTTGTGAGGCTAAGACTAGATACTCCACCTATGACAAAGAGCTCTACGCCGTGGTCCAATCCCTTCGGCATTGGAGACACTATCTCCTCCCCAGTGAGTTTGTGATTTTCTCCGACCATGAGGCATTAAAATATCTCAACACCCAACAAAAGCTCAATGCCCGCCATGCCCGCTGGGTGGAGTACATTCAGTCCTATACCTTTGTCCTCAAGTACAAAATGGGTAGTGAGAACCGGGCCGCCGATGCCCTTAGCCGGAGGGTGACTTTGCTATCCACTATCCAAGCGGAAGTCACCGGGTTTGAGAGAGTGAAAGAAGAGTACCCCACTTGTCCCGACTTTGGGACCATCCATAACACTCTCTCCACCCAACCCCTTAAGGAACATGAGGGGTTCATTCTCCAAGATGGGTACCTCTTCAAGGGTACTAGGCTGTGCATACCCCGGACATCCCTTAGAGATTTCTTGGTGAGGGAGTTACATGGGGGTGGCTTGGCTGGCCACTTTGGGGTCCAAAAGACCATTGAGCTGGTAGAGAGACAATTCTATTGGCCTAGCCTTAAGAGAGAGGTGGCCAACATTGTTGGTCAATGCCGTACTTGTGCCTCCGCCAAACAGGTGAAGCAAAACACCGGGCTCTACACACCCCTCCCCATCCCAGACCGCCCATGGGAAGACTTGAGCATGGACTTCATCCTGGGCCTCCCCAAGACCCTACGCAAGCATGATTCTATCTTTGTGGTGGTGGATAGGTTCTCTAGGATGGCCCACTTTATTCCCTGCTCCAAAACCTCCGATGCCTCAAGGGTAGCCCGGCTATTCTTTGATGAGGTGGTCCGCCTCCATGGACTACCCAAGACCATTGTCTCTGACCGGGATGTCAAGTTCACTAGTTATTTTTGGAAAACCTTGTGGCACCTTTTGGGCACTCTTCTCAAGTTCTCTACCGCCTACCACCCCCAGACTGACGGCCAAACTGAGGTTGTCAATCGTAGTCTCGGAAACTTGCTCCGTTGTCTAGTTGGGGACCATCCTGGGAATTGGGACCTCCTCTTGCCCCAAGCTGAATTTGCATATAATGATTCTGTCAATAGGTCCATAGGAAAGAGTCCATTTGAGGTAGTGCATGGATATAGTCCTAGAAAGCCTTCGGATCTCATACCCCTCCCCCCTCATGCTAGAGTGTCAGTCTCAGCTGAGTCATTTGCACAACACATCAAAGAATTGCATGAAGATATCCGCAAGCATATAGGCAAAAGCAATGAGGCTTACAAAAAGCGGGCTGATGCTCATCGGCGACACTGTGAGTTCCAGGAGGGAGACCAGGTGATGGTGAGAACGGAGCGGCTCCTCCCAGGGCCCGCCTCCAAACTGAGGGCACGGGGTTCGGGACCCTTTCGGGTTCTACGACGGATTGGTACCAATGCTTATGAGTTAGACTTACCTGAGGGCTTTGGGGTTCACCCCACTTTTAATGTGGCGGACCTAGTGTGCTACAAGGGCCCCACGGTGGAACCCAGTCAGGATCTTGAACCTCTACCCCCCCTTGTGAGTGACCCTCCCGGAGCGAAATTACCACCCCAATTGAGAGGCCGGCTTGAGCAAGTGGAGGCAATACTGGATGAACAAAGTACACTTACCAGGAACAGGGTCTACCAGCGCTACCTCGTGAGGTGGAAGGGCCGTCCCCCGACCGAGGATGCATGGGTAAGCCGAGAGGACTTGATGCGCCTGGACCCGAGCCTGCTGGAGCAGTATGAGAGGCGATTGGACCCCTACTCGACGGGGTCGAGTTCTCCCCACCCCGGGGGATTTGATGAGGACATCTCCCAGTATTCACTATGGCACGAGGCGTCCCCGACTTCGTGACCCATTGGAGAAGTGGTTCTCATATCTATCTTTATTTTCTTGCTTATGTATTTTCTTTTATTTGAGTCATATCAGGTGTAATTGTCTTTTATTTGAGTCCACTATCTAGGTTTAAGGATTAATTAGCCATAGTGAGTCACTTGGGCCCTTAGTTGAGGGTGTTAGGCCCACTTAGTGGGCTTGGGCCCAGGGGCGCCCCCTTCTTGACTCATAGTTTTCTGTAGTTGTGTTAAATGTCAGGGGGTTTTGTGTAAAGGTCCTAGCTCTATATAAGGACCCCCCCTCCCTCCTTTGTAGCAGCTTTGATGAATTAAGAAATTTGCCACCCAATATTGTCTCTAGCTCTCTCTCTCTCTCTCTCTCTCACTCTCACTCTCTATCTCTCTCCAATTCTCTCTCATCCCCACCCCAAATTCGGAATCCACTCTCTCTCCTCTCTTTCACCTCTAATTAAGACCCCTCCCCCTTCCCTATACCCCTCATTTAAGTCCCCTCCCCTCCCCTAGGTAGAACTCCCACTCCCTAGGCATTCTCTCCCCTTCCCCACACAACCTTTCGTCTTCCCAGGCACCCTTTCATCTCCCCAAGGCCCAATTTCGAATTTGGGTGTTCCCTCCTCTCTCTCTCACCACCCCATTACCTCCCCACCTCCCAAAAGCACCCCCCTGCAACCCCAGCCACGTCCATCCCCCCCCCTCCCTTAACCCAAACCCACAAATCCCTTCCATCCCCCTTAATCCCCCCTCCTCAATCAGCTCCATTCGCAGGCAGAAATCAAGCCCGAGTTGCAGTCGATATTGGGAGCAGTTCCAGGCAGAATCGGCTTCCGGGTTCTTCATCAAAAACGTACGTTGGCGAGTCTTCTGACCAGGCGAGGTGGAATCGTCCGGTTTCGACTTCGTGGCCATTCAAGACGGCGATTCTCCCACGACTGGTCCAGTTGTCCCCTGCAGAGGACCTGAGCTCGGTGGAAAGCTGCTCCACGACCAACGGTGCCGGAATCAGACCCAAGTCTCTTCTACGAAAATACTCCTCCCCCTGTCTGCGACCAAGATCAAGAAACAGAAGTGCGTTTGGTCCCCGGGAGCGTGATTTCTGATTTTTCCCCTCCAGACACTCGGGGCAGTCTGCTCAGGTCTGCTTCGACCCACAGTCAGTCAACAACGGCCCCCGGATCACTCCGACCCCGGAAGACATCCCCGCCAGTTTTGCTGCAAGGGGGATTCGACCACGGTTCCAGATCTTCAAGCGGTTCGAGAATCGGAGTTCGGGAGTCCCAGGTACCGTTCCTGCAAGCTACTACAACAATTCTGTGGGTACCGGCTCTCAGATCCTACCTCCAGTTCGCACTTCTACCACGGCCAGGGACTGCGTCCGATTAAATCAGTAAAATTCAGAGGTGTCCCTGGCCCAGTCACGAAGACTACGCAGGTGGTCTCGCCATCGGCAAAATTCCTGAGGGTGAGATACGACTGCTGCACCGCCTCCTGCCCCTGTCCACAGCAAGCGAGCAGAATCGACGGAGACATCCGCTCCATCGTCGGGGGCACATTTCCCCCACCCGCCTGGCCGGCTTAACGCCCCTCCCTGCGTGGAGGTACATTTTGGTTGTAATAAGTTAATCCCCACCCCGAGATCACCCCTCCTGCGAGAGGCGTAGTGGTGTAACAGTTAACCCGCAGGTTGAAGCTACCCCGCCGCGGCGTCCGGGTACATACCCACGCCTCCCGGCGCGCCCGTCGTCTCCGGCCGGGATCGGTGTTTTCACACCGATCAGGTGAGCAGCTGGTCCCTCTCCTGGTCCTTTCAATTGCTTTGCTCGTTTAGTATCGTTTCCTTAGTTCGCCGGCGGTGAGTGAGAGCTTGAGCATGAATGTTTGATTTCGCCGTGAGTATCCACCGTGGTAAGTGAGGGAGAGCCAACCTAAACCCACGCCCCAGCGTGCTGGCCCGCCCATAAAGGGGGCATCCCAGGCCCATTAGGGGTCAACCATAAGCCCACCAACCGGTGGAAACCTTGGGGTCCCACCCCGGACCCTCGCCGTCATCATTCGGGCCCACCCGGGTGCACGTGTGCGTCGTGTGAGCTCGGCCACTCGGTGAGCCATTTGAGTGCTTGTATGCTTGTGGATTGGTAGGTCCAAGGGTCAAACATCTCATTAGTGGGCTGTGCCACATCATCCTTTGTGGTCTACAAGGACGTAGGCTCCTCCTTCATATACTCGGCGGACGATATATGGTCCGACCCAGTTTTCGACCAACTTCCCTTTGGGGTTAGAGGCCATTACTTCTCTTCTTTTGACCATTACCAGGTCTCCTTTCTTGAACTCTCGACCCTTGACTAACTTGTCAAAAGCGCGGGCCATTCGAGCTTGATAGAGTTGGATGTTTTGTTGCGCTAGGAGGCGTTTTCCTTCGAGCTCAGCGAGCTCTTCCAGTCTTCTTTCTGCATTGTTTTGCTCACCACTGACTAGTCCGTGCTGGATGGCAACTCGCAATGAAGGCACCTCAAGTTCGATCGGCACCACAGCTTCCGACCCATAGACGAGGGAGAAAGGTGAACAGCCGGTTGGGGTTTTATAGACGGTACGATAGGCCCAAAGTGCCTCGTACATCCTTTCTTCCCAATCTTTCTTATTAGACTTGACAGTCTTTGCCAGCAACGTGCATAAAGTCTTGTTAAAGGCTTCTGCTAATCCATTGGCTTGAGGGTTGTAGGGGGACGATGTCCTCCAGTCAATTTTGTATTTGTCGGCTAGCCGATAAATCTTCTGATTTCTGAAATGGCTGCCATTATCAGAGATGATTCGGCTGGGAATCCCGAACCGGAATATTACATTTTGTCGGAAGAACCTTGCAACTAGTTCTCTCGTCACATCTCTTAGTGCTACTGTCTCTGCCCATCTGGAAAAGTAGTCTGTAGCTGCTAAGATGTATTTGCACCCTGATGAAGATGCTGGTAGTGGCCCCACCACGTCCGTGCCCCACTGAGCAAACGGCCAACTTGGTAGAGTGGGATGCAGCGGCACTGGAGGTCTCCTCGCCACATTGGCATGTTCTTGACATTTCTGACAGGCTTTGGCAAACCTGCAGCAGTCATTGAATATAGTGGGCCAATAATAGCCCAATTTCTTTATTTCTATCTTCATTTTCGGACCGGCCTGGTGTGCTCCAGCCGATCCTGCATGAACTTCTTGCATTACTTGTTCCGCTTCTGCTGACGACAAGCAACGGAGTAGGATTTTCCTTCGGGCGTCTGCCATAATCCGGAACAAAGTTCCGCTTCTCATCTCATAAGAATCCTTGATCCTTAGGAGCTTCATTCTCTGTTCTTTTTCTTTTGGAAGTTGCTGGTGTTGAAACCAGCGTAGAAGATGTTCCCGCCAATCGGGTTGCTGGACCCTTTCAGCGACTGCTACTTCTATCTCCCGTTCGTCGGTCAGATCCTCTGTTACACTGGGGACCTGTCGGCGGTTGATTACTGTTATATTCAGGCTTATGTCTGGCGGGACTGCCAACGAACTAGCCAGCTTAGCGAGGGCGTCCGCCTGAGCATTTTGGCCTCGCTTGATGTGCTTGATGCTGATGAAGTAAAATCTTGACATCAGGCAAGTTGCCAACTGGTGATAGGGGATGAGTTCTTGTTTTCGCACTTCAAACTCTCCTTCCAGCTGTTTTATAACTAGCATGGAGTCTCCAAATGCTTCCAGCATCTGAATTCCCATGGACAGAGCAATTTGTAACCCGATTATCAGGGCTTCATATTCTGCTTCATTGTTGGTGCATGGTTTATTTATGGAGCAGGATGTATGCACCACTTCTCCTTCTGGGGATTTCAGGACTATGCCTGCCCCTGCTCTGACTCTGACCGATCCAGTGGCAGAGATGTCAATTCTAGAAGCGCCATCAAAATATAGCTGCCACGGGGACGGCTGTACTTGAGCGGCTTCCAAAGTTTCATCTTCGGGGAGTTCTGGTTCCCACGGGCAGTTTCCGGGTACCGGATGCGCAGCAAAGAAGTCTGCGATAGCTTGACCTTTAATGGCCTTGCGCGGGACGTAGGAGATATCAAACTCCATAAGGATCACCGCCCATTTGCCCAGACGGCCTCTGAGTGCTGGCTGGGACATGATATATTTCAGGGGATCCTCCTTGGATACCAAGCTGATTTCATGCGACAACATATAGTGTCGGAGTTTCTTAACTGCGAAGACTAGTGCCAAGCAAATCTTCTCAATATAAGTGTATTTTTCTTCAGTTCTGACCAGTCTCCGACTGAGGTAATAGAGGGCTTGCTCTTTCCCTTCTTCATTATTCTGGGCTAGCATTGCCCCCAGAGAGTTGTGTGTAGCTGCTATATACAGCATCAACGGCCGTCCTTTCACCGGTGCGCCTAATACTGGAGGAGTCTTCAGATAATCCTTTAGTTTGTCAAAGGCTGTCTGGCAATCTTCATCCCAATAGAAGGGAACATCTTTCATCATCAACTTGTGAAAAGGCTGGCATCGCCCTGACAAATTGGAAATGAACCGCCGGATATAAGCCAAGCGGCCTTGTAGTGACCTCAGCTCGGAGATGTTCCTTGGTGGAGGTAATCCCTGAATCGCCCTGATCTTTGCGGGGTCTATCTCGATTCCCCGATGTCGGACGATGAAGCCCAAGAATTTTCCGCTCGACACTCCGAACGCACATTTCATAGGATTCATTTTTAGCTCATGCTGCCTCAGCCTCTGAAAAACAATCCGGAGGTCTTGCAGGTGATCTTCTTTTCTTCTGGTTTTGACCACCAGGTCATCTATGTAGCACTCGACCTTGTGGTAGAGCAATTCATCAAAAATTTTAGTCATTGCGCGCTGATAGGTTGCGCCAGCATTCTTCAGTCCAAATGGCATTCTCTTGTAATGATAAATGCCTTTGGGAGTTCGGAAAGCAGTATGGACCCGGTCGTGCTCCGCAATCCAAATCTGATTGTAGCCGGACGACCCATCCATGAATGACAGGGCTTCATGGCCGGTTGTAGCATCGATCATTACCTCGGTTATTGGCACCGGGAAGTCATCTTTAGGGCAAGCTTTATTTAGATCCCGGAAGTCAACACAAATCCGGATCTGTCCATTCTTCTTTTTCACAGGGACGATATTTGCCAGCCATGTGGTGTACTGATTTTCTTCAACAAATCCCACATCAATGAGCTTGTCAACTTCAGCACAGATTCGGGTGATGAGCTCTGGCCTCATACGCCGCGGTGGTTGTTTCACCGGCTCGGCTTCGGGACTGATTGTTAGCTCATGTTGTGAGACAGCAGGGTTTAGACCTGGCATCTCTTTATAAGTCCAGGCGAAGCAATCCCGGTATTCTAGCAGCAGCTGGATGTACAGCTCCCGTTCTTCTGGGGACAGTTGGGCACTGAGGAAGGTAGGCCTAGGGTCCTTCTCATTTCCCAGGTTGACTTCTATTAGTTCATCGACTGTGGCTTGGCCTCCGTCTTCTATTTCCGGAGGTGCCGGCTGGAGGTCGACGAAGTCTGGAATACCATCTTGAGGGTCGAGTACTTCGACTTCCTCGTCAGACACCGCCAGAGCTTCATGGGGTCTCTTGATCTCTTGTGCTAGCGGCTGGGCGGATTGTTCTATTAGAAGATCCATTGCCGGTGCAACTCCCGAGGGCGAGAGGACAGCTTCAGTGCTTGTAGGTGAGGTTGCAGCCATGACAGGCCAGCAGTTATTTGCCGCCGGACTCGGACAGCCTATTGGATTGGTAGCAGGAGTTGAGGGAGTCTCGCCCTCTGGGACAGTTGTGTCTTCCACAGAAGTGGCTTTTTCTTTTCTGGTAGCCGGCTCCCCTTGATTGGAGTAAACCGAGGCTCTATTGACTGTCAGAAAGGGTGTTGAAGTCGTCATTAGCATGACCCCTGCGGAGGGAGAGACTTCTGCTCCTTGAGCATCTTCGGCTTCGCTGCTGCTAGCCGTATCAAATTCGGCCTGAAAGGCCGCTCCTTCAGGATGGACCTGCTCCCAGCATCGGCATGAGATCAAGGTCTCCATTTGTTGATTCCCGGATAGGGTTAATTCAGCATGTTCGGCTTCCGCCGGATATTCATCAAAGGTTGCCCCCAGAGGGCTGTCTTCAGTTGGATAGAAGGTGGAGATGGTGTCCACCTCGTACCGCCCACTGTAATAGTAGTCTTCCAGGGTGAAACCCAGACCCGGGTGTTGAGAGACACGTCTCATTTCTTTGTCCAGATTTACAGGATACCACATCTTCTGGAAAGCTTCCTTGCGTTTTTGAGGCTGATCGGGAGGGATGTGTTGCTTTTGAAACATCCTGGCCGTCCGATCAGTGGTGAATGCCAGGCCCTGCACAGGAACCCGTGGGTTGGCTAGATCTTCAGGGAGGCTGCAATCCGTGTCTTCCTGAGTAGGATGCTCCTCAGCTGTATAGAATAAGCTGCTGTGCCCATCTTCCTGTGCCACTTCCCAAGCTTTGAAAGGTTCGACGGTGGGACCATCGAGGCCGGAGACAGGCTTGGTGAGGCCGGCCGGGACTCCGATGCGGTCGTGTTGTCGGTCAACATGCACTTCCTTAGCTTTGGGGTATAATGCTGGGGGTGTCACCCTGCCGACATTTCCAGAAGCCGTGATGTGGGAGACCACCTTCGGCTTGACATATCCGCGCGGCGGTGGTGGATACCAACCGTCACCCGATCTATTCTTCAATGCCCCTACGGGGGCTTCAGTTTTAGAAGTCTTCCGGGGAGACCCCGTATACAGATTGGCGTCCGCCAAGTGACACTCAAACACCTCGAATGGGTGGATGTCAGCAAATATCCTTTCCTCCTTCCCCTGGAGGCTGTATTTGATGCATTGGTGGAGCGTGGAGGGCACCACCAAGTTTTCATGCAGCCATGGGCGGCCGAGCAGTGCTTTGTAGGAGGTGCGAGAGTCAATGACGTGAAACTGCACCGTTGTAGTGAAATCTGCCAGAGTCAGTGTGAATTCTGCCACCCCCATAGATACTTCACATTTCTGGTTGAAGCCCGCGATACGCATATCCCCGGCCTTTTCGAGATGCACATTGAAGTGGTACCTCTCGTATATTCTATATGGCAGGATGTTGACTGCTGCGCCAGGATCGACCAGAATCCGGTTCAGTTCTCTTCCATTCAGGTGCCCTTTCATATATAGCGGCCTGTTGTGACTGGCCGTAGGCAGTAGCATGTCTTCTGGAGAGAAGGTCATACTGGCTTCTGGTATAGCCTCAGCTATGCAGGTTTCAAACTGGGCAGGCGTCTGCAAAGCAGTAATGATTGCCTGTCGAGTTTCTTCACTCAAAGAGAGAATTTCCCAGATCGTAAAACGAGCAGGGAGCTTCTTGAGCAGCTTCATTATTCGGCTTCCAGCCCGGACATTGGAGAGCTTCATCTCCTCAACCCATCTGGGCTTAGGAAGGTTTTGATTTGTGGGTCCAGACGGACCTGCTTCATCTTCCTCGGACTCGGCACCCTCTTGACTGGCACCGACTGTCGGGTCTTCTTTATTGGTTGCTGCAGGGCAAGCCCCATCTGCATTTGCATCCTCAGTAGATTGCACTGGCCGAGGGTGATTGACCCCGGGTGTAGGGTTGGCGTCTTGACAAGGCTGTTTCCCCTTTGACATCTTCATAAATTCAAGGAATGGAGGGACTATCTTGCCCCCAGTCTTGCTGTATAGACCTGACGGAGGAGGGATTTGAACTCCCTTGACCTCCGGCGGAGGTGTCTTGTAGGGTTGTTCCCCTCTGAACACAATATTGTGGTTTGGCGGGGGTTGGCGCCCCCATTTTCGGCCTGACCGCGTGGCATGTGCAGCAGTGGTAGCCTCGACCTTGCTTTCCCCAGTGTGGGGTGTAAAGCATATTTCTTCTTCTTCCTCTTCCCCGGGTAGGTTGAAGAGGGCTGATAGTGTATTACAGGAGACAACCCGTGCTTTATTGGCGCCAGCGGCCTTTCTTTTCTTCTTCTTTTGCTTCTTTTTCCTTTTTGCTTCTGTGGGCACCTGCCCCCAGAATAGACTGCTCGCTTCAGGGGGTGCTACTTCAGCTTCCTCCGTCTGCTTGAGTGAGAGTTGCTCCAGCTCCTGCCATGGGACGTAGTCCCGTACGAGCAGGGGTTTCAATTCGGGCTGTACATATTCATCTAGCCCTTCAATCAGGTGTTGCAGTCGAAGGACCCCGGGGTTGGTTTCCTTGACCACTGGCAGGGGAGTCTGTCTCCTTCTGTTGGGTGCATGTATTCTGATAGCTGCAGATGGAGTAATCCACGTAGGCGCTATCACTGGCGGAGCAGGCCGGGGCGTGACGCCACGGATAAGTGCCCCCTCTTTCGGGCAGGGTGCCCTCTTCTTATTGTGCTTCACAGGGACTTGCTGCCACCCCTGCTGTTCCTTCACGGGCTCCAGGAAATGGATTTCGTAGGTGCTCCGTGTGCTTGCTTCAGAGATCTCCTCAGGTAACGCCTGGTAGAGGGAGATCATGTTGACTGCTGCTCTTCGGGGAGGAGCTTCATGTGGCTGAGGAGGGTCTACTTTGTACTCTCCCAGCTCTATCTCATTTTTCTTCACCATCCCTTCAATGATGTCTTTGAAAACATAACAGTCTTCGATTGAATGTCCCAGCATCTGGTGATAGGGGCAGAATCTTGGACTGTCTCTTCTTTTGAGGTCCTCTGGTCTTCTTGGCTCAGGCAGAGTGACCATACTGTATTCTGTTACCCAGTCAAATAGGATTCGGGTCTTATCCTTAGGAAAGGAATAAGCCTTCTTCATTTTGTCCCTCAACGAAGGACCTTCTTTGTCATCTGGAGCTTTCGCAGGTTGCGGGGGAGCCGCTTTCTTGCCTTTCTCCTTCTGTTGTTCGAACGCCTTGATATCAAGCGCATTCGCTTCTTTAGGTGTGGGGCGCCGTTCCGCCGCCTTGCCTTTCTGGGCTGTGCTGGTAGCTGACGGTGGGACGGGCTTGGCTAGAAAAGCCTCTACCTCGGCCACCACATTATTCAGCCGGTCGAACGACCGTATTTCCATCCCGATCATTTTTTCCAAGACCTCCCTCCTGAAATTTTGCTTACATATTTGCACAGCGTCCTCCTGATGCGGGGGCCGCTTACATCTCATTCCGAGGTTCCTCCACCTCTTGATGTAGTCAAGGGCGGTCTCATCTGCCCTTTGTTTTGTCGAATAGAGTTCGGCCACTGTGACCTCCCTCTCTGTGACATGGAATCTTTCCCTGAATTTCCTCTGCATATCTGACCAGTCATTGATTGACCCGGCCGAGAGGCTGGAGTACCATTCAAATGCGAGCCCCGTCAGCGAGGACCCGAAGAACTTCAGCAGATATGACTCGTCGGTGGACAGATCACCCATAACGGTCATATAATATGCAATATGTTCTTTTGGGGAACCTTTCCCGTTGAATTTGTCAAATTTGGGCGGCTTGTTGACTCCCGGGGGAAGTCGCTTAGCCGCATGGTGTTGCGGGTAGGGCACCCGGTAGGCATCGAATGCGACGTAGTCGCCTTCGCTCTTCTCTGCGAGCTTCAGCTCGATCATCCTCTCCACCATCATCCGGCTCACGACCGTGGGGTCGACTGGCTCCGGATAGAAGTGTGCTGGCTGCAGGTACGGGGTGACCAGGGTGGTCGCCTGTGGAGGATGCAGCAGCGGGGGTGTTGGGTGCACCTGAGGAAGCACCGGAGGCAGCAGCGACTGAGGCTGTGGTGGCCGCTGTTGTGCTGTCGTCACAGTTGGCTCTGACGGCTGGGGTAGTGTGCAAAGTGGTGGAGGGTCGTCTCGACGAGCCGCTCCCCGGGATGATTCACCTTGGACTTCGGGTGGTTTGGAGGCTGATGAGTGTTCAGTTTTCTCCATCAGCTGTTTCTTCAGGGAATCTATTTCCCGTTGATATCTTTGCAGCAGCATCAAGACTGATGGGTCTATAGTGGTGGGGACACCTTCTGTCGTTTCCCCGGACGTACCCTCGGGCAGGATATCGAGGAGTACGTCGTCTTCTTCTTCCGTCGTTACCACATTAGCGGTCAAGACGGGGGCTTTGTCATCCCAGTGGAGGTATGATTGGGGCTGTTTCTCTTTCATCGCTGTCAGAAGCCCTCTTGCTGCTTCTGTCCTGCGGGTAGCTGGTCCCGGTCGTACGGCCAACTGAGCCAGTTCTTGAGAGTTTTCAGGAAGCTTCCCATATCGGCTGGACACGCCAGCCATGTTGCAAGTGAAAACCTGCATCCTCCTTCTTCGTCGATGGACCCTCCGCCTTGCTTGTTGCGGGAAGGTCAGCCTCTCGAACACAGAAATTCTTCTTCTTTCTTCCCGCTCGGGGAAGGCTTCATTGGCTTTGATCTCAGAGCCGTCATTGTGTCCGTTGTCATCGACCGACGACATCCTTATTATATCCTCTATTTCTTCTTCATCTACCGTTGATGGGCAGCAATTTTCTTCAGTGGCGACTGTCTGCATCAGCCGCTGCTGTCCGAGTGAGGTGTTACCCAATCCTCGGAAATAGCTTCTGACCAGGCAGGCCATTTCTTCTTGACCCCGTTCTTGATGTAGCATGGGGGAGAGTGGTCGACCTCCAGCAGGAGGAATATAGGCCAGTCGAGCTCTGTCAGCTGGCTGTTGGAACCTTCGCCCCGTGGCAGGGACGTTGGCTTGACGGGCCACAGCCCGGAAACTTCTGTGACGCGGAGGATCCGCAACCACCTCTTCTTCATTCATCAGGGACAAGCCCCTTTCTCTTCTCGCTCTCGCCTCGTCGTTCATAGGACGATGGCGGGTGGGCGTTGGATGGTAGGCAGGTTGGGTCCGCTTGGGAACCCACACCTGTTTGAATTTCCTCGGCCTGAGCGCCGGGTTTTCTTGGCCATGGTGGCCGGCTTCTTCTCTTTCTGCCCTCCTTCCAGCGAGAGCTTGATAGTTGTTGTAGACAGGGACGTTTGGGATGACGCGATCTGGGGTCACCCGTGCCGTGCGCCCGTTGAGGAAGACACGCATACCTCCCACCAGCATTGATTTTCCGGACTGAGAGACAGTTCCGGTGATCACGGCAGGGTTCTTGCGAGCCTGGCGACGCTGACGTCCTCCAGGGGGCTTGTTGATATCAGTGGGATGCATCACCCGTACAAGGTGGTGCACCAGGCAGCTAGCGGCCGGAACCGGGTTCTTGAGCGAATCACCGCGGCAGGGGGCCTTCAGAGGCTCCATTTCCTTCACATGTTCCTTGACGGGTTCCACGGCCTCGACTTCCAGCATGTCAACAAAGGCCAACCCCAAGAAGTTGGGGAAGCCCACAGCAGGAGGAAAGCTACCAAATTCCATGGGCACCGCCAGGTACCCTTGCGCGTGTCCGGCGACTATCGATTGGTCGAAGTCGACGCCAGCTATTCCATGAGTCGTCATTGTTTGCACTGAAAAGATAGACAGGAAAACAATCAGTAGTCTTTGAAAGGGCTTCGAAGCCCGAATATCTCGGCAAAGAGATGAAAGGTGACACTGGTCCCACCGGGCGTGCCAGACTGTTTCGACCGTCTCTTCCTTCGCTCCTTTTCGTTGGTATTTTTCATTCATTTATTTCGCGGGTCGATCAATCAATTGACTGACTAGTAATCAACTGACTGATTGACGACGCGGGCGTGCCAGTCACATGAGTGACGATTTATGATGCGCTCATTCTGACCCTTATCGGGCGAGAGTGAGGTTCGGTCGGGACCAGCAGTCCGCCATACCGTAAAGGCTATGGCGTTAATTACATCCCCCACGAGGAGGGAACACCTTTGATTAGTTGCCGAGATAGCGGGCTGTCGAAGCCGGAATAAAAGATACAGAGCATGCGAACAATCATGCAAGATGTCATGACCGAATACGCAGGGTTTATTGAGGTGGGGCCTGGTACATGGCGGAGTACTTAGGCCCGAAAGCCGCCTTCACGCGTGACAAGGTTTCCGGTCAGGTATAACCCGGCCTTCTGACAATGTCATTTGATATACCAAGGGTGCACCCACTCGGGCATACATTAATGAGACACGAATGCTTGGGCCAAATCATGATGCCAAAGATTCGAGACGCATCAATTCAAGCTTGAAAAGCTAGTTTATTCAATTTATTCAATCAAAGAGCTTATGAAATTCCATGATTAGTATGAGGAATCATCCCATGAATGGGAAAAAGGATTAGAATTATGCGATGACACGACTCGGAACGAAACCGGTGCAGTGCATGCGAAGAAACGGGTTGGAATGGTTAAAACGGCGCCCTGAAACGTAGGTAAAAGGGGTTAAAACGGCGCGGTCAAACGTAGGTAAAAGGGGGGAAAAGCCGTTAAAACGGCGCGGTGGAAGGTAGGGGCGCGCCGGGGAGGGCGCGCCGGATAGGGCGCGCCGCTTTAGGCCGCGCCGTTTTAACGCGTGATCGCGCCGTTTTAGCCCGATTTCGCGGAAACCGAGATTCTGTTGATTTATTTATGGATTTATTAGATTATTTTGGGAGTTTTGAGGACTTTATTGAATTGATTATTCATTGGATCGGTGCCAAACCGTTCAAAGCCAAGTCACGGGTTCGCGCGAGGTTCACACTCGAGCGCAGCAATTGCTCCGAGTTTACACTCGTTTGAGCCGAAATTTCGGCAGCATCTCCCCATCCTAAAGGATTTGTCGGGGAGAAGCGGAGGATGCTCACGTGGCGGAGCAAACCCCTAAATGCCGGGTGGCACAACGGCGGCCGGCGAAGACCCGGACGGAAAGGGAGAACCCCGAGGCATAGCCTGCTAGGGGCACCGAATCCGCGGGTAACAGTGAGTGAGTGAGATGACTCATTTCTGGGAGCGAAAACCCCGAGGGCTAGCCTACGAGGGGCACGCGACCCGAGTCACCACAACACCCGAATCGGGACGGCCGAGATGGGAGGAAAACCCCGAGGCAAGCCTACGAGGGGCACACGACCCACGGCCACCACAAAGCCCATAAAGGACCGTGGATTTGTAGTGTTGGGGTTACCCCCAATTTCTGTGTGCTCACTGGCCCTCGGAGACCCATTATTGACCAATGGATTCCTCGAACCGAGCAGTCATGACAAGCAATCAAGGGAATGTTCCCCCCTCCCCGGGTTACCGATTCGCACTAATGAAACAGTGAAGTGATGCGGTGGGAACATTCGTATAACCAGCAGGCCAAAACTAAGCCTGTAGATGCGCATACGTAAATGCATTCGAACGTTCACAAATCAAGGAAATATTCATCGGTGACCGTTCAGAAAACAACAACGGGAGTGTGGGACAGCCTTGTTTCCCTCTGTTCATGGTCGAGAGCAGAAAGGGTATTACGAGGATGGCCCAAACAGGTTGAGAGAACCCACGTATTGACTCACCTCACCCGAAGAAAAGAAATCCTTGGCATTCGACCAGACGAGAAGACACCCGGGGAGGGGAATCGATGTAGCCCTTGCCGTAGCAGGGCATGCAGCATCGGGAAGACGGAACGGGAGTGAAATCGTGATGCCGGGCATACTTATGTCCCTTCGTCCTGTGCACGAATCACGGGAGACATGCAAGTATATAGACTTCGCCTTCCACGGCACCGGTACTGTTGCACGGTGCCGTTTCATCAGCCATGAAAATAAGAATGCAGTAAGGAGAAAGAGAACAACAGAGGTAGGTACATAAACGTTGAACCACTTGACCCATTGCTATATCCATTCATTCCGAAGACTGAACAAAGAAAAATACACAGATTCTCATTTCGGCGCCGGCGTTGTCACACGGTCGCCGTATTGCATTAAGAGGGGAATCTCATTCCAAACGAAGAGAAAAGGGGGATAGATAGTGGTGAGAGAAGGGGGAGGAAAGGCTCGTATCATCGCCCCTCCCCCTTTCTCACTTACATTGTATCGGGAGGAAGAGATTCAAAACAGAGCAGAGGAAATCGCCGGATGAAACACGGACAAACCCACCTCGATGAACAAGAACGGGCGCTCTTCTGCTTCGATTTCGGGAGACTCCGGTGGAGCGGGATGAGGGCCGCCGAGCACTCAGGCAGAGAACTCGTCCGATCTCAACACTCCTGGACCTCCCCCCTTTCTTTCTAATTCCCTTTTCTTTTCCTTTTTGATTCCGCTTCCCTTCTTGATCGGATCTCTCTTTTTTTTTTCTCTTCCCTCTGCTTTTTCTGTTGGCCTCCCTTCTTCTTTTTTTTATATAATCCCCCTCCAGGCATGCCATATATATGGCATGTGGTTAATCCGGCGCGGTGGAGAAAGGCGCGCCGGGTTGAGGGCGCCGGGGAGCAGCCCCCTTGGCTTTTTGCGCGCCGTTTTAACGGCGCCGGGGAAAGGCCCCTTCTGGCTTTTGCGCGCCGGATTGACGGCGCCGTTTTAAGCGGCGCCGTTTTAACCTGTTTGCCAGGCACGGCCAGGCCGGTGGGTCCGGGGATGGTTCCGGAGACTCCAGTTGACTGTTCCTCTCGTACTGGCTCTCGGGGAGCCTTGACGGGGTGTTGACGAAGCTCTTGACGCGACGAACGGCCTTGATCAGAACTTCATGTGCTTCCGGTCCAGACACACGGGTGTCCCGTAGGTACGACTTTCGGCACTGTGATTGGTGCCTCTCATCAAGACGGACCTGTGTCCGAAGCTTCCTTGCAGGATGGCATTGCATCCTGGGTAATTCCGCCTTGAACGGCGATCCATCGGCCGCTAATGGCCTCACTAGGGCGAGAAGCCGAACCCGTGTCGGGTGATCGGGATCTTCTTGCTGACAGAACCTCCGGCCCCTTGTTGTGGATGGCCGAGGGCATTCTTCCTCTTTCGGAGAATCATAAGGTAGACCGTCGTCCTTGATCGGACGTCGGATGTGGGGTAGCGGCATGACAGAGTCGATGCCGGATCATTGGGCAGGCTTGATCGCACTGCCGGTTGGTTGCGGGTTGACTTTGACTCTCCTGAGGTGAGGTCCCCGGTGTTCCCTTCAAGGTGGCTTGGGGCTTCGTCAGCTCGAGGGACCCTCGATAAGTTGATTTTCATCGGCTTCTGTGCTTCAGTGGGCCGTATCATTTGTCTTTGCGGCTTGGTCGCCAGGGATCATATTTTGAGTGCCAACAGAATCCACGGCTCACGGGGACTTACGGAGGCCATCGGTAAGGTCCCCTAGTCGGCTCCAAGGAGTATGGAGATGAGAGGAAACTCTTCCTCTGTAGGAACGTAACTAAATATGAATGAAATACATGAATCCTATGTGCACCGGAGTGCGTGCAAAATTCTAACCTAGAAACTAGCAAGCAATGAACTAGCAAATGCAAGAAAATGAGATGAACGCAACCATGGAATGATATAAAAACAACAGCAGGAGGTCAAATAGCACCAATGTATATGCATATAATGATATAATTCAATGATAAAACTGTAGCATGGGGTGCACTGTAGCAGAGAAATACGGTCTGATGAAGACCGCTCAGGGAGCAAGGATGGCCTGTGAACGACCGTTCAAACCAGGGAGTAACGACAAAGTAATCAGAAAACTCAGACAATGATAGAATGGAAGTAGGTAGAAATCAGAAGCGTACCAGGATGGGCGGTCTACTGACAGTCGCGTGATCAGTAGAACAGACCTTCACCGACCGTGCAACAGCAACCAAACCAACAGTTAGAAGACAGAGGAGTACTTGTGCCAGCAAGATGGACGGCCAATAATCGACCGTGTAATACTTGAACGGATGACGTTGGACCGGTTATCGCAAAGGGCTTTGCAGAAGATATGGCGCTGTTCACAGAGAAGAGTGGTGGACTTCCAACCGTCGAAGAGATGGATGGCTCCTGGAGATCCGCACATGCTCCGGAGGACAGAGACCGCGCCCAGACCAACCTGAAATCACTTTGAAATGAGAACTAACACAGCAAAAGAAAAGGTCAGCAAATCACTAACACGATGGGCACTAGTTGTCCCACCGTGATCGCCAAAAAATGGGCTGTTGACATGTTTTGTTTTACTCCTCATTGGCTTAAAAGATGTCTTCTCTCCCCTTTTAGACCGCGCCCAGACCAACCTGAAATCACTTTGAAATGAGAACTAACACAGCAAAAGAAAAGGTCAGCAAATCACTAACACGATGGGCACTAGTTGTCCCACCGTGATCGCCAAAAAATGGGTTGTTGACATGTTTTGTTTTACTCCTCATTGGCTTAAAAGATGTCTTCTCTCCCCTTTTACTAAATCGATATATAAAATAAATGGGAACAGTAGAAGGAGAACAGAATAATGTAAATAACTGTGATCGCCACCAAGATGCCGGACATGCGATGAACACACACTGTACCTTGGAAAGAGAGGGAGACACTCGCCTTTAACCAGCACTCCAGAGGATGAGCGGCCCTTGAAGAACTGCCTGTGATGTTGGACGGCCGCATGACAGACCGCTCTTCAGTGCTGCAGAGGACGCGGGATGTAGAACTACTGGCTGATGGATAGTTTAGAAACGACCCCAGGACGATGAAGAGTCGTCGAAGATCCACCGCACGTACCCTTGAACGGTCCTGACAGAGCCGCACAAGACCACCACGCCAGAAGTTGCAAAAGGGTCCAACCTCCACCCTTTTCGGCCGGCCAGAAAGGATGGGCCTAGTGTTAGTGTATTGCTGACCTGCAAAACAACGTGCAAACACAAAGAGAAAATCTAAATTAGAACTGAAAAGTGTAGTAGATGCTAAAATGGAAAAAAATGATCATAACTAAATGAAGTGGGGGATACCTGTGGAGTTTTAAACCCCTGGGGACGTCAAAAATGTGGGAGTGTGTGTGAATGATAGTGCAAGCAACGAAAACGTGGGAGAATGGATGTGTAGAAACAAACATGCAATGAGAAGAAGACGAGACTATCCAGAATGTAAGAGGACTCAAAACAGAAGTTACTCCCTGGACCGGAGGCCTATATGGACGTAGAAGGCCTCCCTCCCTGGTGGTAGGTCGCTCAAAGATTCGGCAGGGCTTCGTCGTCGACCAAAATCTCCCCCCTTTCAAAGGTAGCCTTTAGGGTCTATTTATAGAGCACCTAAAGTTTCTAGCTCAAAATTAGGGTTTAGAAGCATTTTCAGGTCGAGATAATCAAAGGAAAATCATAGATAATCAAATTATCTCTTATCCAGTTGAAACGGTACTCAAAATGGCTCATTATCCGCTGATAAAATGACGGGAGAATTTAGGGATAAAACCACGAATAGAGAGAGAAAAAGCTGTTGAACTTCAGGAATCAAACGGATGAACGGTCTTACGATAGACCGTTCAACGGGATGTGCGGCCATGTCCTGACCGTCCAACCCTCTAGGTGGAAATTCAACAATTCACAAAATAATCTAAATTATCCATTAAACCGGCCGAATAGTTCGCCGTTGGACTCTTATAGGTGAACGGCTCAGATGAGACCGTTCAAAGGTTGAGCGGCCAAAGACCCACCGTTCTAGCCTTGTCGGTGATAAATAGATTAATTGGATAATTATCTGAGAAAACCACCAAACGCAGGACTCTGAGAGATGAGCGGCTACCATCTGTCCGTCCATCATGTTGAACGGCTATGGGAAGACCGCATAAATGCTTGTCGGTGAAATTTCAGAAAATTAACCAAAATATTCCAAAATATATGGACGGTCTATAGGCAACCGCACATTGATTGGGCGGCCTGGGAGGAATCGTACATGTATATGGGCTCTTGAAACTCATAGAAAAGCTCAATCAACAAAAACTAAGGCCCATTAAGCCCAGAATTGAAACGAACCTAGCCAGGGAGGGAGACTACCCATAAAACTGGCCCAAAACGTGCCTGAAAACAGCCCCAATGAGCAATGGACAACTCGAGACACCAACAAATGGGAGTAAGAGGAACAACTCAACTTATCGGTAAAAAATGGGTGTCAACAACCATATTTCGGACGGAATATTTAAAACGAAATTTCACACGAAAATTTACTGTTTGAAATTTCAGACGAAAAGAAGCACAGACGGTATTTCAAACGGAAAATATATCGTATGACATTCAGACGGAATATGTGACTGAATTAAATCTGTCTGAAATTTTATTTTCATACGGAAACTCAGACGGAATATGGAACTGTCACAAATTTGTGACTAAGAATATGTGACGGCCTTGTTCCATCTGAAATCCGTTACAAACGTGTGTTCTGACGGATTTTCAGACGGATTTGAGACGGGATCCGGCCGTATGAAATCTCGCTTTTTCTGGTTGTGATTTTTTTCGGTCAGGATGGTGCTCTCGGCAATGAAGTCAGCGAGCGCCTATCCTTTGATAGCCGAGCGAGGCCAGTACGATATATCGTAAGCCCCGAGCATAATGGCCCACTTGACGAGGCATCCCAAGGCTTCAGGATGAGCGAGGATCCTCTTCAGTGGTTCGCCGGTCAACACGATGATGGAGTGCCCTTGGAAGTAGGGTCGAAGGCGCTTGACCGAGGTAACCAACGCTACCACGAGTCTCTCGGTTGTGGGGTACCTTCTTTCAGCCTCGTTGAGCACCTTACTGGTGTAGTAGACCGGTCTCTCGACTCCCGAGTCATTTTTGACCAGGACCGAGCTAACTGTGGATGGAGTTGCCGAGAGGTAGAGATGTAAGGCTTCACCTGGAACGGGCTTGGACAGCACCGGGGGAGAGGCTAGGAACTCCTTAAGCTCAGCGAACACCTTTTGGCATTCCTCGTACAATGCGAACATAGCAGATGTCATTTTGGGCCCCCTTAATAGTTTGAAGAAGGGTAGGCATCGTTCGGCCGCACGGGACAGGAATCAGTTCAGCGCAGCAATGCGCCCGGTAAGGTGTTGAACGTCCTTGGTGCAGGTGGGCGGCCGCATGTCCAGGATGGTCTGGACCTTGTCGGGGTTGGCCTCGATCCCACGTTGGGTCAGCAAGAAACTCAGGAATTTCTCGGACCTTACTCCGAAGGCACACTTGACGAGGTTGAGCTTCATATTGTACCTTAGGATAGTGTCGAAGGTCTCAGCTAGGTCGGCGAAGTGGTCCTCAGCCTTGGGGGTCTTGACGAACATGTCGTCAATATAGGCCTCGACGTTTAGGCCGAGCTGTCCCTCGAACATATTGTTGACCAGCCTCTGGTACGTGGCTCCAGCATTCTTCAGCCCGAAGGGCATCCGGGTGTAGCAGTGTACGCCGAAGTTGGTGATGAAGGCGGTCTTCTCGATATCTTCTAGATCCATTCTGATCTGGTGGTAGCCTGAATAGGCGTCCAGGAAGCTGAGTATCTCATTGCCCGAGGTTGAGTCAACCATTTGGTCGATGCTCGGCAACGGATTGCAGTCTTTTGGAGTGGCTTTGTTCAAGTCAGTGAAGTCCACGTACATTCGCCACTTTCCCAATGCTTTTGGCACCATGACAACGTTAGCCAGCCACGTCGGGTACTGGACCGATCTAAAAAGATTAGTCTTCTGCCCCTTGGTGACTTGCTCCTTGATGGCTGTCTGCTTTTGTGGGGAGTGCTTCCTTCTGCGCTGTTGTACGGGCTTCACGGTCGGGTAAAGGTTGAATTTATGCATTATTGTCTCTCCCGGTATCCCGGGGAGTTGATCATCAGACCATGCAAAGACTCGGATGTACCCGAAAAGAAATTCTTTGTACTACTGTTGAACCTCGGATGGTAGGTCGGCTCCAATCTTTACTCCTAGGGTCGGGTCATCGTTTAGGAAAACCGTTAACAACTCGCCTCCAGGCTCGGATTTTGCAGGTTTTTCCTCAACTTCCCGAGGGCCCTTGCTCTTCTCGTCCGGCCTTGTGACTTCGAACGAGATAATATATCACCTTCTGACCATCGCCTGGTTGTCCCGGACTTCCCCCACCTCATGTTTAGTGGGGAACTTCATCTTTTGGTGATAGGTAGAGGGTACCACTTTCATTCGGCTAAGGATTCTCCGACCGAAGATTAGGTTGTATGCCATCATACCCTTGATCACTATGAAGTCTACCATAACCGTAATGGTTTTGGGTGGGGTGCTGAGAGTAACCGGCAGGCTCAAGGCTCCCTCGGGATAAGTGGCCTGGCCATTGAACCCGCAAAGGGGGGTTCGGATCGGGCGGAGTTTAGACGGATTTTCCCCCATCTTAAGAAAACACTCATAAGACATTACATCAGGGGCGCTTCCATTGTCAACTACAATCCTATCTACGTTACAATGGTTTATCGTAGTCGATACAACTAGGGCGTCGTCATGCGGGGTGGTCAGCCCTTCCAGGTCTTGGTCGGAGAAGACTATGACCTGTGGCTCACTTGGCGGGGCCTTGGGAGGCTCAATGGCTCGGCTCGCCCGCTCAGCATGACGCTTCCTTCCTCGGCTACTATCTCCTCCTGATGCAGCTCCTCCAGCGTTGACATTGATGTGGACCCTACGAGGGGCATTGTCGATCTCCTCTGGGGTGTTTCGGTCTTCCTTATGCCCGGCCACGAACCAGGATAGGTGTCCCTGGCAGACGAGGTGCTCGATCTCATCCTGGAGCTGGCGGCAATCGCCGGTATGATGCCCGTGGTCGCTGTGGAATAGGCAGTGCTTACTGCGATTGTGGCTCTTCAACCTCATTGGCTCGGGTTGGCGGAGGAAGCCCGAGCCTTTGATGTCTTCATAGATCTCATACACCGGTGCGATTAAGTGAGTGTACCGCTCGTACTTCTGGGACGGTTCATTGTGCTCCCCGTCTCGGTTCCACCTTTTTCCTTAGCCCGAGTTTGGCTCGGGTCCTCACTTCTTGTCTCCCTCCCGACCCGAACCGGCTGCGCCTCGGCTTGCGCTGAGAACTTCTTCACACTTAGCATGGCGCAAAGCCAGAGTCACTAGCTCGGCAAGGGTCGAGGGAGGGTGGAGGACAAATTCGCAGCAGAGGTTCTCGTCACGGGTGCCTCCGGTCAATGCGGTTATGGCCGAGGCAACATCCAGACGTGGGATTCTCAGGACTTCCGACTTGAATCGGTTGATGTATGCCCGGAGTTTCTCCCCCTGCTCCTGTTTGAGAGCCAATAGCCCCGCTACCGACCTTGGGGGGCCGCTGCCGGTGAAACTCTCCTTAAACACTCGCCCGAATTGCTTGAAGTCCCGGATGGATCCGGGGGCGAGGGCCCGGAACCATGCTTGGGCGCCTTGGACTAGGGTGGTCACAAAGGCTCTGCACTTGATGGCGTCGGACGCCCCATGAAAGGTCATCAGGGCGTCGAAGCTGTCGAAGTGGTCGGCCGGGTCACCCTGACCGTCGTAAGACATGAAAGTCAGAATGGAGATTCTGGGAGATATCTCTGCCTTCAAGATGTAGTCGGAGAACGGGGATTTCTCCTCGTCCTCTGCCGGGGAGGTCTTCTGCAAGGCATGTAAGGCGCGCTCCTGCTCTGCGAAGCGCCTCTCGAACTCTCGCAGTCGGAGGGATAACTCCGGCTGTCGTTGCGCTGTGGGGCTAGGGGGCATGCTAGCGGGCTGTCCTGGCGTTCCCCAGAGACTTTGGTCTCTGGGTGCGGATGACGTGCCCCATGTTTTCCCATTTACGTCGTGGAGGAGGCCTCTTGCTCCGGAGGAGGGGCTTTTGAAGGTCCTCCTGACCTGTTGCGAATAAGTCACCGTCCTTGGAGGGATGCGTCTCCGCGGGGAGGGCTTTCCGGAGGGATGCGTGACCTTGCTTCCCTGGCCGCCTGGGTCCTCATGAGTTCCACGAGGACGTCCAGTTTTGCGTTGAGGGCTTGAAAAGCGTCAACGCCGTTGTTGGGTGGTAGCTCCACCGCCGCGGGCATAGACAGTTCGGCGGCTGGGGTGCTGTCGTTGAAGGGGGGGTTCTGTGTGGCCTGAGAGGGAGCCTCTCCCCCCACCACCATGGCTTTTCCCCTATCGCCGGCGGACCTCCTCCATGTTCTCCTTTGCACCATACTAGCTCGTTGATCATTTCCCACAGACGGCGCCAGATGAAGAGGGGCGATCTCACGCTGGTCCTAAGCTGGAGGAGATGATCACTGAACAGTGAACTACAAGGAAGGAAAACGGATCAGGGGGCCCAGGGATGGTTCCCTGGGGAAAACCCTCCGATGTCTAAGTCAGTAGAGCAGTGGTGGAGGCTATGAAGGGAGGAAGAAGAAGATGCACGAGATCCCTCTCCACCAAGGTGGTGAAGTGGTTCCTGCTCAAAAAATTTTAGGCGTATCTTGGCCTTACCTTTCGCTGGAGGGGGTCCTAGGTTTAAATAGTGTGCCAGCCTTATGAGTCCCATAAGCTGAGGAGTTTCAGGCGGGGGTTACGTCCTCGATGTGGGCTCTTTACGTCCTTGTCGTGGGCTCTTTATAGCCTTGAGGATTCGGCGGCCCCCTTATCCTCGTAAACTCCTGCTCAGAAAGGACTCTCAATGGCGGCGTGGATAAGCATCCGTCGGTCGACCCAAGTGTGTAGAGTGACTGCCCTGTCTCGAGCGATAGGCATAGCTCGGGTGAGGTTCGGTCGGAGTCGGCGTTGGGCGCCAGCCCTTATCCCGACGGGAGAGATAGGTCGGGCGTGGGTCTTCCTCCGACCGGACCGACGCTCGACCTTCCGAGCCTAATAGCCGCCTACGAAGTGCTTGATCCTGAGTGAACTTATTGGGATTTTATTCTAAGTGGGCCCTACGGGACGGTCACTTAGAGGAGCTGGGCCTCGTTTGGTCTCGCTGGACCTAGTTTGGCTGCTCTTAGATGGGCTACATAAATCCCCCTCTCCAGAGGGTTATTAACAAAATCTTCTTGGTATTGATTCCTAGGAAGAAGGGTACTCAAGATTTTTCAATTTTTAGACCCATTAGTCTGTTGAATAGCACATACAAAATTATATCAAAGGCGCTAGCAAGGAGGCTACATGGGGCCATTGGAGGATTGATTAGTGATTTTCAGGGGGTTTCATCAAGGGAAGACATATTCTGGAGAATTTTCTTCTTACTCATGAATGTTTTAATGGTATGAAGCAGCAAAGGAAGAGGGGTGTTGTAACGACCCAAGAATTCGATTACCGGGAAGTCCCGATAACCCGAGACTCCAACCGCCGTCCACGAGCCGGGAGGGCTCGAAAGGGCTAAATGGAGTGTGGAGGTAAAAAGAAATAGAAAATAAAGTAGGACAATTCAACAATTAACAGAAATAAATAAATAACTACAGCTACAACAGAGTCCAATCCAACAGAGAGTACAGTCTAAAGTAGTAAAACGTACCACATGCCATGTGAACACTCGGCCAGGCGAGCTGGCAACTGAGAACCTCTGCACCGCGCCCTCGAACCTCGAGGAAGAACCGCCACACCTGAAAAGTAGGGAATGAGCCTCCCAAAACAGAGACTCAGCAGGGATCTCACGGAACCCCAACCGGAAACAACGGCAGTAGCGGAAAGGAAAGCTACAACGACAGCAGGAACAACGAATCGGTGGCCGGTCAAAACTCGGCACTACATCTACTCCTACTGTATCAGAAACACACCCCGAACTCAAGGTCGGGGGCTACCGAACTACACTAGTACCGCTTACCAAAGTAAAAACCCACGGCAACCACGCCGTAGAGGCCTGTCTCCCAGGACACGGCCAACTTAGACACACTGTCCAAGGTGCAACCCTGACCACCTGGTCAAGGGTACCGCACAACAAGACGTAACCTCGGTAAAGTCACTAGCACTAGTCTCACGGCACGAAAATCGACACACGCGTCACGGCGAAACAACCAGAACTCAACGGTCGACAGGATCGAAAACCCGAAGGTCAAAGTCACGGAAACTGATAGTCTGTCACTCTCTGTCCAGAACAGGAGTACCTCCCACTAGAAGCAAGACCGGATGCATCCACTGACGTCTTAGTCCGCGTCTCAGGTGTCTCCCTCTGGCCCAGCGGGAATTGAGACACCGTACAAGTAACCACAAAACTAGTGACTAGCTGGGGTCACGCTCGTCGACGTGGGTCCAACCGTCCCCAACCACGTGTGCACACACAGGCCGTCCGCCCCTGGCCTGGCCTCTAACTGGTTTTCCCCTCAGCCAGACTCTGGCTGCCAGACGCGGGGCCCGAGGGTAACCACTCTAAAAACCATCCTCAGGGTAAGCCCGTACACCTACTCCCGGGTGAGACCAGCACACATGTACTGGTGGGCTATGACTAGTGGAGGGTCGCTGAGAGAGTAGACTCTCAAGTCAATGGAAAATAATGTCCGAACCCGACGAAGTATGGGGGCCGTCCCACGTACCAGCACCGTCGCACGGTGACCACAGTCGGAGAAGAAATGGGACTCACGGTCCACAGGCCGCACACTCGCCACGCAGAAATGTAGAAATGCGGTTCCCAAGGCAGCTCATAGGCAGCCAAACCAAATCTCACTCTCAGGAAAAGGCGGGAACCCTCCAGCCCCAGGCTAGGCAACTGGACTCGCAGTCCAAGGCCACAAACATGGCCCACTTGGAAAGCACAGAAGCATGATTCCCAGGGCAACGCACAAGCTGCCACGCCGATAACTAGACTCACAGTCCAAGGCCAAACACATGGCCCACTCGAGGAATCAACTTCCAGGAAAACTCACGACATGCGGGGGAGACCCCACCGCACACTCACCGATACACGGTGACTCAATCTAGCGTAACACGAAAGCCCGACACGTGAGGAGTCACCCGCTCTCTCAAACCCACGGGCATGCTAAACGAGGTAGCACGGTCCCCTTGACACCCTCAAAAAATGGACACGAAATCCCATGGGTGTCTAGGGTACTCACAAGACCGCAAGTCGACCACTGGGTCACGACCGGGTAGACTAGGGACCTACACAACGCGAAACGAACGTGGAGAACACGAAAACTCACCTCGGCGCAACATAGAGCCTGACGGTCTAACTTTGGGCCGTCACAGTCTGTAACGGTCCAAGCCTCGACCGTCACAACAACTCTGACGCATCAACACAGGGCCGTCAGACGCTCGGTGCAAACCGGTTGTGACGTGCCGACCCTGGTGCATCATAGTCTCTGACGCGCCAGCCCTAGTGCATCACAGTCTATGACGCGCCAGCCCTGATGCGTCACAAGACCAAATGAAACCAACTGTGACGCGTCCCGCTCGATGCGTCGCAGGCTGTAGCGAACCAACTCTGGTGCGTTAGAAGGTGGGAACGCGTCCGCTCTGACACACCCACACAAGGGCGTTACAAGGCTGTGACGCGACAGCCTTGCTGCATCACAGGCCTTGACCCCGAACGGTCAAAACCAATGAAGCCGACAGTCATATCATCCATGACGGTCCAACCCAGGCGCGTCACAGCGCCGTGGCGGTCTATCGTGGGACCGTCACATGCACATACCACCAAAAAGGCTAAACGGGCCCTGTGACGCACCCACCCTGGGGCGTCACAGTCTGTTACGGTCTCTGGAAGGATCGTCACACCCGTCCGAGAACACTACGATGAGAAACGACCTAAAACTCGTCTCACGCCCCCATACCTCCACGGGAGAGGGGGAAAACAAGGGGGAAGCCCCCAAATAACCCCTAGCATGCATATACGGCCTCAGATCGGCCAAAAACGCAATGAAATGGTAGATCGGGCGACCACTCCCCAAAACATGGATTTTTCCCAAAAAGCTTAAATAAGCCCTCTCGGCTCACCACAGCCTACAAAACTCGTGGAAAAAGAAGAGCATGAGCTGGGGGTCCATCTCCCTACCTCCACCGAAGATTTCGCGTCCCGAGCTCGCCGATCTACGAAGAAACGCCGTTTAAACCCTCGCTGGTTCGTGATCCCACAAACTGCCTCCACCGTCGCGATCCTCATCCCGAGCCCGTCGCTCCACGTCCCACGAGCCATGCCGCCCCGCCCTCGTCGCCTCCGTCGGCCGCCCGGAGTGAGAATGGGAGAGGAGAGAGCGTGAGAGAAGGGAGAGGGAGAGAAGAGAGAAATGAGAGGTGGGGAGAGAGAAAAAGGGAGGGGGTTTATATAGAAAATTCAGAAATTTTATAAAATATCAAAAAATAGAAAAATACACTCTCACGATCCTCGGAACACGCTGATCACTGTGGTAATGTCGCGGCATCGGAGAACGCAACGGTTCACCCTATACGGGATTCTGAAGGTCCGACAGACGAAAAATACGTATAAAACCCAAAACGCAACCCAGGACCCACAAAGGTGCTCCGAAAAATATAGAAAATTACCGGCGTGCTACTCACGACACCACGGACCCAAGGAAACTCACAGGCACACCACCAGTGGGTCCAAAAATCCGGTAAAATAGTCCGAAGCTTGATCGGACTCAAATCTGAAACACACGGAAAGGCGATCCGAATCCCACGGATCCAGATCCGAAAAACCCGGGGCATTACAGGTGTGGTTCTTAAGCTGGACTTTGAGAAGGCTTACAATAGGGTCAATTGGAATTACCTTCTTAAGATCTTATAGAAGATGGGATTCCACCATATATAGATTAGATGGATATTGGAGTGGATTTCTTCGGCTTCCTTTTCTGTGCTTATTAACGGGTAGTTCTCCTCTTACTTCCCTAGTGGGAGAGGACTTCGGTAGGGAGACCCTCTATCTTCTCTCCTCTTTGTGCTGGTAGCTCACATTTTAAGTAGATTGTGACTGAGAGTCGAGGCGTTAGGAGTTATCAGAGGTTTCTAGACATGTCAGTTTATTACCAGTATCACCCATCTTCAGTATGCAGACGATACTATCCTCTTCGTTGCTAACGAGGAGTAGCAGCTATATGATGCCAGGTTGGTGCTTCAGATGGTACAGGACGCTAGTGGTCTGAAGGTCAATTACTCCAAAAGTCATATAGTAGGGATCGACATGGAGGCTTGATAAGTGTATATTTTTACATATTAATTCATGATTATACACATTTTTCTGAGCTTAAATAATAATAAATATACACGTATCACACTCATTGTTAAATTAGAGTCAAATAATTAATTTTCTGAAATTAAATAATTTTAATAATGATTGATTTTTACTTATTTATGCAGGCACTCGGTACGAGGGAAGCTACAAGAAATAAATATAAAGAAAAAAATAAAAATAAAATTATATGTTGAACTGGGCCAAAAGCCGAGGGAGTTGTTCAAAAAAAATAGAAAAAAAATAAAACTATTTGACATTTTTTGGATTTTTTATGAGATATATACATAATATATAGTATTATATGTAATATATATATATATATATATATATATATATATATATATATATATATATATATAAACTATACTTCGGTAGGGAGATGGACCCCCAGCTCGTCCTCTTCTTTTTCCACGAGTTTTGTAGGCCGTGGTGAGCCGAGAGGGCTTATTTAAGCTTTTTGGGAAAAATCCATGTTTTCGGGAGTGGTCGCCCGATCTACCGTTTCATTGCATTTTTGGCCGATCTGAGGCCGTAGATGCATGCTAGGGGTTATTTGGGGGCTTCCCCCTTATTTTCCCCCTCTCCCGTGGAGGTATGGGGGCGTGGGACGAGTTTTAGGTCGTTTCCCGTCGTAGCGTTCTCGGACGGGTGTGACGATCCTTCCAGAGACCGTAACAGACTGTGACGCCCCAGGGTGGGTGCGTCACAGGGCCCGTTTAGCCTTTTTGGTGGTATGTGCATGTGACGGTCCCACGATAGACCGCCACGGCGCTGTGACGCGCCTGGGTTGGACCGTCATGGATGATATGACTGTCGGCTTCATTGGTTTTGACCGTTCGGGGTCAAGGCCTGTGATGCAGCAAGGCTGCCGCCTCACAGCCTTGTAACGCCCTTGTGTGGGTGTGTCAGAGCGGACGCAGGAGAAGCCCGCCCCCCCATCCTTCGCGTCGGCACGGTCGACAAGGCGAGGAGGGGGGCCGCGGGGTCAACGCGCACGAGGCGCGGCAGAGGAGGCACGTGGCGGGCGGCTCACAGAGCCCGGCGGGCCACGCGGCAGGCATGCGGCGGGCGGCTCACGCGGCGGTCCATGCGGCGCGCAAGAGAGAGAGGAGGAGAAGTCGGCGCACGCGGCGGCGCACGAGAACCCAGGAGAGAGAAAGAGAGAGAAAGGAAGAGAAAAAGGTCAGAAAAATTAGAAAAAAAATTAGAAAAATTAGAAAAGTGTGCAACACATGCTAGCACACAACTCCAAGTAAAAAATTGCAACAATAATTTGTGTTTGTCAACAAAAGAAGCAAGAAGTGTTCACATTCTACAAAGGGGTTGTTGTGTTACCCTATATAAAGAGCTTCAAATGTAATTAAATGGGGAAGTGAGGAGTAGCTGGCAAGGGGATTATGAAGAATTTGTAAGGGGTGCTTTGTGTTCTTAAGTTTCATTCTTGTTGGCTTTTTATTTTAGGGTTAGAAGGTATTGGTTTGAAGACTTTTGATGCAAGCTGTGACGACCCGAGAATCCGATTACCGGGAAGGCCCGATAATCCGAGACTCGAACCGCCGCCCACGAGCCGGGAGGGCTCGGAAGGGCTAAAAGGAGTGTGGAAGCACAAAGAAATAGGAAATAAAGCAGGACAATCTAACAAATAACAAAAATAAATAAACAACTACAACAGAGTCCAGTCCAACAGAAAGTACAGTCTAAAGCAGTAAAACGTACCACATGCCAAGTGAACACTCGGCCCAAGCTGGCAACTGAGAACCTCCGCTCCGCACCCTCGAACCTCGAGGAAAAACCGCCACACCTGAAAAGCAGGGATTGAGTCTCCAAAACAGAGACTCAGTAGGGATCCCGCGGAACCCCAACCGGAAACAACGGCGGTAGCGGAAGGAGAGCTACAACTACAGCAGGAACAGCAAACCGGTGGCCGGTCAAAACTCGGCACTACAGCTACTCCTACTGTACCAGAAAACACGACCCAGTCTCCCGTCGGGGGACAACCAAGCCACGCACCCGACCACCCGATTCCAAGATCGGGGACCACCAGACACGAACCGCCCTAGCCATGCTACTAGGAAAACGCCACGCTACCTCCATAGCGGAGGCCTGCCCTTCGAAAAAGGGCCTGAGCCAAAACCATACGGTCAGAAAACACGGTCACGACCTTACCATCGTGAACACAACACTGTCTGGAGAAAGGCCCTCGGTGACGCTCACCGGAAACCCCAGACCTCGACTCCGGGAACACTCCCGAAACCACTCACGAAGTCCCATCCCGCGGATAGAAACAAAACCCGGTGCACGACAACCCACGTCACGTGACAGGAGCACCACCCACTAGAAGAACGACCGGATGCGTCCCCTGACGTCTTACACCGCGTCACAAGTGTCTAGCTACGACGCCCCGGGCGTGAGACTCAGACACACTCAGTAACCAGTACCACAGAACAAGGACTAGTTGGGGTCGCGCCTGCCGACGCCGTCCGACGCCCCCAACCTCGTGTGCACACTCAGACCATACGCCCTAGGCCTGTCCTCTAGCTGGTATTTCCCCCTAAACCCGGACTCGGAAGTACGCGGGGGCCCTGCGGTAACCAGCCTACTCACCGCCTCTCTCGGGTACGCCGCTCAGCCACTCCCAGGCGAGCCAGCACACGCGTGCCGTGGGAAAGCTACGACTAGTGGTAGGGTCACAGAACGTGGACACAGAAAACGACGCACGCACCCATTGCAAGTAACATGGAGTAACAGGTGGCACGATGCCACCAGACCACAGATGGTCCACTAGACCTACGAAACCCAACGGCCTTTGAGTCATAAGACTCGGGGTCAAGACCGTTGCACACGACAGCATTGAGCCATCAATCTGGCCTAATCCCTAGGTCCAAAACCACAATGCGATGATTCACGAGGCGAATCGCAATCGCCGAGACCATTCCCCCACCTGGGCACTCAGGAGACCTCCAGTCCCAAGTTAGGTCATGGACTCGCGGTTCACAAGCCATAGGCACGGCCTACGCGGAAACCACAGAAGCACGATTCCCAAGGCAGCACACAAGCCACCACGACGATTTCCCATCTTGTAGCAAGCGGGAAACCTCCAGCCCCAGGCCAGATATTGGACTCGCAGTCCAAGGCCAAACACGTGGCCCACATGGGAATCGCCGACCAAAGAAACCCACGATATGCGGGGGAGGCCCCACCGCACACACACCAATACACGGTGACAGGATCGAGCGCAACACGAAAGCCCGGAACACGTGAGATCACCCAGACCCACCACACCTACGGGCACGCTAATCCAGGAAACACGGTCCTTCCCGACACCCCAGAAACATGGACACAGAACCCATGGGATGTCAGGGATACTCACAAGGCCGAAGGTCGACCACTGGGTCAGAACCGGGTCGGCCGGAGACCAAAACAACACAATCGGAGCGCTAAAAGGTCACCTGGACCCTTAAGCTCATGACACGCAAAACGAGGTAAGTGGGACAACCTCTGGACAGCCAAAGACATGGTCACGGAACTCCACGGGGTGTCCGAGACACTCACGAGACCTAAAGTCAACCACTGGGTCACAATCGGGTTGACCGGAGGTCAAAACAGCGCAAACAGGAACCAGAACGTGGTAGTGGTCACCTGGTGACCGCGACCATATGGTAGCGGTCGACCGGCGACCGCGACCATGCTGTCACGGTCATCTCGCGACCGCGACCAGCCAGACGCAACCCCGATGGTAGCGGTCACCCGAGGACCGCGACCAGGCAGTAGCGGTCATCCCATGACCGCGACTAGGCCAAAGCGGTCTATCGCACGACCGCGACGCTCGAAGGCCTTCCGACCCAAACACAAGGGTGAAAGCGGTTCTCCCAGGACCGCGACCAGATGGTAGCGGTTTCTGGTGGACCGCGACCATTTCAGAAAACCGGGAACGGCGGAAAAATGCCCAAAAATCCACGCCACGCCCCAATCATCCACGGATGAAGGGGAAAACATAGGGGAAGCTCCCCAACAACCCCTAGCATGCATCTATGGCCTCGGATCGGCCTAAAACGTAATGAAACGGGAGATCGGCCCACAAGCCCTAAAACATGGATTTTGCCCAAATCACCCCGTTTGGCCGGCTCGGCTCACCGTAGCCTACGAAACTTGCGGGAAAGGAAGTGCACGAGCTGGGGGTCCATCACCCTACCTCCACCGAAGATTTCGTGCACCGTGGACGCCGATCCACGAAGAAAACGCCGTTGAAGCCTCGCCGTTCCACGAACCCACGGCCGAGCTTCACCACGCCCTCGAGCCTCGATCCTCGACCCATCCTCGCCGTCCTCCTCGCCCGCATCGCCCCGCCTCGCCCCCGCCTCGGTCCGTCGGCCACCGGAGAGGAGAGAGTGAGAGGAGAGAGCGTGAGAAGAGAGAGTGAGAGAAGAGAGAAATGAGAGGAAGAGAGAGGGTGGGGGGTTTATATAGGAAAATCTGGAAAATCAAAAAAATCTCGAAAAATAGAAAATCACACCCTCGCGATCCTCGGAACGCACCGATCGCAACGGTACCACACTCGCCTAGGTGAACGGCCCGGTTCACCCGCAACGAGGTTTCGAAGGGAAAGCCGAAACCCACGCCGGGAATCGGAAAACACACGCGGAAAAAGCCGCGGAACGCCTCCGGGCCTCCGAAACGACTCCGGATCGCGCCGATCCGAACACGAAAGATGTCCGAAACAAAATTTCGGACACAACGGAGTTAGACGCTCCGAGAAACCAGATCCGGGACCCACGAACGAGGATCCAAAAAATCCGGGGCATTACAGCCCTCCCCCCTTAAAGAAATTTCATCCTCGAAATTCAGGACAAGCACAGGAACAGGGGAAGAACGCCGTAACCCACTGACAATGCCGTCAGAACCCCAGCATAGAAAAACCTCGATTCTCGTAAAAGCACCAATCATGAGGGATACGGCCAGACCATAATCACGAACAATGCCACGCTCCGCACACCGCGCACACACCGGCCACCAGAGCAGGCATGACACAAGGCACAAGTCTGGTATCACCTCAGACAACGCGAGAACCAACGTGGCACCGCAGCCACAATCTCGCTCACCGCGGAAACACAACCCTCGACACGAGCAACTGCTACCGATTCATCCAATGGTCGGCAGATAAATCGCACATCAGCTTCGCAGCCAGCTGACAGGTCGCACGCCCTCTCAAGAGAACAACCAACACAGAGCCTCCCACCAGCTCAAGCAGCCATCTCAACAGACCGCAACCAGAACATCGGCTCAGCACCAAGAAACACCTCACATGGCAAGTCGAAAGCCAGACATAACACCATGCCAACTCTTGTCAGAAGACAACTTCGACAAAGCCCAGATCCCATCCGGAAAGGCACATCACAGAAACAACCACCAAAGGTCTCGCTGGCACACAGCTCTCGCCACGCTCGAGCCCCAACAACCAGCATCTTCTGTCTCTGAAAGACCATCCACTGGTCACCAACTGCTCGTCAATGGAAACCTTCGCTTGCTCAGCTTCTTCCTTCTTTCCTGGTCCTCGACCGGGTCCAAAGGAAACATTCCAAACCTCGGCAAGCCATCCGTCGACTCACACACAGACTTAAGCCGCATCTCGAGCAGCACTCCTCTCGGACACCGCATCCGAGCTCGAACATCGCTCCAACTCGACCCTCTCGGGGATCACGACGAAACCAAATGACGGATCCTGGTGTCTTCAACCATCACCTCACTAGACTCAGACTCACAGGGGAACCATCCCATACTGGTCACCAAACCAGGGATAACCATTGCGACACCAACGTCCTATCAAGGACCATCCTCCGACGCCCATCTCACAAAAGGCCTCCGCCCACAGGCATCACTCATCCATCTGGTCTCATCAAATCCTTCGATCAATCCAAGTGGACACCCGCCAATACCGATTCCGCCCTTACCACAGAGCCACGGGACACTACCTGAACAGTGCTCACGGGTCCCTAAGCAACAAACATCTCACCGTCACAATTCGACAAGACCGTAGAACCAACAAACACTGCGGTGGTCGGTCACACGGTTAGGCTCACCAGCCACTCATAGCCGTCAACCGGGACCCATAGTCTGCCAGAGACCACTTCCCCAAAACGATCTCATCCGAGGACATGACTGGGAATAAAAGTCGGCACCAAGCCACCGACTCTGACCAACACGTCCTCAACCATCGTCAGGCGACATCCTCAACAACCTCATCCAGGTCCAACACCGACGCCTGACACGGCTTCCATCACAGGAACATGGTACTCATGCGGCGCACTAGCCAGCACTTTTCCCAACACTCCATCCTGCCAGTGCCAACAACCATAATACCTCGAGCAACGGCACGGCAACAACACGTTTCACACCGAGGAACCCATCCTCCGATGCTCAACGCAAACTCAGGAATCCGCCCGTAGCAACCAACGCTACGATCCACGCACTCTGATCGACACGCACAGCCACCACAACGCCAACTCGAGATCCACCATCTCGACAACCATCTGCAACCCCGCAGACTCCGATCCTCCACACATCGGGAACCGCGACACCAACCGCAAATCTCAAAAAACACCACCCAGCTGACACTCATCCTTCCAGAATAGCGCCAACACCCTTACACATCAGGGAACGGGCAACACTTCTCACAGGCAACCACCTTGCCAAGACAAGGAGCACGTCTCGCACGGACTTCATGGCACACAAGACCAACCAATCCGAACACACAATGCAAGACGGCGATCCTTAGCCGAACGCAATCTCACCAACCAAAGGAGAAACCAGCGCACTTCGACCAACGGAAGAACTCCACGCTCGACCTGACCTGGAACCTCGTGCACGTTGGAAACAGCACCATCCAGCACCAAGGAAAACCATCGCTTCCATCAGGTCAGCGCCTCTGACACACTCGGCGAGTGTCACGTTGGACCATAATCACAGCATCTCTCGATGCATCACTGCTGCAATTCCTCGAACTGCAACACGGCATGCCAAGAGCCGCAACACGAGCCGTAACGACGACCGCCGACGCTCATCCTAGGGTCCCGAAACTCACCGCGGAACCTTCACACCTCAGACCAAATCCAAGGCGAACACACCCCTTCGCATACGAGAGCGTATGAGCAACACTTACTGGGACACCACAGCCAAATCCTACCTCGAAATCCGCAAAACAACCGGGACCGACACGTCATTTCTGACGCCACAGAGCACGACAAGATCATCAGGCTCGACAAAACAGCAACTCACCAAGAAGACATTCCGCTCACCGGAGCACACTTCTCGATCAGAACACCCGCTCTGCCACCTTAAACCATGACCTGAAAACCTCAGGGGCTGGACAAACCTCAAGCTGGAGTGGCCAAAACCGACAGCAGCTCCCTCAGAGCACGCTCACGGCCTCTTAACCACGAAAAATCCGCTCCAGCCACCTGACCATGCTGCAGGTTCCTCGAACGCATCACCACAAGCTCACGCCTGCCAGCAACCTCTGCCCAACGCAGCACAACCAGGGCCACCACCGATGAGGGAGAAGGCTCTCAACCTCAATCCTTAGACCCCATGCTGGCACGAAAGACGCGGACAGCAACCACCTTCACAGCGCCGCACAGCGCACTCAAGCTCTCAAGCGAGAAACTAGGCGGAAAGCGAACATAAAACCCTAAGCCAGCTGCCGACTGTACTGGACCTTACGGACTCTGATCACTGTAACATTTCGAATTCCTATGTACGTCCACAACCACCGCTCTGATACCAGCTGTGACGACCCGAGAATCCGATTACCGGGAAGGCCCGATAATCCGAGACTCGAACCGCCACCCACGAGCCGGGAGGGCTCGGAAGGGCTAAAAGGAGTGTGGAGGCACAAAGAAATAGGAAATAAAGCAGGACAACCCAACAAATAACAGAAATAAATTAACAACTACAACAGAGTCCAGTCCAACAGAAAGTACAGTCTAAAGTAGTAAAACGTACCACATGCCAAGTGAACACTCGGCCCGGCAAGCTGGCAACTGAGAACCTCCGCTCCGCACCCTCGAACCTCGAGGAAGAACCGCCACACCTAAAAAGCAGGGAATGAGTCTCCAAAACAGAGACTCAGCAGGGATCCCGCGGAACCCCAACCGGAAACAACGGCGGTAGCGGAAGGAGAGCTACAACTACAGCAGGAACAGCAAACCGGTGGCCGGTCAAAACTCGGCACTACAGCTACTCCTACTGTACCAGAAAACACGACCCAGTCTCCCGTCGGGGGACAACCAAGCCACGCACCCGACCACCCGATTCCAAGATCGGGGACCACCAGACACGAACCGCCCTAGCCATGCTACTAGGAAAACGCCACGCTACCTCCGTAGCGGAGGCCTGCCCTTCGAAAAAGGGCCTGAGCCAAAACCATACGGTCAGAAAACACGGTCACGACCTTACCGTCGTGAACACAACACTATCTGGAGAAAGGCCCTCGGTGACGCTCACCGAAAACCCCAGACCTCGACTCCGGGAACACTCCCGAAACCACTCACGAAGTCCCATCCCGCGGACAGAAACAAAACCCGGTGCACGATAACCCACGTCACGTGACAGGAGCACCACCCACTAGAAGAACGACCGGATGCGTCCCCTGACGTCTTACACCGCGTCACAAGTGTCTAGCTACGACGCCCCGGGCGTGAGACTCAGACACACTCAGTAACCAGTACCACAGAACAAGGACTAGTCGGGGTCGCGCTTGCCGGTGCCGTCCGACGCCCCCAACCTCGTGTGCACACTCAGACCATACGCCCTAGGCCTGTCCTCTAGCTGGTATTTCCCCCTAAACCTGGACTCGGAAGTACGCGGGGGCCCTGCGGTAACCAGCCTACTCACCGCCTCTCTCGGGTACGCCGCTCAGCCACTCCCAGGCGAGCCAGCACACGCGTGCGGTGGGAAAGCTACGACTAGTGGTAGGGTCACAGAACGTGGACACAGAAAATCACGAACGCACCTATTGCGAGTAACATGGAGTAACAGGTGGCACGACGCCACCAGACCACAGATGGTCCACTAGACCTACGAAACCCAACGGCCTTTGAGTCATAAGACTCGGGGTCAAGACCGTTGCACACGACAGCACTGAGCCATCAATCTGGCCTAATCCCTAGGTCCAAAACCACAATGCGATGACTCACGAGGCGAATCGCAATCGCCGAGACCATTCCCCCACCTGGGAACTCAGGAGACCTCCAGTCCCAAGTTAGGTCATGGACTCGCGGTTCACAGGCCATAGGCACGGCCTACGCGGAAACCACAGAAGCACGATTCCCAAGGCAGCACACAAGCCACCACGACGATTTCCCATCTTGTAGCAAGCGGGAAACCTCCAGCCCCAGGCCGGATAACTGGACTCGCAGTCCAAGGCCAAACACGTGGCCCACATGGGAATCGCCGACCAAAGAAATCCACGATATGCGGGGGAGGCCCCACCGCACACACACCAATACACGGTGACAGGATCGAGCGCAACACGAAAGCCCGGAACACGTGAGATCACCCAGACCCACCACACCTACGGGCACACTAATCGAGGAAACACGGTCCTTCCCGACACCCCAGAAACACGGACACAGAACCCATGGGATGTCTGGGATACTCACAAGGCCGAAGGTCGACCACTGGGTCACAACTGAGTCGGCCGGAGACCAAAACAACACAATCGGAGCGCTAAAAGGTCACCTGGACCCTTAAGCTCGTGACACGCAAAACGAGGTAAGTGGGACAACCTCTGGACACCCAAAGACACGGTCACGGAACTCCACGGGGTGTCCGAGACACTCACGAGACCTAAAGTCAACCACTGGGTCACAACCGGGTTGACCGGAGGTCAAAACAGCGCAAACAGAAACCAGAACGTGGTAGTGGTCACCTGGTGACCGCGACCAGATGGTAGCGGTCGACCGGCGACCGCGACCAGCCAGACGCAACCCCGATGGTAGCGGTCACCCGAGGATCGCGACCAGGCAGTAGCGGTCATCCCATGACCGCGACTAGGCCAAAGCGGTCTATCGCACGACCGCGACGCTCGAAGGCCTTCTGACCCAAACGCAAGGGTGAAAGCGGTTCTCCCAGGACCGCGACCAGATGGTAGCGGTTTCTGGTGGACCGCGACCATTTCGAAAAACCGGGAACGGCGGGAAAACGCCCAAAAATCCACGCCATGCCCCAATCATCCACGGATGAAGGGGAAAACATAGGGGAAGCTCCCCAACAACCCCTAGCATGCATCTATGGCCTCGGATCGGCCAAAAACGCAATGAAACGGGAGATCGGCCCACAAGTCCTAAAACATGGATTTTACCCAAATCACCCCGTTTGGCCCGCTCGGCTCACCGTAGCCTACGAAACTTGCGGGAAAGGAAGTGCACGAGCTGGGGGTCCATCACCCTACCTCCACCGAAGATTTCGTGCACCGTGGACGCCGATCCACGAAGAAAACACCGTTGAAGCCTCGCCGTTCCATGAACCCACGGCCGAGCTTCACCACGCCCTCGAGCCTCGATCCTCGACCCATCCTCACCGTCCTCCTCGCCCGCATCGCCCCGCCTCTCCCCCACCTCGGTCCGTCGGCCGCCGGAGAGGAGAGAGTGAGAGGAGAGAGCGTGAGAAGAGAGAGGGAGAGAAGAGAGAAATGAGAGGAAGAGAGAGGGTGGGGGGTTTATATAGGAAAATCTGGAAAATCAGAAAAATCCTGAAAAATAGAAAATCACACCCTCGCGATCCTCGGAACGCACCGATCGCAACGGTACCACACTCGCCTAGGTGAACGGCCCGGTTCACCCGCAACGAGGTTCCGAAGGGAAAGCCGAAACCCACGCCGGGAATCGGAAAACACACGCGAAAAAAGCCGCGGAACGCCTCCGGGCCTCCGAAACGACTCCGGATCGCGCCGATCCGAACACGAAAGATGTCCGAAACAAAATTTCAGACACAACAGAGTCGGACGCTCCGAGAAACCAGATCCGGGACCCACGAACGAGGATCCAAAAAATTCGAGGCATTACACAAGCTTTGTAAGTTCAATTTGTTTTAATGAAAAGTTTTGGTTAAGCATTCAGCCTCTTCTTAGTCTCATAACTTATTGTGTGATCTCCATTTCAATTTTTTGTCTTCTACATAGTTGTCCATCTGTAAGATTTCTTCAACTTCTCTTTTCATTATTTTCTTTAATTCCTTCCTATTTAAAAGTTATTCTCTCTATTTTTAAGTGTTATCCTGTGTATGTACTGTTCATCCGAAATGATAGTCTCCACCAATTTGTCATTTTGAAACTTTTACAATCATAATTTTACTCTGCGTTCTTCATAAACGTTGTTACTCTCTTGTAGATCTAAGTTTTATTCTTCTTCCACTTCTTCAAATTCTTCTTAGTTTGAGCTCTAGAATTAATTCTTTACTGTTCTATCTTTCTGTTAGTTACTGTTCACAAGCAGCGATAGATCTTGATTTTTCAAGTTTTTCATTGTCTTCCTTTCGTTTTCTATTTCTGTGTTCTTCATAAAACTTCTTCATATTTCAATTCTCTACAACTTTCATGTATTCCACTTTTTCTAATTCCATCCATATTTTACGTTATTCTATTTATTCAAAACCCTATTTTCAATAGAATTCTGTTTTATTTTCAAATTAGTTTTTCAAACTTGTTCCTTTCTTCATAAGTGTTTCACTCACACCCAAAGCGGTGATCATCTTCCGAACATCTCACGGCGTCGACTTCTAAGGCGGAGCGATCTTCATCCAAGGCTCGGCGAGGAAACGACGGTATTCTTCAATTCATTGACTAAATATTTCTTTCACTTATCTCTTGTTATTTAAAGTTGTAATTTCATTTCTGTTAATTTTAATCGCACTCAAATCAAACAAAAGCAATTGGTTTTCAAAACATAAGGGTATTTTCCAACTTAAATTCAAATTTCCTCCCCGTGGGATCGACCCGTATTTACCACTTTACTCGTATTTTCCAAATCATCTAAGTGAGTGAGTGCAGTTGTATAAATTTTGAAATTTGTGTGGCACGGCATTTTTAAACGACGACTGTCGAGCGCATCGAATTTTTGGCACCGTTGTTGGGGATGGAATTTTTGCATGTTGGGATATTCTTGTGTTTGATGTGTATATCTGTATATTGATTTTGCTATTTTTATTTTACAGGAAAAAGAAAATAAATCAAAAAAAAATCAAGGAAAGAGGAAACTCATACCTGAAGCTAAAGGGCAGAAACGTCGGAACAGGTTCTATCTTTCCAATTTCTGAAAAATCTAAAAAAATTTAAAAAAATCTTCAAAACTCTATAAAAAATTCAAAAATATCAAAACAAAAGGCATTTTTATTCTGGCTAGATAGGTTCATTAATTAAAAATAAAAAAAATACTTGCACCAAAATTAAAAAAAAAGCATTTCAAGATTAGAAACCACACAACATGTTCTATGTCATGCATCATTTGGCATAGAATTTTCATTTGTTTAATTCCTGTTGTTGCATATTGAAGATTGCGTGGGGCAAGGTACGTTCTACTCATCCTCTTCTCGCATGCATATTGCATAAAGAACCCCTTGTTTGAAATTGTGGTGTGCATTTCATTTCAAATTATTCTAAGGGCATTACCCTTAAATTACATAAGGTGGGGAATTCATCACCCTTCCTTATCCCGCAAATCACATTTTTCCTTGCATATCTACATAACCTACACCATAAATAAAAGTCAGTAAACGTTGGCCCTAGGATCACACTGTGGTTCCTGTGTTATTTGGGTTTACCCTCATATGAAAACCGGTGCCTAAGGCAAGACGATCGGACGACAAACGCCTTAAGCGGGTTAGTGGTTTGGCATAATTAGGTCCCTACGCAAGTAGGGGGGTCCTCCCACACTTCCCCACCCCTTACCTGGCTGGTGGACATATTGAAGGTGAATTTAAGTTTCACTTTAATCATTTTGTGAAATCCCATTTGTAGGTTTAGGGCACATCTAGGTCAGTAGGGAAATTTGCTTGATTAACTTGTTTGTGCTTGCCTAAATACAAAACAACAAGAAAAAAAATCATAAAAAGAATAGCAAAATCATTCTCTTCTCTCTTCGTCTTGGTAATATCGAAAAAGCACATAAAAAAAATCATCATAAAAAATTTTCTCTCTCATTTTGTCCTAGTTTATGCAAGGAAGGCGATCTCTACAACCATCATTGCTAGGACCTATAGGAGAGATTGAGAAGTTAGTGCATTCTAAAACCCACCATCAACCTAACCTCATGGCGGACCAAAACCAAAATCAGCTAATTCAACAAGCTGCTCCCAAGCAAATGAAGGAATATTTTCTTCCAAATGAATACCAACCTTCATTTTATATCCAAGCACCTCAAAATCAAGCAGCCCAATACGAAATCAAGTCCAGCACCATTCAAATGTTGCCATGTTTCTATGGCAATGCCAATGAAGATCCCTATAGACATCTGGATGAGTTTCTCCAGATTTGTTCAACTGTGAAAATCTCCAATTTTTCTGATGATGCTCTCAGATTAACACTTTTCCCATTTTCTCTCAAAGACAAAGCTAAATATTGGTTAGGAGCCTTGGGGAAACCTATAGACACTTGGGCAGCAATGCAAAAGGAATTCTTGAAGAAATTCTACCCCATAGGGCGAACCAATACCATGAGGAGAGCGATAACTGGATTTTCACAGAACCATGGAGAACAAATCCATGAGACGTGGGATAGGTTGAAAGATTTGTTACGGAAATGCCCTCATCATGGTTTGTCAAAATGGCAAATAGTTCAAGCATTCTATGAGGGATTGACGGATAGTTACTGTCAAATGGTGGATGCATCGTGTGGGGGAGCTTTTATGAGTAAAAGCGAGGAAGAGGCTTATGACTTGTTTGAAATGCTGAGTGAAAATTCGATTAGTCATGCCTCGCTCTCATCTTATGAGAGAACGATTGTGCCTGCTAAGAACGGCGGGCTTTATGAAGTAAAGAGCCACGTTGAGAGTGAGAATAGGATGGATATTAATGCCTTGACTCAAAAATTGAGCAAAATGGAATTGTTGGCACAGAAGATAGAAAATGTTGATCTAGTAGCTCAAAAGCTAGATCAATTTCTATCTCGGCAGGAACCTTCTTCTTCAGGTCCTCGACCTCAACCATTCTCAGCTCCTAGTTATGACGAGATTTGTGCTCTTTGCTCTGGCCCCGATCATGTGGTGACTGATTGCCCCACTGCGGCCCAGCTTCCCCCATTCATCCAAGAATAAATCTTCGCTGCTCAGGGTGTCTCTAAGCCACCTTATGATCCTTACTCTAACACCTATAATCCATGCTGGAGAAATCACCCAAATTTCTCTTGAAAAAATCAACAAGGTTCATCTACCCAACCTCATCCCTCTTTCCAAAAACAACCATTCCAAGCCCAAGCTCACCAACATTACCCATCTCCTTTTCACCAAACTCAATCTCACCAAAATTTCTCTCAATCTAATGCACCTTTTTCACAACAATCTTAACACCCATCACACTATTCTCAGGCCCCGTATCAGCAAACTCAACTTTCTCAGGGCCAATACCCTCAAGATCCTTCTCACCGATTCAATCAAGTTCCCTTCCAACCTCCTCCGCAACCTCCACAGCCCAATTTTGATGAAAAATTTGACCGACTCCAACAACTCATTCTTTCTCAACAACAATCTATTGCTAAGTTCGAAGGTCAGATCGGACAAATAGCAGCAGGAAATGTTAGGAGAGACGTAGGTCAGCTTCCTAGCCAGCCAGTGGCTAATCCTAGGAACCAACCTCCGGGCTTCCCCCAAAGAACTCCTATTCTCCCTCAACCAAACCTACCTCAGCCTCCTCCTTCTATGGGCTCTCAATTTGAGAATGCCAAAGCTATATCTACCCTCCGGAGTGGAAAAATTTTAGATGACCCTTATCAGGCAAGAGGAGTTGACAATAGATCGGGCCAAGAGGCCCGAGAGGAAAATGATGAGGAAGAGGAGCTTGTTAATGAAATAAAGGAGCCGGTGGGTGGAGAAAATAGGCTGGATAAAGGTAAGGTGAAACTTGATGAAGGACCCCAAGACTATGTGCCTAAGGTCCCCTTTCCCGATGCTCTAAAGCCGAAAGCTCATAAGAAACCGTCGGTACAACAAGAAGAATTAGTGGAATTGTTCAAACAAGTGAATATCAATATTCCACTTTTAGATGCCATCAAGAATGTGCCGGCATATGCAAAGTTTTTGAAAGAGCTTTGCACTCCGAGGAGGGAGCCACGGGCGGCAACTCAAAAGGACCGCTTGTTTGAGGATGTGAGTGATGTCGTCATGAATCATTTGCCAAGAAAGTTGAAGGACCTCGGAGCCCCATTAATCTCATATGATATAGGTGGAGTCACTTTTGATCGAGCTTTGCTAAATTTAGGTGCTAGCGTAAATCTTTTACCCACCTTTATCTATGAGTAATTTGATCTGGGTGAGTTAAAACCCACTTCTATCATCCTTCAATTGGCCGATAGATCCGTGAAAACACCAAGAGGTCTGTTGGAGGATGTAATTGTTAAAGTGCATGATTGTTATTCCTGGTATATTTCCTCATTTTGGATATAGCATCGTCCCAAGATCTAAAGCACACACCTATTATCTTGGGACGTCCATTTTTAGCTACGGCTAAGGCCAATGTAAATTGTGCCACGGGAATGATGGATATATCATTTGGAGGAGAGAAGATTGCATTGAATGTTTTTAAGGCTTCTCAGTACCCATACCTTGAAGAAGAATGTAATATTGTCGATATCTTTGAAGTGAGTGATGAAAGTCCGGATGCAATCAAGGACACCCTAGAAGAGGGTGGCATGCTTCAGGATTCTCCTCTATCTATTACTCCCTGGTCTAGGGTAGAGTCACTCCCTCCATTACAATCCGAACCTGCACTTCCATCTCTGGATCATCCACCTACTCTTGAATTGAAACCTCTGCCGGATTCTCTTAAGTACGCATATCTGGGTCCTAATCAAACTCTGCCTGTCATCATAGCCGCCAACCTCACTTCTGCTCAGGAATCTAAACTTTTAGATGTCCTTAAGGAACATAGAGGGGCAATAGGATGGTCGGTGACAGATCTCAAGGGCATCAGTCCGGATGTCTGTATGCACCATATATACTTAGAGGATAATGCCAAGCCAAGTAGGGAGATGCATCGCCGGATGAATCCGAACATGAAAGAGGTAGTCAAACAAGAGGTGGTGAAGTGGTTGGATGCCGGGATTATATTTCCCATCTCTGATAGTAAGTGGGTCAGCCCCACACAAGTTGTTCCAAAAAAATCGGGGCTGACCGTGACTAAGAATGAGAAAGGTGAGGAGGTGGCAATGAGACTACAAACGGGATGGAGAATATGTATTGATTACAGAAAACTGAACTCCATGACAAAGAATGATCATTTCCCTCTCCCGTTTTTGGATCAAATTTTGGAGAAATTGGCTGGGCAAAAATATTTTTACTTTTTGGATGGATACTCCGGGTACAATCAAGTTGTCGTTTACCCGGAAGATCAAGAGAAAACTACATTCATGTGTCCTTATGGCACGTTTGCTTTTAGGAGAATGCCATTTGGACTTTGCAATGCCCCTGCCACCTTTCAGCGGTGCATGATGGCAATCTTTTCTGAAATGGTGGGACAATTTTTGGAAATTTTCATGGATGATTTCTCCGTTTTTGGAGACTCATTTGACAATTGTTTGAAGAATTTACAAAAAGTGTTGGCACGATGTATTGAATCTAATCTGGTGCTTAGTTGAGAGAAAAGTCATTTTATGGTCAAAGAAGGTATTGTGCTAGGTCATGTTATTTCAGAGAGGGGGATAGAAGTCGACAAGGCTAAGATTGACCTAATTTCCAATCTTCCTCCCCCTTCGTCTGTCAAGCAAATTCGATCTTTTCTTGGCCATGCGGGTTTTTACAGAAGGTTTATTCAGAATTTCTCTTCCATTACTCGCCCACTCACTAAGCTGCTAGCCAAGGACACTCCGTTCCACTTAGATGAGTCGTGTCTTGAGGCTTTTCATTCTCTGAAGGCAGCTCTGACCCAAGCCCCGATTCTTCAATCACCAGATTGGTCACTGCCATTCGAAATCATGTGTGATGCCTCGGACTACGCCATAGGAGCTGTCTTGGGGCAGCGAATTGATAAGAAACCTGTGGTGATCTATTATGCGAGTCGCACTCTCGCAGATGCTCAAATGAATTATACTACCACAGAAAATGAACTTTTGGCCGTTGTCTTTGCCCTCAAGAAATTCCGATCATATCTTTTGGGGGCCAAAGTTATTGTGTATTCTGATCACGCCGCTTTGAAATACCTGCTCACCAAGAAAGAGGCTAAACCCCGTCTGATTCGATGGATTCTATTATTGCAAGAATTTGATCTAGAAATCAAAGACAAAAAGGGGTTAGAGAATGTGGTAGCTGATCATTTGTCCCGAATAGTGATACCCGAGAGTACTCCAATGTCTGATTCTTTTCCAGACGAGCAATTGCTATCTATCACCTCCACCCCCTGGTACGCTCACATTGTCAACTTTTTGGCAATAAGACAAATCCCGGTTGGGTGGTCTAAGCAGGAAAAGGATCACTTCTTTACTAAGCTTAAACACTATTTTTGGGAGGACCCAGAACTGTTTCATATGGGTCCTGATCAGATCATCCGGAGATGTGTCCCCGAGGAAGAGCAACAATATGTCCTAAATTTTTGTCACACTCTCGCTTGCGGAGGACACTTCTCAGGCAAGAAGACTGCGGCTAAGGTGTTACAAAGTGGATTTTATTGGCCCACCTTATTCAAGGATGCTTATGAATTCTCTAAAACATGTTTGAGGTGTCAAGCTGTGGGCAATATTTCTAAGAGAGATATGATGCCACTTAATCCCATTCTGGTTGTTGAAATCTTTGACGTTTGGGAAATAGATTTCATGAGACCGTTTCCATCATCTTTTAGAAATGAATACATTTTGGTGGCGGTCGATTATGTGTCAAAGTGGATTGAAACTGTAGCCACAAGGACCAATGATCATAAGGTAGTGATGAAATTTATTCGCAAGAACATTTTCTCTAGATTTGGATGTCCCAGGGCTATAATTAGTGATGGGGGTTCGCATTTCACTCACTCCCAATTTCGAGCTTTGCTTAAGAAATATGGGATCACTCACAAAATTGCCACCCCATATCATCCCCAAACCAGTGGTCAGGTGGAGGTATCCAATCGGGAGATTAAGAACATTTTGCATAAGACAGTTCGGCCGGATAGAAAAGACTGGTCTGAGAGACTGGATGATGCACTATGGGCCTATAGAACTGCGTTCAAAACTCCTATTGGTATGTCACCCTATCGCCTTATCTTTGATAAAACCTGCCACTTACCTGTCGAGCTTGAACATAGAGCCTATTGGGTCATTAAACAAGTCAATTTTGACTTAACTCAAGCTGGAAACCAACACGTTCTACAACTCAATGAACTGGAAGAGCTAAGAAACGAAGCATATGAAAATTCCAAGATTTATAAAGCTAAAACCAAGGCTTTTCATGATCAGCATATTCACAGAAAAACTTTTCATGAAAATCAAAAGGTTTGACTTTTTAACTCACGGCTACGCTTGTTTCCCGGTAAATTGAAATCAAGATGGGATGGACCGTTCATAGTTGTTAAGGCATTTGACCATGGAGCCGTCAAAATTTTGAACCCTCAAAATGGTAATATCTTTACTGTTAACGGTCAAAGGTTGAAACCCTACTTGGAGAATGAGTTGTTGTCACCCAGCGAATCCATAGCTTTATGTGATCAGGTATGAATTCCTTTTGAGCTTTCATGCGTCTGGCGGAAGACGGTAAACTTAGCGCTTTTGGAAGGCAACCCACGATTTTTGTGATTTGATTTCTTATTTTAGTGTGTTTATTTTTCAGTTGTCAGGCCACAACGCAACGAAGCCCTCGTCATTTTGCCCCGACCATCAGGTTGTATCCTTCCATCCTACCCATATTATCTATTTACTTGTTCTCTGATCTGTCTAATGCTTATGCTATTGAGGACAATGTCATTTAAGTTGGGGGGGAGTAAAATTTTTCTTGCTATCTTGTATTGTCACGCTCAACAAAAGTTTTCCCCATTTAGAGTTTCTTGATTCATGTCTCATGAAAAGTAATTCTGGAATGGAAAGCCTAGGGAATCAGAGGATGTATAATTTATTTAATATAACCATGGAAAACTGATTTAAGAATCTCTTTAAAGTTCATGTGCACTTTAGAAAAATAAACTCACTTTGCACGCTAATGAAACAAGAAGGACAAGCCTTCTTCTATTGTAGACATACTGTCTGATATTCTGCACTTCTCAACGAAGAAATCTTTTATAAACTTTCTGCCATATTATCTTTTGAAAAATAAAATTTTGAGAAAAAATATCATGAAAAATGCTCCGATTCTGAGTAACCGGGCCTACTTCACCTGAGACGTGTTGAGATTCGCGTAAAAAGAAAAAGTGAACTTTGATCTGTGTAACCGGGCCTACTTCACCAAAGACGTGTTGAGGTTCGCGTAAAATAGTGAAGGGTAGTGCAGCATCATGTGTGTAAAGAAAAAAAATGAAAAATGAAGAAAAAAAATAGGGACATAGCAATAAGGCAGACAAAAAGCTAGTATGTTGAATACTCTAATTAAGAAGTGCAGAATTGAAAGACATTTGTTTAGAATAGTAAATGGGGGATGCAATTGTCTCTACTGTGAATTTAGTATTACACATGCACAAGTGCTACTGAATTTTGATTAGAATTCTTAATCATGTACCTTAATTTCCTACATAAGGCTAGTATGAGATAATGATTCCAGATTCCTAATCTCTAGTAGATTCTATGAACGATGATTTGGAAATGAGGCATGAATATTTTAAACTCTTGTTAGTCCTTACATTTTGAGATTATTTGCATTGCTAAGAGATTAGCAATGAGTAAGTTGGGGGGTGTGATAAGTGTATATTTTTTACATATTAATTCATGATTATACACATTTTTCTGAGCTTAAATAATAATAAATATACACGTATCACACTCATTGTTAATTTAGAGTCAAATAATTAATTTTTTGAAATTAAATAATTTTAATAATAATTTTTACTTATTTATGTAAGCACTCGGTACGAGGGAAGCTACAAGAAATAAATATAAAGAAAAAAAAGAAAAATAAAATTATATGTTAAACTAGGCCAAAAGCCGAGGGAGTTGTTCAAAAAAATAGAAAAAAAAATAAAATTTTTTAAATTATTTTCAAAAAAATATGTTGAACAGTGCCCGGCGGGCCACGCGGCAGGCACGCGGCGGGCGGCTCACGCGGCGGTCCACCCGACGCGCAAGAGAGAGAGGAGGAGAAGTCGGCGCACGCGGCGGCGCACGCGGACCCAGGAGAGAGAAAGAGAGAGAAAGGAAGAGAAAAAGGTCAGAAAAATTAGAAAAAAAAATTAGAAAAATTAGAAAAGTGTGCAACACATGCTAGCACACAACTCCAAGTCAAAAATTGCAACAATAATTTGTGTTTGTCAACAAAAGAAACAAGAAATGTTCACATTCTACAAAGGGGTTGTTGTGTTACCCTATATAAAGAGCTTCAAATGTAATGAAATGGGGAAGTGAGGAGTAGCTAGCAAGGGGATTATGAAGAATTTGTAAGAGGTGCTTTGTGTTCTTAAGTTTCATTCTTGTTGGCTTTTTGTTTTAGGGTTAGAAGGTATTGGTTTGAAGACTTTTGATGCAAGCTTTGTAAGTTCAATTTATTTTAATGAAAAGTTTTGGTTAAGCATTCAACCTCTTCTTAGTCTCATAACTTATTGTGTGATCTCCATTTCAATTTATTGTCTTCTACAAAGTTGTCTATATGTAAGTGTTCTTCAACTTCTCTTTCCATCATTTCCTTTAATTCCTTCCTGTTTAAAAGTTATTCTCTCTGTTTTTAAGTGTTGTCCTGTGTATATATTGTTCATCCGAAATGATAGTCTCCACCAATTTGTCGTTTTGAAACCTTTACAATCATAATTTTACTCTGAGTTCTTCATACAAGTTGTTTCTCTCTTGTAGATCTAAGTTTTGTTATTCTTCCACTTCTTCAAATTCTTCTTAGTTTGAGCTCTAGAATTAATTCTTTACTGTTTTATTTTTCTGTCAGGTACTATTCACCAGCAGCGATAGATCTTGATTTTTCAAATTTCTCATTGTCTTCCTTTCGTTTTCTGTTTCTGTGTTATTCATAAAACTTCTTCATCTTTCAATTCTCTACAACTTTCATGTATTCCACTTTTTCTAATTCCATCCATATTTTAAGTTATTCTATTTCTTCATAACCCTATTTTCAATAGAATTCTGTTTTGTTTTCAACTTAGTTTTTCAAACTTGTTCCTTTCTTCATAAGTGTTTCACTCACACCCAAAGCGGTGATCATCTTCCGAACATCTCACGGCGTCGACTTCCAAGGCGGAGCGATCTTCATCCAAGGCTCGGCGAGGAAACGACGGCATTCTTCAATTCATTGGCTAAATATTTCTTTCACTTATCTCTTGTTATTTAAAGTTGTAATTTCATTTCTGTTAATTTTAATCGCACTCAAATCAAACAAAAGCAGTTGGTTTTCAAAACATAAGGGTATTTTCTAACTTAAATTCAAATTTCCTCCCCGTGGGATCGACCCGTATTTACCACTTTACTCGTATTTTCCAAATAATCTAAGTGAGTGAGTGCGGTTGTATAAATTTTAAAATTTGTGTGGCACGGCATTTTTAAACGACGACTGTCGAGCGCATCAAAGCTTCAACACTGCAGTCGGGCGGCATCCATCAATCAGCTCTTCTCCGAGAGGCAAAGGAGGTGGAATTTGAAGAGTGATATAATTATTTGGTGACTTATCTTCTATGCCACACTTTGGACATTATGGATTGAGAAGAATAATAGAATTTTCAAGAGAGAAGTTGATGTGACACAACCTAAGACTTAGGCAAGCAAGCACAATCGCATTCAAATGGGCCGAATTGGGCCGCCGCTCTCTCGTCGCTCACCCAAGCCCGGGGTGACTTGGCAATGCCAAGGTGAGGTTGAGGGGTTGGGCCCTTGCATGGTAGAGGGCCAGCAAGGCCAAGATTTAATTCCCAATAGATTTGGAAGCCCAATTCAATGTGGCCGACGAAGTGCCAAAGGCACCGGTTGCAATTTCCCACGGTGATCACTCAAGTTTGTGGGGCTTGAGGATCGGGCTCTCACTCGCATAACCAGCGGAATTAAGAACTAATATTGAATGACAAGCACTAATTGGAGAGAAAGTTTGAGCACTTACTCGACCGGTTTGAAGAAACCGGTCCCGGTCGGAGACGAGGGCGAGCGGGGAGGCGAGTGGATCCCCACACGCCGCGGCGGTGTCGCTTGACCTGCCCAAACAAGTTACACCACTACACCTCTCGCAGGAGGGGGATCTTGGGGTGGGGGTTAATGGGATTACATCAATACTACCTCCACGCAGGGAGGGGCCTTCAGCCGGCCAAGCGGGGTGGGGAAATTAATGCAAAGAACGACGACTAAGTGTGGATGCCGAATCTGCCGGTTGTCTGCAAACAGGGACAGGGGGTCAGTGTTGCTGCTGTAGATCCCACTCACGAATTTTGCCGATAGCAAGACCAGCGGCGAAAGCTTTGTAACAGGGAGGGGGATGCCTCAGAATTTCCTCAATTTCTTCTGGAACCGTTGCTGGTCGGGGCAGGAGCTTGAACAGGGCCTCTGTTTCTCGGACTAACAGGAACTGGCTTCTAACAGCAGGATGCAGAGGGTACCCTGGCCGCTCCCGTCGTCGGAATCAGGCACCGATAGAGACGTTGAAACCGTGGATGAATCTTCTTCGCAGCAAAACTAACGGGGATGCTAACCGATGTCGGAGTCTACCTGTGGAACCAGAAGAGTGAAGAGGGGTCGATGCAGACAGTGGGAAGCAGAGCCGTGCAATCGTGGAAGAAAATTTGTAACTTCTGCTCCCAGATGCTGAATGGACTTCCGCTTTTTTATTCTGAAAGTAGACATGCCGAGGTAGGACTTTGAAGAAGAACTTGAGAGCTGATTCTTCCGTGGTTTGTCGGGACAGAGCTTCTATTCCAGATCAGGTCTTCTGTTGGGGCAGATCTGCGCAGTCGGGGTAGATTGGACCTCCCGGGCCGCACCAAACTCGGATGGGGGTGAGATCACTTCTGTTGTAAAGAAGACCCGGAGAAGCTTCCAACGATGGCTCTTGTGTCTTCAAACTCGTCCGGATGGCGTCGTGGTGGCCGCTGCAAGAGACTGGTTCATCTGCAACCTGTGGACAGCAACCTGCAGCTCTTGTGTTGGCTTCTAAAGAAGGAGATGGGGGAGGTGTATGTATGAAAGGGGTGATGGGGTGGAAGAAGTAGTGTGTATGGAGGGATGGGGAATGCTACTGGAGATAGGAAGGGGATGGGAGGGGGCAGTGGGGGCAGGTCCTCAGCTGGAGGTAGGGGAAGGTGGAGGCAATGGAGGTGAATGGAGGGAGATGGGAGGGGCGACCCTAGCTAGAAGGGAGAGGGGGGGGCGGCCAAATCATGGAGGGAATGGTGGATTCAAATTTGAAATGGTCTTGGGAGTGGGGGATTGTGTGGGAACTAGGGGAGATTGTGTGGGAATGGGTGGGATTGTGTTGGAAAGTGGGAGATGCCTCCTTGGGACAATGGGAGTGGAGTAATGGCAACTTGGGGAAGTGGAGGGATATTGAATGAGGTGGGTAGCTAGTGGAGGTGGTTGGGGAGGGGAGGAGAGAGAAGAAAATTCGAAATTGGGGTTGGAGGAGAGAGAAAGAGGGGTGAAATAGAGAGTTTAAGAGGGGAATAGGTGGGGAATCTCTCCCCTAGGGTCTCTCACCCAAAAAACTAGAGGAATCACTCCAATTTGAACTCAAATGGCAATTTTAACTCATTCATTCATTCATTCATTAACTTCAGATGGGGGGAAATGGGGTCCTATATATAGGAAACCCACATTTCTACAAAAGACCCTGACAAATGACTCATTGACAAATAACCGAAGGGGTAGGGGAGCTCATTGGGCCAAGTCCAAAGAAATGGGCCCAATTAGCACATTACACATTCTAATGACACTCAAACATAGGAAAATAATTGCTAGACCTAGGAACATGACTCAAATAAAATGTAAATTACATCAAATGACTCAAATAAAAATTACATAGGACTCAGAATTAAATGACTAGATCATGCCGGATGCAACCGGGGCGTGGAGACGAGCTGTGAACGTGGGCATGGTGGTGATGTCCCCATCATACTCCCGGGGTGCGGAGAACTCGACTCTGTCAAGTAAGTGTCCTTCCCTCCTTAGAGGGTGTAGAAGTGGTACTATCCTCAAGTCTTCCGAACGAGACCGTTCCATCCACCGGCCGAGATAGCGCTCATATACCTTGCTCCGAGTGGTAGTGACTTGTTCATTCAATATTTGTTCAATTTGTTCACGCTGGGCTCTCTTGGCTGGTGATTTATTAACATGGGTGGGTGCTCTCTTAAGGGACGAAGTAGGCTCAATCTCCTTACTAGGTACCACCGTGGGTCCCTTATATGGCACTAGGTCGGCAACATTGAATGTGGGACTTATTCCATACTTCTTAGGGAGATCTAACTCGTAGGCATTTGCACCTATGCGCCTCAAGACCTGGAAGGGACCAGCCCCACGTGGCCTCAGTTTAGAGTCGGCCCCCGGGGAGAGCCTCTTCGTCCTTACCATCACAAAGTCACCCACATGGAATTCTTGGTGACGCCGATGAGAGTCGGTCAGCCTTTTATAAGCCTCATTCTTCTTGCTACTGTGCTTGCAAAGGTTATCATGCAATTTTGTGAGTGCTGACCTTCTAGTGGTTATGGGTGGACCTGGACAACCATATATAGACCATTCATGCCATGATGCCATATGGACCTTGATGAGCCTTGGTGGGCCGGGGCAACCATATGTGGACTTATCATGCAATGTTGTCATGTAGACTTTGGTGGGCTTAGGTGGACCGGGGCAACCATATGTGAATCTATCATGCAAAGTGGTGATGCATGTCGGGGGACCCGGACATCCGTAGATACCTTTGATATGCTTAAGACCCATGATGAATGAAGGTGGACCACTACATCCAAATTTGGACCACTCATGCTTTCTACTTGACATGTGGGTGATATGAATGAATGGACCCAACATAGTGTTCATGCCAAGGGGTGTGGAAAGCCTAGACACATGCATACTTTTCCCAAAAGTGACTTCCATGTGTATAGGTGTGGGACAACCTTTGAATTCCCATTGGAACGGATCGAATGGATCTAAGAAGGTGATTATCATGGGGTGGGGCACAACCTTATTACCTAGGGATATGTGGCCTGAGGTCATGGTTTCCAAGGTGTAACCTGGGTCTAAGATGGAGTGGATTGGGTTAAACATGGTGAGTTGGTGTAGGGAAAGATGGGTGGTGGATAAAGTGTTTGGGTCACACGAGACTCTTGACTCCCATTGGAATGGATCATATGGATCATGAAAGGGGTTACCTAGGGGGAGGAACTCCATGTCCTCAAGATCCTTAAAAGGTGCTAAGTCATCCTTCTTCATGATAGTTGGGCCAATGTTCTTGGCAAGTGGGTCATCCATGAGTGGGGGGCTTAGCTTTCTATCCGAGATAAGAAGCTCTAAATCGAGGACAAGGTTGGGCTCATCGGGTGTAGGGAGGAAGAGAAGAAGGTCGCTAGTGTAGCAACCAATGGTGCAAACCGAGGTGATAGACCCTATGCATAGGTGTAGGAGGCTAAGGCTCCTAGGTTGTTCTATCATAGGGGTCAACATGCTAGTCATCTCTAATTACCATGCTATGCCTTTGAGAAGGTCCTCTAAGGTCTCCACTTGATAGGATGTTTGGATTGTGGTGTGATAGGAGAAGAAGGGCACTATGGGAAGGTCTTTTTCTATGGGAGGAAAAACATGGGCCGAGATCTCTCTAATTGGGCTCTCCTTTAGCCAACTAACAATAGGTTCTTCTAAAATGAGCTTGGTCCCAACTAGTGAGGGTGATGTAAGGTGAGGGCCATCGTGTGATGTTTCTTCCTCAACTTGGACTTGGGTTTCCTCCAAGGTGGGGAGTGGGTTTGGAGTGTCCTCGACTATTGAATTGGGTATGAGTTCTTCTACCAAGGAGGTGAGAGGGTCTTTTGGGGTGATGAGGGTTGGTGTGTGGTACTCCCGGGGTGGAGGGTAAAGGGAAACTTGGTTTGGGATTGGTAGTGTGGAGTTTGGGAGTGGAAGTATTGGAGGCTTAGGTTGGGATATGATTGGAGTTGGAAGTGGAAGGTGGGTTGGGTGATGGGATTTGGGTTGGGTCGTGGTGGTCGACGTGATTCTAAGTGGAGGGATGGGAATGGGGTCCACTTGGGGTTGGATAGCGAGGTTTGCGGAAGGGGGTTTTGGTTGGAGTGTGGGGACCCTTAGGGGATTCGGTGGAGAGGTGGATGTTTGGTTTATTTGGGCCTGAAGGGAGAGGATTTCGTTGCGAAGTGAAGTTATGATGGTTGAGAAGTGATTTGTTGGGAGTGGTGGGGGAGGAGGCCTAAAGGTGGTATCAAGTTGGTCGGGTGGGGATGGGGGAGTGGTAGTGCACCTCGGGCTAGGGGTGTTTGAGTAGAGGGGATGAGAATATTTGGGGATGTAGATCTTTCTAAGTTCAACCTTCATATCATCCCATGAGGAAATGGGCTCTTGCCTCCTAACCCTCCTTAATCCCTCTATGTGTTCCCACTTACTTTTGGCTTGACCTCGAAGTCGTCCCTTGGCCTTTCAGACTCTCGCGGATCCATATACCCAAGTCTTTTCAAAGTACTTTTCTATGGTAGCCTCCCACCTAAGATAGTCACTAGAATGTGATCCGTCAAAGGTAATATCCCTATCTAGGATGAAGTACATGGGTGGCGAGTAGGCTAAGTAGGAGGCCATGATGATCGGGGGGGATCAATGCAAGGGTCGGATTGATGATGACACCAATGCAAGCATGTCCTAGGACTTGACTTGATAGAGACAAGTCAATGACTTGCTCTGATATCAATTGATGTGACACAACCTAAGACTTAGGCAAGCAAGCACAATCGCATTCAAATGGGCTGAATTGGGCCGCCGCTCTCTCGTCGCTCACCCAAGCCCGGGGTGACTTGGCAATGCCAAGGTGAGGTTGAGGGGTTGGGCCCTTGCATGGTAGAGGGCCAGCAAGGCCAAGATTTAATTCCCAATAGATTTGGAAGCCCAATTCAATGTGGCCGACGAAGTGCCAAAGGCACCGGTTGCAATTTCCCACGGTGATCACTCAAGTTTGTGGGGCTTGAGGATCGGGCTCTCACTCGCATAACCAGCGGAATTAAGAACTAATATTGAATGACAAGCACTAATTGGAGAGAAGGTTTGAGCACTTACTCGACCGATTTGAAGAAACCGGTCTCGGTCGGAGACGAGGGCGAGCGGGGAGGCGAGTGGATCCCCACACGCCGCGGCGGTGTCGCTTGACCTACCCAAACAAGTTACACCACTACACCTCTCGCAGGAGGGGGATCTTGGGGTGGGGGTTAATGGGATTACATCAATACTACCTCCACGCAGGGAGGGGCCTTCAGCCGGCCAAGCGGGGTGGGGAAATTAATGCAAAGAACGACGACTAAGTGTGGATGCCGAATCTGCCGGTTGTCTGCAAACAGGGACAGGGGGTCAGTGTTGCTGCTGTAGATCCCACTCACGAATTTTGCCGATAGCAAGACCGGCGGCGAAAGCTTTGTAACAGGGAGGGGGATGCCTCAGAATTTCCTCAATTTCTTCTGGAACCGTTGCTGGTCGGGGCAGGAGCTTGAACAGGGCCTCTATTTCTCGAACTAACAGGAACTGGCTTCTAACAGCAGGATGCAGAGGGTACCCTGGCCGTTCCCGTCGTCGGAATCAGGCACCGACAGAGACGTTGAAACCGTGGATGAATCTTCTTCGCAGAAAAACTGACGGGGATGCTAACCGATGTCGGAGTCTACCTGTGGAACCAGAAGAGTGAAGAGGGATCGATGCAGACAGTGGGAAGCAGAGCCGCGCAATCGTGGAAGAAAATTTGTAACTTCTGCTCCCAGATGCTGAATGGACTTCCACTTTTTTATTCTGAAAGTAGACATGCCGAGGTAGGACTTTGAAGAAGAACTTGAGAGCTGATTCTTCCGTGGTTTGTCGGGACAGAGCTTCTATTCCAGATCAGGTCTTCTGTTGGGGCAGATCTGCGCAGTCGGGGTAGATTGGACCTCCCGGGCCGCACCAAACTCGGATGGGGGTGAGATCACTTCTGTTGCAAAGAAGACCCGGAGAAGCTTCCAACGATGGCTCTTGTGTCTTCAAACTCGTCCGGATGGCGTCGTGGTGGCCGCTGCAAAAGACTGGTTCGTCTGCAACCTGTGGACAGCAACCTGCAGCTCTTGTGTTGGCTTCTAAAGAAGGAGATGGGGGAGGTGTATGTATGAAAGGGGTGATGGGGTGGAAGAAGTAGTGTGTATGGAGGGATGGGGAATGCTACTGGAGATAGGAAGGGGATGGGAGGGGGCAGTGGGGGCAGGTCCTCAGCTGGAGGTAGGGGAAGGTGGAGGCAATGGAGGTGAATGGAGGGAGATGGGAGGGGCGACCCTAGCTAGAAGGGAGAGGGGGGGCGGCCAAATCATGGAGGGAATGGTGGATTCAAATTTGAAATGGTCTTGGGAGTGGGGGATTGTGTGGGAACTAGGGGAGATTGTGTGGGAATGGGTGGGATTGTGTTGGAAAGTGGGAGATGCCTCCTTGAGACAATGGGAGTGGAGTAATGGCAACTTGGGGAAGTGGAGGGGTATTGAATGAGGTGGGTAGCTAGTAGTGGAGGTGGTTGGGGAGGGGAGGAGAGAGAAGAAAATTCGAAATTGGGGTTGGAGGAGAGAGAAAGAGGGGTGAAATAGAGAGTTTAAGAGGGGAATAGGTGGGGAATCTCTCCCCTAGGGTCTCTCACCCAAAAAACTAGAGGAATCACTCCAATTTGAACTCAAATGGCAATTTTAACTCATTCATTCATTCATTCATTAACTTCAGATGGGGGGAAATGGGGTCCTATATATAGGAAACCCACATTTCTACAAAAGACCCTGACAAAGGACTCATTGACAAATAACCGAAGGGGTAGGGGAGCTCATTGGGCCAAGTCCGAAGAAATGGGCCCAATTAGCACATTACACATTCTAATGACACTCAAACATAGGAAAATAATTGCTAGACCTAGGAACATGACTCAAATAAAATGTAAATTACATCAAATGACTCAAATAAAAATTACATAGGACTCAGAATTAAATGACTAGATCATGTCGGATACAATCGGGGCGTGGAGACGAGCTGTGAACGTGGGCATGGTGGTAATGTCCCCATCAGAAGTGAGGCCGGTTGATCGACTTTTTTCTTTTGTTTGTGAGAGAGTGACTTTTTAGGTAAAAGAGTCATGTAAAATGGGGCATTATAACTCCTCTCTCTTTTTGTTCTTGGGAAGTTAGTTGCGTCACTCGTATGAGTGGTTCTTTTGTACAGGGGTTTGAAAGCTCATTGTTTTTACTTGTGTGAGCTTTTACTTGTGCATCCCTTTCTTCTTTAATATATTTATGGTATCATCCACTTTTAAAAAAATGATTAATAATAATAGTATATATATATGATATTTGAGGATTATGGATGTTAATTCTGACATTTTTCATGTAACAAAGGTATATAAAATCAACTCTGTCCTTTTTGTTCTAATCTTATTTTTCATATTTATGTTGAAAGAAAATTTTGACATTTGCATTCATAGCTAGGAATCTCTGCCCTGCTGCTTCCTCGGTGAGATCTGTGAGGAAATTATTACTTCTAGTGATGCATTTTAAATCCTGAATAATCATTTGAATAAGGTGAAATAGGTTGTCTAGGATCTTCATATGTGCTCTTTTTTCCACATCTTTGGTGCTTTTATTTTGTTCTCATATGTTGCACTTGCTAATCTAATGTTCCTGGTATTTATTACTACTGGTGTTATCGCCATTGCTACTGCGGCATTATATTAGAGTACTATTATTTTAATATATGACTATAATTAAATTTTCTATGGTATTCTCTAAAAAATAATTATTTCGTAGATCAGACGCAATCTTATTTTTTACTCCCTGTCAATTTGTTCCTTAAATTATCCGGCCATCATTTTTGTGGAGGACTTAGTTTTTGCCCTCTTCCATAATCTACCTTTAAACTTAGTTTTTCTATTCCTCTTTAATCGTAACATGGTAGTACTTAACACATTATTAAGACTTAAGTATTAATATATTACCATTTTAGTGTTTTAATACCTTAAGATATTAATTAATACATGAGTACTTTAACCATTACCATATCAGCATATTAACAACTTGATATTTTAACGGCTTGACATGTTAACATTTTAGTATGTTAAGACTAAAGTGTTAAAATATTAATGTCTTGAATCGTCAAGCCTTAACATGTTAACATATTAAATCTTAAGGTGTCAACAGACAAACAAACAAGAGGAAGAGGGAACAAAAAATAAGTCTCTCATGAAACATAGGGTCTAATGGTCAATAAAAGATTGATAAGGGCTGAGAAATAGGCCATAGTTAATTTTCTCTGACCTAAATCAGAGGAACACCAAGGAACAAGTTGGGCTAGAGTCTTCAAAGCCCAACTCATGTTTGGGCCAGACCTGTAACATCCTCAATGTTCATTCCCTATCTGTCAGGGGCGTTGGCAGGCTTGGTGCAAAGGATGCAAGCGTTTGAGAAAGAGTAAGTAACGCTCACATAGAGTGTGCACTAAGTTATGTTTTTATTTTTGAATTTTTTTTGACGTGAGTCTGATGCCCTCTTAATTTACTTAATAAATCATATCTTCCATATGACGACCTGAAGCAATTAAAATGGGTCTGACACTATTCATTTGATCCGATCGTTTTTTGTTTGGAGTTTTTTGGACTGTTCGACGAAGGTACGGCTTGTACGATAAGTTAAGAAGATGTGGACCCCACATCGTTTTTTTAAAGTATAACTTGGTGAATATCTTAAGTGTGTAATAACTCAGGGTGTACACTAAGAATTACTCTTCGAGAAATTAAAGTGGACCATTCACTATTGGGTTGTATTTGGGATCACCTGTTAATGCTATAATGTGCTAGTCAAATGGATCCTTTTGGCGAACCACGGTTATCGCTTCTATTTGGTACCTCCATTCAAAGGGGTTTACCAATGAGCCCAAATACCCTTACGTAATCTCAACGTATATAACAGTACTTAGTGTATACCCTGAGCTAATTACACACCCAGATTATGCACCAAGTAAATTATTTTTTTTGAATATTTTTTGTGACGTGGGACTTGCGTCCTCTTAACTTTTCGTACAAGATGCATCTCCATTCGATAGTCTCAAAAAATTTTAAAAATCAATATCTTAATCAATGAATAGTGTTATGCTCAATTTTTTTCGAATCAACTCTTTTTATTTTGAATTTTTTAAGCCGTCGGATGGAGGTGTCTTATATGATAAATTAGGAGGAATTGAGTCTCATGTCATAAAAAAAAGTTTTAAAAAAATAGTTTAATTGGAGCACATCTTTGGATGGCTCGATTTAGTCACCTCCTGAATTTTTCCCGAATATTGGGGAGACCGAGCCAAAGTTTGGTGGACCTTGTTGGTCTTTTTAACTGGAGTCCCATAGTAAATGGACCATGTTGGGACTGTCACTTATTGGGCCGTGCAGACTTTGATGGGTCTTTGGGCCATGTAAATATTAGGCCGTAGATCTCCCCCTCTCCAAATATATTGACATTTTAGCTCTTTAATACCTTAAGATATTAATTAATACTTGAGTACTTTAACCATTACCATCTCAGCATATTAACAACTTAGTATTTTAACGGCTTGACATGTTAACATTTAGTATGTTAAGATTAAAGTGTTAAAATATTAATGTCTTGAACCGCCAAGTCTTAACATGTTAACATATTAAGTCTTAAGGTGTCAACAGACAGACAAACAGGAGGAAGAGGGAACAGAAAATAAGTCTCTCATGAAACATAGGGTCTAATGGTCAATAAAAGATTGATAAGGGCTGAGAAATAGGCCATAGTTAATTTTCTCTAGCCTGAATTAGAGGAACACCAAGGAACAAGCTGGGCTAGAGTCTTCAAAGTCCAACTCATGTTTAGGCCTGACCTGTAACATCCCCAATGTTCATTCCCTATCTGCCAGGGGGTGTTGGCAGCCTTGGTGTAAAGGATGCAAGCATTTGAGAAAGAGTAAGTGACGCTCACATAGAGTGTGCACTATGTTATGTTTTTTATTTTTGAATTTTTTTTGATGTGAGTCTGATGCCCTCTTAATTTGCTTAATAAGTCATATCTTCCATACGACGACCTGAAACAATTAAAATGGGTCTAACACTATTCATTTGATCTGATTTTTTTTTTGGAGTTTTTTGGACAGTCCGACGAAGGTACGGCTTGTACGATAAGTTAAGAAGATGTGGACCCCACATCATTTTTTTAAAGTATAACTTGGTGAATATCTTAAGTGTGTAATAACTCAGGGTGTACACTAAGAATTACTCTTCGAGAAATTAAAGTGAACCATTCACTATTGGGTTGTATTTGGGATCACCTGTTAATGCTATAATGTCCTAGTCAAATGGATCCTTTTGGCGAACCACGGTTATCGCTTCTATTGGGTACCTCCATTCAAAGGGGTTTATCAATGAGTCCAAATACCCTTACATAATCTCAACGTATATAATAGTACTTAGTGTATACCTTGAGCTAATTACACACCCAGATTATGCACTAAGTAAATTATTTTTTTTTGAATATTTTTTGTGACGTGGGACTTGCGTCCTCTTAACTTTTCGTACAAGATGCATATCCAGTAGATAGTCTCAAAAAATTTAAAAAATCAATATCTTAATCAATGAATAGTGTTATGCTCAATTTTTCTAGATTCAGCTCTTTTATTTTGAAATTTTTTAAGCCGTCGGATGGAGGTGTGTCTTATATGATAAATTAGGAGGAATTGAGTCTCACGTCATAAAAAAAGTTTTTAAAAAATAGTTTGACTGGAGCACATCTTTGGATGGCTCGATTTAGTCACCTCCTGATTTTTTTCCCGAATATTGGGGAGACCGAGCCAAAGTTTGGTGGACCTTGTTGATCTTTTTAACTGGAGTCCCATAGTAAGTGGGCCCTATTGGGACTGTCACTTATTGGGCCGTGCAGATTTTCGTGGGTCTTTGCGCCATGTAAATATTAGGCCGTAGATCTCCCCCTCTCCAAATATATTGATATTTTAGCTCTTCCAGTGTGACTCAGGTGGGTGGAGATATGGCGGTGTTAGGAAGTCACGTGTCATGGTCACCTAGGCCCGTGTTAATGATGATCCTGACAGATTTTAACTGAAGGGGTCCTCTTTTCTCGGAGGTCAGAACGACACGCCGCCTCCTGCGTGGGGATATAGGCGTTGGGCGCTTGTTGTCATTTCAGACTCCCTCCATCTTTAGGGTTTTGGCTCTCCTCCATTCTTACTTTTGGGGCTCTTCGATGCGTCGTGAGGACGCGACGGAAGAGCAGAGGCTTGCAGCGGCGTTCAAGGAGTTGGCGGAGATAACCACGGAGGCAGTCCGGTGGCTTCCTCCTCCCCCGGAATCTTCAGGGTCTCGAGATCGCCTTTCCTCAAACTCTTCTCCGGTTTCCATGGTGGACCAGCGCTCGGACGCTGAGGAGTGGGAGGACGAGCCGGTGGTGAAGGCGCAGGTTCCAAACTGCAGCGAACTAGGGGAGGCGGATGTGAGAAGGCTGGAGCACCAGTATCGCCTGCCCCATAAGTTCCGCTTTGTCGCAGCTTCCCCACACGAGACGAGCCTGGACTCTCGTACAGGCCACATCTATACTTTTCTTCTGTCATGGAAGGGTGGATTCCGCCTTCCTTTCGAACCTTTTGTTCTTCAGCTTCTCATTTTTTTTTCTGTTGGCGCCCATTCAGTTGGTAGCCAACTCTTATCTCCTCCTTTTTGCCTTCCGCATCCTCTGCCGCCAGTGTGGAGTTCCTCCTTCCATGGACCTCTTTCATTATTTCTTTGAGTTGAAAGCACATCCTTCGGCCGGGAAGGGCTTCTATTTCATCCAGGGGAGGCGGAATAGGAGATGTATCTCCTTGGCGGTGAAGGATTCCTCGCATAAGGGGTGGAAGACTCAATTCTTCTGGGTGGGGATTTGTTCAGTGGAGGAAACCTGGAGGTGCCCAGTAATCCCCAATTTCCACCCGAATATCCTTCCCAGGCAGGATGAGTTCCCTCCACATGTGGAGAAATACGCAGCCATCTTGCTGAAGCACCGCCAATCCACCGAAGAGCTAGTTACTCCAGAGAATATCGAGCGGTGTCTTCTTACGTGACTGCATCCGTCGGGCTCAGGTGCCACAAACTAGGTTCCTCCTCTAAATGTGGGGATCATCTTTCTTTTCCTGAATATGTCTTCCTTTTCGTGCAGACACCAGGCGGGAGGCTCTGAAGGAGGCCGCAGAGGTCATCGAGCTTGGTGATGACTCGACTGCTGATGAATCGGCTGCTCCTGTGGGTCGCTCCCGAACCAGAGATAAGGGCAAAGGAGCGGCCCAGGATGAATCTTCCAGACCGCGGGGATCCAAGCGCAAGGATCTCATGGAGGGTATGATTCGGGCTGCCGCGAGGGCCAGGAAGCGGGCCAAGAAGGTCGGGGTCGTACCCGTGGTTGAAGGCGACCTTACCGTGGCTCGCCCCACTGTTGAGCATGATGGGGCCGACCCTACCGGGCGAGCTCTCCCACCCGCCGAGCCAGAGGGGGCCGAGGAGGTTGGGGCTGCCCTTGCGGGCGGCGACGATGCGGGCTCGGTTCTTCCTTTGGTCGGAACCAAAGGGGCCGAAGGTGCTCCTGCGACTGGCAGCGGTGTTGACCCGGCTCTCCCCTCGACAGGAACCGAGGGGGTCGTGGCCGAAGCTGGTGCTACAGGTGGCGCCGCAGGTGCCGAGCCCGTCCAAGTTGAGGGGCCGGATGAAAATTCGGCCGAGGCGCGAGAGGCGACTGAGGCTGGGGCTCAATCCGAGCCACACGGTGGGGCGCCGGGCGATGGGGGGTTCTCCATTTCGGCGGCCTTGGAGAGGCTTGGTATCTCGGGCCCTCTGCACCATGTATGCCACGGTATAGCCGCTAAGGTGAGGGGGGGAGGTAGGCAGTACTCTCCGTCTGTGGCCCTTGCTGGGGTTATGGAGGGCAGCCTGGCCCTAGCCCAGATGGGGCTGCTCTGGCAAAAGCTTACGTTCGGTCGGAGTGGGAGCGAGCGAACCTGGCCTAGACCCATGGTGGGTCTGACAGGAGGTTGGCTCGGCTTGCCGAGGAGCGTGATGGGCTTCGGCGGGAGCTTTCCTCAGTCAGGGAGCTGGCGCGGTCGAGCCAGGTGGAGACTCGGGCGCTAACCGAGCAGTTGGCCAAGGCCCGCGAATCGCTCGAGAGGAGGAGCAGGCTTCTCGAAGAGGAGCCCCTTGCACGCGTTGAGCTGGATGGCCGGTGGGAGACCGAGCGTGCAGAGCTGGTAGACCGAGCGGAGGAAGCCGAGCGCCTTCGGGGGAGGCCGAGGTGGAGAAGTAGGTGGTGGAGGCCGAAGAGCGGACGGTTGAGGCCGAGCGGAAGTCAGCCGAGGCGGAGCAGAAGGAGGACGAGCTAGCTGGTAGCGTGGGATCGGCCGGGGCGGAGGCTCTCGAGCAGTACAAGAGCTTAGAGGCCTACCTGATCGACCTCAAGGAGGCTGCCCTCCCCTACTACGAGCTAGGACTTCGCCGGGGCATCCGCAAGGGGTTCAGGCAGGGATACGACCGGGCCGTCTCTTACGCCGAGGAGTAGGCATCCGGAGTAGTTGACTTCCCGTCCGGGCAATGTTATGACTCAGACTTGTCATCCTCCAGTTCCTCCGCTTCGGCGTAGGATGAAGAGGATCACGGGGGCTCATCGTCCGAGGGGTCGTCAACTCCGGATGCCTCGGGAGGGCACGCAACCGAGGCAGTTCCCACGCCGGTGGGGTCAGTGCCAGGGTCGGCTGTCACCGAAGATGCCGGGGGCAGACCGCTCGAGCCCTCAACTTTCGGGCTTCAAGGTGGGCCGGAGGCCTGATGTATCAGCTTCGCTTCCTCTTTTTGTATGTCTTTTTTCTTTTTGAAGGAAAAAACTTCCTCTTTTGTGTAGAAATAAATAAGGTAATAGCATTATGATGAAGACTTATCTGTTCCGTATCGCCATTGCCGTATTTTGTTCTGCGTATCTGCGGTGGTTGGAAAGAGCCGATACTTTCTGCGTGGATCTCGCCTGATGGTTGGGTGAGCACCTGACAGGGTGTCTTTCCGTTTCCTCATGCTTTGAATGATGTGAAACCACCTAGGACTTACCAAGCAAGCACAATTTAGCATTCAAACGGACCGATAACGGCGACCGCTCACCCGATGCTCACCCAAGTCCCGGGGTAACTTGGCAATGCCAAGTGGAGGTTGTGTGGGCTGGGCCCTTGCTGGTAGAGGGCCAGAAAGGCCAAGGTTTATTTTCCCAAGGGTATGGCTGCCCAATTCAAGGGAGCCGACGAGATGCCAAGGCACGGGTTACACTCCTCACCCCACGGTGATCTCTTGAAGCAAGGAGCTCAAGGATCGGGCTCTCACTCTCACGGCCAGCGAAGTTTATGAACTAATATTGGAAAGAACAAGCACAAAATGGAACTAGGTTGGAGCACTTACTCGACCGGTTTGAAGAAATCGGTCCCGCTCGGAGACGAGGGGGAGCGGGGAGGCGAGTGTTCCCCACACGCCTCGTCGGAGAAGCTTGACATGCTCAAACGATTACAACACTACACCTCTCGCAGGAGGGGGATCTTGGGGTGGGGGTTAACTGATATTACATCTAAAACTACCTCCACACAGGGAGGGGCCTTCAGCCGGCCAAGCGGGGAGGGGTGGAACCGAACTCGCAACCAATAAGGAGACCGATGTCGGCTCTGCCTGCTTTCTGTGAGTGCTGATAGAAGGTCAAAGAAGTAGTTGCTGTGACTGCTCCCGAAGTTTTTTGGGGACGAAACCATCTGGAAATTCTTCTTAGGAGAATGGGGAAGTCGTCCAAATTTTGCCGAAATTTTGGGAGGTCGCTGTTGGCCGGAGCAGAGCCTCGAACAGGGAGGTAGATCTTCAGTTCTGACAGCTTCAGGATCACAACAGCAGGAAGAAGTTGTTGCCACCAGCGCTCCCAGACTCAGAATGAGGCGCCGCCAGAGTCATCGGAACCGTCTGTGAGTCCTCTTCGACACGAGTTTGACGGGGATGCCAAATGTTGTCGGAGCAGACCGGTAGGCTCTGAACACTGAGGAGGGGTCGATGCAGACTGAGTGGAGGTAGAACCGCACACCCGGGGGAGAAAATTGATAACTTCCAGATCCGGACGCGAAACTGAGCTCTGCTTTCTGAGGATGAAAGAAAACTCAGAGTAGAAGACTTTTGAAGAAGAACTCTCGATCAGATCCCAACAGGATCGTCGCAGTCGAGCTTCCACTCCGGCTCTGAACTCCTGCCAGAGAGGTTTTATGCAGTCGGGGAAGAATGCCTCCCCTGGGCGATCACGAACTCAGAACGGGACGGGACAACCGCCATTGCGAAGAGGACAGAGAGACGCTTCCAACGATGGCTCTTGGGCTTCTAGGAACGTTCGGAGGAGGTCGGGGTCGCTGCTGCAAGCTTCAGGTCTTCTGTAGGTTCTCTTACTCTAGATGGTAGAGGGTGGGGTGATGGAGGTGAACAAGGGAAGATGGAGGGGATGAGAGGGGGGGTGACCCTAACCAAAGGGGAGGGGAGAGGGGCGGACAAAGCTATGGAGGGAAGGGGGAATTTGAATGCAAATGGCCTAGGGAGGTGGAGGGGTACTTGGGGTAGTGGGAAGGGTGCTTGGGAAAGTGGGAGGGGTAGTTGGGGGTTGGGAGGTGAGATGAGGATTGGTGAAGGTGTCTTGGGAAGGGGTTGAGTATTGAAGAGGGTTGTGGGGAATGGGGAGAGGCTTTAATGGGGTAGGTGGGGAGTGGAGGTTGTTGGGAGGGGAGGAGAGAGAGGGTAGGGCGCAGCCCTCCCTGTGTGGTGAGAGAGAGAGAGAGAGGTAGGTGGGAATCACTCCTAAGGGTTTCTCACCCAACTAATGGAATCTCTCCAATAGAAAATTTGAACTCTCAAATGGTAATTTTCATGCATTGATTCATTAAGTTGAAATGGGGGGAATGGGGTTCTATATATAGGCAACCCACATTTCTACAAAAGTCCCTGACTCTTACTACAATGACCAAAGACCAAGGGGGTAGGGGCGCCCCTAGACCTAGCCCAAAGAATTGGGCCCATTAACCATTCTAAACAATCTAATGACACTTAAACTAGGTAGATGACTCAAATAAAAGGGAAAATACATCAAATGACTCAAATAAAAATTACATATGACTGAAAATTAAATAACTAGACCATGCCGGATGCAACCGGGGCGAGGAGTCGAGCTGTGAACGGGGGAATGGGAGGTGATGTCCCCATCATTGCATGCCTGGCCGCTTCGTGTATCCCGCTGTGGCGGAAAAAGAGAAGTTTGAGGTGACCGTTCGTAGGGAGAGATCCCTTTGGCGTGTTTTCGAGGAGAGAATCATTTAAGGCAAATAGCCTCCCTTTACCTATAAAAGGTCTGAAGGGCGTCCCTTCCTCTCCACCGCTTAGGGGTTTCCCTGATAGTCTTTCCTCATTCCTTCTTCACGTAGCGTTGTGCCGTTGTACTTGGAGCATGGAAGACGCTGCGGAAGATGAGGCTGCCGACGACGGGGGGCAGAGAGTTCTTGCTGCTTCGAATTTAAAGAGGGTTCGACGGCCGGCGGACAGACTTAAAGAGGGTTTGACGTGTGGAGGCACATCATCTTCCCTTTACAGTTCTGGCAGTGCTTGCAGGGGGGCGAGATGGTGGACGAATGGGGGCATCAGACATCCCTGCCACCCGTCCCTTCCTGCTTGCTTCACGGAGGGGAGGAGGAAACCAACTAAGCTCTCTCCTTTCCGGGCCTTCCCCTACCTCCTCGTCCAGCTCTGCTGGTTTCTTTTTCTTTCTCGCAGCCTCTTTTTCCCTCTTCTGCTCTGCTCCTCCTTTCTTTCACTCTTCGGAGGGTGCCTACACTCTCTGTCTTCCAAAGAGTTGGCAGGTTGGCGGGGTGGATGCTTTCATATGCATTCCCTCTCCCCCTTCTCTTTCAAGTTCAACTTGGAAGATAGCATTCTCCTTCCTAATCCCTCTGTCACCTTTGTCCCGAGCTGCCCGAGCCAACGGGGTCGACTATCCTTTATCCGAGCCAGTTTCTACAGAGGCAGAGTCAGTGGCTGGACGCAGGAAGGTCATACGAGTCAGCCGAGCGATGGGCTCATACGGCGGTGCCAGATAGATTTTTTACTTTTTTGACATATATTTTCCTGGCTTCGGCCTTCCTGATGTACAAGCTGGTTGTTTGAATAAAAGAAAGGAGCCTTTTATCTTATCTCATGTCGTTTGCACAATGTTCAGTATTCAAAAGTAGAACTTACGTAATGTAGTTGCGTTCCAGGTCCGAGGGATGAGCTCTCCTTCCATCGTGGACAGACGGTATGCTCCTTTTCCGAGCGTCTCGACCACTCGGTAGGGGCCTTCCCAATTAGGGGATAACTTGCCCACCACCTCAAGTGGTCGAGAGGCTTTGGCTTTCCTGAGGATGAAATCTCCCGGTTGAAAGTGTCTGTCTCGGACTTTGGCGTTGTAGTATCGAGTGAGGAGGCGTCGGTATTCTGTTGCTTTGATGCTGGTAATCTTTTGGACTTCATCTGCTAGGTCGAGGTTTTCGAGTATTTTCTGATCGTTTACCTTGGACGAGAAGCAGATGACTTGGAGGGAGGGGTTGCCAATCTCCAACGAGATCACGGCCTCGGTACTGTATACCAGCTGAATGGGGCTTTCACCGGTTGCCGTTCTGGGAGTCGTTGTGTGTGACCAAAGTACGTTCGGTAATTCCTCAAGCCAGCTGCCCCTGGCCATGCCGAGCCTAGTCTTGATGCCTTTTAAGATAGTCTTATTGACATTTTTGACCAGCCCGTTAGCCTAAGGGTGGGCGACCAAAGTGAAGTGATTGCGGATGTTAAGGTCGGCGCATCTGTCTCGGAAATAACGAGAATCAAATTGTCGACCATTATCGCTTACTATCACCCGGGGGATGCCGAAACGACAAATGATCGACTTCCAGATGAAATTTCAGACGACTGTCTCGGTGATCCTTGTTGTGGCTTCGGCCTCGATCCACTTAGTGAAGTAATCGATGGCGACGATAATGAACTTCTTCTGGGCCTGGGCCGTGGGGAACGGCCCGAGGATGTCGATTCCCCAGCGAGCGAAAGGATAAGGCTCGGCTAGGGTGACGAGCTCCGTTGCTGCCTGATGGACCAAGTGGTCAAATCACTGGCAGCGGTCACAGTGTTGTGTGTAGGCCGAGCAGTCGCGCTGCAGGGTGGGCCACCAATAACCTTGCCGTAGCAAGATCCTAGCGAGTGACCTTCCCCCTAAATGCGCTTCGCACAGTCCTTCGTGAACTTCTTCAGTCACTCGGTTGGCTGCGTCGGTGCTGAGGCACTTCAAGAGAGGGCCGGAAAAGGATCTCCGGTAGATAGTGCCATCCAGAGTGATGAATCGCCGAGCTTGGTACTTCAATCTTTGGGCTTCCTGAGGGTCGGGAGGCTCCTGAGAGTCTTGAAGCCATGACAGATAGGGGGTACGCCAGTCGCTTGGGGAGGCCGAGTCAACAGCTAGGAGCTCCGAATCGATGCTCGGCCACTCTAGCTCTTCGAGAAGGACCGATCGAGTACCCTCGGGGTCAAGAGAGGAGGCCAGCCGAGAGAGGGCGTCCGCTCGAGAGTTTTCCTCCCGAGCTATTCGGACTACCTCAAAACTCTCGAACTGTTGTGCCACGGTCTTGACCAGCTGCAGGTATTTGATCATCGGTGCTCCTTGAGCTTCATAATCGTCGTTGACCTGGCTAGCGACCAGTTGGGAGTCAGTGTGAATCCTGACTCGCTCAGCCCCTTACCGCTGGGCCATGCGCGCTCCCGATATGAGGGCCTCATACTCGGAAGCGTTGTTAGATGCTTGGAAGTTGAACTTCAGGGCGTACTGTAGCTCCGCTCCTTCGGGGGACTTCAGGAGAATCCTGGCGTCGCTCCCGGCTGAGTTGGAAGATCCGTCGACGAACAGTTCCCAGGTCGGCACGGGCGCGGACGGAGATCTTTCTTCAGTCGGGATGGTGCTCTCGGCGATGAAGTCAGCGAGCGCCTGGTCTTTGATAGCCGAGCGAGGCCGATACGATATATCGTAGGCCCCGAGCATGATGGCCCACTTGACGAGGCGTCCCGAGGCTTCAGGGTGAGCGAGGATCCTCTTCAACGGTTCGCCGGTCAGCACGGTGACGGAGTGCCCTTGGAAATAGGGTCGGAGGAGCTTGGCCGAGGTAACCAACGCAAGCACGAGTTTCTCGGTTCCGGGGTACCTTTTCTCAGCCTCATTGAGCACCTTGCTAGTGTAGTGGACCGGTCTCTCGACTCCCGAGTCATTTCTGACTAGGACCGAGCTAACTGTAGATGGAGTCACCGAGAGGTAGAGATGCAAGGCTTCACCTGGGACATGCTTGGAAAGCACCGGGGGTGAAGTCAGGAACTCCTTAAGCTCGACGAACGCTTTTTGACATTCCTCATCCCACGCAAATGTAGCAGACGCTATTTTAGGTCCCCTCAACAGTTTGAAGAAGGGTAGGCATCGTTCAGCCGCGCGGGACAGGAATCTACTGGGTGCCGCAATGCGCCCGATAAGGCGTTGAACATCTTTGATGCTGGTGGGTGGGCGCATGTCCAGGATGGCCTGGACCTTGTCGGGGTTGGCTTCGATCCCATGCTGGGTGACTAAGAAGCCCAAGAACTTCCCGGACCTTACCCTGAAGGCGCACTTGGCAGGATTGAGCTTCATGTTGTACTTCAGGAGGGTGTCGAAGGTTTCCGCTAGGTCGGTGAAGTGGTCCTCGGCCTTGGGGGTTTTCACGAGCATGTCGTCAATATAGGCCTCGATGTTCCGACCGAGCTGTCCCTCGAACATATGATTGACCAGCCTCTGGTACGTGGCTCCAGCGTTCTTCAACCCGAAAGGCATCCGGGTGTAGCAGTGTACGCCGAAGTTGGTGATAAAGGCGGTCTTCCTGATATCTTCGGGGTGCATTCTGATCTGATGGTAACCTGAATAGGCATCCAGGAAGCTGAGATCTCGTTGCCTGAGGTTGAGTCAACCAGTTGGTCGATGCTCGGTAATGGATAGCAGTCCTTTGGAGTAGCCTTGTTCAAGTCGGTGAAGTCCACGCACATTATCCACTTTCCCGAAGCTTTTGGCACCAGGACGACTTTAGCCAGCCACGTCGGGTACATGACCGGTCTAAAGAGACCAGTCTCTTGCCCCTTGGTGACTTGCTCCTTGATAATCGCCTGCTTTCCTAGTGCGTGCTTCCTTCTGCATTGTTGCACGGGCTTCATGGTTGGGTCGAGGTTGAGCTTATGCATCACCGTTTCCTCCGGTATCCCAAGGAGTTGATCACCAGACCATGCGAAGACCCAGATGTACGCGAAAAGAAATTCTTTGTATTGGTGTTGAACCTCAGATGTTAGGTCGGCTCCGATCTTTACTCCTAGGGTTAGGTCATCGTTTAGGAAAATCGCTAGCAATTCGCCTCCAGGCTCGACGGTTGCGAATTTTTCCTCGACTTTTCGGGGGCCCTTGTTCTTCCCATCCGGCCATGTGGCTTCAACCGAGATATTATAGCACCTTCTGGCCATGGCCTGGTTGCCTCGGACTTCCCCCAACCCATTTTTGGTGGGGAACTTCATCTTTTGGTGATAGGTAGAAGGCACTGATTTCGTTCGGCTGAGGATTCCCCGACCGAAGATTACGTTGTATGCTATCATACCTTTGATCACTATGAAGTCTACCATGACCGTAACGGTTTTGGGTGGGGTGCCGAGAGTAACCGGCAGGCTTAGGGCTCCCTCGGGATAAGTGGCCTGGCCATTGAACCCGCACAGGGGGGTTCGGATCGGGCGGAGTTTAGACGGATCCTCCCCCATCTTAAGGAAACATTCATAGGATAATACATCAGGGGCACTTCCATTGTCAACTAGAATCATGTCTACGTTACAATATTTTATTGTGGCCGATATGACTAGGGCGTCGTCATGCGGGGTGCTTAGCCCTTCCAGGTCTTGGTCGTAGAAGACTATGACCTGGGGCTCACTCGGCGGGGCCCTGTGAGGCTCGATGGCTCGGCTCGCCCGCTCAGCATGACGCTTCCTTCCTCGGCCACTGTCTCCTCCTGATGCAGCTCCTCCGGCGATGACGTTGATGTGGACCCCTTGGGGGACGTTGTCGATTTCTTCTAGGCACCTCGGTCTTCCTTGTGCTCGGCCACGAACCGGGAGAGGTGCCCCTGACGAACGAGACGCTCGATCTCGTCCTAGAGCTGATGGCAGTCGCCGGTGTGGAACAGGCAATGCTTGCTGCGACTGTGATTCTTCGACCTCGTTGGCTCGGGTTGGCGGAGGAGGCCCGAGCTTTTGATGTCTTCATATATTTCATATACCGGAGCGGTTAGGGGATTGTACCGCTCGTACTTCATGGACGGTTCTTTATGCTCCCCATCTCAGTTCTGCCTCTTTCCTTGGCCCAAACTTGGCTCGGGTGCCCGTTTCTTGTCCCCCTCCCGACCCGAGCCGGTTGCGTCTCGACATGCGCTAAGGACTTCTTCGCACTCGGCATGGCGTAATGCCAGAGTCACTAGCGCAGCAAGGGTCGAGGGAGGGTGGAGGACAAGTTCGCGGCGGAGGTTCTTGTCGCGGGTGCCCCCGGTCAGTGCGATTATGGCCAAGGCGACGTCCAGGCGGGGGATCCTCAGGGCTTACGATTTGAATCGGATAATGTAGGCCCAAAGCTTCTCCCCTTGCGCCTGTTTGGGGGCCAAAAGCCCCGCTACTGACCTTGGGGGACCGCTGCCGGCGAAACTCTCCTTTAATACTCGCCTGAATTGTTTGAAATCCCGGATGGATCCGGGGGCGAGGGCCCGGAACCATACTTGGGCGCCTTGGACCAAGCTGGTCGCAAAGGCTCGGCACTTGATGGCGTCGGACGCTCCATGAAGGGTCATCAGGGCGTCGAAGTGGTCGGCCAGGTCACCCTGGCCGTCGTAGGGCTTGAAGGTCGGGATGGAGGCTCTGGGAGATACCTCTGCCTTCAAGATATGGTCGGAGAACGGGGATCTCTCCTCGTCCTCTGGTGGAGAGGTCTTCTGCAGGGCTCATAGGGCGTGCTCCTGCTCTACGAAATGCCTCTCGAATTCTCGCAGTCGGAGGGATAGCTCCGGCTGTCGCTGCATGCGCCGTAGGGCTGAGGGGGCGTGATGGCATGCTGTCCTGGCGCTCCCTGGGGACTTTGGTCTCCAGGAGGGGACGGCGTGCCCCATGCTTACCCCATTTTGGTGTGGAGGAAGCCTCTTGCTCCGGAGGGGGGGCTTGTGAGGGCCCTCATGCTTTGTTACGAATAAGCTGTTGCCCTCGAAGGGTGAAGCGGCCTCCGGCGGTGTGCTGGGACATGTTCTCGCGGGGAGGGCTCTCCGGAGGGGCACGTGACCTTCCATCCCTGGCCGCCTAGGTGCTCATGAGTTCCACGAGGACGTCCAGTTTCGCGTTGAGGGCTTGGAAGGCGTCAGCGCCGCCGTTAAGCGGTAGCCCTGCCGCGGGGGGAGGGGGCGGACCGTCGGCGGAAGTGCTGGCACCGGAGGAGGATTTTGGGAGGCTTGAGAGGGGCCTCTCCCGGCCGCCACCATGGCCTTTCCCCTATCGCCGGCGGACCTCCTCTCTGAACTTCTTCGCACCATACTGGCTCTTTGGTCGTTTCCCACAGACGGTGCCAGATGAAGGGGCGTGATCTCGCGCTTGTCCTGAGCTGGGAGGATGATCACCGAATAGTGAATTGCAGAGGAAGCCTAAGTCAGTAGAGCAATGGTGGAAGATATGGAGGGAGGTAGAAAGAGGTGCACGAGATCCCCCAACAACAAGGTGGTGAAGTGGTTCCTGCTCAGGGGATTTTAGGTATGTATTACCCTTACCTTCCACTGGAGGGAGTCCCTAGTTTATATAGTGTGCTCACCTTATGAGTCCCGTAAGCTGAGGAGTTTCAGGCGGGAGTTACGTCCTCATCGTGGGATCTTTACGTCCTCATCGTGGGATCATGGGTCCCTTATTCTCATAAACTCCTGCTCATAAAGGGCTCTCAACGGCAACGTGGATAAGCAATCGTCATTCGGTCCGAGCATAAAAGGTGCCAACCCTGTCCGGGCGATAGGCATAGTTCGGATGAAGTCAGGTCGGAGTGGGCGCAGAGCGCTTGCCTCTATCCCGATGAAGGGATAACTCGGGCATGGGTCTTCCTCCGTTCTGACGCTCGGGCCTTCTGAGCCTAAGGGCCGCCGAGGAAGGGTGGGATCCCGAGTAATCTTTATTGGACTTTTTAGCCTAAGTGGGTCCTATGGGGCTGTCACTTGGATGAGCCGAGCCTCGTTTGGTCCTGATGGGCCTAGTTCGGCTGCTCTTAGATGGGCTACAGAAATTCTCCTCTCCAATACCTTAAGATATTAATTAATACATTTGTACTTTTACCATTACCATCTCAGCATATTAACAACTTGGTATTTTAACGGCTTGACATGTTAACATTTTAGTATGTTAAGACTAAAGTGTTAAAATATTAATGTCTTGAACCGCCAAGTCTTAACATGTTAACATATTAAGTCTTAAGGTGTCAACAGACAAACAAACAGGAGGAAGAGGGAACAAAAAATAAGTCTCTCATGAAACAGAGGGTCTAATGGTCAATAAAAGATTGATAAGGGCTGAGAAATGGGCCATAGTTAATTTTCTCTGGCCTAAATCAGAGGAACACCAAGGAACAAGTTGGGCTAGAGTCTTCAAAGCCCAACTCATGTTTGGACCTGACCTGTAACATCCCCAATGTTCATTCCCTATCTGCCAGGGGGCGTTGGCAGCCTTGGTGTAAAGGATGCAAGCGTTTGAGAAAGAATAAGTGACGCTCACATAGAGTGTGCACTAAGTTATGTTTTTTATTTTTGAATTTTTTTTGACGTGAGTCTGATGCCCTCTTAATTTGCTTAATAAGTCATATCTTCTATATGACGACCCGAAACAATTAAAATGGGTTTGACACTTTTCATTTGATCCGATCTTTTTTTTTTGGAGTTTTTTGGACTGTCCGACGAAGGTACGGCTTATACGACAAGTTAAGAAGATGTGGACCCACATCATTTTTGTAAAGTATAACTTGGTGAATATCTTAAGTGTGTAATAACTCAGGGTGTACACTAAGAATTACTCTTCGAGAAATTAAAGTGGACCATTCACTATTGGGTTGTATTTGGGATCACCTGTTAATGCTATAATGCCCTAGTCAAATGGATCCTTTTGGCAAACCACGGTTATCGCTTCTATTGGGTACCTCCATTCAAAGGGGTTTACCAATGAGCCCAAATACCCTTATGTAATCTCAGCGTATATAACAGTACTTAGTGTATATCCTGAGCTAATTACACACTCAAATTATACACTAAGTAAACTATTTTTTTTGAATATTTTTTGTGATGTAGGACTTGCGTCCTCTTAACTTTTCGTACAAGATGCATCTCCATTCGATAGTCTCAAAAAAATTAAAAAATCAATATCTTAATCAATGAATAGTGTTATGCTCAATTTTTTTAGAATCAACTCTTTTTATTTTGAATTTTTTTAAGACGTCGGATGGAGGTGTGTCTTATATGATAAATTAGGAGGAATTGAGTCTCACGTCATAAAAAAGTTTTAAAAAAATAGTTTGATTGGAGCACATCTTTGGATGGCTCGATTTAATCACCTCCTAAATTTTTCTCGAATATTGGGGAGGCCTTCGTTCAGGCCACCGAGCCAAAGTTTGGTGGACCTTGTTGGTCTTTTTAACTGGAGTCCCATAGTAAGTGGACCCTATTGGGATTGTCACTTATTGAGCCGCGCAGACTTTGGTAGATATTTGGGCCATGTAAATATTAGGCCGTAGATCTCCCCCTCTCCAAATATATTGACATTTTAGCTCTTTAATACCTTAAGATATTAATTTTTACACGAGTACTTTAACCATTACCATCTCAGCATATTAACAACTTGGTATTTTAACGGCTTGACATGTTAACATTTTAGTATGTTAAGACTAAAGTGTTAAAATATTAATGTCTTGAACCGCCAAGTCTTAACATGTTAACATATTAAGTCTTAAGGTGTCAACAGACAAACAAACAGGAGGAAGAGGGAACAAAAAATAAGTCTCTCATGAAACATAGGGTCTCATGGTCAATAAAAGATTGATAAGGGCTGAGAAATTAGTTTTTTCTAGCCTAGACGTGTTTAGTGTCTGAGCTAATTACACACCTAGACCATGCACTAAGCAAATTATTTTTTTTCATTTTTTTTGTGAGGTGAGACTCACGCCCTCTTAACTTGTCGTATAAGATATATCTCCATTCGATAGCCCCGAAAAAATTTAAAAATAAAAATTAAAATAAATGAATAGTGTTGTGTTCAATTATTCTCGACTCAACTCTTTTATTTTAGATTTTTTTGAACTGTCGGATAGAGGTGTGTCTTGTATGATAAATTAAGAGGAATTGAGTCCCATGTCATAAAAAAATTTTAAAAAAATAGTTTGATTAGTGCACATCTTGAGTTTGTAATTAACCTAAGTGTACGCTAAGTATAACTCTAGTGTATAATAGTGGCATCAATAAACATAATTGTGTGAAAAGCATAAGTTATAAAATATATCGGATACAACCCCCCCCCCTCCGTAATTTTTAGCACAGTTCAACTAACTCAAGGCAAAATAAAAAAGATAAAAAACATTTTAAGGGTTTAGATGCATATGAAGTGTTTTACAAACCTTTTATTTAGAAGTCAGTTTTGATTTTCTTTTATGACAAAATAGTTGTTAGGCAAGAGGAGATTTGACTATTTTGGATATTTATTCTGAACAAATTTTGAATTTTAAAAGAGGAGGGCAATCCCCCCCCCCCCCTCCCTTTTTTTGACTTCTTCAGCAAATGATTCCCTACTTGAGTGCAACACCTAACCTTCTCATGGCAACCCCGTCACTACCATGGCAACCATCACCCACTGTCAACATTGAGTGCAATCAACATCTCCAAGGTCTCCCAGTTCCTCCGAAGTGTCGAAAGAGGTAGCTCTCACAACACTTTTGGTGATGGAACAATCTCTTGTCTCGGCTCTGAACTCTTCCACGTCACACAATTCTTTTTCTTTTCTTTTAAAGATTACTAGTGCAAAAGTTACTTCTCTCTCATATTTGATGATACATGTTTTAACGACTGCATCCTACTTAAAGAGTTCCCAAGATCCCTTCGTCATCCTCTCAAGATCAAGTGAGTGTTAGCGCGGAGTCTTGTACAACACCAAGTCTTTTTTTCGTTAAGGAGCATGCTCCGACGATTAGAATATTTACGGATCATTAATCATTTAGAAACAAGTGAATGTCACATCTATTAGTATTTGGGCCAAAAGCCCGTTAAAGGCAACCCATTAGGTAGTGGCTCAAGTCTTATCCGGACTTGGAAGGACCTATGGCTGGTCCACACTAGGAATCCACCTGGGGTGAGATTATAGTGGATTAAGAAAGGAATTTGTTTTCTCCCTTTGACGTTCAAGTTAGACTTGGACTTCGTCTTGAGTGGACTTTCCTCCCTGCTAATCAGATTCAGAATGTGACATCTAAATAGGGAAGGGAACTTGTCCATATTCATATATAACGTGGACTCAACTTCTTAGTACAACTACTATCTCACACACCTCCATAAATAAGAGGGCATGGAGAGGGGAAGTACATAGAGAGACTCCACATAGTTCCATGCGCCTCGAAGAGAGAGAAAGTGAGAGAGAGAGAGAGAGAGAGAGCACAGTGGCTACCCTCTTGTGAGCTCCCCTTGGCTGTCGTCGCGAGCGTCCCTACTCACGGCATCGTCGTCGCTCATCGGCGTCACTGTTGTTGCTGCCGCTCTCCCTCTCGTTGCCACCACCCGTCACTCCCATCACCGTAGCGGCCCCTTCCTCACCGTTGCTCGCTACCGAGGGAGCTCACTACCCTACTCACATCGTCGCTCGCCGGCGTCGCTACTGCTGTTGCTCTCGCCGCTGCTAGCACTGCTCGCCGTTATGACTGCTTCCCTGCTCGATGTCGCCAGTGCCCCTGTTTGTTGATGTCCCTATTGCTGTAGTGGCCGCTGCTTTGTTTCCATCTGCCATCGTGGCCAAACTTGCCGAAGGAAGAAGGAGCATGTCGCTACTCCTCCTCCTTCCATGCATGTGTCTCTCTGTGTGTGTGTGAGGGAGGGGAAGGTAGGCTTGCGACTGGCCTTGCCTTGCCCACTTGTGAGAGAAGGCGAGCTGCTTTCTCTCCCTCAGTCCCCTCTCCGACTTCCTCCCTTCTACTCATTGTTGCAAGGAGGAACATGGGGAGAAGGTCGTTGTGTCTTAGAGAGAGAAGGTCAATGCACATCATCTCCGTGGGTGAGTCGTCTTCTCACGGTCATCTCGACTTGATCTTTTAGGAAAGGACATCACTCTCGTCCATGGATCTTGGAGCGTGAATTTTAAATGGTAGATTCTAGTAGACTACTCTTCATCTCCACAATATGACATGAGCCTTGTACTTCCACTGTGCATAGGTAAGTCTTAGACTCGACCCATATTAGATAACATGGATTACTCGAGTTTTATAAGCAACGTCAAATTGTGAAAAATTTGATTAGTCAAATAAGAAAGATAAAGATAAGAAGTTACGTGCCTCTCTCTTTTGAATAGAAATGGACGGAAAGGATTCTTAAAGGGTTGTAAGAGATTTTGAGTTTTTTTAATTTATATTTGCATTTGTCCAAGCTCTTTTATGAAATGACATTCAACATTTCTTCTGTACAAATCCGCTAGAATACTTAACTAGTGTTATATTTTAATCTATACGACTTTTATAAACTTTCAATGGATATGGAGTTTGCTAGGTGTGCTAGATTTTATGTCATAAAAAAAATAACCCGTCACTTAGGAGACCCACACTTTCTACTGTTGGGTTGCCACCTTCGATGCATATCCGATATAAAGACCGACTCTGGGGCAGAAGATCACCATCGTTTATATTTTATATTACGTCAGGCCTTGTTGGATGGATGGACCATCTTCATCATTCCTATTTTTTTTTAAATGCTGTCTTAGTGTTTGCCAATGATTATGTTGATGTTTTAACTTAGAGAGTGGATCGAAGAGCCACACTAATGGAGGCGGGGATTGATGAACTATTAAGTGTGGTTATCATGCTTACCTTTTCCTGCTACCTAACTGAAGCTAGTTGAAGTCACTTCCAACTTTTGGGGAAAATAAAAGTTGAAGCAGCTCTTGGAAATTTCTCCGAGCACACTCCTAATATATATGATTAAACGAGTCTTCTAAAAAAAGATGCCCTAAAAGACAAGAGTCCTCTGCCACCCATCCCCCCTTTCTACTTGTCATTTCCACCTTCCAGAGTCCTAATCCGGTGTTACCTGGATTCCTTGTAATTAAGAGAAGGTTGGATCCTCTTTGTGTAAGAGACGATCATTCCAGGAGTCTTAGAATAGGAGATCATCACATGCATCTCTAGTTTTTCCTCCTTTAATTTTACTGCGTGTGTTTCGAACACTTACATTTATACTTATTATTGAGACTAATAAGTTACACAGCCAAATAAGGGCGAGAATATTCAGTGCCTAAGAAAGAAAAACAAAGTCACATCACAGAACCCAAGAAAAAAGGAGAGCAAGCCTCCATTGGTGAGAGCCGAGCTTCTGGGCCAGGCTTACGAGTGCAGTTGGGGCACAATGCCTTTGTTCTCTTTGGACTCTGGAGTCTCTCCGTACGATCGTCATGATGTTCGTACATAATGGACCTTACGTCTAGGGCCGAGGCTCTTTAATATAGGTGAGCTCAGACCCGAGTTTCATGATATGATCGGATGAGATCAGTGTGGATCAAGCCTCTAATAAAAGATGAGAAAACAAGGAGAGTGAATATGACTAAAGGGCCTTACCATCTCTAGAGGACCTCCGGGGGTGTCGACCGTTGATCAGTCCTGCGTGAGATGTGAGCGTATGAAGGATGTCAGACCAGAGATCCTGAGACGTGCTCAGATAATGTGGCTGCTCGTTGGGGTCCCTGAGCCGAGCATCGAATGATGCAACTCCTGGAGCCTCATCTGGATGGAGTGTAAACTCGAGAATGACGTAGTTGGGTTACGAGACTGGCGAGAGGAAGGTAGGGAGCTAGAAGGAAGCCAGAGTATGGGAGTTGGATGGTTCCTTATCTTAGGACTCGATCGTACTTATCGCACCACATGGGATAGTAAACCGTTGGCTAGGCTCCGAGTGCCTCCCGGGAGGGTTGTCCCATCTCCCCCGCTTGGTGAGATTCTCCTCGAGCAACCATGGTCACCAAGGCATGCAAAACTCTCTTTTTAAAGTTTTTAAAAGACTTTGATACGGAAGGTTTTCAGTGACTCAAAATTTAGAGCACTCGTGCCGAAAAAGCCTAGAATTCTTTTAAAAAACAAAAAAACTCTCGAGGCATCACATCACAAGAATGTCTCAAATGGTCCGTCCTATGTATCCAGGGAATATATATATGTATGTATGGGATCAGCCACATGCATAAAGAGTAGAAACGGACAAGAGTATGTATATGAACGACAGAATTACCAGAGTATAATTAACCCAACACTCTCTATCAAGAACAATTAATGTCAATACGTGTTAACGATCGATAGAGGCATTGCATTTCTTACAGCAACCAATTGAACTCCCCGGCCCTAATTTAAAAGATTCATGGTCTTCTCGGAATATGTAGAAAGTGTCCTCATTGTTCACACTCAACCGGCCCAAACAAATTAGAGGAGAGAGTAACTACAGATTTGGTTACTTAATTAATTAGCTTCCCCCTAAAATATTTTAAGTCGCAGGGCCGTTTATTTCGGATTATTTGGAGATTCTAATCATTGAAATCTCTTACATAATTTCATCTCAACCAAATGACTCAAAATTATCTCGGATTTTATGTTAGGTGAATTTTTTTAAATAGAGAAAGAAAGACACAAAAAGAGAGATGTTAAATAATCTACAAAAGCTCTTCTCATAAAGCTTCGGGGTAGATTTTGAGATCTAAAATCTCTGATAATCTTGACATTTGTTCAAAATAGAGATTTTTCAAAAAAAAATCCACTCAGAACAATCCCAACTAAAGGGACCCTCAGTTGAGTGTTGTATCTCCGTCTCTCCTCGTAAAATTCACGACATCTACGTACATATAGAGCAGCCTCATATGCTCACGCGGGAGTGAACTGAGCCGCCCCACCCCACAAATTAATAGCAACTTAATTAAGCGGCGAGCTTGGCGGCCAACCCCCACCCAAACACCACCTTGAACCGAGTTGACTATTCATAATCACATTCTACCATCAGATTAACAACTTTATAGACTTTCTTTTGGTACATATAATATATATATATATATAGGATCCCTCATCATCTCCTCTTGTTGCTCATTTATTTAAATAAGATGACATGAGAAGGAAACATATATATATATATATATATATATATATATATATATATATATATATATATATATATATATATATATATATATAGGAACCCAAGTTTTCTTACCCACCAACTCGGTTCAACCACCGGCAGTTTGGCCGGAATGTCTAGAGCTTCCCAGAAGCGTCTGGCCGAGGGGGGTTGGGCTACTGCCGAGTCCACATGCTGCTGGATGTTTAGGGGAGAAAAGAAGTGGTGCAAACCCCATTTCTTGTGTGGTAGTTCAACGCCACTTCTCACCGATATATATATATATATATATATATATGGATTAATTGCAGCTTCATCATGAGCCTACCTCGATCCTCCGATCTACAGCCGTGACCGACCCAAAAATGCTATCTGATCGAGAGTCATCCCCCTTCATTTGCAACGTGTTCAAATTAAACCTATATATATATATATACACAATATAATTATCAAAAAATACAGGGCTGTGACGTCATTAGCCATGATTGGAGTCCATATGTATATTGTAATTAACCAGAGGCGGCCAACCATGCATGGGGCCGGGCGATGGCTCTTGCATGCAGTCTTTGTACGTAGGTAAACAGTTTCCTAACCTAACCTTGCGTCGACCATCGATCGATCGACAGCAAGAAATTAGAGCGCCGACTCCCGTGGCTGACCAGTGACCAGCTGCATTGTCAGCCAAGACCACCAAACCAATTTAAGCACAGCTGCCATGGCGGATCGACTGAAGCAACCGCGAGCTACCCACAGCTAACCCATCTACACATTAATGCAGCAGGCCATTCGCACCGCCCCAACCTCGCTGCTTCTTAACTCATGTGTCGGTTGAAGACTCTCGGCAACTGCATGCGCCTAGCTGGGGCTGCACTGTTTAAAGAAGAAGATAAGATGACCAGGCAATCAATAGCTTGCTCGATCGGACCGGGTCAGGATCATTCATACATTACCAGTGCCCACTCGGGCCGGGAAGCGATACAATCCCATTCCTCGGAACAGTGAGCACCTGATCACCAGGGTACTGGAGCCCGGATGGGGGGATCGAGTCTTCTAACGGGGCAATATTTGGGTGCTCTGTATATTAAATTTATATGCCATGCAGGACCAATCTTGATGTTGTTTTTATTATAAATAAATAATAAAAAGTGTTTGTTATTTAGGTCCTATCAGTTATGATGTCAATGTAAACTCAAACGTCCTACGTCAAAAGATCCACTAGGACTTTAAAAGTTTCAACTCTCTCTCTCTCTCTCTCCCACACACACACACACACGTACCCCCATTCTCACCCTAGGTCTCTCCTTCTTTTTCTCACCATCAACGCTTTCTATATTGTTATATCAATAATGATATCGATCTTAGTCTCCAAAGATATTAATGATAACGTATTTATGGGGGCCTAATTAAGGAAACTACACACGTTTGATCTGAAATCTTACCCATCTGATGTAGAGGGCTCATGGTGAAAAAAAAAAGAGCGATCATCATTTCACGAAAAGGATCATCTTCTGCAAAATGCCAAAACATAACAAATCTATAGCATATGCATGTGCATAGGCCGATCTTTTCGAGTCATAGTCCTATGCATGCCAAACCAGTCTTCCGCTTTAATCATGTGAGTCGTCATAGGACAAGGCCCGAGGTCCACACCTCAAGTCGAACAAGTTCGTATAGCTAGTGCGCGAGAGGATTTCTGTCTGTGGTGTCCTGCGGGCCAAGATGGAGCAAATCTCTATCATCTCAACCTCATCCACAACACCAGTCATGTGCCCGTCGGGCCAGTCTCATGGGGATCAAATTGCAATGGCACTACTTGACATCACTGTTACCGGAATTGGATCGGATGAGTTGGTCGGATCAGTCTGATCGTCAATCGATCTAATTAAGGTCGATCCGATCTCATGTTAAAAAATCGGACGAATCGCAGTTCAACCGGTGAATCGGTACCAACTGATCCGACTTGATTCATCTTTTAAATCAAAAAAATATAAAAAATATAAAAATATTTATTTATTAAAAATAATATTTTTATGTGAATAAAATTATCTCAATATTAAAAAATCGGACGAATCACGGTTCAACTGGTGAATCGGTACGGATTGATCTGACCTGATTCATCTTTTAAATCAAAAAATATAAAAATATTTAGCTATTAAAAATAATATTTATGTATGAATAAAATTATCTTAATATTATTGATTTGTTATTATTTATCATTTTATTTTAAATATATTTAAAGTTTAAGAGTTTAAAAGAACATAGATGTCAATTGTGAAGAGTGAAGATCAATAGAGTATTACAAAATTTTAAGGTCAGTTTATTTAATCATGTTGTTATTTTTTTTTAATTCAAAAGCCCTACCTAGTGAATAGTTGGAGGGTGCTCCCCAAACGGGGAAGCACTTCCCCACCTAACACCAAGGGGGTGTATTATTGATAATAGAAAAAGAGAACATTTAAGACCGACGGCTACAGCCTGACATTGTAACACTCGAGATGATTAGGCTTACGTCGATTCTTTCGTTTGCTTCTGCGGGCTGGCTGGAAAGGAATTTCAAACTCCGAGCCTTGCTCATCAATCGAACCATCAAACTCGTCGGGGGCATCATCATGAACCAGAGGAAGCTTCGGCTGCTCCCGGGTAGTCGGGGAAAGCTGTTGACAGGGTATGACACTGGCGGAATCCTCGGCAGCCTGAGCGGAGATAGAAGATAGTGGAGATGGCCCCAAGGACACTGCAGCACTACAGAATTGAGGAAGGCCAGAAGCCCCAGGCCGAGAAAAGGCTGGAAGAGCGTTGATTTCATCACTCATCGCGCGAAGAGCAACCACACAGGCTGATCGGTCCGCTTCCTTAGGAAGGACGACAGCAGATGGACCCAATAGGGAAGCCGGGGAGGCCGGAGGAATACTGTTTGGGGAGACTACTGGTTGGCCGGAGGCGCATTCTGCCCTCACCTTGTCACCATCATCAGGAGCAACCACCATTGGGGAAGGAGCAGGCGAAGCTGGATGCCAAGATGCAGCCACGGCATTAAGCAAGGGAGGCAATCCCTTAGAAGAAACAGGGGCATCATGTGCAATACCAGTAGCAGAATTCACAGTGGCTTCAGCACGATCAGCAGCAGATAACACAGGGATTGAAGCATCTCGAGTGGCAGCAACAGAAGGGCAAACAACTGAAGCAGCAGGTGCCACCGAAGGGGAAGCAACAAGACCAACAGCAGGGCGCCAAGGAGCAACCGCGGCATTAAGCACAACAGGAGGAGAGTCGACACCAGCAGCATGAAGGTTGACTCCCCCAAGAACATCAGCAGCAGGGCCAAGAGAATAGTCAGCACTAGGAGCTGGAGGGTCGACCCCAGTAGTCACAACATTAACCAACGACGAAATCCCAAGAACCGGGGCAGGATGAGCAACAGCAGGAATTGAAGGGCCAGCAGCATGCCTGGAGGCCGTAGCAGGACGCCAAGAGCGCTTGGGCCTAGCATTAGGGGCAGGGGATGGAGGAATAATATGTGCAGCACCCTGGACAACAAAGACATGAGCAGGTGGTGCAGAAGAAGGGCCGGCATGAGAATCACTATTCTTCTTGCAAGAAGGCAGCATATGACCAAGATGTTTGCAGATCGAACAGAAGGCGGGCGTGGCAAGATAGACAATGGGCTGCCACATACCATCCGAACCAAAACCAATCCACACCCTCTGCGGCATCTTCTTAGATATATCCAATTGAACACAAACCCGTGCTGCATGAGTACGAGAGAGATGGACTGTGTCCTTATCAATTTGGAGGACAGGGCCAATGCTACCAGCAATAGAACGAAGCATAGGATAGTTGAAAAAATTTACTGGAAGACCTGGCAATTCCAACCATACAGGGACAACCGGCGAGTCTTCGACTGGAGAGAAATTCATCGATCATTTGGAAAACCAGAAAGGCTTAGCCTTGATAAACAAAGAGCCCTTTAGAAGCACTTGAAGATAATCCTCCAAATTCTGAAAACGCAGCAACAAGTGGCGACCATCCAAGGAGCTCAAGAAGAAATCTTGTCTAAACTGAAATCGCTGGGCCATGTGTAAACGAATCTCTTGAAAGGGGGGCCTGCCCAGAGGTGTCTTCGCAACAATAGAAAATTCCAACGGCTTACACGAAGTATGGATTTCATCCATGGAAAAGAAGGCAGCCGGCTCACCCGAATTTGTGAATGCAGGTCCATGGATGGGCAACGAAACCAAAAATGGAGAGTCGGATTTGAGGAGAACCTGAGCGAAGGATGGGGACACAGCAGGAGGAAGATCAAATCGCACATCCCCTGCAGCAGATACCGGTGGAGCAACATACCGTGGATCATGCTTGGCAACCGAAGGAGGCACATCCAAAACACCAGCGGAAGGATCGGAAGGGGTAGCAGCATGCCCACGGTAGGAACCACCAGCAGCCGGCCCAGCAGAAGATACTCCAGCAACAAGAGGTGTGCGCCCTTGCACATCCGGAGCAGAGGAGAACACAGCCTGGCGATCAACCAAGGCAACATTGGATGGGGGGGCAAGCAACCCACCAACAGAAGCAGAAGATGAAAGGTCACGAGGAGCAGGAGGTAGATCACAAGTTTGGGATGCCACCGCAGGATGAGCAACAAGTCCGCCACCACCAGGAGAGCCCAACGCAAGGCGGAGGGCGAGGCCCTAGCAGGGAGGAGGAGGACGGAGGATCGCGATCTCCAGGATTAGGGCCAGCCGCCATCCGAATTCTCATGTTGTTGTTATTTTTTTACTTGTATAGTTATATAATCATGACTAATAATTATGCATGTATACTTTTTTATTTTTATCATTATATCTTATTTCTTATTGTCTTGGACTATAGAATCAAGTCGGATCATATATTAATATTATAATGACGTCACGGTTCACATTGGTTTGATTGAACGGTCTAACTGATTCGAGATTGAACGATCCAACTGATTCGAAACGAACTAACTCATTGACCCGTCCAAATACCGATTCAATTCTGATAACATTGCTTGACATCACTCAATAAACTCACGTCCAACTTAATTATCGATGATTCGAGAAGGGAATTACCATTAACTAGATATATGTTATTAGTTTCCTCACGATTTTTCTCTCTCCACTAATAAAATTAATCTTAGCAAGATTACTATATATGTTAGCTGACATTGAGCGTTACATATATTCTGGCCTAAGTTATATGATAATATTGTCCGTGGATGCTCCTTCCTTGAGAATATTGACATCTGATGAGACATGTGATAGTTAAAGATTTGACAAATCAGTACCGTACTATCTGTACTGCACATATCGAATCGCATTAGTCAATAATCGATACGACTGATACATGGTAGGGAATCAATACACTAATTATGTTATTTTAAATATTATATGTTTTACTTTCTAACAAAGATGATTTCATAGGCTGTTGGTTGGAGTTCGAACCGTGTATTTGGCATGTTTTTCTTATTCTTTTATAAATTTATTTAGAAATTTAAGCCAAAGAAATGTTTAAAACCTGACACTCCTCGTATTCAAACTGAAGACGTGCCGGTTAAATCAAACAACAACTAACCAACTGAGCTAGGAAGTAATTTGAATGATATATATATATATATATATATATATATCCTGGTATGCAACGGTATCAATACATATTGAGGAGGGTGAAATCTGCCATGCCCATTGTGACCCACCAGTAACGGGTCTGCTCTGGCCCGGCCCGGTTGGACCAACGCGGGCCAACTGATAGCCCAAAATCGGACAGCCCAGTAAGGGCATATCGAGGACTCGCCAGCCCACAGGAGGCTTCAATACGGGCGTCCCGGACGCCGGATGACTCTCTAGTAATCGGATGTAGTCCCCACTGTTACAAATCACTTCTCCGGTAGTGACGAGACCACACCCACTGCGTCAGGATCCTCTCCTCGAGGCCACATCTCCCAGCTAAGCAGGAGCATAACAGGAAACTCCACTCACGATCAAGGGGACGTTACCCCATGACTCACGTCTTCCCCCGTTAAAAAATAGACCCCATCTCTCGGACGCCTATAAATAGGCCGTCAGACTTACGAAGGAGAGGAGACATGGACACACGTAGAGATACGCTCACACGCAGAGACAGACAGAGATCCAGACCCTAGGAGTTAACCAGACGTGCAGAGAAGAGGAGGTAAGCTTCCGAGCACATCCTTTGCCCAGCGAGCACTCTCCAAACACTCGCCGAACGCAACAAGCACTCCTGAGAATCAAACTCCAGTCTATTGGCTTGTATGCTCTACACTCAAGCTCTCTCTCTCTCTCTCTGTCTCTCTCAGTCCCCTGTCGCTCTTCTCCTCGATTTAGTTCTAACTTAAGCATCGGAGGGTTATACTTTGGGAGAACGCGCAGGGCTCCTTCTGACGTCACTTTTCTAGTGTTTGTAGGCTTCCACGGATAGTTAGGCGTCCTTCCCCAACTAAACAAATCTTAAAAGTGTGGTACGAGACCCGGGAGACTATTTTCCCTTCTCTACACATATCGTACTGTACCGGTAAAAGATCGATACTGCCGGTACAAACGGGTCGACGACAAACCCTGGTGGTAGTAGTAGATGCATACATTATAAATGGGCACAAAATAGATAAAATTGGAAATAGTTGTGCATAGAGATCCCCACACGCTAAAGCCCTCACTCTTTCTGGCAGTGTATCGATCCGAGCATGACAGCTCCACATATTAGGCACACGTTATATCGTATCGATTCAACCATCAATCTACAAACCCAGCACAACCTGATGTACCTTGCATGTTAGAAATATACATGATGAGGGGGAAACTCGCTAGGGCCCAATTAAACCCAATAAGGATCGGTTCGTAATCTACAGCGCTGTCTACCAAGGCCTAACAAAGGCTTGCCTAAGATCCAAGCTAATGCTCAACACATGTCCTTGCCCTACGTCCCACATGACGCATTATCAGGTGGCCATTATTACAATAATGACGAGAATTATCCCAGAGAACAATGTACGTCGAGTTATCACCCACATCCCCTCACGTGCGGGACTAGAATCCAGGATGACTCCACCCTCTCACCTTCTATAAGGTTAGCAGACGGGTAATCGATAACTCAATGATCAGGACAACCATAACTTCACGACCCCACCAAGTCAGAAGGCGAAGAGAATGAGAAGAGCTCAAGGAGGACTCTATAAATAGGATTATGGCTAGATAGCCAGAGAGGTGCGCTTTCGACGCTCACGACACCTCTCACACTCAGTTCAACCTCCACTCCATTTGTCTCTCAGTCTCCACGAAGCTCTAGAGCGCTCGTCACCTCTACTAAGCAAGTTGACCACTCTCCATCTCCTTCCACTCATCGAGCTCTCTCCCTGTATGAGCACTCTAACGCTATGTCTGAGCACTCTTTCTCTTGCTCAAGCACTTGTCTGACTTAAACATCGGAGGGTTCTCCCCTAAAATCTCTTCCATAACTTCTTCTGACGTGGTTTCTCTATTTGCAAGTTTCCTCTTGGGTGGTTTCGTCCTTCCCCATCAAATAAATCATAGAGGTGTAGTATGTGATTCGAGATATCATATTTCGACCTCTACAATATATAAATATATAGAGGTCAAAAAGTTATCCCCCAATCCACATGATACATCTCTGAGATTTGTTTATCTAAGAAGAGGAGAGACATTCCGAGGGAAACACCTACGAGTCAAGAAAGGACATTAGAAGGAGTCCTATGTGTGATCTCAGGGGACAACCCTCCGATGCTTAAGTCAGACGAATGGTCAGAGCGGGTGAAGAGTGCTCGAGATCGAGATGATGGAAGTGCTCGAAAAGATGAGTAGAGTAGAATGTATAGTGAGTGTAGGGTGCTTGGGGTTTAGAGTGCTTACCCCCTGACCATTCGGCCGGGGTACTTCTTAAAGGGTTCTCTTCAAGTATGTCCCTGTCATCTACGTATGTTACCTTACATGATGTGGTAACTTATCTATTCCCTAATGATCGCCTGTTGTTTCAGATTGCAGCGACGTCTTCGTTGTTGGATCGGAAGATAGATTTGGAAGAGAGAATAACAAGAATGTCGGGGTTAGCCCGTACACAAGGCCGGAGAGGTGAACATATGGAAATATCCGGAGGTAATGTAAATTAGCCTCAACTTAAACACAACGCGTGCCTCAAATAGCATATCCCTCGTTTATCGAACTGAAAAGTAGATCAAAGCTTCTTTCCATCTCAAAATATTGTGGATAATAGACATCGAGAGAAAGGACCTAATACCATTCCACAGAGACACGACAAACATATCTCTATCTTGGACTTTAACAAGGGCAAATAAGACTCACCGAGCTGTGACATGCAGCGGAGGGGAGCCGTCCGTACTAAATTTGCTGTCGTGTTTCCAAGGACACCGCGGAGGCCATGGACCACGTCGGGGTGAGCTCACACCCGTGACGTTGTTTAATTGGCTCGCCAAAAAGAGAAACACGGAGACAAAGAACTCGGGAGCAAATCTATGATGCGGTTGTTTCTTTAATAGTAAAAAAAATGATGATCTTTTTCTTATAATTCACTTGTGAAGAAGAAACTTTGAACGGATTCTCTTACATGTCGTGGGAACATGCGATGAGAGCTTAAAAGGAATAAATCTGTCAAACTCACTCGTCCAAATGAAATGGGTAGAAAAGTTGTGAAAAACATTCCCTTCATAATAACACAACAATTGCAGTTTCTTTTTCCCAATTCACCACCTTCCCTCAACATAATTAATGTAAAATATACTTCACCCACGATAAAAATTAAAACTAATTAAACCAACCCCCCCCCTTAGTATTTTGTTACTAGCTAGGTACACTTGGTGGTAATGGAGGGCCGACTTGGTTGCGGTACACAGTGTTTGTTCTTCTACTCTACCGACTATAGTTACAGCCCCCATCCTGCTAGGTACGTACACCCAAGAAGAAGAGGAGGAGGAGGAGGAAGAAGAAGGGGGGGGGATGGTAACGGTAAATTGTTCTTCCTTGCTGGTTTTTCTGACCACTTCTTCTCACCATCCCTGCCAGCGCAGGGAACGCAAACACCTAATAATAACGGGAGGACCCCCGGGCTCGCTGGCGGTGGCCTCTGCGAGCTCTCAGAGGGGGCCCTTGACGGGGTACCGGTCGACGCAGTCGGACCAGGGGTTGCAGACGTTGTCGGCCCCCGGCGACACCGCCGGCACCGTCTTCAGTGCCCGCCACACCGCGCTGTTGCACTTGAACCCGGAGCCGAAGGCGATCTGCCACACACGGTCGCCGCGCGCCACCCGGCCCTTGGCCTCCGTGTAGGCCAGCTCGTACCAGAGGGAGCTGCTGGAGGTGTTGCCGAAGCGGTGCAGCGTCATCCGGGACGGCTCCATGTGCCACTCCGACAGCCGCATGTTCTTCTGCAACTCGTCGAGCACCGCCCGCCCCCCGGCGTGGATGCAGAAGTGCTCGAACGCCTTCTTGAAGTCCGGGACGTAGGGCTTGAGCCTCGCCTTGAAGACCTTCCTGGCAATGAGCACCACCAGGAACTTGGCCTGCTCCACCAGGGGAAGTACCAGGGGGCCGAGGGTGGTGATGTTGGTGGTGAGCGCCTCGCCGGCCACCTCCATCAACTCCCGCGCCAGGGAGACCCCCAGCGCCCCGGCGACGTCCTCCCGCTGGTACACGCAGTTGTAGCACCGGTCGTCGGCGCCCCGGTGGGTGCGCACCGTGTGCACCAGGCGGTACTTGGAGCGCCGCCGGTCGGCGCCGCGGTTGGACAGGAGGGCGGCGGCACCGCCCATGCGGAAGATGCAGTTGGCGAGCAGCATGGAGCGGTCGTTGCCGAAGTACCAGTTGAGGGTGATGTTCTCCATGCTCACCACCAGGGCGAGGGCGCCCGGGTTCGCCTGCAGGAGGTGGCGGGCGAGGTCGATGGAAATGAGCCCGGCGCTGCAACCCATCCCGCCAAGATTGTAGCTTTTGATGTCTGCCCGCATCTTGTAGTGGTTCACGATCATGGAGGAGAGGGAGGGCGTGGGGTTGAACAGGCTGCAGTTGACCACCAGGATGCCGACCTCGGCGGGGTCGACGCCGGTCTTCTTGAACAGGGCGTCGAGGGCGCCGAACATGACGTGTTCGGCCTCCAGCCGGGCCTCCGCCATGGACAGGTTGGGGGGGCGGGCCTGAATGCCCCGGGGGAGGTACGTCTCGTCGCCGAGCCCCGACCGCCGGGTGATCCGCGTCTGGAAGTCGAGGTTCTCCTCGCTGAATCCCCCGGTGCTCTCCGTCATCTCCAAGAAGCCCTCTTGGAGATCTTGAGCTCGTCGCCGGGCCTGTAGCAGGCGAAGTCCACCAGGTACACCGGGCGGGGGCGCTTCAGGAGATAGACGGCCGCGAGGACCGCGAACAGCGCCGCCCCCGCGACCGCCGTGGCGAGGTCCACGCGGAAGTCCGGCAGGATGGGGATGAACCCCCCAAGCCGGAGGAGCGGCGCCCCCGACCGGACGGCCGCCGCCGCCGCGGCGCAGAGCAGCGCGGCGGGGCCAAGGAGGAGGTGGGCCGGCGGCAGCGCGGTGTAGCGATAGCCGAGCCGCACATACTTGAGCTTGACGGACTGGAGGAAGTCCGGTAGGCCCCGCCGGATCTTGATGACGACGGAGGAGGAGTCCTTGAACGCCACCTCCGCCGTCAGCCTCTCCCTCTCCATCACCGTCATCTCCGTGCCCTCCATTATTATCCTCCCCTCTCTCCCTTCTCTCTCTTTCTCTGCGTCTATCCTTTCTTTCTCTATATGCCTCTCTCTGTACAGGTAACAGGATGTGCCAGCTCGTGTTCCGCTCGTGTTCTGGGGTTGGGGTCCTTCCGCAGAAGGGCGACTATATATAAAGCTGAAGCCCGGGCGGCGGCCTATACCACCGTGCCCTTACGACTGCAGCAGCGCAATTAAGCGGTGTCGGCAATAAATAGACAACAGGGAGGATGGAGGGGATTCGTTGGTGAACGGGAAACGAAGGGGGGATTAAAGAAGAAGATGAGGGGAAGAAGGTGAGAAGCTTCAGATTTTGGTGAGAAATTAAACAGAGTGTTTGTGAACAAGGGAGAGGCTTAATAGAAGTACGTGGTGACAAGCGACGGCGCAACGTGGCATATCGATGCTGACGTGTGGCAGAAGAGACGTAATATATTATGTGTTGTGAATACGAGGTTCAATACGGGGTCGGGTGGGGTGTTACGGGGTTGACGGAGAAGACCCAAGTGGGCAGGCTGTGCGTTGTGCCCGAGGGGAGTTTTTTTTTTTTTTTTTTTGCGAGTTTAGACTTTAGAATGTGAATGATATTCGTGCTTGTTTTAGATTTAAAAATGAGGGGACAGGGGTACATATATGTGGAAAGTTTGAGGTGTATTGATCGACTACGATGAGATGACTGAAAATTTGGTTGATTTTGAAAACTGTAGCCGTTGAGAATTAGACACCCAAATGGCGAATCACACCGCTAAATATTTGTTTGACTAAGGAAGGAAAGAGTGTTTGTCGGAGAAGGACCGTCGTCATAAACGAACAGTCAAAAGGAGTCATGAGAGTTATCTTAGGGGTCAACCCTCAAACAGTCAAGTCATACAATTATGAAGAAGGTGGCGAGCACTCATGAAGAGAGAGAAAAAGAAAGAGAGAGAGAGAGTGAGTGAAGACTTGAAGGGGTTAGGTCGCGTACACCCTTGACCGTTGGTCCAGAGGCTCTATTTATACTGTCGCCGTGGAGTTGGCCATCAGGTTACTGTGGTCGGAGGAGACGTGAGCCGTCCAGCTCGAGTGCCTAACAAGATAGGGAGATGTGGGCGTTGGCTCGCAGACTCTTCACCGAAGGGACAGTTCCGCCATTAATACGGTAGGTCCCACCAGTCATTAATGCGGGAGGGCTCGTCGGAGGGGGCGTGAGACTGATTTGTCAGGGAGAGTGGCGTGAGCAACGTCGTCCTCTCTTCCCGTCGTCGGACTAATGCGCCTCCCGCCATTAATGCTCTGTCGGGAACGTACGTCGTGGCTGTTGACGAGGGAGGCGCACGCGGGTACGACGCCCGTGTAGTGGGTTGCACTAGAGCAAGAAGTGTGTTGGACTGACATGGGGGGGTAGTGGGCCCGGAGGGCTAGGCCTCCATAGTGGGTCAGCCAGGCGGGCTCTAATGAGATGATGAGATATACCCTCCTCAAAAGTTATAAAGTATATTGTGTGTACCAAATAGTCAAATATTTTTATATTAAAAGGCTGTTATTTTTGTAGATGATAAAAATGTTATAGTAAATGGAGGGAATATAGTAATAGGGTGTTTAAGATCACTTTTTTTAAAAAGCTCTTTTTACCTAAAAATATGTTGGAACTTAAAATTTAAAATTTATGAAAACGGATAACTATCTATTTGGTAAAAGTGTCATAATTTTTGAAATTTGTGTAGAGTTGTCTTGCAAACACTTCTCATTTTATTTTTTAATTAAAATGATAAGAACATTTCAAAGGAGATTTCTATCATTCATAAAAGAAGATAAATTAGTTATTAAAAGAAGTTATATTCTAATGTCTTCAAATTCATTAACATAATGATAATGTTAGATGCTAGAAGATAGGGCTGAAACTAGATGGTGTTACATTTCTTAGAGCTATGGTTTCATGTTGCCAGAAAAGTCTAGTGGATGAAGGCCGTCAAATTTTTTTTTTGATTTAATCACTCAAGTTCATGGAATATCTCCCACAAGCGAACATTATACTTGTATCGTAGACCTCTAAGGTCACCGGAGTCTTTTGAATGATGCACAGAACTTCATAAAGAATGAAACTTCACTTCCAAATGTTGGATCTATTTAGGGAGCCTTGCTTTCTACTCATACAAATCATGGAAATACTGAACTCGCAGAATATGCAATGAACCAGCTTCCAAGTGAGATAATGTTGATCGGAAAGGTTCAGAATGTGATGAAGATTAATGGAATTAAAAACATCCCCCTTCCTCTCGTGCGACTGAGAGCAATTGTTCATTGAGACAGAAAGAGAGAGAGAGAGAGAGAGAGAGAGAGAGAGAGAGAGGAAAAGGGAAAGGAGGGGGGAGAGAGGACGGTGGGATTGCATGGTGCGAGATGCTAAACAGTAGGGTGTGAGACACTCAGGTCGAAACTATTTGATAGATGTGTGTGGAAGGATGTCGAGAGGGGAGTAGAAGAACAGAAATGTAGATCGAACACATCCCACTTCCTCTCATGCGATGAAGAGCATTTCTTCATTAAGAGAGAGAGAGAGAGGAGGGGAAGGAGGAGGGAGAGAAGAGGGTGGGATTGCAAGGTTGTCCAGCGTGGTGCATGAAGGCTCTGGCGGAGGGAGATGGGAGGGGTTTTGCACAGGAGGTCAAGGTCAACATCACGGTGAGTCTAAATCGCATGTTCTCCCTCGGGAAACAAAGTGAAGCTGCGAAGTTGAGATGAAAGAGGGGAGAGGAAGGATGTGCGAAGAGTCCTGAGTTGTCGTGAGCGATTCTTTTGAAAAAAAATTACTCCGAACTTATTTTTATTTTGAAGGATGAGGAGGACAAAATTCGCCAGGCCCACTATGGGCCATCATCAACCGGCTCACAGTCCAAGACGTGCCAACCAAGGCCTATTCAGGACTGGCCTAGCATACAAGCACGTGCTCCGTGCACGATCGAGTCCCATGTTCGTAGCGAGTAACCATTAACACAATAATGGTGGACGTTACCCTAAGCAATGGCTAGGTAGAGGGATATCACCCACGTCTCCATGTCTTTCACTATTTACTCCACCCATTTGCCTCTCATGCAATGGGTGAGTGAATAACCGGCCACCCATGATCGGGCAACCCATTAACTTCACTCTCTACTAAGTCAGGAAGCAAGTGAAACATATGAGCTCAAGGGAAACACCATAAGTAAGGCATTGGATAGACCTCTAGGGACAGGGTATAGGACAGTACACGGTACTTACTCACAGAGACCACTCCAGCTATTCTCATCTCTCCTGACTCTCCAACTCTCATCCGAGCACTCACGTCCACCACCAGACACCCTGTCATATGCTCTTAAATCCCTTTGTCTTCTTCTAAGCACTTGCTACCTTCTTTCGAGCACTTGCTCCATTCTTTCGAGCACTTTACTGACTTAAGCATCGGAGGGTTATCCTCTTGGATTACACCCAAGACTCCTTCTGACATATCGTTCATTGGTTGTAGGTTTTCACGGGATGGTTAATCTTCTTCCCAACAAATAAATCAAAAAAGTGTGATACGAGATTCGAGATACTAAATTTCTATCTCTACACTTTTAGCACCGTCTATGGGAATGAGAGCAAAAAGGCATGGCTCTCCATGAAAACCACTGCAATGTCAACAATCACTGGGTACTGTCGGTTCTTTTTGGGCACCCTGGAACGAGTTAGCAAGTGACCACCACTCCCAGGGGGATCACCTCTAGTCCTCTGCTCACTCAATGATAGAGGAGCTGGCCAGTATGTGCCATCAGCTCCAGATGCTGATAAGGGCCTACTAGGGCACCTAGGACTAGCAAGAGAAGTAGGAACGGCAAAAGGAATAGTAACACGCCATAGTGGCCCTACTCCTTGAAGCAGAGGCCAGTCGACGGCCGAGAGCCAAGCACCCTCAGCTGCCCACGCAACATGTTCTCTGCGCCAAAGAAGAAACTCTCAACGCCGTTTGCCGAGCCCCCTCCACCCAGGGAGGGCTCGACGCCTACGACACTACTATGACGGCAAGCTAGAGCTCGAAGGGAACATGCACTACCTGGACGACATCATCTAGGCTGCACAAATGAAGGGGCTACTCGATGACAACACCGACTTCCATGCCCCCTTTTCCCAAGAGATATTGGAGGCGCCCATCCCCCTAGAGCTCCAGCTACCGGCGTTCACTCTATACGATGGCACCACCGACCCTGTTGACCACTTGCTCAACTTCAAATCCAATCTAGTGTTTGGCCTTCACCACCATGCTATAGGAGAATGCTTGAGCCTCGGACGCTGTCAAGTATTTGGCCTTCACCGTCACACTGCGGGAGAATGCTCGGGTGTGGTTCGAGACTATCCTTACTGGGTCAATTACCTCCTTCAAGTAGATGAAGAGGATGTTCAAAGAAAACTTACTCAATTGCAAAAAGGAGGTCAGATCCACCGTCAACCTCCTCACCATCAAGCTGGGCTGCGAAGAACCCTTGTGGGACTTCGTTGCCCTCTTCTGCAAGGAAGCTCTTCGTATCTCTCACCTCAACGTCAACATCGCCATCACCATGCTGACGCAAGGCACTCAGGATGCCATCCTTCAACGAACTATAGGGGTTAAATCCCCCGCCACACTCATAGAGCTCCTCACGCTAGCCCAGAAGCACGCCAACTACGATGAGAACACGGCCGCCCTCGGTCGAGCAACTGGAGGGGACCCCGTCGAGCGGAAACGCTCGGTCGAGCACCCCGGGCAATGCTACGCTTGAGTGGAGGAACATCTCTTCCAACTCTAAAGGCCTTTTATCAATAAAGGATTAGGAGCCCACTACTTTGTGATGTCCCTTCTCCATTTCTCACAAGGATTCTATGGGTGGCACTATGCTTCCAAGGGAGAGACAAACTAGCCAGCTCCTTCGGGAGACTTGACTACCTAGCTTCCTCCAAAATCTTATGGGTGGTAAGTGATACCTCCACGAGGCGAGTTGAGAAGTCTCCTCCTCAGAAGAAAGCCGCTCCCTCCAAAATCCTATGGGTAGTAAGTGATACCTCCATGTGGTAAGTGATAACTCCACGATGCGAGCTAAGAAGTCCCCTCCTCAGGAGAAAGAAGTTTTCTCCAAAATCCTATGGGTGGTAAGTGATACCTCCACGTGGTGAGGTGAGAAGTCTCCTCCTCAGGAGAAAGACGCTCCCTCCAAACTCCTATGGGTAGTATGTGATACTTCTAAGAGGCGAGCTGAGAAGTCTTCTCCTTATCAGGAGAAAGACAAATAAGCCCCTCCAAAACTGAGCTCTTCAGCTCACGTCTGTTGGAAGGCTAACCGTGCCGCTGGCCGTGAGACATACCAACTAGCCACAATAACGAGAGTCAACTAACCGACTTCTTAGGGAGAAAGCAGCCAACCGACTACTTGCGACAACAAACCTTCTCGTTCGTTGGATAGGCTAACCACGCCGCTCCCCAAGAGTCGGCCAACTACATACTAATTACGATGGGCCGACAGTCCCCTCGGAACTATGAACTGACTATGGACCACTGGTCTCCTATCCAAGCCGAGTCATTCATGGTTCATTCAGCCACAAACATGGCCATGGACCACAAGCCACTCAGTAGAATTAATGACCCGGGTTCCATCTAGTCGACACACTTGGAGCTAACAGGCCCTAGCTAAGACTGAGGTCGACTAGCCCAAGCGCAATAGGCTTGCCCACTTAGGACTCTTGCAACACCATGTGTTCGGCCATGAAGAGGGAAGGCGAGGGTGAGCGCTCCGACACAACGTTTGGGTCCTCGTGCTCGGTAGCTTGAGGAGCCATGTACTCTAGGCGCTGGGGGGCTGTCAGGGAAAATGACCATGTCCTCGGCCATTCCCTTAGACTCCCCTGCCTGCTCTACCACCACTCCACTGCCACCGACACCTCGGACGCCACCGCCGCTTCTTCTGCCACTCCTTCTTTCACCTCTGCCCCTCTCCACGCTACCTTCACCGCCTACAGTTGCACTCAGATCACCACCCCTGCTCGCTCGACACTCTCCCTCGCCCTCTCTAGGGATCTAGGGAGTGCCTAGAGAGTCTACCTCTCCGCCTCTAGGACCTGCACCAAGGATAGCTAGCCATCATGGACCCTTTGCTTCTAAGATGCCTCCATATCGACCGTCCGATAGTGATCATCCAAGAGTGCAAAAGTATAGGTGATGGTGATCAGCACCCAGTGGGCTACGGTCGCCCAGGAGCTAGACCCCAGCTCGCCCCCCTTCCGCCTCTGTTAATACACCACGAGCATCGCCTCCATGTTTGGGACCCTGCACTCTTCGCCCACCACCTCCGACGACGCACTCGGAATGGACACGCTTGGAACGCCTCCAAGCGTGCTCAGCGATCCTCCTTTGAGGCTAGGAGCCACTCTCTGCGGCACTGAGCTTGATGGGGAGCTAGCGACCGTAATAGGGGCCAAAGGGGAGACGCACACAGCCGATGGCCTCTCAACTGCACCCATCGCCAGCGAGCAGTAGCGAAAATTGCCCAAAGTAAGCAGAGTGGTTGGCACCGACACGAAGATGGGTACCTCATCCATGGAAGCACAACATGTGCAAAATGCAAGACCCCTTTTCCCACCAGATTCCTTCCGAGCACCGAGCACTCTCGCTACTTGGGAGTGGGGGGCTAGTGAGGAGGAGGAAATTCGTCAGGCCCACTACAGCCCATTATTAATCAGCCCACGGTGTAGGACGTCGCCAACCAAGGCCCACTCAGGATTGGCCCACCATACAGGCATGTGCTCCGTGCACAATCGTGCACCACGTTCCTAGTGGATAACCATTACCGCAATAATGGCGGAGGTTACCTCTGGCAACGGGGAGGCGGAGAGTTGTCACCCATGTCTTCGTGTCATTCACCATCTACTCCACCCATTCGCCTCTCATGCAACGGACGAGTAAGTAATCGACGACCTACAATCGGGCAACCTTTTAACTCCACGTACTCTCCACTAAGTCAGGAAACAGGGAAACTAGATGAGCTTGAGGGAAACCTTATAAGTAAGGCCTTGGACCGAGGGACAAGGCATAGGATGGTACACAGCATTCACTCACAAAGACCACTCCAACTATTCTTATCTCTCTTGGCTCTCCAACTCTCGTCCGAGCATTCACCTCTACCACCAAACACCCTGTCATATGCTCTTAACTCCCCATGTCTTCTTTCAAGCACTTGCTCCATTCTTCCAAGCACTTTACTGACTTAAACGTCGGAGGGTTATCCACTGTGATCACACTCAGGCCTCCTTCTGACGTTCCATTCATTGGTTACAGGTTTTCACGAGACGATTGATCTCTCTCCCAATAAATAAATCATAAAAATATGATACGAGTTTGAGATATCAAATTTCTGGCTCTACAGGGAAAGTTTACATGGGGTAGGATTCCGTCCTAAAAATCGGGATAGACCTTTCCAAATGTGCTTGAGTAGGTTTCTATTCTCAAACTTTTATTTTGAGAGAAAAAATAGATAAAAGAATTACAACCAAACACCTTATAAATCTTTTATGTCTTGGTTTATCCTTTTTTTTCTCCCGAGGATTTTCGTTGTCAAAGGATGGCAGTATCTTTGTCTCTTTGTTGGGGACGACAAAATGGATATATCGATATTTGAACCTCATCATCTAATTATCCTTCGTATATGTAGACTTATATTAAATATTATATTAACATTTATCGACATCTCATGTTTGAAATAATTTAGCTGACCTCTACGCCCAAGTTTAATTAAGAGGGTACATAGCTGTCACGTGACTTTTACGTCGTCTTTGTTTCAAGGTCCGCGGTGTCAATGATAAATCCCAAATCAATTCCGCGTCAAAAGAGTCGTTCGTACTTACAAAATGGATTACAATGTTTCTAAACCGAAGGAGTTAATTATGAGACCCGGCCCAGTACTGATACAAGCAGCCCCTCACGTCATCAATTGAAAGTTTATCTTCTTATGGTTGTCATACGTTCGAGAGAAAGAAGCCTCGTCACATCAGCCGACTCAATTGATCTGCCGAACTTTTACATAATCCTTCAAGTAACGTGAGAGACAACGACCCCGTCTTCTATCTCAATTTGTACATCATTTGTTATTATAAATGAGAAAGAAGATAGTCATTAATTTGTTCCATCGATCATCCATGAGTGTGTGTGTGTGTGTGTGTGTGTGTGTGTGTGTGTGTGTGTGTGTGAGAGAGAGAGAGAGAGAGAGAGAGATGCATGGTTCTTCAAACGGAGGGGAGGGGGAGGGTTGGGGAGATGGATGAGACGCCCAACAATTATGGGAACGGTTCCGAGGGTGGAAGCGGATTGCTCAACCACCACCCAACGCCGGCCTCCCGGAGAAGTCGCTCCCCCCTCCCTTCTTCCTTCCTTCCTTCGATCATCCGGGCAAACGGGATTTCAAAGGAGGGTGCATGTTGGTGGGAAGTGGAATTAGACCCCGTCACAGATTAATTAATCATGGCGGATGGATAGCTGCGCACGCCATGCCCGTCGCCTTCCCCCTGAGCTGGATCGCCCAGAAGATTGCTGCACCCTTTGGTTAGATTTATTAGGAGATTTTAATCATTAAAATTTCTTCTAAAATTTTAAATAGAGCTAAATTCATCACCTGTCTGTCCGCATAGATTTTATAATTGGAGAGAGAAAGACACGTGAGGGAGAGAGTTAAAAAATTCACAGAAACCCCTCCTATGAAACTTACGGGTGAATTTTGATGTAAATTCATCGATGTATGTCATATTTAATACCCATATAACATTTAACTAGTGATTTAATATCATACTTACACTCAAGGTAACTCAACATTTAAAAAAGTGAAAAAATAATGCTGCAAAATTGTCCCAAACGTAATTTTTCCCGGTAAAAATCCCTTTAACATGTACGTCCTCACCATCTGTGCAAAGTGGGCCTTAAGACAACCACCACAGCTGTCACATCGTCCAGGAGGCGGACAACCCGCAAACGGAGAGAACATTAACACGGACGGGCCGGTGCCGGCCATCTCATTTATTGGGCCGGCAGAGTACGCTCACAAACAACACCCCCCCCCCCCCCGGGCCTGGGAAGACGGGGGAGTGCATGGGGGGGCGTCTCCTCCATATACTGATACAGCCATCGTTGCCAGCCACGGTCATTCGGCTCCCTTGTTGTTATTATTATTATTGATGCCGTTGCCGCGGTCATCTTAGTATAAGCTCAAACGTATACTAAAAATGACAGAATCTTGATCACCTTAATTAGTCCAAAATAATATCTCCTATCTTCCCCTATGCTTTAATAAGTATATATGTCATTTCTCTTCAAATGGCATCTTCGGTTCTCCTTCTAATACTCCAATCAAGCAAGCTATTACTGTATATCAAAGGTAAACATTCTAATTACGCACTTAGGATAATATAACGATGGAGTACGAAATCTTGGTAGCGTTTACTTTTGAATAGATAAAGGGTTGACAAACCGACCGGAACGAGGCAGCCAGCTAGAGTGAAACAAAGAGGGGCGGGCCACGGATTAATGGTCCAGCCAGCCAGTCACCCATTAATTAACTACGGTGTCTTCCAATCATGATAAGAGCCGTCAGCCGCTTTTTAATGTCACTGGATGTTCACCTAATTAATTAATCGTCTCTATTTCCTTTTATTTATATATATATATTTATATATAGGGTGTACGTCTCCTCTTCCCAAGTCATGAAGAGACGAAGACTCCACGTCTACCCCCCAATATTTGGCACGTCACTTCCGGTGGTGGGTGATGAAACATCCTGAGAGATCAGAGAGGGAAACAAAAAAGTGAATTGAAGTTACAACGAATTAATCAACAAGATGACTAGCTTCGTTTATAATTTTAAGATCATCTGGATAAAATAGTTTTCAATTTAAAATTAAAAAATATACCAACTTTAAAATCGGGTGATGATCTAAAGCTACAAAGAATTACATTGGTTTACACCAAAACAATTAAACAACGTAACACGAGGGATAAGCCCAAAAATGTTGCACAAGGTATAGATTAATTTGCATATACATATATATATATGTATATATATTTAATCTATACAAATGATATATAGTCAAAATATATATAGTCTCAGTTTTCTTTTCTTTCTGCAACTATATATATATCCTCGCATGCATGATCTTAATCCAATGGAGCCATATTTTCTGATCTGATGGGATGTCCTTTGATATCATCCACCTAATTAAACCTGCATGCATGATCCGAGTTCATGGGTGGCGGCCCAGGAGTACGCTAAATTATGTTGACGGTTTGACGCAATTAATACCTTACCCAAAACAAAAATACCTTAACATTTTGACGCAATTAATACCATACAAAAAAGGCAACCTTAACATCATCGATCTATTAGACCTTCCCACCAAATGGATAATCCCACTAGTTGTACTACTCTCAACATCAACCCTCGCAATCGATATAGTCTTCCTCTTACGATTTTTATTCGTTTACTATCTATCATAAATGTAATTACCCTTATCTTTATGAAATGTAGATGGATGAAAAAATTTGGTCCCAACTCGGAGACGGTGGCCTGGTATATTTTCGACATACTCAGATGATTGGTTCCCGTTGGGATCCTCCGGTGAAAGGATATATTGATCGAGGTCTAAGACTCAATGTTTCAACCGATTCATGGTATGCAATTTAAAATTTTAAATTATTTTTTATCCATTCACCTATTTATGAATTAAGTATATAATCAAATAAGTTTAGTTCGAGAGCTCAATATCAAAAATATCGGTCCAATCGGCGTGCCGATTGTTCCAACATGATCAGAGATACGTGAGTGACCCGTGTGAACTGACCGAATCTAAATCGGATTCTCGATTTGGGCTCGGTGCTCAATTCACCCATTTTAAAATTTAGTTAAGTATAAAATTAAATAAGTTTAGTTCAAGGGTCCAACATCTAAAATACCATTCCGATCGGTATGCCAATTATTCCAACACAATCGAAGATGCATCAGTGACCCGTGGGAGATGACGGAATCCACATCGGATTGTCGGTTTGGGGTCAACGCTCGATACAACCTATTTAGAAATGAAGTATAAAACCAAATAAGTCTGCTTCGGAGACCCAATATCTAAAATACTGATCCGATCAACGTGTTGATTATTCCAACACAATTGGAGAAGTGTGAGTGACCTATGGGAGCTGACGGAATTAAAACCGGATACCCGATTTAGGCTCTGTGCCCAATTCAACCATTTAGAAATTAAGTTAAGTATAAAATCAAAGAAGTATGGTTCGGGAGCCCAATATTTGAAATTCCAATCCGATCGACATGCTGATTGTTTCAACACGATCGGAGATGTGAGTGAAACTGACGGAATCCAAATCGGATTTTCGATTTGGGCTCGGCGCTCAATTCACCCATTTAGAAATTAAGTCAAGTTTAAAAATTAAAGAGTCTTATTCGGGGGCCCAATATCTGAAATACCGGTATGATCGGGATATCGATTGTTCCAACATGATCGGAGATGTGTGAGTGATCATTAAGAGCTGACAGAATCTAAATTGGATTCTCAATTTAGACTCTATGCTGAAAACAACATGTTTAAAAATTAAGTTAAGTATAAAATCAAAGTAGTCTACTTTGGGGGCCTAATATCTTAAATACTAGTACGATCGGTGTGTTGATTGTTACAACACGACCGGAGATGTACGAGTGACTCATGGGAGTTGATACAATCCAAATCGGATTCTTGATTTGGGCTAGACGCTCAAGACAACATGTTTAGAAATTGAGTAATGTATAAAACATAAGAAATTTAATCAAATTTTTTATTTTATTTTAATATATATATATGTGTGTGTGCGTGTGTGTGTGTGTGTATGTGTGTGTGTGTGTGTGTGTGTGTGTGTGATATTCTTTTATTTTGCATGTCTAATGGAGTATCCCACGACACGTTCATTGCATGATGGCGGGGGAGGAGGGGGAAGACGACACGTTCATTGCATGATGGCGGGGGAGGAGGGGGAAGAGTAGGAGGATCCTTGCTACTTAATATTTTTTTAACTATCGTAACAAAATTATCCATTTCAAATATTGTATTTGAATATTTTAATTTAGTAATGTAAAATTTTCTGTTATCACTGTGTGCACGTAATATTGGTGTTTGATGTCATTGTTAAAATAGGGTTCATGCTATTTTTTTAAGATTAATATTTTAAAAAAATAATAAAAATTTTAGTGACAAATTTGAGAAGGATCTGCAATCGAAATTTAGCGACAGGTTAGTGGTACAAGTATGGTGGCCGCTGTTTTGCGGCGTATCAACGACGAAAATATTCCCGTCGCTAACGTTTTAGCGTTCGAGATGCGGCGGGACGATTTAACGGTGGATATTATTTCAGTCGCACCTATCTTTATGCGCCGGCCCGTCTTTAGCGGTGGATATTATTTGCGATGGAATAATTAATGATCGCTAATTACGGCGATTTAGCGGCACCTGAATTTTCCGTCGTAAATTTTTATGCGTCGTCTTACTCAGCGTCAAATTGATTTGAGACAGAAATTATTCAATCACTAATTAATTATTAATTAATGATAAAAAATTATCGATTGTGAATTAACGACAGACGTATTTCATCGAATAGCGGCGCCAATGTTCGATCGATTTGCGACCGAAGAAATAATAAATTTGCAATATATTCTGATCGTCGCAAAACCTGACTTTTCTGGTAATGTCACCTGATCCGTTGCGTGGAGACCATACAAGATATCATATTGAAGAAAGTATCTCCATGGATCGTATCTTTACATGCATGGTACACATTAAATTAAATGGTAAACATAGCATTCCCCTGTCATACACCGCCAACAGCCGGCTGACCCATCTTCCGAGATGGGACCCTATCTCTCCCACCCACCCAAGTCCATTGATCAAGCCCGAAGTCTCCCCTCCTTTCGAGACAAAGTTTATTGCGTTGTTTGTGGTCCTTCGAGGTGATGGGTTAGCCCATTGGGTCACCCCACGGACTACACCTCCTATTAGTTTTTGGGGCTCAGACAAAGACAGGCAACAACTCTGCCTTCTTCTGTTGCAACCCAAAGAGCCCATACTAAACCAGCTACGAAGAGACCAAACTGGTTGACCGCCCCAGCTGGAAAACTTAATGAGAGATGGTTATGGTTTAATACATAGGAGTCTAATTAGGAGCCGTGGAGGCCACTGGGGAGTGGCGTGTGCTGGGAATGAAAGGTGGTGGGTGCACGCACGCTGCTGGTAGGTTTGGCCATCCCTCTTCTCTCTCCACATCACCGTTTAGCTGTCTGATCCCACGTACGTACGTGAGCATCTGTAGATGGGACCATGAGTGGAACAGTCACATTTCTTCTTGGGGTTGATATATTAAGGAGTTCAAGTAATGGACTCCATCGACCAACCAGATCGACTAATCTAATCATCCACTGGGCGCCCCGTGTTTTGTGACGCTAATTGTCTGTAGAAAACAACGAAGCTCGATCGCCAGCTGCCGATCGGTCGCCCGAGCATGCAGTCGCAATGAGCCAGGTTTACATAAATAATATCTCACTGCCAATTAATCGATCGATCCGTGCTAACGGAGGTCGTGTCCATGCATGCATGGGAGTCTTCGCGGTAGAGTTTGGACGACGGTGTTTCAAATTAAAATAGTTGGTCCAAAGGAGAGCGAGATTTCTTGGGGCCCGGTCTTTCAGCAGAATCGGAAGCTTCTTTTCGCTTGATTGGAACGTAAAAGCTTTCAGTACATGCGGTTTGCAGTATGTTAAGATATATATACTTTTTGATGAATGTAATTAATTAATTAGGGGAAACAGTCCATTTTATTAATGAAATGAAGTATATATCGATCACTTGCACTCTTGGGAAATGGTCCAGAAGGGTACGTATAGGCATGCATCCAAGAGTGTGTTGCCTTTGCCTGGACAAAGAGATCGATCTGGTTGTACCGATCGACTTATTCATAGTAATACTCATCGACATCGTGTTGCCCCTCTACCGCAAACAACAAGATTGTGTCAAGCATGCAGTTTTCCTCCGCCTTCCACCGAGCATATAGGTCCACCCCCTCTGCGGTGACCTCCACCGCAGGGGAACCCAGGACTTGATCATGGGACTGGCAGTCACCGTTACACTAACAGCGCATGGTCCCAAGAGTTGGAAGTTAAATTGCTATGCATGACAGCATCGTGATGCATGCATGCATGGGAACGTACATAATTAAAATCGGTGTGTTAATTACGAAATAACAGCTAGATATGTAGTTAAGCTAGTGGGGAAACCAGAACGGAGAACTCTGTAAGTTTGCTCGATGTGGGCATCAATTAATCAAGCGTCGTTCCAATTGATCGATGTAGGTCATCTACATAAATCAATGTTTTTCGTATACGTCAAATTTAGTTAATATTATTCACCTAACGCCTATATGTTATCTTTCCGCCACATGCGATGCGAGGGATTTTTTTATAGAAGAGCCTTTCCATATACTCAAACTTGATGTGAAAGATGTCTTTTAATTAAAATAAAGGACACATGTGGTAATTAATATCTCTATGCATGTTTGCATGTGGGGGTTGTAATTTGATCATGGATGAATGGAGACTGAGTTCGACTCATCCATGATATGTATGGGTCCCACTCCTACCTCATCCATTAAAGTGAATAAGCACCCAAAAAAAAAACGATAAACTTGGTGAGGGCACTCGATCGATCCCCCAAGCACGTAGCCGTGCTGCTGGATTGAAAGGGTTCCTGGGTGATATTTCCGGCTTAGCTGTGCCGTTGAAATCAATGATGGACAAGTGTCGGTTTGTTTTCAGAAGAGATGGCCACACAAAGTCAGCCCTAACTTCTGATGTAGAAGATCCGCATCCCATATTATAAGTTAATGCCGACGGGCCAACCCTGTCACACCTCAATTCCTCAAGCACAACTGTGAAATGGGCTTGGCTTGGGTGTATTAGGCCCAATAGGGTTCGTCCCATAAAGACTCTAAGCCCAATAAGAGGTTATTCTTTAACCTTTTGAGAATAATCCCCCTTGTAACTAGTATATCTTTTGACGGGGCTATCCAATTGATATGAAACTAAGTTCATTTGAAACAAAATTAAGTTGGACTACAAATATTATGTTGACCCCACTTTCTAATTATATCATTAGGTGGGTCAAAAGTGCATAGGGAGGCAGACTGGTCAATGTATCCAGATCTTCCAGAAATTACAAAACTGTCATTATGAAAATTAGATAATTTTGCATGGGTTAAATAGGTGTCATTTGTCAATTGAGGGAAGAGCCACCTGATCTCACAGATGGCAGTTGAAGAGAGACTATGGGAAGGTCTTTAAGGGGCTCTCTTCCCATTTTTAGGGATTTTGGCTCGTATTTTCTCAGATTTAGAAGAAGAAGAAGGAAGAAGGATGGATTCTTGCAATTCTAAGAAGAAATAACGATTCTCAATATATTCTAATATAATGTAAGGTTGGTTTGATCCTATTTTCATGCTCTAAGAGTTGAGGAGAAGGTGAGCACAGTTGAGGAAGTGAAAGAGGGTGTGGAAGAGCAGCCCTAGGAACCATTCTGGAAGCACCTGGAACCACTTTGCATGATGAAAAGATCAAGTTATTAGTGAAAAATGACTTTTTTTTAGGCGATTCTAGAGTTGATGGTGTTGACGGTACCTCTTGAGATGGTGTCAACGACACGCTAGAACTTTTGGGTCCTGGGGATTACTACAAGCCTTGGTGTCGTCGATACCACACCTCAAGTGTCAACACCTCTGACCGAGTGTCGGGTCCTCTTACGCATGTCACTTGCTTGTCAAGTTCTGGGCTATTCTAATATGATTTGTCATTGGAATTTGATATTAAGCTTCTTAGAGCATGAAAACTTGCATGTGAATCTTATAAAAATGACTATCATGCTTGCACATTATTATGTTTCAATTTATTTTGAATTTTGGACTGAATTTCTGGATTCATGCACGAAAACATGTAAAAAAAAATTTCGAAATTTGTGAATTTTATATCCTTGGTCTTGGAATATATTGATATGTAAAGCATGAAACTAATATATTTGGTGTCGACAAGTTATTTCCATGATTATAAATCTCGAGTGTTTGGATTTGTGCATTGGAATGGATACTTTGTGTTCTAAAATAATAATAATTCTTGAAAATTAGAAATAAGATTTCAAGATTTCGAGAATTGGTAGATCGGATTACATTTTGAGGTCTTACCCATCCATTGCATGTAGCAGAGTAGGAATTTCACTCTTAAGTAATGTCATTTTTCTATCTGAACATACACCAAATGTCATGGAAATGTACTAAATTAAGTTATGGGCAATAAGTTAGAAAAGAAGACAATGATGTGGAGGAAGAAAAGGTTCCATGTCCCGCAGGAGCACATTCCTCTACTTTATAGTGTGGAGTTGATACACTAATTGGGCATGTGCGGAACCTTCCATATGGTTACAACAGTACAGACTGGAATAACAGAAAAGCGGCATGGAGAATCATATTGTTACAACAGAGTGGCTGAGCAATCACGTCCAGACATGTGCTTTTGTCACGCTGGCTGGTTCTGTGTCGTCCAATACTCCCCCGCAAGTTGGAGAATGGGGAACATGAACCAGCTTGGAAAAAAGTGTCTGAAATTGAACTCTTGGCAAGGGCTTTGTGAGAACATCAGCCAGTTGTTCGGTTGTTGAAATGTGAGATGGTAGCATAAAACCACGCTGGATTTTTTTCTCTGACAAAGTGGCAATCTAATTCAATGTGTTTTGTGTGTTCATGAAACACTGGCTGGTTTGCAATGTGTAGAGACTATCATAGTATAATGGAGCCAGTCCTGGATCAATACCAAGTTCATGTAATAGGGAATTTAGCCACTGTACTTCACATGCTGCTATGGCCATGGATCTATATTTAGATTCAGCAGATGAAGGGGATATAGTTGGTTGTTTCTTTGTGCGCCATGAAATTGGATTGGAACCGTGAAATATTATATAACCGGTGACTGAGCGCCGTGTCGGCATCTAAGTAAATAGACAACTGAAGGGTAGAAGAAAGAATTGTAAAATAAGCTAGCAGTAAGTGCCTTTTTGATGTAGCGAGGGACTCTTATGGCATCATCCCAAATGAATGTCCATTGGGTTGGACATGAACTGAGTTAGATAATTGACTAAGTATGTAATATCAGGTCTTGTGATTGTTAAATAAAGTAGTCTACCAGCAAGTCTTCTATATATGGCAGGATCTACAAGAGGGGATCCTCCAGTATGAAGATTGTGTCCTGGTTCCATTGGTGTATCAATAGGCTTTGCGCCAAGAAGACCAGTATCATGCAATATGTCTAATGCATATTTACTTCAATTCAAGAAGATACCCTTTGCTGACCGTTGGAGCTCAATGCCTGAGAAATACTTGGGTCTGCCAAGGTCTTTTAAGTGGAATTGTGTATGTAGATATCTCTTCAACAGACATATGTAAACTGTGTCATCACCAGTGATTAATATGTCATCTACATAAACCAAAATGATTGTAATAAATTATGCTCGATGATGAACAAACAATGAATAATCGGCTCTCGACTGTTTGAATCCAACTAGAAGTAAGGCAGAAGTGAATTTTTGAAACCAGCTTCGGGAGGCATGTTTAAGGCCATAGATTGATTTGTTTAATCTGCAGGCATTGTGCTTTTTTTGTTTCTGAATCTCAGGTGGCAAAGGCATATAAACCTCCTCCTTCAGATCGCGATGTAGGAAGGCGTTGTTAACATCTAGTTGGTGAATTGCCCAATGTCGAACAGCAACAATTGATAATAAACAACGAATTGTAACCAATTTTGCAACAGGGGCATAAGTATCATGATAATTTAAGCCTGAAGTCTGTGTATAGCCTTTTGCAACCAGGCATGCTTTGTATCGAGCAATTGTGCCATCAGCACGATACTTGAGTTTGTATACCCGTTTGCAGCCCACGAGTGGTTTGCCATGTGGTAAAGAGGTAAGCGTCCAAGTGTTGTTTAGCTCAAGTGCATTTAACTCTTCTGCCATGGCATTGCACCAGTTTGGTGAGAGCACGGCTTGCTTGTATGAGGTGGACTCACTATGACTGGTAATGGATGTGAGGAAAGCAGCATGAGAAGCATCGATAAGCATAGTAGGTAAGTAGTTTGAAATTGGGTATCGAATGGAGCACTCTCTTGATGAAGGGTTGATTGAAGCCGCGAAGGAGGTGATATATTAATTGTTGAGGTACGCTGGCTGTTTGGTGGTTCTCTGAGGTCTAGAAGTAGGAATGGGTGAAGGCGATGTTCGAGGTGTGGTGATAGTAGTAAGAGTAGGGGTGTGATGTATGGGCTGGGGTTGTGATGTATCCTTTGTTATGTGATCTAGTACAAGATGAGGGATAATGGAAGTGACAGGATCTGTGGATGTGTTAGAAAAGGGAAAATTGTGTTCATAGAAGAGGACATCTCAACTGGTGAAAATATGGTTGGTATCAAGGTCAAGCAGGCGATAAGTCTTTTGGTTCGGTGGGTATCTAATGTGAATGCAGCAACGTGCATGGAGATTGAACTTATCATGATCAAGGTAACTAGTAGAGGCATAGCAAAGGCATCCAAAAACACGAAGATGGGAAAAAGAAGATGGTTCATGATGCAGTGCTTCATATAGTGTCAGTCCATGGAGAACTTTGGTTGGACATCGATTGATTAGGTGAGCGGCAGTGAGATTACAATCACTCCAGTAGGTTTCAGGAAGTTGGTATTGAAAACGCAATGATCTGGCCACATCTAACAAATGGTGATGTTTTCTTCCGACAATGCCATTTTGTGGAGAGGTGGCCACACATGTATGTTCATGAGTAATCCCACTGTGAGAAAAATAATCAATGAACAGAGTATTAAAAAATTCAGAACCATTATCTGTTCTAATGCGCAATATTAGGCCAGAAAAAGTTTTCTGAATATATGAACAAAAATGGCTGAAAATGGTGAACACCAGTGATTTGAATTTCATCATGTTTACCCATGTAAATCTCATACAATCATCCACAATAGTAAGAAAAAATCGAGCACCACTACGAGACACAACTGAGTAGGGGCCCCATAGATCACAATGTAGAAGTTCAAAAGGATGAGAAGTGGTGGAGGAACTAATAGGAAACGAAAGACGCGACTGTTTGGAGATTGGACAGACAAAGCAATGTGAAGGAGGCGACGTAGTAGAACGTGACAAAAAATGTGCAAGTCGCCGCTGCTTTCCACAGAGGGATACCCAAGCCTTTGATGCCAGAGGTTGAATGAGTTGTGTGGGATTATGGAATAGGCGGAGGATAAAGTTGCTTCAAGGTAATATAACCCATCTTGTTCACAACCTTGCCCAATCTCCTTCATCTTCGACAGGTCCTGCATTATGCAATATGTGGGATAGAAAATAATGCAGCAATTAGAGTCTCTAGTCAATTTATTAACGGAAGGAAGATTATATGAAAAATGTGATGAATGGTAGACTACTGGAAGATGGATGGTTTCATTTGATTGAAGAGAGCCAACTCCTTCAATTGGTGTTGTAACACCAGTAGGAAGTGAAACTGCTAAAGCTGGAATGGCATTGATCCGAGGGTTGAGCTGAATGTGAGAAGAAGCAATATGGGTAGATGCACCTGAGTCTAGGACCCAATTTGATGGAAATGGAGAGATAGTACCTGCCATATTAGCTTGTGGGTGAGTAGCATAAGCAGTATTAGCACTTAAGAGCTTAAGGAGCTGTGCATATTGCTCGGTTGTAAAAGTAGGAACTGCATTGGCATGTCCAGCTTTCAACCCTGTAACTTGAGATCTGCGAGCATTCTGGGAGCTTTAAGGATAACCATGAAGCTTGTAACATTGTTCTTCTGTATGTCCATTAATGGAGCAATGAAAACTTCTGATGCATGCCTTGTAACCTGTAACAATTGTCTCTGGTGTGACGTAGAATGTTACGATATGAGCACCTGTCGCGTGGTCTATTCTTCTTGTCAAGGAATTGTCCTTTGTTGTTGAAAGGGAATTTTGCCATCATTGTAGAAACTTCCACTTGCAGTGGTGCTTGAATTAGTATTTGAGATTCATCTTGTAGAAATAATGAGGAAGCTCGAGCGACAGAAGATAAAGGATCTCTAAGTAAGACTTGGCTTCGAACATATATGAATACACATCATTGAGGCCCATTAGGAACTGCATTAGGTGTCTTCTCTGTAAAGAGATAGATATGGTGGTTCCTACGGGATCTAACTGTGCCAATTCAGCCCAAAATCCCTTGCGTGTTGTAGTCTATGGCAATTGAATCATTGCCTTGATGAAGGTTGGCGATGGATCTTTCAAGGCTATAAATTCTAGGTCCATCATAAGGTGAGAATTTGTCCTTGAGATCGGACCAAACACCTTGAGTGGAAGTAGCGTATAATATTGAGGGAACTAGATCACGGTGAAAAGAGTTAAGGTGTTTGGTCTTGGCCGAGAGTGCAACGGACATAGCACTTTGCCAGTGTTTATAATGGTCTCCAGTCAACAGATTAGAGACAAGGATGGTACCTACCTAGGTTATCAGAGGAATGAAGAAAGAAAGCCATGAAATCGATTGATGATGCGACCCCAGACGATGTGGTACCACCTGTTGAATCTGCTGCAGCGACATCCGTGATGGTGACTAACGGAAGAACGAAGAAACATGGAAGAACAGGGTAGGGACGACCTCTCTGATACCAAGTTAGAAAAGAAGAGAACGATGTGGAGGAAGAAAAAGGTTCTCTGTCTCGCAGGAGCACACAGTCATCTATTTTATAGTGTGGATCGGATACAATAATTGGACATGTGTGGAACCTTCCCTACGGTGACAGTAATAAACTGGAATAACAAAATAGCAGTATGGAGAATCATATTGTTACAACATTGGTTGAGCAAGCATGTACAGGCATGTGCTTTTGCTTTCGTCACAATGGCTGGTTGTGTGTGTCGTCCAATACAATACGAAGAGGGGAGTGCGAGGGATTGGCGTAGCATTTGTGCTTATGATCTCTAGACCCCGAGGGTATACATTGAGATGCATGTGAGGTCTTAATTATTATGGTTGATGCTTCTTTTCCAAGCATGCATCGTCTGGCCCTTGAGGGTATAGTGAATGCAAGGCATATATATATGTACATACGGTGTGCAGCATTATAATATGCCCTTGTGCCATTAGTATGTCTGAGGGCGACAAACATTAAATTAATCAATCAGAAGTTGGATTTCAATCCTGTGTCAACTATGGTGGGACAAGAGGATCTCTGGTTACTGCTGATCAGTAGTCAAGACCTGGCTCTAAGAATTTCCCTAGAGCCTAGGTGATTATAACTAGTTAATTAGCTCCACGTAAGATTGATTTTAATCATATGTATTACTGTTTGAACCCCAATTGATAGGATGCTTGTCCATACTCCACAATTGTTATCTGTAGGAATTCCTCGAACTGCATGCAAATGTAACAAATATTGTGAGGTTGAGTTTCATGTGATTTATGTTTCGTTGGTATGCATGGTAAATCTGTGGATCTAGAGGAGTTAATTTGACTGAGAATTAATTATTAATTAAGATCTCTCTCTCTCTCTCTCTCTCTCTCTCTCTCTATATATATATATATATATATATATATATATATATATATATATATGAATGGTAAGTATTTCAATCTGTTTTGATGTATGGACGATATGAACCTGATCGACATATCAGTCTAATTTGTTATATTAAAGGCGTTATACACATGTTATGCTTTGGTTAAATTATGGTTACTAATAGGTAAAATAGGATTTGTAAATTTATTGTATGTGTAAACAAGTCTGTGGTTCCGATGGTTACTAGGTCGTACGTAACACTCATGATCCCAACCATAAATTAATCAATCTTTTGGGAGACAGCAATAGATTCGAGCTCCGACTCGAGAGTAGAAGTGTGATAAATTTTGTTATATGTTTTTTTGACGATCACTTTGTAAATAAGGGATCGGGAAGGTATTGTAAAGACTAACTTGATAATATTCTTGTTGTTGTAGGGGTGTAATTAAATTTGGCTGTGCGGTACACTCGTGGGCGGCTTGTTGGTCCCTAAGACGTATTTGAACGGCTTGGGTTTTATCTTTTTAATTTAAAAAAAAAACCTCATTAGAGAAAGTCTCGCGCGAGACTTTACTAGCTATATATATAAGCAATGACCTTCGTTTGCATCTTTAGATAGAAAAAAACCTCATTAGAGAAAGTCTCGCGCGAGACTTTACTAGCTATATATATAAGCAATGACCTTCGTTTGCATTAATATATATATATATATATACAGCAGATATACATATAGATTTGGTATGATTTATGTTTTAGAAAAATTTTGGGGATGGTTTTAGTAGGTACGTGCTACGTATACGTGTACCCTATAATAATACTGGCAACTAGTTAGCACTGTCGCCCTGGAACTAGGGCTGTCAATAGGTCGGGCTCGGGCCCGACTTAGGTCGGCCCAACTCGGGTCCGACTTGTCAATATTAAAATCCGAGTCTGACTCGGGGCCGACTTATGTCGGCCCCGAGTCGGGTCGGACTTGATACTATTTAAAAAATATATAACCCGACTAAGACTCCACCGACATCTTAAATAAAATAATAATAATTAATATATTATACAAAATCTGACTAAGACCCGACTCGACTAGACATACTCAGTGATACTCTAACCATGTGGAGAGATCCATCGAGGAGGGACCTCAAATTAAGTGGGGATGAGATCGGCGAGGTGGGCGGGCCACATTTGACTTTAGGTTACAGCCCAAATTAAAATGCAGACCAACCTAAATCCACCCCGGCCCATGTTCAATAAATCGAGTTGGGTTGGACCAACCCTGCTTGGTCTGTATTTTATCACTCCACAATAAAACTGTGGACAGGGCTGACCCAACGGGACCACGGGTCTAACTCAACGTTGAGCCACATCACCATCTCTTTTTCGGCTCATGGGCCACTGATCGGGTTTAAAAGCCCGGGGTCATCGAAGAATCAGGATGGGCTTGAACTTTTGAGCCAGTCCGATTGAGCCCAAATGACAAATCAAACACTTAGATTTTGAATGAGAAATTATGTCACGTTAACTCAAAAAAAGTGAGAGTTTCCTTGCGTTTGTCGTTCATAAAGAAGTATCGTATATATCTTTATTATATTTAAATGTTAATCATTTTTTCAAATATAATGTCCGATTGTAAATTTTATACTCTTTCATATATTATTTTTCATTAAATTTTTTTTCATATAACTTGTGGGACTGAGGTCGGGTCGAGTGCCCAGCCTAGTCAAGCACAAATTATTACTTCGGGTTGAGCCGAGCATTGAGATTAGAAACTCATGAGTTGGGATTGAGCGTTGTTATACCTGTTTTCTCCCTTTCTCTTCCTCCTAGCTTTTCCTTTCGGCTCCGAAAGAGCTGTCAAACTGAAAGATGGGAACCAACAAGTAGGCATCATGATCAACTCATCAACCTACCAAGAGATTGGGGGATGCAACCGCGAAGAAGATGGCAGGTCTTTACTTACGTTAATTGGTTAATCTGTTGCCGCGGAGGCGTCTCAAATGATCGATAGGATTTTGCAAAGTGGGCGGGATGCTGGCTAGCTTGCCCGATTACCCCAAATTCCGTGACCTGACCAAGATTCAGCCCAATTTAATTTAAATGGGTTTGGGTGAGATTGTGGGTTGGGCCACGGGCGACACCCAATTACCCCAGCCCAACCCACCTCGAAAGTCATGAAAATTAATGAGTTTTACTGATTGAACGAGAGACTCCCATCGGCTCGAGTATACTGTGTTGGGCACATAGCCCATTCATTTTTCAGCCCATGCAGCCACCGGTCCACCGCCGGGCCATTTCCGGTCGACTGATTTTTCCATAGAGCAAAGATCCGGCTGTCTGAGAATTTCCTATCGACTGCCCCTATGAGTCCGGCCGACCGCCAGCCCCGAGACAGCCATCTTTGACTTCTTGTTCTATGTCCGAAAATAAATCTTTTACTTGGTTTATTTAATCCCAAAAGTCATGGGATTTGACAGGTTTTGTAATGCCCCGGATTTTTCGGATCCTTATTCGTGGGTCCCGGATCTGGTTTCTCGGAGTGTCCGACTCCGTTGTGTCCGAAATTTCGTTTCATACATCTTTCGTGTTCGGATCGGCACGATCCGGAGTTGTTTCGGAGGCCCGGAAGCGTTCCGCGACTTTTCCGCGTGTGTTTTCCGATTCCCGGTGTGTGTTTCGGTAATTCCTTCGGAACCTCGTTGCGGGTGAACCGGGCCGTTCACCTAGGCGAGTGTGGTACCGTTGCAATCGGTACGTTCCGAGGATCGTGGAAGTGTGATTTTCTATTTTTCGGTATTTTCGGGAATTTTTGGATTTTCTATATAATAACCTCTTTTTCTCTCTCCCCTCTCATTTCTCTCTTCCCTCCCTCTCTCTTCTCTCACGCTCCCTTTCTCCCCTCTTCTCCGGCGGCCAACGGAGCGGGACGGGGGCGAGCTAGTGGCGGCGCGGGCGAGGATGCGGGCGGGGACGGGACGAGGATCGAGCAGTGGAGGCGTGGTGGAGGCGGTTCGTGGGATCGTGAACCGGTGAGGGTTTAAACGGCGTTTTCTTCGTGGATCGGCGTCCACGGTGCGTCGAATCTTCGGTGGAGGTAGGGAGATGGACCCTCAACCCGCGTACTTCATTTCCCGCGAATTTTGTAAGCCGTGGTGAGCCGAGCAGGCTAAACGGGGCGATTTGGGGAAAATGCATGTTTTTGGGGAGTGAGCCTAATCTTGTGTTTTGATCGTATTTTTGGGGTTTAAATGGGTCCCCTCAGTGCTAGGGAGGTTGGGGAATGTTTCCCCCTTTGTTTCCCCATCACCTGGGGGTGATCGGGGCGTGGAATGGATTTCTTTGTGGTTCTCACCGTGTTTCGGGCGCGGACTGAGAATGCGCTATGCTCTAGTAGCGCGTTCTTGATGGTCGCGCTGCCCCGATGGGGCGCGTTCATCGGGGAAGATGAACAGTTTGGCGGTTACTGTCGCACTATAGGGCCACAGCGTGTTCAGGGTTGTCGCGCTATAGGATCATAGCGCGACCTGGTCTGGTCGCGCTATGGACCTGTAGCGCGTTCTTGTTGAACGCGCTAGGTATGTATAGCGCGTTCTGACTGAACGCGCTATGCACATGTAGCGCGTTCTTGGAGGTGACCAGCCGGGCTGCCCGAGGCGGGCGGTCTGCGGCTGATTGTGCTCCCCTTGGGCTGTGTGTGTCCCGGACGCCTCGTGGAGTTCCGTGACCGTGTCTTTGGGCGTCCGGAGGTCCGTTTACTTTGATTAGTGTCCCCGTGAGTTTAAGGGTCTGGGTGACCTTCTAGCGTTCCGATTGTGTTGTGTTGGTCTACCGGTCGACCCGGTTGTGACCCAGTGGTCGATCGTTGGCCTCGTGAGTGTCCCGGACACCCCGTGGGTTTCGTTACCGTATTTTTGGGTGTCTGGAAGTACCGCGTTACCTCGATAAGCGTGCCCTTGGGCTTGGCGGGTCCGGGTGACCCCAGGTGTTCCGGGCTTCCGGGTTCTTGCTAGATCGAGTCACCGTGTATCGGTGTGAGTGCGGCGAGGTTTCCCCGCACGTCGTGGTTTCTCCGGGAGTTGGTTTTGAGTGGGCCATGTGTGTGGCCTCGGTCTGCGAATCCAGTTGCCCAGCCTGGTGCTGGAGGGTTCTCGCTTTTCCCAGGGTTGGGAAATCGGTGTGGCAGCTCACGGGTTGCCTTGGGAATCGTGCTTCTGTGGTTTCCGCGTAGGCCGTGCCTATGGCCTGTGAACCGCGAGTCCACGTCCTAACTTGGGACTGGAGGTCTCCTGAGTTCCCAGGTGGGGGAATGGTCTCGACGATTGCGATTCTCCTCGTGAGTCATCACATTGTGGTTTTGGACCTAGGGATTAGGCCAGATTGACGGCTCAGTGCTGTCGTGTGCAACGGTCTCGACTCTGAGTCGTGTGACTCAAAGATCGTTGAGTTCAGTAGGTCTAGTGGACCATCTAGAGTATGGTGGCGTCGTGCCACCTGTTACTTCGCGATACTCGCAATGGGTGCGGGGGTGGTTTTCTATGTCCACGTTCTGTGACACGTCCACTAGTCGTAGCTTCCTGTGCACGCGTGTGTGGACCCACCTGGGAGTGGTGGAGAGCGAGACCCAGTGTGACGCAGTTTTTAGGCTGGTTTCCGTAGGGCCCCTTGCCTTTGCCACCAGAGTCCGGTGGGGGGGAAAACCAGCTAGAGGACCCGACCTAGAGCAGATGGTCTGTGTGTGCACACGTAGTTGGGGGCTTAGGACACGCGCTGACGAGCGTGACCCCAGCTAGTCCTTGTTGTGGTACTGGTTACTGTGTGTGTCTGAGTCTCACGCCCGGGGCGTCGTAGCTAGACACTTGTGACGCGGTGTAAGACGTCAGGGGACGCATCCGGTCGTTCTTCTAGCGGGTGGTGCTCCTGTCACGTGACGTGAGTTGTTGTGTACCGGGTTCTGTGTCCGTCCGCGAGACGGGACTTCGTGAGTGGTTTCGAGAGTGTTCTCGGAGTCGAGGGTTGGGGTTTCCGGTGAACTTCACCGAGGGCCTTTCCCCAGACAGCGTTGTGTTCACGACGGTGAGGTCGTGACCGTGTTCCTTGACCGTGTGGTTTTGGCTTGGGCCCTTTTCGTGAGGGCAGGCCTCCGCTTTGGAGGCATCGTGACGTTTTCCTAGTAGCGTGGCTAGGGCGGCTCGTGTTTGGTGGTCCTCGATCGTGGAATCGGGTGGTCGGGTGCGTGGCTTGGTTGTTCCCCGACGGGAGACTAGGTCGTATTTTTTTTTGGTACAGTAGGAGTAGCTGTAGAGCCGAGATTTTGCCGGCCACCGTAGTTACTTTTCTGCTTTCGTAGTTACTGCTCTTGTGCCACCGTTGTTTCTCAGTTGGGGTTCCGCGGGATCCCTACTGGGCCAGTGACAGGAGGCTCACCCCTGCGTTTCAGGTACGGCAGTTCTGCCTCGAGGTTCGAGGGTGCTGTGCGGAGGTTCTTAGTTGCCAGCTTGCCGGGCCGAGTGTACACTTGGCATGTGGTACGTTTTACTGCTTTAGACTGTACTTTCTGTTGGACTGGACTCTGTTGTAGTTATTTATTTATTTCTGTTAATTATTGAATTGTCCTGCTTTATTTCCTATTTCTTTGTGCCTCCACACTCCTTTTAGCCCTTCCGAGCCCTCCCGGCTCGTGGGCGGCAGTGCGAGTCTCAGGTTATCGGGCCTCCCCGGTAATCGGATTCTCGGGCCGTCACAGCTGGTATCAGAGCCAGGTTGTGGACGTACATAGGAATTCGAAATATTGCAGTGATCAGAGTCCATAAGGTCCAGTACAGTCGACAGCTGGCTTAGGGTTTTGTGTTCGCTTTCCGCCTAGTTTCTCGCTTGAGAGCTTGGGTGCGCTGTGCGGCACTGTGAAGGTGGTTGTTGTCCGCGGCTTTCATGCCAGCATGGGGTCTAAGGATTGAGGTTGAGAGCATTCTCCCTCATCGGTGATGGTCCTGGTTGTGCTGCGTTGGGCAGAGGTTGCTGGCAGGTGTGAGCTCACGGTGCTGCGTTCGAGGAATCTGCGGCGTGGTCAGGTGGCTGGAGAGGATTTTTTCGTGGTTAAGTGGCCGTGAGCATGCTCTGAGGGAGCTGCTGTCGGTGTTGGCCACTCCAGCTTGAGGTTTATCCAGCCCCTGAGGTGTTCAGGTCGTGGTTTAAGGTGGCAGAGCGGGTGTTCTGATCGAGAAGTGTGCTCCAGTGAGCGGAATGTCTTCTCAGTGAGCTGCCGTTTCGTCGAGCCTGATGTCCTGTCGTGCTCTGTGGCGTCAGAAATGACGTGTCGGTTCTGATTGTTTTACGGATTTCGAGGCAGGATTGGGCTGTGGTGTCCCAGTAAGTCTTGCTCCTGCGCTCTTGCGTGAGAATGGGTTGTGTTCGCCCTGGAGTTGGCTTGAGATGTGAAGGCTCCACGGTGAATTCGGGACTCGAGGATGAGCGTTGACGATTGTCGATTATGGCTCGTGTTGCGGCTCTTGGCGTGGCGTGTTGCAGTTCGAGGAATTGCAGCGGTGGTGCATCGAGAGATGCTGTGATCATGGTCCGACGGGACACTTGGTAAGTGTTGTCGGAGGAGCTGACCTGACAAAAGATGATGGTTGTTGGGGCCCTGACAGCGTTGTCAGTTGGTGGAGGCGTTCTTCCCCTGTGACTTGGTGCTAGTCCTGAATTTCGAGGATGAAATTTCTTTAAGGGGGGAGGGTTGTAATGCCCCGGATTTTTCGGATCCTTGTTCGTGGGTCCCGGATCTGGTTTCTCGGAGTGCCTGACTCCGTTGTGTCTGAAATTTTGTTTCAGATATCTTTCGTGTTCGGATCGGCACGATCCGGAGTTATTTCGGAGGCCCGGAAGCGTTCCGCGGCTTTTCCGCGTGTGTTTTTCGATTCCCGGTGTGTGTTTCGGTAATTCCTTCGGAACCTCGTTGCGGGTGAACAGGGCGGTTCACCTAGGCGAGTGTGGTACCGTTGCGATCGGTGCGTTCCGAGAATCGTGGAAATGTGATTTTCTATTTTTCGATATTTTCAGGAATTTCCGGATTTTCTATATAATAACCTCTTTTTCTCTCTCCCCTCTCATTTCTCTCTTCCCTCCCTCTCTCTTCTCTCACGCTCCCTTTCTCCCCTCTCTTCTCCGGCGGCCGACGGAGCGGGACGGGGGCGAGCTAGTGGCGGCGCGGGCGAGGATGCGGGCGGGGACGGGACGAGGATCGAGCAGTGGAGGCGTGGTGGAGGCGGTTCGTGGGATCGTGAACCGGTGAGGGTTTAAACGGCGTTTTCTTCGTGGATCGGCGTCCACGGTGCGTCGAATCTTCGGTGGAGGTAGGGAGATGGACCCTCAACCCGCGTACTTCATTTCCCGCGAATTTTGTAAGCCGTGGTGAGCCGAGCAGGCTAAACGGGGCGATTTGGGGAAAATGCATGTTTTTGGGGAGTGAGCCTAATCTTGTGTTTTGATCGTATTTTTGGGGTTTAAATGGGTCCCCTCAGTGCTAGGGAGGTTGGGGAATGTTTCCCCCTTTGTTTCCCCATCACCTGGGGGTGATCGGGGCGTGGAATGGATTTCTTTGTGGTTCTCACCGTGTTTCGGGCGCGGACTGAGAATGCGCTATGCTCTAGTAGCGCGTTCTTGATGGTCGCGCTGCCCCGATGGGGCGCGTTCATCGGGGAAGATGAACAGTTTGGCGGTTACTGTCGCACTATAGGGCCACAGCGTGTTCAGGGTTGTCGCGCTATAGGATCATAGCGCGACCTGGTCTGGTCGCGCTATGGACCTGTAGCGCGTTCTTGTTGAACGCGCTAGGTATGTATAGCGCGTTCTGACTGAACGCGCTATGCACATGTAGCGCGTTCTTGGAGGTGACCAGCCGGGCTGCCCGAGGCGGGCGGTCTGCGGCTGATTGTGCTCCCCTTGGGCCGTGTGTGTCCCGGACCCCTCGTGGAGTTCCGTGACCGTGTCTTTGGGCGTCCGGAGGTCCGTTTACTTTGATTAGTGTCCCCGTGAGTTTAAGGGTCTGGGTGACCTTCTAGCGTTCCGATTGTGTTGTGTTGGTCTACCGGTCGACCCGGTTGTGACCCAGTGGTCGATCGTTGGCCTCGTGAGTGTCCCGGACACCCCGTGGGTTTCGTTACCGTATTTTTGGGTGTCTGGAAGTACCACGTTACCTCGATAAGCGTGCCCTTGGGCTTGGCAGGTCCGGGTGACCCCAGGTGTTCCGGGCTTCCAGGTTCTTGCTAGATCGAGTCACCGTGTATCGGTGTGAGTGCGGTGAGGTTTCCCCGCACGTCGTGGTTTCTCCGGGAGTTGGTTTTGAGTGGGCCATGTGTGTTGCCTCGGTCTGCGAATCCAGTTGCCCAGCCTGGTGCTGGAGGGTTCTTGCTTTTCTCAGGGTTGGGAAATCGGTGTGGCAGCTCACGGGCTACCTTGGGAATCGTGCTTCTGTGGTTTCCGCGTAGGCCGTGCCTATGGCCTGTGAACCGCGAGTCCACGTCCTAACTTGGGACTGGAGGTCTCCTGAGTTCCCAGGTGGGGGAATGGTCTCGGCCATTGCGATTCGCCTCGTGAGTCATCACATTGTGGTTTTGGACCTAGGGATTAGGCCAGATTGACGGCTCAGTGCTGTCGTGTGCAACGGTCTCGACTCTGAGTCGTGTGACTCAAAGACCGTTGAGTTCAGTAGGTCTAGTGGACCATCTAGAGTATGGTGGCATCGTGCCACCTGTTACTTCGCGATACTCGCAATGGGTGCTGGTGTGGTTTTCTATGTCCACGTTCTGTGACACGTCCACTAGTCGTAGCTTCCTGCGCACGCGTGTGTGGACCCACCTAGGAGTGGTGGAGAGCGAGACCCAGTGTGACGCAGTTTTTAGGCTGGTTTCCGTAGGGCCCCTTGCCTTTGCCACCAGAGTCCGGTGGGGGGGAAAACCAGCTAGAGGACCCGACCTAGAGCAGATGGTCTGTGTGTGCACACGTAGTTGGGGGCTTAGGACACGCGCTGACGAGCGTGACCCCAGCTAGTCCTTGTTGTGGTACTGGTTACTGTGTGTGTCTGAGTCTCACGCCCGGGGCATCGTAGCTAGACACTTGTGACGCGGTGTAAGACGTCAGGGGACGCATCCGGTCGTTCTTCTAGCGGGTGGTGCTCCTGTCACGTGACGTGAGTTGTTGTGTACCGGGTTCTGTGTCCGTCCGCGAGACGGGACTTCGTGAGTGGTTTCGGGAGTGTTCCCGGAGTCGAGGGTTGGGGTTTCCGGTGAGCTTCACCAAGGGCCTTTCCCCAGACAGCGTTGTGTTCACGACGGTGAGGTCGTGACCGTGTTCCTTGACCGTGTGGTTTTGGCTTGGGCCCTTTTCGTGAGGGCAGGCCTCCGCTTTGGAGGTATCGTGACGTTTTCCTAGTAGCGTGGCTAGGGCGGCTCGTGTTTGGTGGTCCTCGATCGTGGAATCGGGTGGTCGGGTGATGTGAAACGGTCTACCTAGGATGATAATGACCCTTAGACCTATGCATCCACAAGCATACAAGCTCTCAATTCGGCTCACCGTGCGACCTATCTCACGCGACGCACATGCGCTCCCGGTGGGTCTGAGTGATGCCGGCGAGGATCCGGGGTGGGACCCTAAGGTTTCCACCGGTTGGTGGGCTTATGGCTGACCCCTAATGGGCCTGGGATACCCAATTTATGGGCGGGCTAGCACGCTGGGGCGTGGGCTTGGGTGGCGCTCTCTCACTTGCCACGGTGGTGCGCTCGTGGTTTCACAAACAATCAAGTCCGGGCACTCAATTACCGCCAACGAGCTAAGGAAACGATACTAGCTAAGCAAAGTAAATGAGGACCAGGAGAGGGACCAGAAGCTCACCTGATCGGTGTGAAGACACCGATCCCGGCCGGAGACGATGGGCGCGCCGGGAGGCGTGGGTATGCACCCGAACGCCGCGGCGGGGTAGCTTGACCTGCTGGTTAGTTAATTACACAACTACGCCTCTCGCAGGAGGGGGGATCTCGGGGTGGGGGTTATGGAGTTTACACCAAACACTACCACCACGCAGGGTGGGGCCTTCAGCCGGCCAAGCGGGGTGGGGAAAATTGGTTAATTATCACACCGGCGGTCGATACCGAAACCTGTCCGGTTCTGGGATTCTGGACCAGCAGTCACTGATGTAGCCGTAGAACACTTTCTGGAATTTTTCCGGAGGCGCGGTCGGTGTCGTTGGCTTCGTAACAGAATAGGGGTGCGCCTCAAATTTTATGGATTTTCGTTCTGCACGAGCCGGGCTGCCACGATCGACCGAACGGGGTCCCTGTTCAGGACCTGCACAGGTTCAGCTTCTGAACAGCAGATTGCCGAGGACGCCACGAACGCTCCCGGGCTCTGTTTTGCAAACGGCCGGTGTCGATGGAAGCGTGGGGAAGTCTACTTTCCAACGGAGCCGGCCTCGCCACTGTCTGAAGTCCGTGTGGACAGGATGGTCCCGTTGAAGGGGGACAGGTCGGGGAAGACAGACAGGAGGCAGAACGAACGCCCGGCGGTATAAAAATGGTAACTTCCACTTACGGCGTTCAAACGATGCTCCGTCTTCGGCTTCTGAAAGCTGACAGGGGGAGGAAGAATTTTGATGAAGAGTTTGATGACCGATTCCTCCAGTCTTGGCCGCTGCACGAGGGTCGAACAGAGATGGCCTTCTGGTTGAGCCCCCAGTGTGCAGTCGCGGTAGAACGGAGCTAGCGGCCGGCCACGATCTTGGAACGGAGCGATTCCAACTCGCCTGCGGAGAAGACTCGTGGATGCACAAGTTTGCTGAAGCGCTTGGATGCCGAATCCTCTTGGAACGGGTTGGAAAATGCTCTGCAAGTTGGGGCCAGAAACTGCCTGCGGGCTGGAATGGATTTGTGGAGGGGAGGCTAAGGTGGTGGTGGTGTATGTGGGTGGAGATGGAGGGGGGGTGCGACCCTAGGAGGGAGGGGAAGGGGATGGACGACCTAGGGAGGTGAAGGGGTCCCTTGGAGAGGGGAAAGGGGTCTTGGGTGGAGGAATATGGCTTGGGAAGGGTGGGGAGTGGCCTTGGGAAGGTGAAAGGGTGCCTGGGAAGATGAAAGGGTGCCTAGGAGAAGGGGTTTCCACCTAGGGGTTGGAGGGGGAAGTGAATGAGTGTATAGGGAAGGGGGAGGGGTCTTAAAGAAGGGTGATTAGGGAGGAGAGAGAGGGGATTTCGAAATTTAGAGAGAGAGAGGGAGAAGTAGTGAGAGAGAGAGAGAGAACTATAGAGAGAGGGAGAGAGAATACTTGAGGGTTTAATTTTTCAATTCATCAAAAGTTCTCCCAAATGGGAGAGGGGGGGGTCCTTATATAGAGTTGGACCATTTGCACAAAACCCCCTAACAAAGTGCATAAATGCAAAAGACCAAGAGACAGGGGGGGGCGCCCATGGGCCAAGCCCACTAACTGGGCCCAATGTCCTCAACTAAGGGTCCAAATGACTCAAGATTTGGATAATTAACTCTAAGACCTAGATAATGGACTCAAATAAAGGAAAATTACACATGATATGACTCAAATAAAGAAACTACATAAGCAACAAATAAAGATAGCCATGAGGACCACATCTCCAAGGGGTCACGAAGTCGGAGTCGCCTCGTGCCATAGGGAATGCCGGGAGATGTCCTCATCAAATCCCCCGGGGTGGGGAGAACTCGACCCCGTCGAGTAGGGGTCCAATCGGCTCTCGTACTGCACCAGCAGGTCCGGGTCTAGGCGCATCAAGTCCTCTCGGCTTACCCAAGCATCCTCGGTCGGGGAACGGCCTTTCCACCTCACGAGGTAGCGCTGGTAGACCCTGTTCCTGGTAAGTGTGCTCTGCTCATCCAGTATTGCCTCCACTTGCTCAAGTCGGCCTCTCAATCGGGGTGGTAGTTTCGCTCCGGGAGGGTCACTCACAAGGGGGGGTAAAGGCTCGAGATCCTGACTGGGTTCCACCGTGGGGCCCTTATAGCGAACCAGATCCGCCACATTGAAAGTGGGGTGAACCCCAAAGCCCTTAGGTAAGTCGAGCTCATAAGCATTGGTACCAACCCGTCTTAGAACCCGAAAGGGTCCCAAACCCCGTGTCCTCAATTTGGAGGCGGGCCCTGGGAGGAGCCGCTCCGTTCTCACCATCACATGGTCTCCCACTTGGTATTCATAGTGACGACGATGAGCATCGGCCTGCCTTTTGTAAGCCTCATTGCTTTTGCCTATATGCTTGCGGATGTTTTCATGTATCTTTGTGGATGTTGACTCACTAGGAGATAATGGGGGTCCTGGACAACCAAAAGTGGACCTATCATGCAGTGGTGCTACACAGACTTTGGTAGACCTAGGAGGCTTATGCGTCTTGTCAAAGGGGGTGGGGATGGAAGACCCGGAAAACCCATAAAGGGACCTATCATGCCATGCCATGTAGGCCCTAATAGACCTAGGTGGGCCAGGACAACCATAGATGGATCTATCATGCATGGTGGTGATAATTACCGGGGAACCCGAACTTCCTTGAATATTTCTCTCATGCCTAAGACTTGCGACGAACGAGGGTGGGCCATTACATCCGTACATAGACCACTCATACTTCTTACATGTCATGTGGGTGATTTGAATGAATGGACCCGACTCATGAATCATGTCAAGCGGTGTGGTGTGTCTAGACACATGCATTCCTTCCCAAATGGCATCCCTAATGTGTATGGCTTGGTGTGGGAGTTTCCTCTCATAGGGGTCAAATGGGTCTGGGAAAATAGAGTGGGCCTGGTCTATTAAGGTGGGTGAGGGTAGGAAAGGGTGGGTGGTGGGTAAGGGGGGTGGGTTGCATGGGGGTCTAGACTCCCATAGGAAGGGGTCAAAGGGGTCATGGTAAGGGTCCCCTAGGGAGAGGAACTCCAGGTCCTCATGTAGCGGTGAGTCATCCTTCTCTAAAGAAATAATTGGGCCGAAGTCTTTGGTGGGTGGATCAGCCAGGAAGCGATGGTTTGACACTCTACCCGAGATAAGCAATTCTAATTCATGGAGAGCAGCAGGCTCATCCGGTGTAGGGAGGATTAGAAGGAGGTCGCTAGTGTAGCAACCTACAGTGTAAGCTGTGGTGATGGATCCGACACATAGATGTAGGAGGTCAACGCTCCTAGGTTGGTCAGCCATTGTGGCCAACATGTCGGTCAACTCTATTTGCCATGCTAGGCCCTTAAGAAGGTCATCCCAACTCTCAACCTCATAGGAGGATTGGATAGTGGTGTGATAAGAGGAGAGAGGGACTATGGGGAGGTGTTGTTCCATGGGAGGGTAGGCATGGGCCATTATCTCTCTAATTGGGCTACCCATCAACCAGCTAACAAGGGTCTCTCCTAAAATAAGCTCGGTCCCATCTAGAGAGGGTGGTGTAGGGTGAGGGTTACCATGTGAGTTTTTTTCTTCAATTTGGACATGTGTGGTCTCCATGTTGGGAATTGGGTCCGGGGTGTTCACCACTTTGGGGTCGGGTATGGGTTCCTCCTCCAAAGAGGTGAGAGAGTATGTTCGGGGTGGGGTGGTGATGGTAGGTGCATGGCGCCCCCAAGGTGATGAGCAAGGTCGGAATTGGGTTGGGGTTGGAAGTGGAGGTAGTGGGAGTCTAGGTTGGGGTAGGTTTGTAGTTGGAAGTGGAAGGTGGGTTGGGTGAAGACAGTTGGATTGGTCGATCTTGGGTGGGGCATCCCTTATAGGGGATAATGGAGGGGTAGTAGTAGGGGCTACGGGGGTTTGGGGAGTATGGGTCTCATGGGGAATAGTGAGTTGCGGGGTGGTGACCGGTGCGGGCCTAGGTGGAGGGGTGGGCACGGGATCCACTTGGGTTTGAACGGTGAGGGTTATGGAAGTGAGTTTTAGTTGGGGAAGGTTGGTGGGGATTGGGTTTTCCTGACTTGACTCTTGGCATTGTGCCTCAAATTCTTCCTCCCATTCAAGGGGAGCTTCATGAACTTCAATCACTTTCTCAACTCTTTGGGGTGGAGGGGTTTGGTAGGGATTTGTGGGTTGGAGGGTGGTGGTCTTTGGGGGCCTAGGTGGAGGGGTGGGTAGTTGGGACAGTTAGGTTCTAAGGGAGAGGAGTTGGTGGCGAAATGTGGAGAGGGAATCGGTTAGGGGTGGTGGGGGCGGAGTCCTATGGATGGTCTTAAGTTGGCCGGGTTGGGATTGAGTAGTGGTGGTGCTCCTCGGGCTAGGGGTGTGTGAGTAGGAAGAGTAGGAAGGTTTTGGAATGTAGATTTTCCTAAGTTCTCTCGTCATCTCTTCCCACGAGTGAATGGGCTCTTGCCTCTCAATCCTTCTTATGGCCTCTATGTGTTCCAATTCTATCTTGGCTTGACCCCGAATTTGTCCCTTGGCCCTACAAACTCTTGTGTGTCCGTATACCCGATTCCTCTCAAAGTTCCTTTCCATTGCAGCCTCCCACTTGAGGTAATCACTATCATGCGACCCATCAAAGGTAACACCCTCATCTCGAATAATGTCCCAAAGTATTGGGTTGATCGGATCCCGGTAGTGGGCCGAGTGGGATGGGTATGTGGTAGCCATGATTCATGAACTAGATGACAATGCGCCCTAGGACTAGACTTAGTAGAGACAAGTCTAAAACTTGCTCTGATACCATTTGATGTGAAACGGTCTACCTAGGATGATAATGACCCTTAGACCTATGCATCCACAAGCATACAAGCTCTCAATTCGGCTCACCGTGCGACCTATCTCACGCGACGCACATGCGCTCCCGGTGGGTCTGAGTGATGCCGGCGAGGATCCGGGGTGGGACCCTAAGGTTTCCACCGGTTGGTGGGCTTATGGCTGACCCCTAATGGGCCTGGGATACCCAATTTATGGGCGGGCTAGCACGCTGGGGCGTGGGCTTGGGTGGCGCTCTCTCACTTGCCACGGTGGTGCGCTCGTGGTTTCACAAACAATCAAGTCCGGGCACTCAATTACCGCCAACGAGCTAAGGAAACGATACTAGCTAAGCAAAGTAAATGAGGACCAGGAGAGGGACCAGAAGCTCACCTGATCGGTGTGAAGACACCGATCCCGGCCGGAGACGATGGGCGCGCCGGGAGGCGTGGGTATGCACCCGAACGCCGCGGCGGGGTAGCTTGACCTGCTGGTTAGTTAATTACACAACTACGCCTCTCGCAGGAGGGGGGATCTCGGGGTGGGGGTTATGGAGTTTACACCAAACACTACCACCACGCAGGGTGGGGCCTTCAGCCGGCCAAGCGGGGTGGGGAAAATTGGTTAATTATCACACCGGCGGTCGATACCGAAACCTGTCCGGTTCTGGGATTCTGGACCAGCAGTCACTGATGTAGCCGTAGAACACTTTGTGGAATTTTGCCGGAGGCGCGGTCGGTGTCGTTGGCTTCGTAACAGAATAGGGGTGCGCCTCAAATTTTATGGATTTTCGTTCTGCACGAGCCGGGCTGCCACGATCGACCGAACGGGGTCCCTGTTCAGGACCTGCACAGGTTCAGCTTCTGAACAGCAGATTGCCGAGGACGCCACGAACGCTCCCGGGCTCTGTTTTGCAAACGGCCGGTGTCGATGGAAGCGTGGGGAAGTCTACTTTCCAACGGAGCCGGCCTCGCCACTGTCTGAAGTCCGTGTGGACAGAATGGTCCCGTTGAAGGGGGACAGGTCGGGGAAGACAGACAGGAGGCAGAACGAACGCCCGGCGGTATAAAAATGGTAACTTCCACTTACGGCGTTCAAACGATGCTCCGTCTTCGGCTTCTGAAAGCTGACAGGGGGAGGAAGAATTTTGATGAAGAGTTTGATGACCGATTCCTCCAGTCTTGGCCGCTGCACGAGGGTCGAACAGAGATGGCCTTCTGGTTGAGCCCCCAGTGCGCAGTCGCGGTAGAACGGAGCTAGCGGCCGGCCACGATCTTGGAACGGAGCGATTCCAACTCGCCTGCGGAGAAGACTCGTGGATGCACAAGTTTGCTGAAGCGCTTGGATGCCGAATCCTCTTGGAACGGGTTGGAAAATGCTCTGCAAGTTGGGGCCAGAAACTGCCTGCGGGCTGGAATGGATTTGTGGAGGGGAGGCTAAGGTGGTGGTGGTGTATGTGGGTGGAGATGGAGGGGGGGGTGCGACCCTAGGAGGGAGGGGAAGGGGATGGACGACCTAGGGAGGTGAAGGGGTCCCTTGGAGAGGGGAAAGGGGTCTTGGGTGGAGGAATATGGCTTGGGAAGGGTGGGGAGTGGCCTTGGGAAGGTGAAAGGGTGCCTGGGAAGATGAAAGGGTGCCTAGGAGAAGGGGTTTCCACCTAGGGGTTGGAGGGGGAAGTGAATGAGTGTATAGGGAAGGGGGAGGGGTCTTAAAGAAGGGTGATTAGGGAGGAGAGAGAGGGGATTTCGAAATTTAGAGAGAGAGAGGGAGAAGTAGTGAGAGAGAGAGAGAGAACTATAGAGAGAGGGAGAGAGAATACTTGAGGGTTTAATTTTTCAATTCATCAAAAGTTCTCCCAAATGGGAGAGGGGGGGGTCCTTATATAGAGTTGGACCATTTGCACAAAACCCCCTAACAAAGTGCATAAATGCAAAAGACCAAGAGACAGGGGGGGGCGCCCATGGGCCAAGCCCACTAACTGGGCCCAATGTCCTCAACTAAGGGTCCAAATGACTCAAGATTTGGATAATTAACTCTAAGACCTAGATAATGGACTCAAATAAAGGAAAATTACACATGATATGACTCAAATAAAGAAACTACATAAGCAACAAATAAAGATAGCCATGAGGACCACATCTCCAAGGGGTCACGAAGTCGGAGTCGCCTCGTGCCATAGGGAATGCCGGGAGATGTCCTCATCATCGGGTGCGTGGCTTGGTTGTCCCCCGACGGGAGACTAGGTCGTGTTTTTTTTGGTACAGTAGGAGTAGCTGTAGAGCCGAGATTTTGCCGGCCACCGTAGTTACTTTTCTGCTTTCGTAGTTACTGCTCTTGTGCCGCCGTTGTTTCTCAGTTGGGGTTCCGCGGGATCCCTACTGGGCCAGTGACAGGAGCCTCACCCCTGCGTTTCAGGTGCGGCAGTTCTGCCTCGAGGTTCGAGGGTGCTGTGCGGAGGTTCTTAGTTGCCAGCTTGCCGGGCCGAGTGTACACTTGGCATGTGGTACGTTTTACTGCTTTAAACTATACTTTCTGTTGGACTGGACTCTGTTGTAGTTGTTTATTTATTTCTGTTAATTATTGAATTATCCTGCTTTATTTCATATTTCTTTGTACCTCCACACTCCTTTTAGCCCTTCCGAGCCCTCCCGGCTCGTGGGCGGCGGTGCGAGTGTAATATACCGGACCTTTCGGATCCTTCTTCGTGGGTCCCAGATCTGGTTTTCGGAGCGTCCAGCTCCGTTGTGTCCGAAATTTCATTTCGGACATCTTTCGTGTTCGGATCGGCGCGATCCGGAGTCGTTTCGGAGGCCCGGAGGCGTTCCGCGACTTTTCCGCGTGTGTTTTCCGATTCCGGGCGTGTGTTTCGGCTTTTCCTTCGGACGCTCGCTGCGGGTTAACTGGGCCGTTCACCCGGGCACAAGTGGTACCGTTGCGATCGGTGCGTTCCGAGGATTCCAGAAATGTATTTTTCTATTTTTCGGTATTTTTCCGAAAATTCGGATTTTCTATAAATCCTAATTCCTCTTTCTTTTTCTTTCCCTTTTCTCTTTCTTCTTCCTCCTCCTCTCTCTCGCGACCGTGAGCCCCCTCTCTCTCCCTCTCTCCCATTCGGACGTGGCGAGCCCCTCTCCGGCTACGGACGGCGGCGGGGCGACGGCGCGGACGCGTGGGCGACGGTGAGGCGATCTCGTGGGCGTGCGGCGAGCGTGGGAAGCGTGGGGAGTTCGTGAAGCTTCGAGCATTCTTCGTGATTCGTGATCGATTCGGCGGAGCATTCGCTCCATTGAGGTAGGGTGACGTTCCTTAGCCTCATGCCGTTCTTTTCCGTGATTTATAGGCCGCGGGGAGGCCGAGAGGGGATCATTTGAGTGTTTTTGGGTTTTTCCATGATTTGGGGAGAGCTCGCCCGATCTATGGATTCAATGCATGGATTCGTGTTTTGAGGGCCTAGAATCATGCTAGGGGTCCCCAGGGGTCTTCCCCTTTGTTTTCCCCCTCTCCTATGGAGGTATGGGGGCGTGGTTGGGTTTTTTTGGGCGTTCTTACCGTTTTCGGCCGCGGACTGAGAACGCGCTATACTCCAGTAGCGCGTTCTTGGAGGTCGCGCTGCCCCGACCGAGCGCGTTCATCGGAGAAGATGAACAGTTTGGCGGTTCGTGTCGCGCTATGGGGCCCTAGCGCGATCATCATTGTCGCGCTAGGAGGACCTAGCGCGATGGTCCCTGTCGCGCTAGGTATCCCTAGCGCGATGGTCCCTGTCGCGCTATGGGGCCATAGCGCGACAACCCTTGTTGCGCTAGGGGACCCTAGCGCGACATGCCCTGTCGCGCTAGGTGGCCCTAGCGCGATTTGGTTCGTTGTTGGGTGTTCCCCTTGGGTCGTGTGTGCGTCCCGGGCACACCGTGGAGTTCCGTGACCGTGTTTTTGGTGTCCGGAAGTCCCGTTTGCCTCGGTTAGGCGTTTGACCGCGGGCAATGCGTCTGTTTCTTTTCCGACCATGGTCACCGTGCGACGGGGCTGGTGCGTGGGGTGATTCCCACACGTTGTCGGTTTCGGACGTTGTTTTCCGTTGACTCGAGAGTCTACTCCTTCAGTGACCCTCCACTAGTCGTAGCCCACCAGTACGAGGTGCTGGTCTCACCTGGGAGTGGTGTACGGGCACCCACCTTTCGAGACGGTTTGTGGACCGGTTACCGTAGGCCCCTCGTCGTAGCCAGAGTCCGGCTGCGGGGGAAAACCGGTCAGAGGGCCAGACCTAGGACGCGTGGTCTGTGTGTGCACACGTGGTTGGGGGCGGTTGGACCCACGTCGATGGGCATGACCCCAGCTAGTTACTTGTTTGTGGTTACTTGTACGGTGTTTGCGCCTCGGGTAGGACCTACCACGTCAGGCGGTTCACCTGCGGTGTGGTATAAGACGTCAGGGGACGCTACCGGCTGTGCTTCTAGTGGGTGGTACTCCTGTCGAGTACGGAGTGTTAGACTGTCAGTCGTGTGTTTCCGACCTTCGGGTTTTTGACGGTTCGACCGTTGAGTTTCGGTCTTCTCGTACCGTGGCACGTGTGTCGGTTTGCGTGCCGTAGGGTCTAGTTCTGTAGAGTACAGGGCTTTCCTTTCCGACGTACTTTCCTACCGCTAGAGTAGTGGTTTCTCATTTTTCGAGATAGGGTTCGAGTGATCCCTACTGAGTCTTGTTCTGAGACTCATTCCCTGCGTGTTTTCACCGTGTTTCAGGTGAGGCGCCACCTTCGGGGAGCGCGTCAGGAGCGCATCGTGGTGCGGGTGCCCAGAGGTAGTGCCAGAGGTCAGAGCCGGGGGATGCCCCGTGTAGCTGTACTTTTCTTTCTTGTCACTGTACTAGTCGTGGACTGCTGTTATTATTGTTCTTTATTGTGGACCATGTAAATTGTTAATTTATTTCCTGCTTAATATTATAACTGTTTAATTTCTGCAATTATTTGTGATACTCGCGTAGTTTCCACACCATCCTTTTAACCCTTCCGAGTCTTCGGACTCGTGGGTGGCGGTACGAGTCTCGGGTTATCGGGCCTTCCCGGTAATCAGATTCTCGGGTCGTTACAGCTGGTATCAGAGCGCGGTTGTGGAATTACATGGGAATCATAGGTAATTGTAGTGGTCCACTAGTCCACAACGATGATGTACATGTGACGCTGGCATTGGGCACCGCATGTTTTATTCTGACATTGCCGTTTCCGTGTTTTCTGTCTTGTGCTTCAGGAGCGAGGATGGCGCCGAGGAGGAGTTCTCGCTCTCAGCAGGGGCAGTCGGCTGGAGGTCAGGAGATCCAGCAGGGGGTCCAGAGGGACCAAGAGGAGCATAGCAGAGTTCCGGGAGCTACCGAGGCCGCGGATGCTGCGAGGGCTCCGGGGGCCGAGGATTTCTTCCGTGGCATGTACCATCTCATGTCTCAGCAGTTTGGCGGAGAGGCTGTTGAGGGCTCGTCAGCTAGGGGTGGGCCAGGCCGAGCGGTGAGGGACTTCATGCAGTTCCATCCACCTTACTTTAGCGGCCAGGCAGACCCTGATGCGGCTCGTGATTGGCTCGATGAGATGGAGCGGGTGTTCTCGCGGATTGATTTGTGGTCCGGTTACTATCAGCTGAGAATTCGCGAGTCCGATGTGGAGAAGACTGCATTCAGTACGAGGTACGGGCATTATGAGTTCTTGGTGATGCCGTTTGGGCTCACCAATGCCCCAGCAGCCTTCATGGACTTGATGCAGAGGGTGTTTCATCCGTATTTGGACCAGTTTGTGGTCATCTTCGTGGATGACATCCTTGTTTATTCGCGGTCTGCTGAGGAGCATGCGTACCATTTGGGTGTGGTGCTGCAGACGTTGCGAGATCACCAGTTGTATGCGAAGCTCAGCAAGTGCGAGTTTTGGCTCAGCGAGGTGCACTTTCTGGGGCACGTGATTTCTGGTGATGGCATTTCCGTGGATTCCGCCAAGGTCGAGGCTGTGATGCAATGGCCGAGGCCGAGGTCGGTGACGGAGATCCGGAGTTTCTTGGGGCTTGCGGGTTATTATCGCCGGTTTATCCAGGATTTTTCTCGCATTGCGACCCCGATGACGAGGCTCACGCGGAAGGATGTGCCTTTCGTTTGGTCCGAGGAGTGTGAGCAGAGCTTCAGTGAACTGAAGAGGTTGCTCACCTCGGCTCCGGTGTTGGTTTTGCCTTCTAGATCGGGAGGTTTTGTGGTGTGTACAGATGCTTCCGGCGTTGGATTGGGTGCTGTTCTGATGCAGCATGGTAGAGTGGTGGCTTATGCATCTCGGCAGCTAAAGCCCCATGAGGAGAACTACCCTACCCATGATCTTGAGTTGGCGGCGGTGATCTTCGCGCTGAAGATCTGGAGGCATTATCTGTACGGTGAGAAGTTCGAGGTGTTCACTGACCATCAGAGTTTGAGGTATGTGTTCTCGCAGAGAGATCTGAACCTCAGACAAAGGCGTTGGGTGGAGTTCATGAAGGACTATGACTTCACCCTGTCTTATCAGCCGGGCAGGATGAATGTCGTCGCCGATGCCTTGAGTCGGAAGGTGGCGGTCAGTACCTTGATGTTGAGGAAGTGGAGGCTCTGGGAACAAGTGCCCGAGGTATCTTTCAGGCTCAAGATTCCCCAGGAGCGAGGGTTGGCAGTGCTTGTGAGTCTGACTGTCACTCCTGCTATCCGTCGTCAGGTGACAGAGGCTCAGCATGCGGACCCTGAGTTGCCCCGGATTCTTGCGATGGCTGATGTGGAGCTCGGCGAGGACGGTGCTGCGAGGTTTCGTGGCAGGTTGTACGTCCCAGCGGAGGAGCAGGTTCGTCGTGCGGTGTTACGCGAGGCTCATGGGAGCAGGTACACTGTGCACCCGGGTGCGACGAAGATGTATCGGAACTTGCGGAGGCAGTTTTGGTGGCCTGGCATGAAGAGAGATGTCGCCGAATTTGTGGCCAGGTGCCTGATCTGTCAGCAGGTGAAGGCGGAGCATCAGCGACCAGGAGGTACTCTCCAGCCCTTGGATGTTCCTGCTTGGAAGTGGGACCATGTGACCACGGATTTTGTGGTGGGGTTGCCAAGGACCCCGAGTGGGCAGGACAGTATTTGGTTACTGGTGGATCGGCTGACGAAGGTGACGCGGTTGTTACCGGTCAAGGTCAGCTGGAGCGTGTCCAGGTTGGCTCGTCTGTATGTGGAGCGGATCGTTCCGTTGCATGGGGTTCCCATTTCGATCGTGTCGGATCGGGATCCGCGCTTCACTTCTGGATTCTGGAGGAGTTTCCAGCGAGCTCTTGGCACGGAGTTGGCATTTAGCTCGGCATATCATCCTCAGTCAGATGGTCAGTCTGAGAGGACCATTCAGACTTTAGAGGACATGCTGAGATCCTGCTGCCTGGAGTGGCAGGGGAGTTGGATTCATCACCTACCGTTGGTGGAGTTTGCCTATAACAACAGCTATCATTCGAGCATCGGCATGGCTCCTTATGAGGCATTATATGGGCGTCCTTGTCGGACTCCACTTGATTGGTTTGAGGTGGGTGAGCGTGTTTTGACGGGACCGGAATTGGTGCAGCAATGTGTGGATGTTGTGCACCTGGTTCGTCAGAACATGTTGGCGGCCCAGAGTCGGCAGAAGAGCTATGCTGACCGTAGGCGGCAACCCCTCGAGTTCGCCGTGGGCGATCATGTGTTCTTGAGAGTTTCTCCGATGAAGGGGGTGATGCGTTTTGGACGGCGTGGGAAGCTGAGTCCCCGCTACATTGGTCCTTTCGCGATTGTGGAACGCATCGGTGAGGTTGCTTACCGGTTGCAGTTACCTCCTGAGTTGGCGTCGGTGCATGACGTGTTCCACGTCTCGATGTTGCGGAAGTATATGCCGATGACTCTCATGTGCTCGAGTTTTCTGTTTGGCCTGAGGTGACTCCAGATCTTTCTCTCCCAGAGTTTCCGATCCGTGTGGAGGATAGGCGAGAGCAGCGCCTGCGGAACAAGGTCATTCCCTTGGTGAAGGTCGTGTGGCAACGACACTCTGGTGGTGAGGCTTCGTGGGAACGTGAGGACGAGATGCGTCAGTAGTTCCCGTATCTGTTTGAGTGAGTCTTCCTCTTCTTTCCCCGTTGGTTGTTCTCAATTTCGAGGACGAAATTCCTTAAGGGGGGAGGGCTGTAATATCTCGGACCTTTCGGATCCTTCTTCGTGGGTCCCAGATCTGGTTTTCGGAGCGTCCAGCTTCGTTGTGTCCGAAATTTCGTTTCGGACATCTTTCATGTTCGGATCGGCGCGATCCGGAGTCGTTTCGGAGGCCCGGAGGCGTTCCGCGGCTTTTCCGCGTGTGTTTTCCGATTCCCGGCGTGTGTTTCGGCTTTTCCTTCGGACGCTCGCTGCGGGTTAACTGGGCCGTTCACCCGGGCACGAGTGGTACCGTTGCGATCGGTGCGTTCCGAGGATTCCAGAAATGTATTTTTCTATTTTTCGGTATTTTTCCGAAAATTCAGATTTTCTATAAATCCTAATTCCTCTTTCTTTTTCTTTCCCTTTTCTCTTTCTTCTTCCTCCTCCTCTCTCTCGCGACCGTGAGCCCCCTCTCTCTCCCTCTCTCCCATTCGGACGTGGCGAGCCCCTCTCCGGCTACGGACGGCGGCGGGGCGACGGCGCGGACGCGTGGGCGACGGTAAGGCGATCTCGTGGGCGTGCGGCGAGCGTGGGAAGCGTGGGGAGTTCGTGAAGCTTCGAGCATTCTTCGTGATTCGTGATCGATTCGGCGGAGCATTCGCTCCATTGAGGTAGGGTGACGTTCCTTAGCCTCATGTCGTTCTTTTCCGTGATTTATAGGCCGCGGGGAGGCCGAGAGGGGATCATTTGAGCGTTTTTGGGTTTTTCCATGATTTGGGGAGAGCTCGCCCGATCTATGGATTCAATGCATGGATTCGTGTTTTGAGGGCCTAAAATCATGCTAGGGGTCCCCAGGGGTCTTCCCCTTTGTTTTCCCCCTCTCCTATGGAGGTATGGGGGCGTGGTTGGGTTTTTTTGGGCGTTCTTACCGTTTTCGGCCGCGGACTGAGAACGCGCTATACTCCAGTAGCGCGTTCTTGGAGGTCGCGCTGCCCCGACCGAGCGCGTTAATCGGAGAAGATGAACAGTTTGGCGGTTCGTGTCGCGCTATGGGGCCCTAGCGCGATCATCATTGTCGCGCTAGGAGGACCTAGCGCGATGGTCCCTGTCGCGCTAGGTATCCCTAGCGCGATGGTCCGTGTCGCGCTATGGGGCCATAGCGCGACAACCCTTGTTGCGCTAGGGGACCCTAGCGCGACATGCCCTGTCGCGCTAGGTGGCCCTAGCGCGATTTGGTTCGTTGTTGGGTGTTCCCCTTGGGTCGTGTGTGCGTCCCGGGCACCCCGTGGAGTTCCGTGACCGTGTTTTTGGTGTCCGGAAGTCCCGTTTGCCTCGGTTAGGCGTTTGACCGTGGGCAATGCGTCTGTTTCTTTTCCGACCATGGTCACCGTGCGACGGGGCTGGTGCGTGGGGTGATTCCCACACGTTGTCGGTTTCGGACGTTGTTTTCCGTTGACTCGAGAGTCTACTCCTTCAGTGACCCTCCACTAGTCGTAGCCCACCAGTACGAGGTGCTGGTCTCACCTGGGAGTGGTGTACGGGCACCCACCTTTCGAGACGGTTTGTGGACCGGTTACCGTAGGCCCCTCGTCGTAGCCAGAGTCCGGCTGCGGGGGAAAACCGGTCAGAGGGCCAGACCTAGGACGCGTGGTCTGTGTGTGCACACGTGGTTGGGGGCGGTTGGACCCACGTCGACGGGCGTGACCCCAGCTAGTTACTTGTTTGTGGTTACTTGTACGGTGTTTGCGCCTCGGGTAGGACCTACCACGTCAGGCGGTTCACCTGCGGTGCGGTATAAGACGTCAGGGGACGCTACCGGCTGTGCTTCTAGTGGGTGGTACTCCTGTCGAGTACGGAGTGTTAGACTGTCAGTCGTGTGTTTCCGACCTTCAGGTTTTTGACGGTTCGACCGTTGAGTTTCGGTCTTCTCGTACCGTGGCACGTGTGTCGGTTTGCGTGCCGTAGGGTCTAGTTCTGTAGAGTACAGGGCTTTCCTTTCCGAGGTACTTTCCTACCGCTAGAGTAGTGGTTTCTCATTTTTCGAGGTAGGGTTCGAGTGATCCCTACTGAGTCTTGTTCTGAGACTCATTCCCTGCGTGTTTTCACCGTGTTTCAGGTGAGGCGCCACCTTCGGGGAGCGCGTCAGGAGCGCAGCGTGGTGCGGGTGCCCAGAGGTAGTGCCAGAGGTCAGAGCCGGGGGATGCCCCGTGTAGCTGTACTTTTCTTTCTTGTCACTGTACTAGTCGTGGACTGCTGTTATTATTGTTCTTTATTGTGGACCATGTAAATTGTTAATTTATTTCCTGCTTAATATTATAACTGTTTAATTTCTGCAATTATTTGTGATACTCGCGTAGTTTCCACACCATCCTTTTAACCCTTCCGAGTCTTCGGACTCGTGGGTGGCGGTACGAGTCTCGGGTTATCGGGCCTTCCCGGTAATCGGATTCTCGGGTCGTTACAGCGAGTCTCAGGTTATCGGGCCTCCCCGATAATCAGATTCTCGGGCCGTCACAGGTTTGGTGGATCTGGTCCCTGGGTTGTCCCTTGACCACCCTAGATGTATAAAACATCTTATTGGGGTCTAAAACCTAGATCTAAGGTGATTTCAATGAGGTCATCAAGAGAGGAAGAGAGGGGTTACTGTAGCTCCGGGAAGAAAGTGTTGCAGAAGAAGAAGAAGAAGAAGAGAAGGGAAGATCTTCATCAGCTGAACATGTTTCTCACTACAGGGAAGATCAGATTTGCAGTAGGTTCTGCTGTGATCGAGTAGGAGAGTTCAGTTTTGTTTGATTCCCAGTTATTCTCTTGTAGTTCTAACTCAAGTCTTGGCAAGAGACTTTGAGTAAAACATCTGTACTTTCTATGTCCATAGTGAAGTTTTTCCTCTGGCTTACCCGTGATTTTTCCCCTTCGCATTGGAGGGGTTTTCCACGTAAATCCTGGTGTTTCATGTGGTTGTGTTCCGATTGATTTTTCCGCTGCGTTATTTGGTCCGTCTAGATTTGTTCGTGCACATAAGTCGGTGTATTCAAACCCATCAACTGGTATCAGAGCTTGTTGTTAGATCAGTTTTGATTATTTGTGTATGAACATGGAGGCCGGTAACTCATCCCGCATGATTAGTTTAAACGGAAATAACTGGATGATATGGAAACCGAGAATGGAGGATCTCTTGTATTACACGGACCTGTATGGTCCATTGAAAGGAGATAGTAGAAAACCCGCAACAACGTCACCCGATGACTGAAAAATGTTAGATCAAAAAACTGTCGGGTTTATTCGACAATGACTTGATGATAGTATTTTTCATCATGTCTCCACTGAGAGTTCTGCACACTCTCTATGGAAAAAGTTGGAGGGTCTTTATGAAAGAAAAACAGCTGGAAATAAGGCTTTCCTGATTAGAAAACTTGTCAATTTGAGGTTTAAAGAGGGCACTTCTATTGCTGAGCATTTGAATGAAATGCAGAGTATCACTAACCAGTTATCCTCTATGAAGATGTCTCTTGATGATGAGTTGCAGGCATTGTTACTTCTCAGTTCATTGCCAGAAAGCTGGGAGACACTGGTGGTCTCTCTCAGCAATTCTGCACCAGATGGAGTTGTCTCTATGAGTCAAGTAACAAGCAGTTTGTTGAATGAAGAGTTGAGAAGAAAGAATTCAGGAATTTCTCACAGTGATTCACATGCACTCGTCTCAGAGAATATGGGAAGGTCAAAGTCCAGAGGGAGAGGAAATTCACAGAAGAGCAGAAGTAAGTCAAGGCCAAGAAAGGACGTTACTTGCTACAATTGTGGAGAAAAATGGCATTTCAAGAATCAGTGCAGGCAACCGAAGAAGAAAAAGAAAAGGGGAAAAGAAGTAGGGAATACAGAGTCAAAAGAGAATGTCACAATTACAGCACAAGGTGATGATTATCTGATTTTGTCTACTTCTGATGATATTTTTTCTTGTGTATGCCAGGACCTCGAGTGGGTGATTGATACAGATGCTTCTTACCATGCTACACCATGGAGGTAGTTCTTTGCCACCTACAAGGCTGGAAACTTTGATGTCATCAAGATGGGTAACCATGGGACGGCAGACATCATTGGCATGGGCGACATTCATATAAAGACCAATCTTGGTTGCAAGTTGGTACTTAAGGATGTGAGACATGTGGTTGATTTGAGGCTGAATTTAATTTCAGTTGGAAAGCTAGATGATGAAAACTATGCTAGCAGATTTCACAAGGGTAGATGGAAGCTTAGCAAGGGTTCTCTTGTTGTTGCTACCGGAAAGAAATGTCACACTTTATACAGGTTGCAGGTTCAAGCTTGTGGTGATCAGTTGAATGCTACTGAGAAAGATTCTAATATGGAGTTGTGGCATAGGAGACTGGGACACATGAGCGAGAAGGGATTGCATGTTCTTTCCAAGAAAGAAGTCTTACCAGACTTCAGAGGTACACATCTGAACTCATGTATTGATTGTTTGGCTGGAAAATAACATAGAGTTTCCTTTACTAGTCCTGCATTGTCTAGAAAGATGCATGACTTGGATCGTATCTATACAGATGTATGTGGCCCTTTAAAAATAAAAACTCCTGGTGGATCAGTTAATGTTCTAGGTATCAGTGGTGCACTTTACTTTGTCACCTTTATAGATGATTTTTCAAGGAAAGTTTGGGCTTATGCTTTGAAGACTAAAGATCAAGTTATTGATGTTTTCAAGGAGTTTCATGCCAGGGTTGAAAGGGAGATAGAGAGACAGCTGAAATGCATAAGGTCAGACAATGGTGGTGAGTATACAGGGTCGTTTAATGCTTATTGCAGGTCACAAGGCATTCAGCATGAGATGACAGTTCCTGGTATACCTCAGCACAATGCAATTGCAGAGAGGATGAACCACACCATCATGGAAAAGATCAGATGTATGCTTTCACAAGTCAAGCTACCCAAAAGATTTTGGGATGAGGCATTGAGGACTACAGTTGATGTGATCAACTTGTCACCCTGTACAGCTCTAGATGGTGATGTTGCTGAGCACGTATGGTCAGGAAAAGATGTCTTGTACAAGCATCTGAGAGTGTTTGGATGCCGTACTTTTGCACATATTCCAGACATTGAAAGGTCCAAATTGGATGGTAAGATAAAAGAATGTATTTTTCTTGGGTACTCACTGTAGACACGCCATTCTTGACGTCTCCTGAGAAAGTCTCATATTACTATACAACGCCCCGCAACGGCTTACGCATTTTGAATCACTCGAGTGCTTCCTTTTCTTGGGTCTTCTTGTGCCTTTTTCGGCATTCGGAATCGTCCCGTCACAGCATTCGGACGGCGTCAACACCAGTCAGACGCATCAAGAGGTTCCGGAACCAAGAAGGTGTCTGCCGGGCGGCCGCCGATTGAGGACCCGGGTGGGTCTTAATGGGGGCGTCCAGGCCCCTGGACGCCCCCATCTTTTTAATTTATTTTATTCTTTTCTCAGGGCCCAAAACTAAATAAAATATATATATATTAATGGAGGAGTCCAGGCCCCTGGACGCCTCCATAAAAATAAATATAAAAAAATTAAAATGCCAGCCTTAGCATAAAAGACAAAAGAAAAAGAAAAAATAATATATTTTTGGAGGCGTCCAGACCCCTGGACGCCTCCATCAACTCTCTCACGGGCCCCGGCCACCGAACGACGATTTATCGTGTGTGAAAAAATCTAAATTTTTAAGACGTCCAGCCACCTGGACGCGTCCATTTCTGAATCACGAGACGCCGCTCACAAAATCACGCGTTGTGCCAAACCGCGTGCGGCCGTCGTCGGTATTCGGTGGACCTGTTTGAGGCGTCCGGGTCCCTGGACGCCTCCATAAAAGTATTCCAAAAATATATATAAAAATAGAATAAAATATTAATTCGGCCCTGATGGAGGTGTCCAGGGTCCTGGACGCCTCCACCCTCCGGAGCCCTATAAATAGAGGCCCACCCCCTCAGTTCTGGGAGAGCTTAAAAGTGATCCGATAGGCTGCCGGAGCCCAGAGGCTACGGAGTCATTTTCTAACCCGTGGGTTCTTTTGTAGGTGGAGGTTCTGCCGGCTTCTCGGGTGCTCACGCTCGCGAGAGGAAGGTCGTCTTCATCCACCGCGCTTCCACGTCGTCCTCACGCTGCCGGAGCTCCTCCGGATTTCACCATCGGCACATCCAATAAGCAAATTCTTTCCTTTTCTTCGTAGTTCTTTTGCATTCATCATCTTGCATCCCCTATCCCCCTTCATAAGGGCGCCTTTTCTTATACACTTCTTACATCCATCATCTCATTTTCCTCCTACTCGAGTTCGAGAGGGGTTTAAAAGATAACACCAACCAGGTGTGTGTCTTGCCATCATTTCATTATTTTTATCGCAAGGATTTGAATACTACACCTCCATCTTTCTAATCCACTTGTCATTTGTTTGTCGTTATTTTGCAAGGGTAGCCGAGGAAAGCCCTCTCCGTCGGCCGGCCGGAGGGAGAGGAAGAAGCAACCCGCCATCTCCCGCTCTTGAGGTAGGCGCGATCACTTTCTTATTTTGGGGTCTTTCGGCCCCTGGCGATCACATCTTGTTTTCGAGGCCGCGGCAAGTCACTTCCCCAATGGCCGTTTAAATTTTCATTCTTATATTCTCTTTATATTCTGTTATATTCTGCTCATATTCTCGAGGCCGCGGCGAGTCACTTCCCCAATGGCCGTTTAAATTCACGTTCTTATACGTTATATTCTTACATGTTTATGTTCTCGAGGCCGCGGCGAGTCACTTCCCCAATGGCCGTTTAAATTCCCGCTCTTTGTATTCTCTTTATATTCTGTCATCTTATTATCTGCTCATATTCTCGAGGTCGCGGCGAGTCACTTCCCCAATGGCCGTTTCAATTCTTGTTATTTAATTTCTGCACCATTCCCGTCCCCCCGAGGCCGCGGCGAGTCACTTCCCGCTATGGCCGTTTAACCCCCATATCTTGCTATATCACACTTGTCCCGCTCGCCCCGCCGGAGTAATCTCCCGTGGTGGCCTCTTCTCTCTCTTCTCTTATTTCTGTGTTGCAGCAAAAACAAAAAGAAAGAGGAGCCCGCGCGCTCCGCGTCTTATCCGCTCTTCCCCGAACCGCGTGACGTCGCTCACACTCACGTGATGAATTTGGTTACAAGCTTTGGGATCCAGTAAAGCAGAAAGTATTCAGAAGCAGAAATGTGATTTTCTTTGAAGATCAAACCTTTGAAGATTTCAAGAAAAAGGTACCAGCCAAGGCTTCTGAAGAAGACTTAGCAGATTGTGATCCAGTCCCTCCTCCAGTATGTCAGGGTGATGGGGGAGATCAGCATGAAGATGATGCAGAGGCAGATGTTGACTTACCTGCAAAACATGTAGAGTAGGAAGCAGATGAGGAGCAATCTTCTATAGAACCTCCGCTAAGAAGATCTTCCAGAGAACATCAGCCTTCCAAAAGGTATTCTACGGATGAGTATGTAATGCTTACTGATACAGGTGAACCAGAGTGTTACCAAGAGGCAATGGAAAGTGAGCAGAAGAATGAGTGGTTAGAAGCTATGCAGAAAGAAATGGATACTCTACAGAAGAACCACACCTATGATTTGGTGCAACTACCAAAGGGGAGAAAGGCATTGAAGAACAAATGGGTTTTCAAATTGAAGACTCATGAGCAATGTTCTCAACTAAAATACAAAACCAGATTGGTTGTAAAAGGCTTTGGTCAAAAGTAAGGTATTGACTTTGAAGAAATTTTCTCTCATGTTGTAAAAATATCTTCTATTCGTGTTGCTCTAGGTTTTGCTGCTAGCCTGGACTTGGAGGTTGAGCAGCTAGATGTAAAGACAACTTTCCTCCATGGAGATCTAGAAGAGGAAATGTATATGGAGCAACCAGAAAGATTCAAAGTCATAGATAAAGAGAATCTTATCTGCAGATTGAGAAAGAGCTTGTATGGACTGAAGCAAGCTCCAAGGCAGTGGTACAAGAAGTTTGATTCATTTGTGGCTAAAAATGAATACAAAAGAACGGTTTCAGATCATTGTGTATATATCAAATGGTTTGGTGAGAATTTCATTATTCTCTTATTATATGTTGATGACATGCTTATCCTTGGGAAAGATATGTCTATGATTGACAGGCTGAAGAAGGAACTTAGCAAGTCCTTTGCAATGAAGGACATGGGGCCAGCAAAGCAAATACTAGGCATGTAGATTTCTCGTGACAGAAAAGTCAAGAAAATATGGTTGTCACACGAGAAATATATTGAGAAGATATTGGATAGGTTTAGTATGAGCAATGCAAAGTCAGTTGGTTCTCCTTTTGCAGGTCATTTTAAGTTGTGATCAGAGCAGAGTCCAACAAATGAAGAGGAGAATGAGAAAATGCAGAAAGTCCCTTATGCTTCAGCTGTCGGAAGTCTGATGTATGCAATGATATGTACGAGGCCGGATATAGCATATGCAGTGGGTGTTGCTAGCAGATTTCTTGCAAATCCAGGAAAGGAGCATTGGGCAGCAGTGAAGTGGATCCTTAGATATCTCAGGGGTAGCTCCAAAATTTGTTTAAGTTTTGGGGGTCCACATCAGGATTTGTTCTTACTTTTGCAGGGGGAGCTGTGTCATGGCAATCCAGGTTGTAAAGGTGTATTGCGCTCTCCACCACAGAGGCGGAATATATTGCTATTACAGAGGTTTGCAAAGAGATGTTGTGGATGGAAGAATTCTTACATGAATTGGGGCTGAAACAAGAAAGCTATGTGGTGTACTGTGACAGCCAAAGCGCCATCCACTTGTGCAAGAACCTAACTCTTCATTCCAAGTCAAAGCACATAGATGTCAGATACCACTGGATTAGAAATGTGTTTGAAGAGAAGCAACCGAAACTTCAGAAAGTTCACACAAATGACAATGGGGCAGACATGTTGACGAAGACTTTGCCAAAAGAAAGGCAAGAGGTTTGCCGACGCCTGGTCGGCATGACTACACACTGAGAAGTCACGGGGCAGCCTCCCTAATGGGCTGAAGGGGGAGGTTGTTGGGCACATAGCCCATTCCTTTTTCAGCCCATGCAGCCACCGGTCGACCGTCGGGCCATTTCCAGTCGACCGATTTTTCCAGGGAGCAAAGATCTCGCTGTCTGAGAATTTCCGGTCGACCGTCCCTATGAGTCCAGTCGACCGCCATCCCCGAGGCAGCCATCTTTGACTTCTTGTTCCAACAGATCTTTTACTTGGTTTATTTAATCCCAAAAGTCATGGGATTTGGCAGGTTTGGTGGATCTGGTCCCTGGGTTGTCCCTTGACCACCCTAGATGTATAAAACATCTTATTGGGGTCTAAAACCCTAGATCTAAGGTGATTTCAAGGATGCCATCAAGAGAGGAAGAGAGGGGTTACTGTAGCTCCGAGAATAAGGTGTTGCAGAAGAAGAAGAAGAAGAGAAGGGAAGATCTTCATCAGCTGAACAGATTTCTCACTACAGGGAAGATCAGGTTTGCAGTAGGCTCTGCTGTGATCGGGTAGGAGAGTTCAATTCTGTTTGATTCCCAATTATTCTCTTGTAGTTCTAACTCAAGTCTTGACAAGAGACTTTGAGTAAAACATCTGTACTTTCTATATCCATAGTGAAGTTTTTCCTCTTGCTTGCCTGTGGTTTTTCCCCTTCGCATTGGAGGGGTTTTCCACGTAAATCCTGATGTTTCATGTGATTGTGTTCCGATTGATTTTTCCGCTGCGTTATTCGGTCCGTCTAGATTTGTTCGTACACATAAGCCGGTGTATTCAAATCCATCACACTGTATCATATTTGGGCCGAATGGAGAAGAGTGAGTCGGTTGGACTCACATCCGAGTAATTTCAAGTCATGTCAAAATCTCTTTAAATTAATCCGTATCGTATCGTATTTAGACTGGACCAAGCCGATACGAATCACCGAGTCAGTGAACCCCAATTATAAGTAGAACTCGCCAAACTACAGGTGAAATGTTAAGCCACGAGCAGGGAAGAAGACGGAATATTCATATGCATGCCTTGGAATCTTTCATATTATTTACTATACTATAATAATTTTTATATTATCATACATATCTTTATAATAAATAATATAAAACTTACAAAAAAAACTTTCTTAAATAAATAATTCTAGAGTTATCATCCTTATATAGCTATTACTATTAATAGTAGTCTCATATTAATAGTCTCGTTGCGTCGCAATACTTACAAAATTACCCTTATCATTACTTGCCATTACTATTCCATTAAAATCTCTTATTTAACTTTGGTTAGTCTTTAATCATTTAAAAAAAAACAAAAGTATACTTAATATCTTGTAAAATCTTCTCTCTCTCTCTCTCTCTCTCTCTCTCTCTGCGTATCTATCTCTGTCTCTATCTCCCCACCTCTCTCATTTTGACACAATATGACGACGAAGATAACACTTTTCTATAGAGATACTTTCGTCTAAAAGTTTAATTTTATGAATGAAAACAGAGGATGTAAATGGCTACTAATCTCATGGGCGGTTGTATACTTATTTTTATGCAAGAGACTTATTAATAATAATATGGCTGCAATCAAACACGAGCAGAAAAATTAAAAGGAAAGCATACCTGAATTGCTCCCAAAAAAAAAAAAAAACTGTTTACAGCTGGAATCCTGTATCTAACGAGAGGAATTCTCCGACAAAGGAAACACACACAAAAGCACAGATGCCTCTCTCTCAGCCGCCCTCCCAAAATTCTTCTGCTGGATCATGAGGAGACAGGGACGGCCTCGATCAGCCGGGAAAAGTAGAACTGCGTGGTGATCAGCCCCCTCCTGCTGATCCTCCACCCGACCTCACCCAGCGCCCGCTCCACGTCCTTCTCCGCGTGCAGGTACGCCCGGGTCGCCTTCGACGGCCCCGGGAACAGCTCCCCAATTCTCTTCAGCAGATCATAATACAAGGTCTTGGGCGCGAAGCTGAGCAGCAGCCTCCGCTCCGCCAGCGACGCGAGGTGGGCGATCATCCCGTCCGCCTTGCTCTGCGGGTAGTGTATCAGCACGTCCAGGCACACCACGGTGTCGTACCTCCCCCGCAGGCTCTCCAGGTCCTTCACCTCGAACCTGGGCATCTGGACGGGCATTAATGCGCCCCCATCTCCAGCGCCGCCGCCCAGCGCCTCCTCCGCCCTCCGCTGGGCTTCCGCCACCATGGCCGCCGAGATGTCGCTGGCCGACACGACCGCCCCCTCCATGGCCAGCGGGATGGCAAGGCTCCCGGTGCCGCAGCCGGCGTCGCAGACGGTGACCCCCGCCAGGCTCCCCCCGTCCTTGAGCATGGCGATGGTGCTCTCCACGGTCTTGGCGTGGCCGAGGCGAATGTCGAGCTGGACCTTGTTGACGCCCTCCGTCGCGTCGCCGTAGATCTTCTTCCAGCGCTGGAACCCGGTGTTGTTGAAGTACTCCCGCACGACCTCCTTGTCCCCGCCGCCGACCTCCTCGGCCTGGAGGCGGCGGCGGCGCTCGGGGTCGGCGAGGGACAGGGCGGCGGCGAGGGCCGCGACGGAGCCGCCCCCGAGGACGGCGAGAGCGGCGGGGCCGTCGATGGCTGGGATGTCGGCAGGGGTGGTGGAGAGAGGGGGCAGGGCGGGGATCCTGGTGGAGGTATGGTGGAGGCGGCGCAGTGTGGGCGGGTGGAGGGGTGGGGTGGGGGAGAGGGCGTAGTGCCGAGGGAGGTTGGTGATGGGGGTGGCGGGGGAGGAGACCAGAGAGAGCACAGCCATTGTTCTCTCTCTCTCCCCCTGTGTGTGTACACGTTCGGTATTTCTCTCTCTAACCCCGCCGCTGCGGAGGAGGGGGAGGCGGCGGAGGAGGTGCCGCGAAAGATGTGGGGGATTTAGCGAGGAGGATAAGGCAGCTGCTGTCTGATTTCGACGGCCATTGGTACATCGCTGATAAAGCGGTACTCTCTGCCTTCGGTACAACTTGTCTAACGTTGCTCTCTCCATTTCTTTCGCCTGTTTTACGTATATGCCCTTCTTATATCGTTTTTTACATATAAATTATTTTTTAAAAATATAATTTGATCACCGTAACCCCTCTTTATCAACTGTAAATTTTACCATGATTACCACTAAATAAGTCTAAAAAAGATCACAATACGTCGTTGATGATGACCGAGAGTGCAGATACCCAACGGGAGCACTAGCAATAGGAGTGCCGACATCGGCGATCTCCTCCCCTGGTTGTCATCCCCGCCTCCATCTTGAGCGGAAGGTGACAGTGTTGGGAACTCGGTCTCTTCCCCCCCCCCCCCCTCAGGTGCCTCCGTCTCTCTCTCTTTCCCCCTCCTCTCGATCTGTCCTTTCCTCCCCCTCCTATTCTTCTCGACGTCCATTAGGTCTCTCTCTCTCTCTCTCATCTCTCTTGTGAGGGTAAAAAATTTGGGGTTATCAAAATTATATTTTTATCATTTAATGATAAAATAAAAATATTCGAATTTTTATAAAATATTCGTATTCCATTATCATAAGTTAATTATGGTAGTATTTTTGTAATATTTCATCAAAAATAGCAATAGTTTATATGCATAAAACTCAAAAAAATCTTAAATTTGAATTTATCTATATATCCTGATATATCAATAATAATATTCTGTGAATATCTCGTTACGAAAATGTTCGACGCTGTGATATATAGTTACAATAGAATAGAATTCTACGTGACAATGTATATATTAGTCTAATAAAAGTATAATAACAAATATAAATTTAGAATAAATTTTACGTGATTAATAATTTAAAATATTATATACACTTCTTTTTAAAAAGAGTGTCAGCGTGCTATTCCTTTTTTTAGAATATGAAGCGCTATGATTTTCCTCACTTTTTTATCATTTTTAATTACTGTTATCTAAGTTGAAAATAGAATATTGGTCTAACTTGAAAATGGAATAGTGAGAAGCGCTGACCTTTGTTTCAATGTTTTCCATATTTGTGGCTATTCGATCTCAAGATTAAGCGGCAAAAGAATATTGTAAAAGAAATGCTCAAATATTGTAAAATCTAAACTAAGACAACATTAGACAGAGCCTAGAATGGGACACGGCCATAGCTAAACACGGACTGGCCTGGGTTGGACTTTAATTTGGCAACTTGGGCCTTGATTGACCCATAATCGGACTTGGCCAGGGACAATCAATGGCCGGCCCTATTAGTCATAGGTTTATACTTTTTTTTTTGATAACGGAGAATTTAGCAGAGTGGTACGGAGAGTTGAGCGATTATTGGGCCACTCGAGTTCGAGTCTTACCTTACGCATCTTGCCACCCCTTTTTCTGTACCACCGTCATAAAATTTCGGGCTCACATCCCTCGAGGATTAAATGTGAGCCGGGTCATAGGTTTGTACTTCAAGCACCGAGACGATAATATCCATGACATGATTTGATAGATCGAAATGATATGTTATAATTCACACGTAATGGATCATACCAGTCGTAACTATACATGTGAGCCCAAGGGTAATACGTGCGCGAGACTAGCATCCCGGGCAAGTGAGAGGAGAGTCCGATGAGGGCTAGGCGGTTGCAAGTGGCAGGTCTAAGTGGTGTGGCGGCAACTAACGAGGCCTCCGAGGATGGAGGATGGAGGATTGAGGGAGACGGCGAGGAAGGGAGGAAGAGAGCCTATCGTCGGCGAGCGGTGGGATAGACATGGGATAGTTATGGTGAGCGGCGACGACGTGGGAGACAACTGATGGTCGACGGCAGCAACGAGGAAGATGCGCGATGGACGGCAACAGGGGGAACCTCTCTACGATGTCAGGACTCAGGAAGAGAGGAACTGAGAGAGGGTGAGAGCTGCGGCGACGGACTGTGCGTGGAGGTGGAGAGGGATCTAGGGTTCTGAAAATTTAAAAAAAAAAAAGAAAATCCAAAGAAACGGTTGATTTTTCGATCGAGATCGGATGGTCAACGTTTTCTCCCACCTCGGCCCTTAACGTAGTGTGCCAGGCGTTTTCAAACTTTTCTATTTTTAAATTTAAATAGTCTAAAATTTGTTAATACGATTTAATAATTATGATAACAAGTGTAATTATAGTGTAATATCTTATATTATATTGAAATTAGTTACTAGTTAAATATATTAAGGATCATATTAATACATAATTCAGATAATTATGTCAATGGATATATTATATTTATTATATTACATGAGATCATAATAATTATAAATATCTTATGATCTATTTATCTGTACTTATTTTTCTACTACTACGTATGTACAACTTAACATAATTTTATTATATTACCAGATAATGTTATAATTTATTCATAGAAGTTTAAAGTAAATCATTACAAAAAATTTAATTTTCATTCAAAAAATTATTTTTAAAATTTTTTTTCTAAATCTGCTAAAGGTGTATTGGCGCAATGGATCATATCAGACCGTACCTAAATAAGTGCTGCACCTGGTTGTTGGTTCAAGGACAAAAAAAAGTCACTTAATGCATGCAGTGATGTGCAATTTGTAGTCAATTGCCTCGCAAATCTATTAGAACGAGATCAAGTGTATTAATCAACTCCGATTAACAGAGTTGTGTGTGAAGGAGATGCGGAACTCACCGCTCTCTCTTTCTCATTCGCTCCCCTATCTTAAACGCCAGTCAAACATCCCTTAAATGATCGGATCACACAAGATGATAAAATTTGGAAGGCAAAAAAACATCCAAGAAAGACATTAAAGAAAATGTAAATCTCATAAAGGAATAAAGCATGCATACAAAATAATATACAGAACTTATTGAAAATTTTAAAATGAAAATGCACTTACATGCATGTACAAAGATACACCTAATCAGAAATTTCGTTCAACCTAAAATGATGACATATTTCTCATTTCTATCCTGCAAAAAAACGCTGACATATTTCTAACGCAATCTCACGATGAGATAGTGAATAGACTGTGAAGCGGTATCCTCTGCAAGGTTGGAATAATCACCACCCATTTGATCTGGGGATACGACGGGGATATCCCCACCTTAATCTCATTCTTTATTAAGTAAAGTTAAAATTGATATGAATAAAGAGGTTCAGGAGAATAGAACTATCTTCAAAAATAAGATTAAAATTGGGGATAAGTCACATCTTCTTATCTTTATTTTTATCTCTCCATTATTAATGATAATTAATATTATTAATGTTAATTAATTATATTAATTAATTTTAGTAATATTAATTAATAAATATATTGTTTAGTTATCATTAAATATCAAAAGCCTTGCCTAGGGATAGTGGTGGGGAGGTCCACCAATCTATCACCATGGGGTTAATTTTATTGCTGGAATAGTGAAGGCACAATTACATCAAGCGGATGCTAGGCATGCCTAGCTTGTCAAGGTGAGCAGCTCCCTTTATAAAAGAGGGAAGCTCATGAGGTGAATAAAAATTGTTACATTGCAAAGAGTATGCTAAAGTTGCCAAAGAATCTGCCATTGTATTGCCTTCTCTATATGTGTGGGAAATGATGTCCGATGGAGAGATAAGTTTCCAAATATCTCTAACATACTTGAGTATAGACCAAGGGCAGCTGACTTGTCCCTTGATGGTCTGGACAAGAGTTTTCGAGTCACATTCAATATATGCAGGCGAATTATGAGCAACAGTGTAAAGATATTTAAACCCGTCAAGAAGAGCTCTAGCTTCTGCTATAATGCTGTTAGACTTCCCGTAGTAGTGAGAGAAAGCAAGGATAATATTTCCACTGTGATCACGAATTACTCCACCACCTCCTGAATCTCCATTATGCTTAGAGGCACCATCTGTGTTTATCTTAATGAAGAGCCAAGGGGGATTGGTCCATTTAACTGCCAAGCAAAAATGATGAACTGAATTTACATTCTGCAGTCCAAAGGCTTCCAGAATTCTCCTATGACTTTTGTTTTCTTCTTTGAGATCAGCAATGCTGCATATTTGTTGGACTTTGGAAGATAATATTATGGACAAGACTCTGCTTTTTTGTTTGTTTACCATCATATCTGAATTTGTTTCTTGCACACCATAATTCCCATAAACCATACCCAACAATGGCAAGGGTAAAGAGTCCAAATAGGGACTTAGACTTTGTTCTGTTATCATTAAATAATTAATTATAATAATACAATTAAATCTTGTTAGTGCTAATTAACTATATTAATTAATCTTATTAGTGCTAACAAATCTTGTTAATTAATCTTATTAATACTAATTAATAAATGTATTATTAAATTATTGTTAAATAATTAATTATTACCATGATACTTAATTTTATTATGCCAGTTAACATTATTAGTGCTAATTAATTAAGCTAATTGATGTTATTAGTGCTAACTAATGATATTAATTAATCTTATTAATACTAATTAATATTATTATTGCTAGATAATCATGTTGATTGATCTTATTAAAGCTAATTAATAGATATATTATTTAAGTATCATTAAATAATTAATTATTACAATGTTGCTTAATCTTATTATGATAATTAATATTGTTATTATTGATTAATTATGTTAATTAATATTATTAATGCTAATTAATCATATAACTCTGCCATGGTCGGTCCCAAGCCCGAATGAGAAAGGATGATGGTTTGCATTACGTTGACAGCCAACAGTAAAAGTTTTGTCACATCTCTCACATGAATTTTGATCTAAATACATTTTATGTTAATGCTAGGACATCTCCCGGAAGCGACGCGTTACATCGGAACCCAGATGTAATGATAAGGGAACAAGGGCTAGTTAGGGCGTTCCCCGTAAGCGTGGGCCGCAATGGCGCCCGATTGCGGTGTCAAATAGGCAAGGGTTCCCGTGTGGGGTTGGACGTTCACGGGTAAAGAAGTTAATCCAAAAACATAGGATCCGTCTAGCTACTTGGAATATAGGAACTTTAATGTGTAAGGGTTTAGAATTTGTTAAGTTAATGAAGGACATGAGGGTTAGCATAACTTACCTACAAGAAACTAGGGGGAAATGACATAAAGCTAAAGATATTGATTGATATAAAATTTAGCATAAATAATAACTCTAAAAATGGTGTTGCTATAATAATAGATAAAAACTTAAAAGATAAAGTTGTAGAAGTTAATAGATTGGGGGATAGACTGATGTTAATTAAACTTATCTTAGGTGGGGATATTTTGAATATATTAGTGCATATGCACCTCAAGTAGGATTAGAAGGGAGCATTAAAAAGTAATTTTGGGAGGCTATTGATAGTTTGATCCAAAATATCTCTCGTGAAGAGAGAATCTTTGTTGGAGGGGATCTTAATGGTCATGTGAGTAAAGATAATATAGGTTATGAGAGGATTCATGGAAGGATCGATTTTGGCAATAGAAATGATATGGAATATACTATTCTTGATTTTGCTATGGCCTATGATCTGGCAATTGTTAATACATTCTTTAAAATGAGGGATGAACACTTAATAACATATAAGAGTGGAACACATATAAGTCAAATTGACTATTTTCTTATTAGGAAGGTCGATAGAGTTTTATGTAAAGATTGTAAAATTATTCCTAGTTAATTAGCCCCCCAACATAAGTTGCTAGTAATGGATGCCATTATCCTTAAATTCAAAAGAAAGACCATTATATATAATTATTCTAAGATCAAATGGTGGAATTTAAAAAATAAAAGTTTAGAAGCATTTAAAATCATCTATTAAAGGAAACTCTTTAAATTTAGAACAAGAAACTAATGTAACGTGAATAATATTACAAATTGTATAACGAGTGTAGTAAAACGACTCTTAGGCGAATCTAAACGTAAAAAGAATTTAGAAAAAGAGACTTGGTGGTGGAGTGAGGATATCCAAAATACTATAAGAGTAAAAAATAAGTTTGACAAACTAACAAAAATAATCAAACCCTAGACGCTTATAAAATCACTAAAAAGAGGACTAAGAAAATAGTTGGCGAAGCTAAATCAAAGGTATTTGAAAACTTATATAATAAATTAGGAACTCGAGAAGGTGAAAATGACATATTTAAACTTTCTAAATTAAGAGAAAGAAAAATTAGAGATTTGGATCATATTCGTTGCATTAAATGTGAAGATCAAAGGGTTTTAACAAAGAATCTTGAAATTAAAGAGAGGTGACATAGTTATTTTCAAAAGTTACTTAATGGAGATTGCGTCAATGATTTCTCTTTAGAAGGTGCCCAAGAGTCAACAATATTTGATAAATATCAATATTTTAGGCATATTAAGATGTCAGAAGTGAATGATGCTTTAAGGAAAATGAAAGTGGACAAAGTCTTAGGACCAGATGAGATACCTATTGAAGTATGAAAATACTTAGGAGACATTGGCATTCAGTGGCTAACTAAATTTTTTAATAAATTTTCAAGGAACGGAGAATGCCAGAAGTTTGGAGAAAAAGTGTTGTAATTCCTTTCTATAAAAATAAAGGAGATATTCAAAACTGTAATAATTATCGTGGAATTAAACTTATGAGTCATACTATGAAACTTTGGGAAAGAGTGATCGAAAAACGCCTATGATGTATGACTACTGTATCAAAAAATCAGTTTGATTTTATGCCTAATAGATCTACTACAGAAGTTATTTTCTTACTACGACAGCTAATGGAGAAGTACAGAGAGATGAGAAAATATTTGAATATGATTTTTCTTGATTTGGAGAAGACATGATCGGGTACCGAGAGAATTGATTTGGTTAACATTAAGAAAGAAATGAGTCTCTCAAGGTTATGTTGATTTGGTTAAGGATATGTACAACTGTACTATTATTAATGTTTGGACTATTGCTGGAGAGACTGATAATTTTTAGTTTCTATATGTTTGCATCAAGGTTCTGCACTAAGCCAATATCTCTTTGTCTTAGTTATGGATGAAGTAACAAAACAATTACACGGGGATATCCCTTGGTGTATGTTATTTACATATGATATTATCTTAATTGATGAGAGTATTGATGCTTTAAATGATAAGTTAGAACGTTGGAGACTTACTTTGAAGTCTAAAGGTTTTAAAATTAGTAGAAGTAAGTCAGAGTTTATGCATTGTAATTTTAGTAATGGGAGAGTGGTATAGGAAGATATAGTTCTAATTGATGAATATAACATTCCAAAAAGTAGTAGCTTTCGATACTTAGGGATCATACAAGAGAATGGGGAGATTTATGATGATGTTACACACAGGCTTAAAGTAAGCCGGTTAAGATGGAGAAGCGCATTAGAAGTCCTCTGTGATCGTCGTATGTTTGTGAAACTTAAAGAGAGATTTTATAGAATGATTGTGAGACCTACTTTATTATATAATACCGAGTGTTAGACAGTACGAAAGAAACACATTCACAAAATGTGTGTAACAGAGATAAGAATGTTGAGATGAATGTGTGACTAGATTAAGAAAGACAGGATTAGGAATGAGCACATCCGTCAGGACTTGGGGATAGCCCCAATTGATAATAAAATGAGAGAAAATAGACTCAAGTTGTTTAGACATGTGATTTGTCACCTTAACTCAACGCTAATTAAAAGATGTGACCAAATCTTAATAGATGCTAGTAAAAGAGTTCGAGAAAGGCCTAAAATAAGATGGTGCGATGTTATTAGGAAAGACATTAATTTCTTGAGTTTAAATATAAATATAACACTTGATAGAAATCTTTAACGAAACAGAATTCACGTAGACAACTTCAAATAATTGAGATAAGACTATGTTGATGATGATGAATGATAATTAATCATATAAATTAATCTTATTTATACTAAGTAATAAATATTAACTCAACGCTAATTAAAAGATGTGACCAAATCTTAATAGATGCTAGTAAAAGAGTTCGAGAAAGGCCTAAAATAAGATGGTGCGATGTTATTAGGAAATACATTAATTTCTTGAGTTTAAATATAAATATAACACTTGATAGAAATCTTTAACGAAACAGAATTCACGTAGACAACTTCAAATAATTGAGATAAGACTATGTTGATGATGATGAATGATAATTAATCATATAAATTAATCTTATTTATACTAAGTAATAAATATATTACATATATATCATTACATAATTAATGATACCTATCTCTTTGTTACTAATAAAAAATTAATCACATTAAAATTAACAATATTAATCATAATCATAATCATTAAGAATAAATTATTAAATAAATTTAATAATTTTAAAGTTAATTATGATCGTTCAAGAAAAATATTATCGCTAATCATAATCAATAAGAATGATAAAATAATCTTTTTTCAACACTTAATCTCATTTGTATTACAAAAACAAGTAATAAATATTTCACCATATTTATCGCTCGCACATCAAACATACATAATAAAGATAAAAAAAAATTAACTCGGATCCTCAAAACTTATCCCAAACCAAACGGGACCCAAATGTCTACGAGAGATGTGGGCATACTTGCATTGCATGCTAATACGAGAATTAATCATGGTTTTCAATTTATCAGCAGAGACTAGGGAGGGGGAAAAGACATTGCCATACTGGAAGGTATGCATGATAATACTCTCACTAAAATGGCAACTGTAAACACTAACCATAATAAAGCTCAACATGAACAAAAGCCCTTAATACCATTTTAGTTTGGCCTTTCGTGGCTTTGATCAATTTATTATGACGTTTCCAATAATTAAAAAAATAAGATTCTGTTTAGGTAGACTCTGCTGTATAAATAACTTTACGTGCGTGCGGTCATCCGTGTTGCACCCCTCCTTCCATCCTATCCCGCTCTGGAACCAACACCCCACCCCACCACCGCCCCCCTCCCCGGCAATTCCGGCTTAATTTGATAATCGAATAGGCGCCATTGGGATGACTTATTCACCGGTTAGCAGCCTGTTTCGTCGATAGCTATGTTAGCCAAGTTTGATTGGACACCGGTTAAGGGAGTGGAACATGCACAAAATCCCGATTTTAAAAGATTTTCTCATTCGAGTGCCGAGGCTCGAATACGCCGTCCACCCGATTAAGGCGAGCGACATCCCCCCTCTGACCCACTCGATCATCAAAGTGAGGTTGGGGTATGCAGCTTATTTTTAAAAAAAAACGGAGAGGGGATAACCGGGTTAAAACCCGAGATCCCCCTCGAATGGGAGGGTGACGAACCAATGATAAATGCAATAGCTGTACAGCAACAGATGAGTTTTCATTTACTCATTTCAATCTTCATGCATTTTCACTAACATCACATTTAAGAATATAATTTTTAAAAAAATAGATTGACATAATCTAAACATAAAATGCAGATAAAGTTAAAAAAACTTGGGTAGTACCTTTTTGCATTCAAATAAGATTTTGATTAATTTTGATAAAGTTTAAAAAATAATGCACGACACAACCCAAAACAAAATGGGCATCTTGTTCGCGGTAAAGTACGTTGCAAATTCTATTTTGGTGAGCTCGGCCTCTTTCATGAGGCATAACTATCAAATTTAGATTTCGGTACCAAACCTGGGATTCACGAAAAATATGGAGAATTTCCAATTGGAAATGGAAGGATGTAACATGAGATTTTCAACCAAAAATCACGTCAGATCATGTGCGCCCCTGTCCGCAAGAAATGGCTGATTCTGAATGAGCAACTCATCCAGCAACAACATCGCCATTCGACTCCACCCTGTCAAAACGATGTTCTCGTGTTAGCATTAGAAGCTTCCCCTTTGCAACGGCAACACAATCAACAAAACTCGTAAGAATTTGGGCATACCACACAGAATTAGACTAAATTCGAGGACTTGGTGGTATTAAGTTGAAACAGAGTAATGGACAATCAATAAACAGCAAGCCACAGAAAGCTCCATATCAACAGTGGCTTTCATGGTCAACTAGAACCAAATTGCAAGCCAAGCATCAATTTGACATGTAAATTAAGCAGAAGAAGTTGAAACCGAATTCAGCACCCGTCCTAAATTTCATAGAAAAGGAATTGTTCCAGTGAATAAACAGCTAATTACAGAAAAAAAATTTGGTCTTATTTTAAGAGGACTGATTGTCCTTCAGAGAAAAACAGGTCCCATGTCCTTCCATTCTGAAATGGCTCGGGTTCAATTGAGCAGTGAACTATATCAAAAAAAAATCCATTGCATGTCAGGTGCTGCACAATAGTCCTACACCTGCAATGAATTTCCTTTTTCAAGGATTAGTCCTACTCGCTCATTGCGAGGAGGTTCTCAAAAACCACCAAGCCTGTGGTAATCTACGAACATCAACCTACTCCATAGAAATTGTCAATTTTAGGTGCAAGCCTTCCTCATCGTGGAAGGACATGCTCAATTGAGCAACGAATTCACCACTGGAGATTGCAATCAAAGGAGAGAGGAAAGAAAGTTCACACGTGAGTGACATTTGACTCCTGTGCAAACAACGGAATTTAACTCCACCTTCCCCTCAGAAAAGAATAAAACTGTACTCTGGTTTCATTCTCCCTCCTACAAATCAAACACTGTAGACCAAAAACAATTGGCCCCAGTTTGCCACAATGATCACCAAAGAAAGGCCGTTCAATCCAATGAAACAATGTTTTTTTGAAAAGTACCAAGCACAAAATGTTGGACATGCAATGAGGCAAGCAAGGAGCCCATAACTCACCTCGCTCCCAGCCCATCCCACCTAGGCCCACTGCCTGTGGCCATATGGTTCCTTGAGCCAAAGCCCACTTGGGCTGCCCAACACTCTCTATAAGAAATTTCAGAGAAGAGAGCTCCGCCCCCCTTCAACCCCACAACAAGGGGGCATTGCCCCCCTTTTGAACCCCCCCCCCTCCGGAATGGACGACACAAGTCGATCCACAATGCAAGGCCAGGTCTACGTGAATATGATAGATTCTTAATTTATTTCTCACCTCTAAATGGATAAATTTACTAATCTAAATGATTTCATATGTGTTGTTGACATATCCAATGATATATATATTATATATCTGCTTTATTTAACATATTTAAAAAATGTCGCCTCAAATGCCTAGGCCATCACCTAGGCCTTAGGCTAAGACGATTCCTTGATCACCTTGGGTGCTCTCGCCTGTCTACATAGAAGTATAGCACACACTGGCTTCATACATGCCTATTTCTTAAAGCCGTATGAACACTATATACCTTCATGATTGGTGTCACTTTCAATTTGAGCATCTACTACATATTTTTACGGGGCAAAACATTCACAAGGTAACATATCTCTTCACTACTGAAAGTTACAACTTCAATGTCACTGAATATCCATCAACCAAGCCATGATTCAAAACAGGTTTTAGGATCTATAAATATGATCCACAGTTTCATGCCTTACAGCACAAGAGAATGTGTAAGTTTTATGGCCAAAAGTTATTTCATAAAAAAAGACATAAATCCATTTTGCAAAATTTGTGCATATGCATAGGCAGCCTCGCATAAACCAACTTATGAAAGCTCATTTACCACAAGTCAGAAAATACAATTACGTAGAGGAATGTCATTACATCACACTCTTTGCCTCTTCTTTTACCACACCGATTGGCAAGGATTGTAGAATTGCATTTAGTCTTGGGATTGCCTGGGCTCGATCTGATTCAGATCAGGATCGGATCAGCTTAGAATTGGCTCAGTTGATCTTGACCAATTCAAGCCAATTCAAGTTGATCCCTAATCTATCCCCCTTTTTGTTTAAATTAAAGGACGGTTCAGATTTTCCCTTAAAACTGGATTGGCATTTGGCTGAACCTAACCCGAAACTATCAAATCAGATTGGAATCAGCCAAGCCGCATGCAAACAGTCCTCATTGGGAGCTGTCCAAGCAAGGAAACAGATGACCCTTATTAAAGTCACTTCTAGCAAACTTAGTATGCAGGTGATATAACTTTTCGATCAAATGATAAAAAGCTGCTAATGACTGGTAATATAAGGTAGCAAAAACTGTGCGACAATAGCGTTCTTCTCTCAAATGTTTTTTTAGACCTGAACTCTGCACTGTCCCTTTGATGAATTTGTGAAAGCCAAATCATAAACAGAAGGCAGTTTGTCATTGGCCTTCTGCAGAAAGCAAGAGAGTGATTAACAAAGAAAAAGCTACAGAAGTGAAGACAACTAGAGCACAGCAGAACACCACTCACAAACAAGCCAACGGTTTGAGTGACGATTTCTTATGTCACTCAGGGGTCCTCCTCTAATCTTCCACAAGCCCATTTGTCAGATCAAAAGCCAATGCGATGTATGATATAAGCTGATACATCTTTCACTTTTATCAATCAACTAGAACAACCAATATCAAGGAAAATAGAAGCCCCATGGACAAGGGGAAGACGCTACATGCCAAAGGTACTATAACTCATGTAAGAAAATGAAATAATGCAATTACTGTGACTAAACTGAGAGAGAGTGAGATATACTTACTATCTTCTAGCAATCAGCCCAACACCCGAGACCCTGATATAAGAAAAAAAAAGAAAACATACATATATAAGTTCACATTGACCCTGTAAGCAAGTTGCCTGTGTTATAAAATGAAAGTCATTTTAACGTGTAAAACTGCAACAGGTGCATTACCTTCCCTGCTGCTTGCCCCCAAGACCTTGTCTTCCGTTACTTGATCCCTTGTTTTGAGAAGAGGACAAGACTGCCCTATCCATATTTGATTCCTTTTCAGCCATTACATGTAAAGATTTGTGACCAGACCGGGCTTCAAAGGATGAACCATTCAGCTCCTGAGGAGCCTTTGATTTGCTTATTTTTAGATCTGAGATATCATGTACGATGTTAAAACTGACACCATTTGGCTTTTGATTTTGTGTAGTTGAAATCTGTGGGAGCTTGCTGGATGAATCTCCAGGGTTCACCAGCCCAGCAGTTTCTGCGTTCCCAAAACTCCTCCCAGCCCTCAGTTCTGCAGATGAATCCCTCCTTAAGCGGTGGGTCTGTGCAACAGGAGTAACAGCAACAGATGGTAACATTGATGAGTACGGTGTGAAAGCAGCAGCCGCTGCCACCACCTTTGCCACAGCCGTTGTGGCAGAAATAATCTCTTGAGCTCCTTCACGAAGGTGAATAAAGTCACCTTCAACAACAAAAAGCTGGCATGGCATAGTGAAACAGTTAGTGGGAATAAAAAAGGAAGCCATGGAACACTTCAAGCATGACGGCAGTTGAACTACCTCTGGATGACGGGCCACAAAATCATCAAGTTTACCATATTGTTTTCTGTAGTCATGCCAATGAAGGGGAGCAAGCATCTTACCCAGTCTATTCGGCAACTGTGGATGTCAGGAAAAATGAACAGCTTTTTACTTTGTATTTTTAGGAAGCAAACCAGGGCAAACACTATCAAGGTGGTTCAAGTTTACTCACAGTACTACTAATTCTGATTCCACCACCAGATCCAGCAGGAATAACACGAACGAGGCAAGCTAATAATGCTCTTTCATCAAGCAGAGTTGGTTCAGGAACCTTCCTGCTAGTCGATGAACATGCTGTTTGTACAGCTGAGACAGACAAGTCAGGCACTGCAACAGCATTAGCATTGCATTCAATCACATCAATCGAATTAAGTGAATGATCTTTGACAGTCGATGACATATTGGCAACTGATTTTTCTTCTGATACTGCAACCTGCCCCTGTAGCTGACTTGCTGCAGGTACTGAGGCCTCAACATTTATCTGCAAATACAAAAGGTAATGAAAAGTATGACCTCAGAAGCAGAGTTAACTGGCAGCAGCATCCAGGACCAAGCACTTCGACTGCCACAATCTCTTCCAATAGGAAGAAGAGACAAGCCTCAAAACATCAAACAAGATAAAAGATATTAAACATGATAAACCTTTGCTTTGCTACTCTTTTCTGGCACATCCAACCCAAGGGCAGAATGAAAATGGGAGTCTTCATGTGCGGTCTCCCGGGGGACCTGAGACATGTAGCCATTAATATTCAAATCAAGCTCCTGAGAAAGTAAACAAAAATGGCATGCTGGCACATCAATGAGTTTTAAAAGCAAAAACGTGAATTTATAACTGAATGGTTCCATGAATAACCTGCACTTTCCCATCTGATTCATTGGCGACTACTTCAGATCCCAGTCTTTGGCTTTTAAGAGGTTCTAAATAGTCTGGATTGACAACTTGCTGCTCAGCTGAGATCTCATAACTGTGATGATCATCTGATTTCAAAAGATTTTGCTCTACTTGGGATGGTTGTGGGTTCTGGTTGGACATCTGATGAATATCTGATACTGCCTGAACATGAACAAATTTCAAAAATCAATCTCCACAGGAGACCGGCTGAAAATACAGAGAAAACAGTAGGACTCACTTCAAATTATCTAGGGATTTTTGCATAAATACCCCTGTAAATATCAGTTTTTTTGCAAAAAAAAAAACCCATATTTAGACCTATTATAAAAAAATATCCCTGATATATCTCAAATGATTGCGATTATACCCTCACCGTAACCCTTGTTTCTTTAATTGGAGTTAAATGTGGGCTAAAGAGAGAGTATGACTAACCTACCCTGAGATTAGAACTCTCTCTCTCTCTCTCTCTCTCTCTCTCTCTCTCTCTCTCTCTCTCTCACACACACACACACACACACACATCGGCCGGAAATCGTTGTCGTCCTCCGCCGTTGTTGCAATGGGGATCGGGGCCTTCTCGCTGCTACCCCGCCAACGTCTCGAGCAGGAGGGGGCCTGCCGGGGTGGGAGAGTGGGGGTCTGCGAGCAGGGGAGGGGGGCTGCCAGGGTGGAAGAGGGATTTGCAAGCAGGGGGAGGAAAGGCTGCCAGGCTGGGAGGGGTCTGCGAGCAGGGGGAGGTGGTCTGCCAAGATGGGGGAGAGGGGGGCCACCAGGGGGTGGTCTCTCTCTCGAGCATTGAGGGCATTTTGGGTATTGCACATACCCTAATGTTTTCTGTGGCATATTCCCCCGAATATTCGCCTTGCATTGATGGTGTGGAACCGCAGTGGTACAACAGCAAGCATTTGAGATATATCAAGGATATTTTTGACAATAGGTTCAAATGAGGGGTTTATTTGACAATAGCCATATTTATAGGGGGCATAAATGCAAAAAACCCAATTATCTACCTATGATGATACCTGCTGGTTTTGCCAATGCTGTTGGGAAGAAACCGTTGGCACTGACTGAAAATATCCTATCTGAGTTTGAGAAACATGTGAATTGGCTTGGGCCACAGGCTGAGATCCTTGAGGATGCATAACAAAGGGATGGGGCGCAATCACTTGACCAGGTGGAAGAAAAGCACCTAGCCCAAGTATAGAAGACGGAGCAACAGGAACTCCAGGCGCATGCTCAGACTGTTTTCATTTGGGAAACATGAAAATTGAAACATTAAGACATTCCAAAATTTTCTTCAGAACAAAGACTGAAACTAGGCGGTATAGCATATGATACAACAAAGTTGGATATTCATTATAAGATATATAACATTAGCAACAAAATAATGTAAAAAGAGCTACTTTAACAAAGTATAACCAAGTTCACTATTCATTAATAAATCAACAATATTCATGCAGAAATGATAATTACTAGTTTACTACATAAAGGATGAAAGTAGATGCTGTGGCCTCTATTCTGACTTAATGTCTAGCCCCCAGAGTGATCATTAGTTTTGTTCTTGAAGAAAATGACCAGGAGACTAATGGGGACCGAAGTGATCAATTATTCAGGTTTCAATACAGGGAGGGGAAAACATAAAATAAAGCTCCCACATAATGGGGACCGAAGTGCATGTCGATGAGTCTGTATGCTACCTAAGCATCACAAGATGTTTCAAGGTCGATGCATTTTTTTGAAAAGCAGAATCCAGAATATCAAATCCACCATGCCTGCACAAAGGACTACTTCCCCCAAATGGTGGCATGTAGAAGATTCCCATACAAATTTGGAGTTCACTAGACAATCAAAAGCCAAACTTGCAAGGAGGCTGTAGGCTGTACAGGCATTGGACTAGTCATCGTCCATTGCATGCTTTTAAATGGAATGGAAAATATAACGCATTCTTAAATACCTCCCCCCCCCCCCAAAAAAAAAAACATACACACTGGTGAAAAGGACTCCAAATATTTTCAGCCATAAAAACATGAATAGAGCAAATTCCACTCAAGGAATTATCAACTTCACATTTGGCCACTAGGCTTCAAAATTTAATCAGCACAATACTCGTGATACCATGCAGTTCACTTTCAGAGGGCCAATACTAAACTTCTGCAGCTCTTGATGGCTGCCTTCACTTGACAGGAAGTTGATACTAGCAGAATGCATGGAAATTCCTAGTATTGAATTCATATTTGATGGATGTTGAACCCCACAAAATCATAGGCATTTTCTGATATTTCCAACAAATTTCAGAAATTAAAATGTATTATGTCATGGCAAGAAATGATACGAGATCGTCACCGTCACATAAGCACCCATAGACATTTCATCAAACAGTTGGTGAGCAGCACAAAGCCACAGACGCCCACTCAACAAAATCTACACAAAGTCAAACTTTCTAGCTTCTTGTGATGCTTGGACATTTTGTCAAACACCTGGTGGGCGGCACAAAGCTACACACCCATCTAATCAAATAGACTTAAGGTCAAAGATTCTAGTTTCCAGGGAATATTCCCATGTTTGGCACCTAAGCTCCCCACTCTGGAGTCAAGGACAACGAGATATGCCAAGGGGAAAACAATGAACAAACAAGAAGAGCTCCATATGTCCTCTGCTGAAAAGAAGGCCAGAAAAAGATTAAAAAAATCCCATAACCACCGGCCTTTTATAGTGTTGGACTGGAGTACATAGAGGGAGGGGCCGCCCTCCTCCCTCTCTCTCTCCCTGTTGTTGCAGACCGGGAGAGGGGATCCCCAGGTCAGATCCACCAGGGTCCCCCCCCCCTTTTTTCCCTTCCTTGGTGCGAACAGGCCAGGAGGGGAAAACACCAGTGGTGTCCACCGAGGTACCTCCCCCCCCCCCCCTTTCTCCTACTGCCGCTGCTGCAACAGACCTAAGGGGGGACCCCCGGTCAGATCGACCCCCAGTCAGGTCCGCTCAGGCCGGGGGGACCCCCAGTCAGGTCCACCAGGGGTGCTCGCCCCGCTGGCCACCACCAGGGGTGGGGATGACCCATCTCCCTTGCTCTCATGCGTGTGAAACAAAGAGAGAGAGAGAGAGAAGATGAAAAATCAAAAAGAAGGCAAAAGGTCAAAGGAGCTCACCTCGACCACAATCCACCAGAGGTGGTGCCTCCCTCTTGGCTTCTCCAACACCTATAACAACAAAAGAGACAGGGAAACTCGCTCTCGAGCGAGAGAACACTTGGAAGCTTGAAGTCTTGAGAAGAAGTCTTGTTTGTTTGAAGTCTTGAAGACCTGCAGTCTGTGCAAAGAGGTGAGGGGGCGGCCCTCCTTCAAACCCAAGTTTTGCTAAAAATTTGCATAAAGGCCCTTGCATTAGGGCATAACTATAAAAATACCCCCATATGAAGGGAGTTTCTTCCATTCACACTCAATGAAGAAAAACAAATATGTAAAACCCATGAACTTCTAGTTTTGGAATTTTTTTTGATGTGTTATAATGGGAAAATCCCTGCAAAAAGTTAATGCAGATTTACCACGAAACTTCGTGAAATTGTACAAAAATCCAGAAAATTCTGAAAATCAAGGGAAAACATGCCAATTTGGAGAAATGTCTTCCAAATTGGGGAAAAGGCTTATTTTGGTCAGAAGTTCAAAAAATATAATTCTACCCAAAGTTTTACAAATCGGTCCGGTACAGGAAGGTTTTACAAACCGGTCCGGTACGGGGCGAACTGCCCGTACCGGACCGTGCCAGTCACAGACCGGTACGACAGGTATGTGATACGCAACCGGTACGCTCTCATATGTTTTAAATATTATTTGTTTTGTAGGTGAGTTGGTTAGAGATTGTATGTTTAAGAGTGAGCCCACCGATTTGAAACGCAGTGTTCGCATGAGTTTTTTTTGTTTCTTTTTAACATTCTCAGTCAAAAAACTTAAAATCCCAAAGACATTCCCCAGATTCGAACCTAGGACGTGTTATAGAGGAAGTACAGAACACCTAATCAACTGAGTTAGAAACTTTTTGAACTATTTTACATATACTATATATATAAAAGCTTTTTTTTCACCTCGGTATGCAACAGTACCGTACCGGTAAAAGACCGGTACAGCCGGTACAAATGGTCCGTCAAATCTTGATTCTACCCCAAACATTGGAAAATTGCACTAAAGCCCATGTACTTTGGAGAATGCCGATAATCCGTGAAATTCAAAGAAAAATGTACAAGGCCACAGAAATACATCCGAAATTGGAGGAATGCCCATGTTTGGCTCAAAAATCAAAAAATGCAATTTTACCCTGCACTTTTGCAAATGCCCATAAATATACAAGAAAACTCAGACAAATCAAGGGGTTGCACAAGAATATCTTGATCATGGTTCGCCGTCCCGCCCCGACCCGCACGACCCGACCCGACCCAAGCGGGCACCGGGTCGCACGGGCTGGGGGTCGTGAACGGGACGCACTGGACCGCATGGTCCCGTGCGTCCCGCCACGTACCGCTCCGGTGCGAGGCGGGACCCGGCTCGGTACGAGCGGGTCGGGGTAGTTCGCCCATTTAACGGGCCGAAGGGGGAGGCTCTTCCTCCATCCCTCCCACCGGCGAGCGACGGTGCAGCGGCGGCGAACAACGATCAGAGCGGCGGACGGCGGCTCAGGGCGGCGATCGGAGGTAGGTGAAAAAAAAAATTTTAAATGGTCTGCCCCTGTGGGGGTGGGGAAGGGGGGGCGTCCACCGCCGGATCTGGCCGGAGGTGGAGGTGGGGGAGGGGGGCGTCTGCCAGCCGGATCTGGCCAGAGGTGGGGGTGGGCGAGAGGGGCGTTCACCGCCGGATATGGCCGGAGGTGGGGGTGGGCGAGAGGGGCGTCCACCGCCGGATATGGCCGGAGGTGGGGAGAGGGGGGTCGTCTGCCACCACCGCCGGCCACCGGGGGGGGGGGGGGACTCTGCCACCAGGGGTTGGGGTGGTGGGGGTGGGGCAGGATTGCCAGGGGTGGTGTGGGGGGGGGGGGGGGGGCGTCTGCCACCGGGGGTTGGGGTGGTGGGGGTGGGGCAGGGGCGGATTGGGGGGGGGGGGGGGAGTGGGGCAGGGGCGGTGGGGGACGGCGGTGGTGGGGCTGGGCCAGGGGCAGTTTGGGGGGGGTTGGGAGGGGGAGAATAAAAAATAAATTAATTTTTATATTTTTTCTTAATTTAAAAAATATAAGAATAAAATTTGTTAGATTGTTTAATATTATTTTTGATGTATTGTTGTAGAAATAATATAATTTTTATTTAATTCATTTTGTAGAAATAATTTTTTTTGATGTATTGTTTAATTCATGTCGTAGAAATAATATAAATATTGTTTAATTCATGTTGTAGAAATAAATTTATTTTTGATGTATTATTTAATCCATGTTTAAATATTATATTTAATTGAGATGTATTAAATTTAAAATTTAGTCTTGCATGTTGTAGAATTAATGATATTATTTTCATTATTAGTTGTAGAGGTAAAATAATATAATATTTTATTTAAAAAAAATTAAAGATGTTTTTCATTTAAATATATCTGTAGTGATAAATATTTTACAAAAAATTAAAGTTAATATTTATAATTTAAATTAAGTAGAGATGTTTTGAATTTAAATATAAATTTATTGATAAAGATTTTATAAAGAATTTTAAATTTAATTTAGATGTATAATGTAATTTAAGTAGAGATGTTTTTAATGTAAATATAAATTTAGTGTTGAATAATTTATAAATAATTTTAAAGTTAATTTAGATCTATAATGTAATTTAATTAGAGATGTTTATAATTTAAATATATGATTAATGATAAATATTTTACAAATAATTTTAAAGTTAATTTAGATGTATAATGTACTTTAATTAGAGATGTTTATAATTTAAATATATAATTAGTGATAAATATTTTACAAATAATTTTAAACTAAATGTAGATGTATAATGTAATTTAATTAGACATGTTTTTAATGTAAATATAAATTTAGTGTTGAATATTTTATAAATAATTTTAAAGTTAATTTAGATCTATAATGTAATTTAATTAGATATGTTTATAATTTAAATATATAATTAGTGATAAATATTTTACAAGTAATTTTAAAGTTAATTTAGATGTATAATGTAATTTAATTAGAGATGTTTATAATTTACGGAGCATGGATACTCTGTTGAGGGTGATGGACATATGCACTGTAGATACTGCGAACATCGCGTCACCGGCATACACAGATTTGCGGAGCACCTTGCGGGAGTGGGACGCGATGTTCGTGCATGCGACCGAGTTCCGGGAGATGTCCGACATTCCTTTCGGACACAGTTACAGGATAGATACGGTTCTCGTAGCACACCCAGGGCATCTTCTTCTACATCCCGGGTACCCCCACCACGAGCATAGGGCGGAGCAGGATCTTCCTCCACGTCCAGAGTTCGAGCAGCACCAGCACCAGCACCAGTCGCACATGATAGAATTGAAGCTATAGATGTAGTGAGGACTTTTTTTACAGATTTTCATGTACCCTCCACCGCAGCACACGGCCCGTCATATGTGCAGATGGTTTCATATTTTCAGTCCCACCCACATGTACCTCCACCCACTAGGATAGAGTTAGATTATACGGGTGATCAGTCTCATGTATCTGATGATGAGTTTTGGGATTCGGGCTTCACTGATGACGAGGATTAGTGAGTTTTGAGATTCGGACATCACAGATGAGGAGGATGAGTGAGTTTTTACATTTTATACTTCATGAATGAATGTCATTATTATGTCACCGTTTACTTTAACATATTAAGTAATTTAAATGAATTTTTTATGTATTATATATAAAAGGATGTTTAATTAAGCGGTGTAATATGTTATTTTTATATAATTAGTATGGATCTATTATCATAAAAAAATTCTACATTCTACTATTTTTAAATATATATCACATTTAATCTTTAAATAAAATTTTCTTAAAAAATTTAAAAAAATTAAAAAATCGCGCGCCAAGAGCCAGAGAGAGCGGACAGGGTCGCTGTGCGACCCGGCCGACCCGACCCGACCCGACCCGCGCCGAGATCGGGTCGGCCGGGTCGGCAAACCCTGATCTTGATCACGAAAAAATTGCAAATAAACCACTCTCAATGAAAAAATTGCAAATAAACCCCTCTCAACAGAAATATTACAAATAAGCTCCTCTCAACAAAAAATTGCAAATAAACCCTCATATAAGGGAAAAATTGTGATTATGCTCTTACCCTAAGGCAAGGGAGTTTTTCTCCACGGCGAAACCTTCAATTTTATAACCAATACTGTAAGGATAAAAGAGAATCTTTGACAGTTAATCAAAAGTGTTCAGACTTGTTCCAATGTAAATTAACACCGACTCCGGCCGGTGGGGAAAAGTTCCTATACACGAATCCTAAATCGTCTGATAAACCCAAAACATGAAATAAATAAATGCAAATAAACGTGCTGATGATACCCGAAACCCTCCAAATTTTAATTCATCATCAGTGTGTCCGCATTTTTCGTGCGTTAAAGGACTGCCCATTGTCCAGAGAAAAGATAATTTTGTGATTATTAGGGCGGACAATACAGCCAAAAAAATGAGAAACAATTTTTTGTAGCTAAAGTTTTTTTATGAAAGTGAAAAAAAACTTTAACTGCAAACAATGTTTTGTAGTTAAAGTTGAAGATGCTACCATGTACAGACACCTGCATTTGTAAATTCAAGTTAACCACAACGATAAGAACCCATAACAAGTTGGACAGAGTCCTCTTTATACAAAAATGAACTTCCAAAGAAACTGTTCTGCCAACATTGTTTGGCACAGAGGGAGACTTGGTCCATTATAACAGTAGTCTAGGGAGGACGCCACTGCTTTAATTAGGAGAGAATGTATTCCTTATGATGTTTGGAATGAGCTTCCAATCTGTTGAGAGTCTAATTGATGCATCTGATTCAGCAGATAGACAAACTAATTAGTCACTTAGGATAAACATGACTTTCATAAGAACCATAGCCCAACCAAGTCCCCCCCCCCCACTTATTCTGTGTCAATCTATGTGCCATCTTCCGCACCCCATGTAATAACTTTTTCCCCTTTTGTCTGCTTCTTCTATTTTGCACAAAGGCTGCACTGAACACTGCAGTACCAATACAATAGATACTTCAGTTCTTTCCTGCTTTACATTATTCAACTAGCCACCTCTGCCTAGGAAGGTTGTTCAGCTCAATATCAAAACCCAACTTGGGTTCTTGGGGAAAACGAGGCAGTTCACACGTATATATAAACTAGTGAAAGTCAGTCTGAGTTGGTTGGCTCTCTTTAGTGTAAACTGGACAACTCATGCTGAATCATGTAGACCAATTCAACACTTGTAAATTTAAAAACCAAAACAATTTATATAGTTGTACGATTAGGAATGAGGTACGAGCCATGAGTCAGCAAACATGCATCCAAGTTCTACTTGTTAGCATTTCTATGCTTTTTCTTCATTTCTTTGGCTCATGATCTAAAAGTTTCTCCACATACTACATCAACCTCATGAATGCAGAAGAGTAATCCCCATGGAAATTAAAAACATAATCTACAGATTTAAAATAACTAAGCCTTAAAATACTCAAATTACTGACATTACATACATAATTGTCTCTTATGAATCTATAATACATTCTTACAAAACATGTCTTTTCTCTTCACTGACTTACTCATTAATGAGTCACCCACTCTCTGCTTTACCTTCTACGCATATTAGACTAAAGGTTTATTTACGTTGAGCTGGAAGTGGGGACTCTTTCCGAAACATACACCGACACATACACCTCTGTGAATGTAGAAGTATACAGTAATCTTATAAAAAGTAAAATTGATTTTTTTTTCTACTTTCTTCGTAAAAGTAATTGAGTTTCTTGTAAACATCTGAAGATATGGGGAGAAGTTCAAAATGTAATACATGTTCTCAGGTCTACATGAAACTGACAAGGAAATCAGACTGCATTATAAACCCATATTGTCTCTTCAAAAAAAAAATGTTCATCTAAAAGTTTGCCTTAAAAACAGCAGAAAAAGGAGACCGTGAATATTAACAGATGGGAATCACATTTGTTGGTATCAGCTAAAACATGATCCAGGACCTACAATCCACTACATGCAAGGATTTAACCATTCATATGATCTGCAAGACAGACATGATAATGTCTTTGGACGAAATTTGATTTGTATCATTATATTGAGGTAGAGCCTGAAAGAGCACACAATAGACTTGAGCTCACATGATCTGCAAGATCCATATGAAAGAAAATGAAAAAGGAAGCCTTCCATTAGGTTCCACTTCAATCAGTGTATAATACTGGACAATTCGTTTTGATAGATAAATGCACATCAGAAGACATCTGATAATTGAATAATGATCTGATGCATTGGAATTATAGTTTAAAATTTTAAATGAGGAAGCTTTCCAAAAAAAATTAAATGAGGAAGAATGGAGGGCTGGAATTGTAGTTTGATTCATTATAACCCTTTGTGCATGTGATTCTGTCATACAGGTTCCGTTAGGAAACATCTTGGATCATTACACCACATCAACAAGTTTGTGTGTGAACATGAGCCCAATCTAAAGGAGGAGGTTGAGTTGAGCACATGGTTTGTTGGATCAATCTGGCTACCTGCCATATCACACGTTGGATCAGTTTTTGACCTTTATGGGTCACTGAGCCAGGTCAATGTGACAATCAGATCAAGACCAGCTTCCTCAGACTGACTCATGCAGAGAATCTGAGCAAGCTCAAGTTAAATTGAGGCGCCTTAAAGGCATATTGCTGTGGGGCTTCACTTAATAAAAGGCAGTTTAACTTCTAACACAGTCTAAAGATAAAACAAACTTATTGCTAAGAAATCAACAAAAATAAGTGAATCTATGTAATGCTATGATATCGAAAGCGGTGGAGGCAAGCGCCTAGGCAAGGAAGCGAGGCGAGGCGGCCACAAGTCGCCTCGCTTTCGCCACAATCACCTCGCCCCGGCCCAGTCCGTGACCAGCCTGCTTCTGCCCACCTATTCATTTACCCGTTTATTTTTTGTTTAAATTTGTTTAGATTTGTTGTTAATTTAATTTAGATTTGTTTGATTTTAGAAATGAATGAATTTAAGAAGTTTATTGATTTTATGCATGCATTTTTGTGTTATTTTAGACATGTATTTATATTTTTTGAATTATATATATATGTATGTTATTTTAATAAAGTACCGCCTCAAATGCCTAGGCAATGTTTAATAAAATAGCGCCTCAAACGCCGAGGCTGGCATAGGCGTTTGAGGCCTGAGGCGACCCCTTGGTCGCCTTGGTCACCTCTTGCCTCTAACTACATACATGTGATGTTGATTTTTGCTTCGGATACACAGGCAAAAGAGAATGGGTGCATATACACCCAAAATACAAAAGCGTGAGACCAGGAAGGATGTCAGCAATCAGGCATGAAAAGAAGACAATTCAACCCAAAGACAAGTGGCATTACCCTGGCCCGAATGTCTACACAAATTTTGGTCTTTAATTGCCAAACAAATGTTTAAACCCACACAATGGTGATATCCTTTTTTCTCTATAGGAGGCTCCATTGGGCAGATAAAGACAATTTTGCCCACAATTCAGTGGAATATAATCCACCAAGCCTAAATGAATGAGCATAGGGAAGTGGAGATGCTGCACATCGCATACGTTGTAGATGGTGGGCCACAGCTATTTCCATTCAGATGGTATACAGCAAGATATACAATAAAGGAACCATAATTAATAACATATTATGGGCGATAAGGATTAACCAAAGGACATATCCTGATAGCAACCGAAAGAACTTAAGCAACTTGTGGGTTCTTTTGCATGTTACTTTTAGTGAAGCAACATGTAAAAGAATATGCCCTCAGACTCAGATTTCCCTGCAATAAAGGTGTCAAAGATGGATTGTAAGATGAATATATAGCATCGAAAAGTTGCATAGTTTCCATGTCTCCTGATGAAATATTACTTTCAGAGATAAAATGCAAACATAAAAAAAGCCAACTAACGTTTCCATTTATCAGCAATTACTACATAATAGATACATAAAAACACAAAAAGAGGGATTTGCTCTGTTTAAGGGGGATAAGGGGACACATGAAACATCCTCAGATGACATGATCTATTCCCTCTGGATCAATGTAATCAAAATTGCAGAAAATATGACAAAGAGTTGACATAGAAGATCCAATTGCCAACCAAAATAATAAATCTATTTAATTGAGCAAAACTAAGTGAACGCTGTTAAAAGTCCGATTTCTGGAATGTAAATGGCAAAATAAACTAAGCTCTCTTCAAATTCTACCTTTTTTGATGCGTTTGGTGCTGATGTGAAAGATGCTGCATCGTCTCCACTTGTCACAAAAACCGAACTTCCATTTGTTGTAGTACCGTCATTAGTAAACTGGTTCCCCTTGTTCTGGACATATGATGCTGAATCCTTCGAAGAACTTGAATGAACCATTTGAGAATCATCATTATGTAAACCCTTTTGTTCCCTAGCCTCAGCCAACTCCAATTGAAGTTGTTGTATTGTTTGCCTATGATGTCTATCCACCTCTGCAAACTAGTAAATACAAACAAGTCAATTATTATAGGTTTGTAACTGGAAGAGTAAATTCTTATCAGCAACTTGGCTTGAGAAACATGATATCAAATAACTAGAGTCTAGAGCTCAACAAACTTATGATAGCTCATTTCCCTAAATAATCAAATGAGAAGGGGAAAAAATAAATAATATTTCAGTATTTCTTTGAAGATTGAACTACCTGCTGTTGGAGACCAATCAAATATTGGTTAAATTGCTCAGTCCGCTCCCGCAGTTCAGTTTGCAATGTCTGGTTGGTTGTTGAATGGAAGGCATCCATTTCTTGAGCACGTGCCATCCATGCTTGTGCCTCCCTTAATTGTTCGTCCTTAAAAAGTATTGTTTCTTGTGCAACCCTATGCTGAAAGAAAAATCACTATACAAGTTTGTTACCTTTGACTAGAAGCTTTTAGCATTGAATGAAAGGAATACAATCACTGAAGAGAACTTTTATTTCAAAAACACCAGAATAAAACACCAGAATGGCATTATAGAGATACATACAAGAGAACGAGGCAATCATCAATGACTGTGCTTAACCAAGCTGTTTACTGAGCTCTAATTTATAAGAAAATAAGACCTATACCAGTACAAGTTATAATGTTTTTTTGCCAATTTCTACCCAACAAATAACAGCATAAACTGCATTAGACCCTGCTTAAAATTATGGCAAAAAGAAACCATCAATCATTAGCATTCATCTGTTATTTAGTTTTCATGCTAAAATTCCCATTCGTATATAAAACCAAAGCCCGCATAGCCCTTGAAAGTTAAACATTTGATGTCAAGAGTCACTCATGCTCATCTACTGAGATGAGATCGTCTAACTAGCTTCTTAGATGGCAACAGGACTACTTGTTACTTGTGAGAGAAGGATGAGGAGGATTAGACCAACTGTTACTGCTATGCCTTTTTCTCAAGCAAATTGGAAAGTTATCTTCCATAAGATGGGGATACCTTGGATCCCTCCTTTGAACGGGCAAGACCTCTTGATGCCTGGAACAGCACATGGAAACTTCATCTGTCAGAGGGTTTGGGTGAGGGTGCTTCATGCTACTGTTTAGGCTTTTATGGGGAAGGGGATACATTCCAGAAGGGAAATAGGAAAGTGCAGGTTGCATCCGTCACTTGTAATTGTGTTCAAGATTGGGCTATCAGATTAATCTGTGACAAAAAAATGTGTGATGCAGTGTTTAAAGTTATAAGCTATTTTCGGCCCACTTTTTTCCTTCACCCCCCCCCTTTTGTGTTATCAACGGCCACTATTGACCAGCTGCAATCAACTGATTTACAAATCAAAAACAAGGATATGTCCTACAGAAGCATTTTGCATATGCCACTTTCCAAATGCTGGAGACAATATGATCTATCAAAAATAAAAACACAATAATAGGTTTGAAATGGGGGGATGAAGAGTGTATTGATCAACGACTTGTGATATCATATAAAATGAAAAGGCTAAAAATGTTCTATTTACATCAAGGACATAGCATCCATAGGATTTGCAGCTTCTCTTCTGCCTCATGAGGTTGATAATTCAGGTCCAAAACAAAATAACCACACACAATAATGAAGGATCAATTTCCATGATTTAAAATCATAGAAGAGAATTCTCCAGACAAAAAGAATCAGCACTGGAAGTGATGACTGAACCTGCTCTTCTAACTCAAGGTACTGATTTTCTTTTTCCTGAATGCGTTCCTGAAGTTCATGGATTTGCTTAAGATGCTGGGCTCTTTCAGCTTCCAAGTTATCACGTTCCGTTCTGGAATAAATGAAAGCATTGAGTGCTAAGAGTTCAAAAAAATTTCCACCAAAACTTGTGCTTTAAATGTCAATAAATCAATAGATCCACAGACAAAATAAATAGAATAGCACACTTGGTAAAGGAATGCATCACATCAAGTTCACTGAACTATGGCACTAGCAATGCATCACATCAAGTGCACTATAGTATGGCATTGGCAATTCATCATAGTTTTAAACAAAAAAAACTCTTATGAGTGAGGATTAACCCCCACTCCAACCAACTGCTAGGAGACCTTGGTACTCCTTCAAGAAGGGACCACACTGATGGCCTCAGGATTGAAGGTCGGCCTCTAAGTCAGCAGCTGAGCCAGGATAGTGCATATACAAGTATATTAATAATCATATACAGATGGATAGGTGGCAAACCAAGCCCTGTGAAACCCCTATACGATGTCTACAATTTGTGCCATTGGGTGGGTCAAACACAAGACCCTGAAGAACAAAATGAAGATAAGCTGAAATGCTGAATGGTCAGCCACCTTGTTCCACATTCAATAACACCAATTAACAAAATTATGTAGAAATAATGACGGGCAGAAGACGTTGTCAAAGATGATGTACAACAATAAGAAACAATAACAAGGCAGGGATACACACCGTAAAGTTGCTAATTCTTTATTTTGTTCCCTAAGAAGGTCCTCCTTAGCCCATGCCTAGGGGAAAAATTGAAAAATGAGGTGAAAAACAACAGAAAAGACATAACCACTTCAGAAAAAGAAAAATACAGAACAAGCATAGACAAACAAACCGCTTCATTGTCAATTTTCACTGCTCGTAGCTCTCTCTCCTTTTCTTCCATCTTCATCTCCAACCCATGTATGTGTTGCTCTCGCTCATGAAGTTGTTCCTATTCAACCAACAAAAGCATGCAACTCCATCAAATTTATCAAACTAAATAAAAACACCATCTGAAACTAATGTCTGAACCATATTCTTCCTTCACATTGTTTGATTGTGAGTGATAAATGTGTCAATGATTGCCAACAAAGGCACTGAGAAGCCGAACCTATCATTTGATTGCAGCAGTGGTAAAGAAGAATACTATTGCTATGGCCAAAAGACTATTAATATCTTTCCAGAAATTAAAAAATAGTCAGCAATCTTTGTTTGATCTTACAGTTCAAATTTACTGCATTCTTATAAATCCCATTTCATGTTACCAGGATTAGAAACTTTTCAACTCTTTTAGACAGTCTTCCAAGTTTTCTTACACGTCTAAATTTATGTACAACAGATTCAGACAGTTTTCCAAGTAGGCAGCCACTCTTCACTATCTTGATGTATTACTATTCCACATTTACATCAGAATTTGTAGAGAACTACAATCATCAAGTGTCGATGCAATATACATTTTAATCTATCAAACAGCAGAGCTATGTTAATATCCACAGGAAAGATCATGTTGAACAAAACCAAAAAATAATGCAAAGAACTATTGACAATACAACTAAAAGTACCATGACAAACATTTTCCACTAAGCAATCTCCCTCTAGAGTCTAGAGTACATGACACCGAAGAGATATTAACCAATGATTAAATAGTCTGAAAACACAGTTCAATAGAATGAAAACACAGATATGTTGAATCACAACTAAACTAATCAGAGGTCGCAATCTGGGATACATGACAAAGAGACAAAAGCTAAGTTCCAAAAAGAACAGTACAGTGAAAAGGAAAAGAGCAAGCATACTACAATAGCTTCAGAAACATCAAGCGATCAAGAGAAGGTGACATGGCAGACTCCAAATGACCAACTGGCACAATATAAGTGACATGCTTAAAAACCAAACCATGAAGATTGATTCTTGCTTCTCGCTAGAGACTGGAGACCAAGAAGAGGGCAGAAAGGAAGTACAATATCCAACAAGATGGACTATTCAAAAGACTTTTTCATCACATGTGGCAAAGCTCGGCAGAACAAACAACTTCATCGACTATTCTTCATCATGTTTTGCTATGTGTGCGTGAGTTAACTTCCTACAATGAAATACATTGAATCCTCCAGACTAATTGACGCCCTCATTACGAGCAAATAATCATTTGGATGAGATTTTTCATTACAAAGCTCAATATGTAACACCACCCAAAACATTGCTTAGGGAAGGAACAAAGGGAACGATAAGACTCAACATGTAGCACATTTAATCATGAGGCAACTATAAGATTATTTGTCGTCCAAATTGAAGTACAACGCATAAATGTGGTACAAGTATCCCATTTCAAAGAGATGATAAAGATTGAGGGGTTAAGGTCTGGAACAACAGCTTGTACGTGGTGGCTTATTTTTTGTCCTGGGTTTTGATGTTTACTAACATCAATGGCTCTCTCATTTTATCTTCCCTGATTTCTTAATCAGAGACACACTAGCTGTGTGCATACGATGTAAAGGGGATCCTTTTGGTGTTGCTCCTTTGGTTTGTGGAGCCCTCTGGGGCAGGTTTCATTCTTGTACATGGTGGCTTATCTTTTGCGGATGGGCTTTTCCTCTCTTACTTGTTGTACATTCTATTTCTATACTTAATAGATTCTGCGGTACATATAACCCACTTTCGAACAAAAAAGGGTATGGAACAGCAGCACAACCACAGCATTGGCAAAACCGGATTGCCATCACCCTGATGCAGATAGTGTGCAATCTGCCACGAACCATCTTACGAATTAATGTACACAAAAAATTGTTCGTTAGACAGAGAATTTCAATCCCAAAAATGTCCATCCAAACCATAACTTTAGAAGATTAGAAGAAGGGAAAGAAAAGATAACTCGGGAAAACCTTCAGTTTAGCGGCAGCATTGACATGCTCCTTTATCCGGGCATCACAGTTCTTCTGTACTTCCATAATCTCTGATCTGGCAATGACCTGAGCTCTAAGTTCGATCTCCATATGCTGCAGCTCCTCCCTCTGACTGGCAACGCTGTGAAGCCGCTGCTGCAATATGTCCTCACTCGTTCCGCCGCCATCAATCGTGATGGAACAGAAGTCCATATCCAGGGGGCCCGCTCCTTCCTGCACCTTCCACAACAGAAATTTTCACCCATCTGAGAACGATCATTCCCCGCCCACGACCCAACAGAAAGGAACAAACCAACACTTCGCGGGGGGGTGCATTGGGAATTTACCTCGTATATGGTCCTCTCATCGGATTGCCCCAATTTCACATGCTCCGGAACCTGCCCAGCGCACGACACAACCAAATAACCCACCTATAGAACAGTACACCCAACACGAAAAGGCATCCCTTCCCCCTAGAAACCCTAAAGCAACGAAGAAGGGCCAGCTATCCAGCCATCCGTACCTCGCCGCCATTGCTCCGGAAGCAGTTCTCAGAAACGGCACGCCACTCCTTCCGCTGCGGCTGGGAGGAGGGCATTGGAAGGGATCCGCCGCGCCCGGCGGCAGCCTCCATGACGACTCCTCTCGAAGCTCTCCACCGCTCTGCTGCTGCAGAACCCGATTATCCGGGAACAGATGCAACAAAGAGGGGAGAAAACAGTTCGGAGAAGAGATCAAAACCCTAGGCAAGAACCCTAATTTTTGCGGGGTGGCGCCCAGGAACCAGAACGCCACGGGGTGGTGCTCGGGGAGAGGAGCAGAAGAGAATACGTTAATGCGAGGGGTCGGCAAAGAAAGATTTGCCGTGGGGTTCGGGTATTTACAGAGGCGGATCGGGTCATTAGCGGAGCTGAGAAGCTGAGCTGACCCGGGTTGGTCGGGGTCCAGTTCTGGTCACCGCCGCCGCTGGTGCGGAAGAGGTTCCCAACTTGGAGGTCATTCCTGCCCATTCAAATAATTTCAATTTTTTATTGGAGAAAACAAATTAGGATGACGTCAATTTCCAGCAAATGGCCCCACTCCTCCCTCGAGTAAGTTGGCAGTAAAAAAAAGTAAAGATTTTTATAAATAAAATATTATTAAAATTAAATTTATAAAAACATTCTTAAAATTAAATTAACATATGTATCATTATGTAAAATTAAATAGTATATAAATATTATGTAAGGTCATTTAAACGTAATTTTTTTATAAATTTTTGATAAAAAATTTGTGACTGTAAATAAAAATGACATATTTTCGTAATATAATTTTATGATGATGACATATCTACTATTGGGTCCTCGTTCGTGGGTCCCGGATCTGGTTTCTCGGAGTGTCCAGCTTCGTTGTGTCTGAAATTTCGTTTCGGACATCTTTCGTGTTCGGATCGGCGCGATCCGGAGTCGTTTCGGAGGCCCGGAGGCGTTCTGCAGCTTTTTCCGCGTGTGTTTTCCGATTCCCGGTGTGGGTTTCGGCTTTCCCTTCGGAACCTCGTTGCGGGTGAACCGGGCCGTTCACCAGGGCGCGAGTGGTACCGTTGCGATCGGTGCGCTCCGAGGATCGCGAGGGTGTAATTTTCTATTTTTCTGGATTTTTCCAATTTTCCAGATTTTCCTATAAATAGCTTTTTCTCTCTCTCCCCCTCTCATTTCTCATTTCTCTCCCTCTCTCTTCTCACGCTCTCTCCTCTCTCCCTCTCTCTCCGGCGGCCGACGGGGCGGAGCATGGGCGAGGCGGGGACGGCGCGGGCGAGGTACGGGCGAGGAAGGATGAGGATCGAGGCGGTGGAGGCGCGTGGAAGCTCGGCCGTGAGTTCGTTGAACGGCGAGGCTTCAACGGCGTTTTCTTCGTGGATCGGCGTCCACGGTGCGCGTAATCTTCGGTGGAGGTAGGGTGATGGACCCTCAGCCCGTGTACTTCCTTTCCCGCGAGTTTCGTAGGCCGTGGTGAGCCGAGCGGGCTAAACGGGGCGTTTTGGGCAAAATGCATGTTTTTGGGGTGTGAGCCGGATCTCCCGTTTTATGGTGTTTTTGGGCGATCCAGGGGTTTAGATGCATGCCTAGGAGCTTGGGGGAGGTTTCCCCTTTTGTTTCCCCTTCACCTGGGGGTGAACGGGGCGTGGCATGGCTTTTTCCGCGGTTTCCACCGTTTCCGGGCGCGGACTGAGAACGCGCTATACTCCAGTAGCGCGTTCCTGAAGGTCGCGCTGCCCCGACCGAGCGCGTTCATCGGAGAAGATGAACAGTTGGCGGTTCCTGTCGCGCTATAGGGTTATGGCGCGTTCTGGATTGTCGCGCTAGGGGTCCCTAGCGCGGCCTGCCTTGTCGCGCTGGGAGGCCCTAGCGCGATGGTCCCTGTCGCGCTAGGGGATCCTAGCGCGATCTGCCATGTTGCGCTAGGGTTCCCTAGCGCGTTCTGGCTTGTCACGCTAGGTGCTCCTAGCGCGATCTCCATGTTGTCTCGTGCTCCCCTTGGGCCGAGTGTGTCTCGGACACCCCGTGGACTTCCGTGACCGTGTCTTTGGGTGTCCAGAGGGTTGGTTTACCTCGATTAATGTGCCCATCGGTTTAAGGGTCCGTGAGACCTTCTGGTGTTCCGATTGTGTTGTGTTGGTCCCCGGTCGACCCGGTTGTGACCCAGTGGTCGACCTTTGGCCTTGTGAGTGTCCCGGGTACCCCGTGGGTTCTGTGTCCGCGTTTCTGGGGTGTCGGGAGGGACCGTGTTTCCTCGATTAGCGTGCCTATATGTGTAGTGGGTCCGGATGACCTCACGTGTTCCTGGCTTTCGGGTTACGCTAGATCGAGTCACCGTGAGTCGGTGTGTGCGGTGGGCTCTCCCCCGCATATCGTGGGTTCCTTTGGAAGGCGATTCCCGTGTGGGCCATGTGTTTGGCCTTGGACTGTGAGTCCAGTTGTCCGGCCTGGGGCTGGAGGTTTCCCGCTTGTTCCAAGATGGGAAATCGACCTGGCGGCTTGTGCGCTGCCTTGGGAATCGTGCCTCTATGTTTTCCGTGTGGCCCGTGTGGGTGGCCTTAGTCCTTTGCATTCCCTTTTCGAGGGAGTGGTCTTGGCGGCTCGTGAGCTGTCTCGGTATTTGTGCTACCGTGGTTTTAGACCTAGAGATTGGACTAGATTGACGGCCTTGTGCTGTCACGTGCAACGGTCTTGACCCCGAGTCTTGTGACTCAAGGACCGTTGGGTGTAGTGCGTCTAGAGGACTGCCCAGAGTCTAGTGGCTTAGCGCCACTCGAGTTTTCTCGACTCTCGCGCACGATGCGTGCGTGGCCGTGGACTGTGAGTCCCGTTTCTTCTCCGACTGTGGTCACCGTGTGACGGGGCCGGTACGCGGGGTTGTCCCCGTACGTCGTCGGATTCGGACGTTGTTTTCCATTGACTTGAGAGTCTACTCCTTCAGTGACCCTCCACTAGTCGTAGTCCACCAGTACGAGGTGCTGGTCTCACCTGGGAGTGGTGTACGGGCACCCACCTTTCGAGACGGTTTGTGGACCGGTTACCGTAGGCCCCTCGTCGGTAGCCAGAGTCCGGCTACGGGGGAAAACCGGTCAGAGGACCAGACCTAGTGACGCAAGGTCTGTGTGTGCACACGTGGTTGGGGGCGGTTGGACCCACGTCGACGGGCGTGACCCCAGCTAGTTACTTGTTTGTGGTTACTTGTACGGTGTTCGCGCCTCGGGTAGGACCTACCACGTCAGGCGGTTCACCTGCGGTGCGGTGTAAGACGTCAGGGGACGCTACCGGCTGTGCTTCTAGTGGGTGGTACTCCTGTCGAGTACGGAGTGACGGACTGTCAGTCTCTGTGTCTTTGACCTTCGGGTTTCGGTCGTGTCGACCGTTGAGTCTTTCGGCTGTTTTGCCGTGGCGCGTGTGTTGGTCTTCGCGTCGTGAGTCTAGCGCTAGTGGCTTTACCGAGGTTCCGTCTTGTGGTGCGGTGCCCGCGATCGGATGGTCGGGGTTGCACCTTGGACAGCGTGTCCAGGTCGGCTGTGTCCGGGGGACAGGCCTCTACGGCGTGGTTGCCGTATGTTTTTACTTCGGTAGGCGGTACTAGCGTGGTTTGGTAGCTTCGTCTGCGTGATCGAGGTGTACCTTCCGGTACGGTAGGAGTAGCTGTAGTGCCGAGTTTTGACCGGCCACCGATTCGCTGTTCATGCTGTAGTCGTAGCTCTCCTTTCCGCTACCGCCGTTGTTTCCGGTTGGGGTTCCGCGGGATCCCTGCTGAGTCTCTGTTTTGGAGACTCATTCCCTACTTTTCAGGTGTGGCGGTTCTTCCTCGAGGTTCGAGGGTGCGGAGCGGAGGTTCTCAGTTGCCAGCTTGCCGGGCCGAGTGTTCACTTGGCATGTGGTACGTTTTACTACTTTAGACTGTACTTTCTGTTGGACTGGACTCTGTTGTAGCTGTAGTTATTCTTTCTTTCAGCTTGTTATTGTTGCATTGTCCTGCTTTATTTCCTATTTCTTTGTGCCTCCACACTCCTTTTAGCCCTTCCGAGCCCTCCCGGCTCGTGGGCGGCGGTGCGAGTCTCGGGTTATCGGGTCTTCCCGGTAATCGGATTCTCGGGTCGTTACAAATTGGTTCCCTAACTTGGGTACCATGACAAACAAGTATGGACACTCTTTATATAGAATTGAGGTCCACATGAACAGCACATCAATGGCAAGACGTCCTCATTCTTAATATAGAATTGAGGTCCACAAGAACAACATGTTGAATATAGAATTGGGGTTTACAAGAACAACATCAAATGGCATGATAACCTCATCCCATTAAGAGAATTCTCATGATACACACTTTGCATAACATGAGGGCCGGTATACCATGTTTCTTTAGAGTGACATGGCAAAAATAGTGTAATGGATTTTTATGGTACAACCAGCTCAGTCGGCCTTGAGGGAATCCAAGGCTCGAGGAGTCTTACGGAGGTCTCTATGACTAACTCGCTAGTCCAAAGGAACGGAATGTCCAATGGAGAGCTTGTATGTCAATGAGAATTAGTGGGTAAACGATAAAACATCATGAAACATGGGACTATATTCACGGACTGGAATATAGTGCCGATATATATATATATAAGTATATATATGTATGAAACCCTCGGTTAACAGTAACAGTGTAAAATAGTATCACAGGAAAATAGCGACTTAATATAAGTCGTTACTTATAAAATTAACGCCTTTCTCAGGGGCGTTTATTTACAATTTGATGACTTATAAATCAGTCGTCCCTTCTGTATTTCTATTTTTGCAGAATTTAGATAATTATGGAATATTAACAAAAACGCGCCCTGGACAGGGGCGTTACTTTTCAATTAGCGCCCTGGTCTAGGGCGTCAGTTCATTAATAGACGACCGTGTGCAGGTCGTTAATTCAACAATTTTTCCAAATTTCAGATAATAAAATTTCAGGGACAATTTATATAGTCAGGACTAGAAAAATAGCAGAATTCATTCATGATGAACATACATTAGATTAGGTTCATGGTTTCATAGATATAGAATTTTAAACATGGTTAATTATCAATTTATATGAAATTGACGACTCCTAGGTAGGGCGTCAAAACAAGAATTCGCGCCCTAGTGTGGGTCGCTTCTTTAAATTAGCGCCCTTGTCAAAGGCGTTTCTTTTTAAAATTATATGGAAAACATCTGAAACCATAATAAAACTATATGCATGTATGACATAAGGTATTACTAGCAACTGGAGTTAGTTTGGGCTACGTTCTTGAGAAAACCTACTTGATTAAGATGTGGATGAAGGACTCGTGAAGATTCGTGAAGACAAACGATACTCTATTTGTAACAGAGTCTTCTGATCACCAGAAGAGGAAGAAGAAGAGGATGAAGAACCTCACGTTCTTCACTTCGATAGAGAGTTACTGCAGACTTCATACAGAAGAAATAATGAAGATCATTAATCATATAACCTAAGGTAAAAGAAAAAGAGGAAGAACATTACCGGTTCTTCACTGACGACAACAGCAACACAGAACGCCAAACAGCGGTCTGGGTCGAGTAGCAGGATATTTATAGGATTTTGGGGATCCTAATAGGGTTAGTGTTCTATTGGAAGTAATACTTCATGATAGAGTCCTTACCATATTCCATCTTTGTCGTAGTTATTCAGAACTTGCCCTGGATAGACTCCTGGGTCGAACGAAACTCGAACTGAATTAACGTCTTAAGCGAGGGCGTTAATTTAAATTGACGCCTTGTCAAGCGTCATTTCTTATGTAAAACGCGCCCATGTAGAGGGCATCACTTATACTTACCCTTTATTTATTTTCGGCCGTTTGGGAATTGACGCCCTTTGGTGTTGGCGTCCTTTTTAGAATTAACGCCTTATGTAAGGGCGTTTCTTTTCGAAGTCGCGCCTTGACCAAAGGCGTTATTTCCTCTTGATTAATGATTTACCCATTTAGGCTCTTTGTCATCTATTTACTTATCTTTTATTTTATTTTGATTTATTTAAAAATCTTATTTTTATCAGGGTTGCTACACCCTCCCCCACTTAAAAGAATTTGGTCCCCAAATTCTATAGTATATATATATGTGGAGAGTGTAGAGTATATACCTTAAAATAATTCTGGAAATTATTTCCTCATGAATTCCTCGGTCTCCCATGTGGCTTCATGATCGGAACTCTTATTCCATTGTACTTTTAGCATGGGAATAACCTTATTCCTTATAGTACGTACTTCACGATCTAGTATCTTTATGGGCTTCTGTTCATATGTGAGATCCTTCTGGATAACTAAGTCTCCATGTTCAATAATATGTGATGGATCGTGTACATACTTCTTCAATATAGATATGTGTAACACATTATGAACATCGGACAATTGAGGAGACAATGTGATGCGATAAGTAACCTCGCCAACTCTTTCCAGTATCTCAAAAGGTCCGATGAATATTGGTGTAAGCTTGCCCTTAACACCAAATCTCCGTATGCCACGTCCAGGCGATATCTTGAGAAATACATGATCTCCAACTTGGAATTCAAGATCTCTCCTTCTTGTATCAGCATAAGTCTTTTGCCTAGACTGAGCAACTTGCAGTCTTTCTCTAATCAATTGTATCTTCTCAGTGGTATCCCTTACCATGTCTGGTCCTAATAGTTGTTTCTCTCCAACTTCGTCCCAGCATAAGGGTGATCGGCAACTCCTTCCGTATAAGGCTTCGAAAGGTGCCATTTGTATACTTGCCTGGTAGCTATTATTGTATGCAAATTTCACCAACGGCAAGTGATCATGCCAGCTTCCACCAAAATCAATGATGCATGCCCTAAGCATATCTTCAATGACCTGATTAGTTCTCTCGGTCTGACCATCCGTTTGAGGATGAAAAGCTGTACTAAAGTTAAGCCTTGTTCCCAACGAATGTTGTAGTCCCTTCCAAAAATGAGAAGTAAAACGGGGATCTCTGTCAGACATGATTGAAATAGGAATACCGTGTAATCTGACTATGTCCTTGATGTATAATGCAGCCAAACACATCGACTGACCATCGGCTCTTGATTGGCAAGAAATGCGTCGATTTAGTCAATCGGTCAATAATAACTCATATTCCATCATGTCCTCCTTTTGATTTAGATAAACCCATGATGAAATCCATACCAATATTCTCCCACTTCCATTTGGGAATATCTAGAGGATGTAATTTTTCAGCAGACTTTTGGTGTTCCGCCTTGACCTGTTGGCATGTGAGACAGTGCGACACATAGTCCGCTATTTCCCTTTTCATGTTGGGCCACCAAAAATTTCTTTTCACATCTTGGTACATTTTGGTAGATCCAGGATGAATCGTGTACCTTGATCTATGAGCTTCATCTAAGATCTTCTTCTTTAACTCGGGACAATCCGGTATGCAAGTTCTATTCCTGAACATTAATCTTCCTTCACAAGTTATTTGGAAATCAGATTGTCCTTCCAATCTGCCCTTGATTTCCACTAATATTGGGTCATCATCCTGAAGTACTTGTGTTTCAATTAATAGGTCTGGATGAATGCTTATGTGAGACAATGTGACACATTTGAAGTCCGTGTCCATGCCTATATTGAGCTTAGAGAATTGCTCCAGCAACTTCCATTCTTGAATCATACAACTGGCTAATAGTGCTCTCGGCTTTCGACTAAGGGCATCTGCTACATGATTACCCTTTCCGAGATGATATTGTATATTGAAGTCGAAGTCCTTAAGATATTCTAGCCAACGTCTTTGCCTCATATTTAATTCCTTTTGAGAGAAGAGATATTTGAGACTCTTGTGGTCGGAGTATACAGTAAACTACACTCCATATAGATAATGTCTCCAGATTTTCAGTGCAAACACTACCGCGGCCAATTCTAAGTCATGGACGGGGTAGTTATCTTCATGCTTCTTTAATTGACGAGAATAATAGGCTATAACCTTTCCTTGTTGCATTAGAACACATCCGAGGCCAATGCCAGAAGCATCAGTGTATACCTCGAATTTCTCCCCTTCCATTGGTAAAGCTAAGACAGGAGCTGTAGTAAGATGATCCTTGAGATTTTGGAAGCTTCTTTCACATTCCTCACTCCATTCGTAACGGATCTCTTTGCGAGTTAACCTCGTAAGTGGTACGGCGATCTTAGAGAAATCGTTGATGAATCGCCTGTAATAGCCAGCAGACCTAAGAAACTTCGGATCTCGCTAGCATTGGTCGGTCTTTCCCAATTTCTTACAGCTTCAACTTTTGATGGATCTACTGATAAGCCATCCTTTGATATAACGTGTCCGAGAAAAGTCACTTCCTCAAGCCAGAATTCACACTTGCTGAGTTTTGCATATAATTGGTTTGTCCTCAATATTTGTAATGCAATCCTTAAATGCTCCTCATGCTCTTCCTTGGTCTTAGAATAAATCAATATATCATCAATAAAGACCACCACGAATTGATCCAAATAAGGCCTGAATATACTATTCATTAACTGCATAAAGGCAGCAGGGGCATTCGTTAGTCCGAAAGGCATAACAACAAATCCATAATGGCCGTACCTGCTTCTGAATGCAGTCTTATGAATGTCCTCATCCTTGATTCTTAACTGATGATATCCCGACCTAAGATCAATTTTGGAAAAGTACTTGGATCCTGAAATTTGATCAAACAACTCATCGATTCTCGGCAGTGGATACTTGTTCTTGATAGTGAGATGATTCAACTGTCGATAGTCAATGCATAACCTCATGGATCCATCTTTCTTCTTTACAAATAATACAGGCGCTCCCCATGGGGAAGTACTTGGTCTTATGAATCATTTCTTAATGAGTTCCATCAATTGCTCCTTTAACTCCTTGAGTTCAGCAGGTGACATTCTATACGGTGCCTTAGAAACTGGACCCGCACCAGGAACTAAATCGATGGTGAAGGCCACTTCTCCTTATGTGGGTAATCCAGGCAAATCTTCCGGAAATACGTCCGGAAATTCTTGTACCACCGGGATGTCTTCTATCTTAGTTTTCTTAGCCTCCTTAATCGTGACAAATGCAAGGAAAGATACACATCCTTTCCTGATGAGCTTGCTAGCTCGGAGAGCCGAAATAAGAGGGGATTTGCTCCGACTCTTGAGGCTAGTATAGACTAGTTCTGGAAAGTCCTTGAAAGTAATTGTGCTGTTACGGCAATCCACAGTCGCCTGGTATTTGGATAACCAATCCGCTCCTAGTATGACATCATACTCCTTTAGATCTAAACATATAAGATCAATAGGGAGATTCTTACAATGAACCAATACTTCACAGTTCTGGTAATGGTGTGTAATATCAGTCTCGTTTCCTAGAGGAGTAGACAAGACTAATTTTATCCATTCTGGTTCTAGGGGTAACGGATCAGCGAACTTCTTGGAAACAATTGAATGTGAAGCACCCGTATCAAATAAGACATATGCAGACTTGGAACAAACTTTCAATGTACCTTCTACTAGTCCGCCTTCTTCTTCTTGTTCGGTCTCCTTAATTGCGTGAAGCCGAGCATTCTTGGTTACTGGGCGCTTCCCGTCCTCGGCTTGATCATTAAGTAATGGGCAATCGGGAATTCGATGATCGCGACTCCCACAGCGGAGACATGCTCCTAATTTCCTCCAGCATTCTTCTGCTCTATGGCCCGCCTTGTCACAATGCTTGCACAGGGAGGGAGAAGGGCTTGGTCTTCTTAAACTTCTGATCTTGTGAGGAAGTACCTCCATTGCTAGGCCTCTTCTTGAAGTTGGGTTTAAAGGAACCCGAACTTGTGACTTGTTCTTTCTTGTCCTTCCCACGGATTCTATCAGATAGTTCCGTGGCATCTTCTAGAAGTTGAGCTCGGCGCACAATTTCCGAGTAGACCTGGATATCCATTGGCGCCAGTTGGGTAATATATTGGGGCCTGAGCCCATTAAGGAACCTCCTAGCTTTCATCTTCTCGGTGCTAACTAAGTGCTTAGCATACCGAGATAATCTAGAAAATTGGGCCTCGTACTCGGCCACTGTCAAGGATCGTTGCTTCAGTGCAGCAAATTCTGTAGCTTTCTTTTCCTAGACTCGGTCCGAAAAATATTTAGCGTTGAAATGTTCAACGAATTCTTCCCAAGTAACTTGGTCTTGATTTAAAGTAGCTTCTATTGATTCCCACCAGCCTCGGGCATCCCTTTCAAACTGAAAGGTAGCTAATAAGACTTTATCTTGATCCGTGCACTGCATAACACGGAATATACGTTCCGTCTCCCTGATCCAGTGCTCTGCGTCATCCGGATCAGTAGAACCCATGAATTTGGGAGGGTTCATGTTTTTAAAGACTTGGTGGAGACTCCCTGTTCGTTGTGCTCCTCCTTGTGCTACCTGTTGCAGCACCTGAGTCATGCCTTGAAGTGTACGCTGCATGTTGCGCCACTGAGCACGTTCGGCAGCCATCGTCCTACAATTACAATAACTAGATTAATACGTGATCTCATTTAGAAGCTAGCATTTCTATGTCAACTTTAACCCTTGGTTCTACCCAACCTCACCGGTTAAAGGTTAAACCTATCCTTGGACTTGGGTTTCCTAGGAATTGAATACCCTAGGCTCTGATACCACAAAAACTGTCACGTCCCGAGAGCGGAAGATACCCGGAGACGCGTGACGAGTTTATATCAATCATGTCAATCAGAGTATTAGTGTATTCGACACCAAAATCAGAGATGCGCAAAAGTAAAGATAACCCAATCCTTTATTCCTTCATAAGAATATGTCTATTACAAACCTTTGAAGTACTAACTAAAATAAAGGAAAAATACAAAGCTTGACTCAAGAAAATATAAAAAAGACTAGATAACACGGAAGAAGCTCTATCTCTTTCACTCTTGATTTTCCCCATCCGTTTGAGTTCCCTCATCGTCGGACTTACCTGAAAAGTAGGGAAACACTAGGTGAGCGAACGCTCAGTAGGAAATTATATCTCAAGAACTAGCAAAGGGTTTAAGTGATTACATCTTTCATGAATGCACTATAGCTATGCATGCTCGCATAAAACGACAAGATAGAGAGAGTGTATAACAATAAGATAGCGACGAGAACTAGTCATGAACTTTCAAGAACTTATATCAAAAGATATCAAGATATTCAAGCAAGTGTATTCATCATGTCATGTTGGAATTTGGCTATCACGTTCAAGCACGCAAGTATGAAATTACCCTTTTTCGGGCCACGCAAGTCATGTAATATCAAGTCAAGTACAAGATTTGTGGAATGTTCAATCAAGCTAGTCATGCACTTCGGTATAATGCCAATACCGTGATCAATCAACTCCCATGGGCACAAGTACTTTCGGGTGCTCCTCCTAGGACCAGATCGGGCCCTATATGCGCAGGCATTAATCATGTATTTTAACATCCACTTTTGTGTATAGCCAATATGAAATTTCAAGAATAAAGCTTGTAGACATGTAGGATAACTTGGATAGAGTAGAGTCCAAAAATATGACACTTGACATAGAATGGCGATAATAACGGTACAATCACGATTATCGATAAAACTAGGTGGAATTGGTTCCCTAACTTGGGTACCATGACAAACAAGTATGGACACTCTTTATATAGAATTGAGGTCCACATGAACAGCACATCAATGGCAAGACGTCCTCATTCTTAATATAGAATTGAGGTCCACATGAACAGCACATCAATGGCAAGACGTCCTCATTCTTAATATAGAATTGAGGTCCACAAGAACATCATGTTGAATATAGAATTGGGGTTTATAAGAACAACATCAAATGGCATGATAACCTCATCCCATTAAGAGAATTCTCATGATACACACTTTGCATAACATGAGGGCCTGTATACCATGTTTCTTTAGAGTGACATGGCAAAAATAGTGTAATGGATTTTTATGGTACAACCAGCTCAGTCGGTCTTGAAGGAATCCAAGGCTCGAGGAGTCTTACGGAGGTCTCTATGACTAACTCGCTAGTCCAAAGGAACGGAATGTCCAATGGAGAGCTTGTATGTCAATGAGAATTAGTGGGTAAACGATAAAACATCATGAAACATGGGACTATATTCACGGACTGGAATATAGTGCCGATATATATATATAAGTATATATATGTATGAAACCCTCGGTTAACAGTAACAATGTAAAATAGTATTACAGGAAAATAGCGACTTAATATAAGTCGTTACTTATAAAATTAACGCCTTTCTCAGGGGCGTTTATTTATAATTTGACGACTTATAAATCAGTCGTCCCTTCTGTATTTCTATTTTTGCAGAATTTAGATAATTATGGAATATTAACAAAAACGCGCCCTGGACAGGGGCGTTACTTTTCAATTAGCGCCCTGGTCTGGGGCGTCAGTTCAATAATAGACGACCTTGTGCAGGTCGTTAATTCAACAATTTTTCCAAATTTCAGATAATAAAATTTCAGGGACAATTTATATCGTCAGGACCAGAAATATAGCAGAATTCATTCATGATGAACATACATTAGATTAGGTTCATGGTTTCATAGATATAGAATTTTAAACATGGTTAATTATCAATTTATATGAAATTGACGACTCCTAGGTAGGGCGTCAAAACAAGAATTAGCGCCCTAGTGTGGGTCGCTTCTTTAAATTAGCGCCCTTGTCAAAGGCGTTTCTTTTTAAAATTACATGGAAAACATCTGAAACCATAATAAAACTATATGCATGTATGACAGAAGGTATTACTAGCAACTGGAGTTAGTTTGGGATACGTTCTTGAGAAAACCTACTTGATTAAGATGTGGATGAAGGACTCGTGAAGATTCGTGAAGACAAACGATACTCTGTTTGTAACAGAGTCTTCTGATCACCAGAAGAGGAAGAAGAAGAGGATGAAGAACCTCACGTTCTTCACTTCGACAGAGAGTTACTGCAGACTTCCTACAGAAGAAATAATGAAGATCATTAATCATATAACCTAAGGTAAAAGAAAAAGAGGAAGAACATTACCGGTTCTTCACTGACGACAACAGCAACACAGAACGCCAAACAGCGGTCTGGGTCGAGTAGCAGGATATTTATAGGATTTTGGGGATCCTAATAGGGTTAGAGTTCTATTGGAAGTAATACTTCCATGATAGAGTCCTTACCATATTCCATCTTTGTCGTAGTTATTCAGAACTTGCCCTGGATAGACTCCTGGGTCGAACGAAACTCGAACTGAATTAACGTCTTAAGCGAGGGCGTTAATTTAAATTGACGCCTTGTGAAGCATCATTTCTTATGTAAAACGCGCCCATGTAGAGGGCGTCACTTATACTTACCCTTTATTTATTTTCGGCCGTTTGGGAATTGACGCCCTTTGGTGTTGGCGTCCTTTTTAGAATTAACGCCTTATGTAAGGGCGTTTCTTTTCGAAGTCGCGCCTTGACCAAAGGCGTTATTTCCTCTTGATTAATGATTTACCCATTTAGGCTCTTTGTCATTTATTTACTTATCTTTTATTTTAATTTGATTTATTTAAAAATCTTATTTTTATCAGGGTTGCTACACCCTCCCCCACTTAAAAGAATTTGGTCCCCAAATTCCATAGTATATATATATGTGGAGAGTGTAGAGTATATACCTTAAAATAATTCTGGAAATTGTTTCCTCATGAATTCCTCGGTCTCCCATGTGGCTTCATGATCGGAACTCTTATTCCATTGTACTTTTAGCATGGGAATAACCTTATTCCTTAGAGTACGTACTTCACGATCTAGTATCTTTATGGGCTTCTGTTCATATGTGAGATCCTTCTGGATAACTAAGTCTCCATGTTCAATAATATGTGATGGATCGTGTACATACTTCTTCAACATAGATATGTGGAACACATTATGAACATGGGACAATTGAGGAGGCAATGCGATGCGATAAGCAACCTCGCCAACTCTTTCCAGTATCTCAAAAGGTCCGATGAATCTTGGTGTAAGCTTGCCCTTAACACCAAATCTCCGTATGCCACGTCTAGGCGATATCTTGAGAAATACATGATCTCCAACTTGGAATTCAAGATATCTCCTTCTTGTATCAGCATAAGCCTTTTGCCTAGACTGAGCAACTTGCAGTCTTTCCCTAATCAATTGTATCTTCTCAGTTGTATCCCTTACCATGTCTGGTCCTAATAGTTGTTTCTCTCCAACTTCATCCCAGCATAAGGGTGATCGGCAACTCCTTCCGTATAAGGCTTCGAAAGGTGCCATTTGTATACTTGCCTGGTAGCTATTATTGTATGCAAATTCCACCAACGGCAAGTGATCATGCCAGCTTCCACCAAAATCAATGATGCATGCCCTAAGCATATCTTCAATGACCTGATTACTTCTCTCGGTCTGACCATCCGTTTGAGGATGAAAAGCTGTACTAAAGTTAAGCCTTGTTCCCAACGAATGTTGTAGTCCCTTCCAAAAATGAGAAGTAAAACGGGGATCTATGTCAGACACGATTGAAATAGGAATACCGTGTAATCTGACTATGTCCTTGATGTATAATGCAGCCAAACACATCGACTGACCATCGGCTCTTGATTGGCAAGAAATGCGCTGATTTAGTCAATCGGTCAATAATAACCCATATTCCATCATGTCCTCCTTTTGATTTAGATAAACCCATGATGAAATCCATACCAATATTCTCCCACTTCCATTTGGGAATATCTAGAGGATGTAATTTTCCAGCAGGCTTTTGGTGTTCCGCCTTGACCTGTTGGCATGTGAGATAGCGCGACACATAGTCCGCTATTTCCCTTTTCATGTTGGGCCACCAAAAATTTCTTTTCACATCTTGGTACATTTTGGTAGATCCAGGATGAATCGTGTACCTTGATCTGTGAGCTTCATCTATGATCTTCTTCTTTAACTCGGGACAATCCGGTATGAAAGTTCTATTCTTGAACATTAATCTTCCTTCACAAGTTATTTGGAAATCAGATTGTCCTTCCAATCTGCCCTTGATTTCCACTAATCTTGGGTCATCATCCTGAAGTACTTGTGTTTCAGTTAATAGGTCTGGATGAATGCTTATGTGAGACAATGTGACACATTTGAAGTCCGTGTCCATGCCTATATCGAGCTTAGAGAATTGCTCCAATAACTTCCATTCTTGAATCATACAACTGGCTAATAGTGCTCTCGGCTTTCGACTAAGGGCATCTGCTACATGATTACCATTTCCGGGATGATATTGTATATTGAAGTCGAAGTCCTGAAGATATTCTAGCCAACGCCTTTGCCTCATATTTAATTCCTTTTGAGAGAAGAGATATTTGAGACTCTTGTGGTCGGAGTATACAGTAAACTACACTCCATATAGATAATGTCTCCAGATTTTCAGTGCAAACACTACCGCGGCCAATTCTAAGTCATGGACGGGGTAGTTCTCTTCATGCTTCTTTAATTGACGAGAATAATAGGCTATAACCTTTCCTTGTTGCATTAGAACACATCCGAGGCCAATGCCAGAAGCATCAGTGTATACCTCGAATTTCTCCCCTTCCATTGGTAAAGCTAAGACAGGAGCTGTAGTAAGATGATCCTTGAGATTTTGGAAGCTTCTTTCACATTCCTCACTCCATTCGTAACGGATCTCTTTGCGAGTTAACCTCGTAAGTGGTACGGCGATCTTAGAGAAATCGTTGATGAATCGCCTGTAATAGCCAGCAAGACCTAAGAAACTTCGGATCTCGCTAGCATTGGTCGGTCTTTCCCAATTTCTTACAGCTTCAACTTTTGATGGATCTACTGATAAGCCATCCTTTGATATAACGTGTCCGAGAAAAGTCACTTCCTCAAGCCAGAATTCACACTTGCTGAGTTTTGCATATAATTGGTTTGTCCTCAATATTTGTAATGCAATCCTTAAATGCTCCTCATGCTCTTCCTTGGTCTTAGAATAAATCAATATATCATCAATAAAGACCACCACGAATTGATCCAAATAAGGCCTGAATATACTATTCATTAACTGCATAAAGGCAGCAGGGGCATTCGTTAGTCCGAAAGGCATAACAACAAATTCATAATGGCCGTACCTGCTTCTGAATGCAGTCTTATGAATGTCCTCATCCTTGATTCTTAACTGATGATATCCCGACCTAAGATCAATTTTGGAAAAGTACTTGGATCCTGAAATTTGATCAAACAACTCATCGATTCTCGACAGTGGATACTTGTTCTTGATAGTGAGATGATTCAACTGTCGATAGTCAATGCATAACCTCATGGATCCATCTTTCTTCTTTACAAATAATACAGGCGCTCCCCATGGGGAAGTACTTGGTCTTATGAATCATTTCTTAATGAGTTCCATCAATTGCTCCTTTAACTCCTTGAGTTCAGCAGGTGACATTCTATACGGTGCCTTAGAAACTGGACCCGCACTAAGAACTAAATCGATGGTGAAGGCCACTTCTCCTTGTGGGGGTAATCCAGGCAAATCTTCCAGAAATACGTCCGGAAATTCTTGTACCACCGGGATGTCTTATATCTTAGTTTCCTTAGCCTCCTTATTCGTGACAAATGCAAGGAAAGATACACATCCTTTCCTGATGAGCTTGCTAGCTCGGAGAGCCGAAATAAGAGGGGATTTGCTCCGACTCTTGAGGCTAGTATAGACTAGTTCTGGAAAGTCCTTGAAAGTAATTGTGCTGTTACGGCAATCCACAGTCGCCTGGTATTTGGATAACCAATCCGCTCCTAGTATGACATCATACTCCTTTAGATCTAAACATATAAGATCAATAGGGAGATTCTTACCATGAACCAATACTTCACAGTTCTGGTAATGGTGTGTAATATCAGTCTCGTTTCCTAGAGGAGTAGACAAGACTAATTTTATCCATTCCGGTTCTAGGGGTAACGGATCAGCGAACTTCTTGGAAACAATTGAATGTGAAGCACCCGTATCAAATAAGACATATGCAGACTTGGAACAAACTTTCAATGTACCTTCTACTAGTCCGCCTTCTTCTTCTTGTTCGGTCTCCTTAATTGCGTGAAGCCGAGCATTCTTGGTTACTGGGCGCTTCCCGTCCCCGGCTTGATCATTAAGTAATGGGCAATCAGGAATTCGATGATCGCGACTCCCACAGCGGAGACATGCTCCTAGTTTCCTCCAGCATTCTTCTGCTCTATGGCCCGCCTTGTCACAATGCTTGCACAGGGATGGAGAAGGGCTTGGTCTTCTTAAACTTCTGATCTTGTAAGGAAGTACCTCCATTGCTAGGCCTCTTCTTGAAGTTGGGTTTAAAGGAACCCGAACTTGTGACTTGTTCTTTCTTGTCCTTCCCACGGATTCTATCAGATAGTTCCGTGGCATCTTCTAGAAGTTGAGCTCGGCGCACAATTTCCGAGTAGACCTGGATATCCATTGGCGCCAGTTGGGTAATATATTGGGGCCTGAGCCCATTAAGGAACCTCCTAGCTTTCATCTTCTCGGTGCTAACTAAGTGCTTAGCATACCGAGATAATCTAGAAAATTGGGCCTCGCTGTAATGCCCCGGATTTTTTCGGATCATTTTAGCGGGTCTCGGAGTGTATTTTGTGCTTTACACGTGTTTTTCCCTGATGTGCCTTCGGAACTCTTTGCAGGGCAAACCGTGGCGTTCTACGACTCCGGGACAGTACCACTGCGTTGTGTTCCTTCCGAAGATCGTGGAGGTAATTTTTCGTAATTTTCTGAATTTATCGAATTTTCGGGTTTTTCCTATATATACTAACCCTTTTCTCTCTCCCCCTCTCATTCTCTCTTTCTCACTCTCTCTCTTCTCTCACACCCTCTTTCTCCCCTCTCTTCTCCGGCGGCCGACGGAGCGAGGCGGGGGCGAGGCGGAGGCGGCGCGGGTGAGGACGCGGGCGAGGATGGGCGAGGATCGAGGCGGTGGAGGCGCGTGGGAGCTCGTGGCGCGGTCGCGAGTCGGCGAGGGTTTCACGGCGTTTCTTCGCGGATCGGTGAGCTCGGGGCGCGAAATCTTCGGTGGAGGTAGGGTGATGGTTCCCCAGCTCGTGCACTTCCTTTCCCGCGAGTTTCGTAGGCCGTGGTGAGCCGAGCGGGTGGAATCGGGGTTTTTGGGCAAAACCCATGTTTTAGGGCTTGTGGGCCGATCTCCCGTTTCATTGCGTTTTTGGCCGATCCGAGGCCGTAGATGCATGCTAGGGGCTTCTGGGGAGCTTCCCCCTTGTTTTCCCCATCTCTTGTGGAGGTATGGGGGCGTGGGACGAGTTTTGGGTCGTTTCCCGCCGTAGCGTTCTCGGAAGGAAGTGACGGTCCTTCCTGTGGCCGTCACTTGGTGTAACGCGCCTAGGCAGGGCCGTTACATTCCCCTTCTGTTGGCCTTTGGTGGTCTGTGGATGTGACGGTCCCACGATAGACCGCCAGGTGCTGTCACGCACCAGGGCTAGACCGTTAGAGTCTCTTCCGTTAGTTTTCGAGTCAGGCGTGTGACGCACCAGGGCTGGCGCGTCACAGCCTTGTGACGCCCCAGGGTGGGTGCGTCACCTTCCCTGTTGCCCAGCTGAGGGCTGGGGGTGTGACGGTGCCCTCTGGACCGTTACATGCTTGTAACGCGCCCAGGGTGGGCCTTCGGAGCCGTTTTATCCGTTGGGGAGGGCAGCGTGTGTGACGCGCCGGGCCAGACGCGTTACATCCGTGTAACGCGTTGGGGCAAGCGCGTTACATCCTGCTTTCACGCTGAGAGCGTGAGGCGTGTAACGCACCAGGGCAAGCGCGTTACATTCGTGTAACGCGCTGGGCCAGGCGCGTTACATCCTGTGTTTCTTTGGGGCCGTGTGACGGCTTGTGTTAGGCCGCCAGGTGGATGTGACGGTCTCGCCTAGACCGTTACAGCCCTGTGACGGTCTAGGGCTAGACCGTCAGGCTTTGTGTTGTTCCGAGGCGAGTCTTTGTGTTCTCTGTCTTGCTCCGCAAGGTGTGGATCCCCGGTCGACCCGGTTGGGACCCAGTGGTCGACCTGCGGTCTTGTGAGTGTCCCTGACACCCGTGGGTTTCTGTGTCCGTGTTTTGAGGGTGTCTGGAGGACCGTGTTATCTCGTTTAGCGTGCCCGTAGGGTTGAGAGTCCCGGTGACTTCTCGCGTGCTGGGCCTTCGTGTTACGCTCGATCGAGTCACCGTGTATCGGTGTGTGAGCGGTGGGGTCTCCCCCGCATGTCGTGGGTTTCTTTGGAAGGCGATTCCCATGTGGGCCATGTGTTGGCCTTGGACTGCGAGTCCAGTTATCCGGCCTGGGGATGGAGGTTTCCCGCTTGCTTCAAGATGGGAAATCGTCGGGGCGGCTTGTGTGCTGCCTTGGGAATCGTGCTTCTGCGTTTTCCGTGTGGCCCGTGTGAGTGGCCTTAGTCCTTTGCGTTCCCTCTCCGAGGGAGTGGTCTTGGCGACTCATGTGTTGTCTCGGTACTCGTGCTACCGTGATTTTAGACATAGAGATTGGAATAGATTGACGGCCTTGTGCTGTTGCGTACAACGGTCTTGACCCCGAGTCCTGCGACTCAAGGACCGTTGGGTTTAGTGCGTCTAGAGGACTGTCCAGAGTCTAGTGACTTAGCGTCACTTGGGTTTTCTCGACTCTCGCGCAGGCTGTGTGCGTGACCGTGGACTGTATGTCATGTTTCTTCTCCGACTGTGGTCACCGTGTGACGGGGCCGGTACGTGGGTTGGTCCCCGTACGTCGTCGGATTCGGACGTTGTGTTCCGTTGAGAGTCTACTCCTTCAGTGACCCTCCACTAGTCGTAGCCTACTAGTACGCGTGTGCTAGTTGCACCAGGGAGTGGTGTACGGGCTTACCCTGAGGACGGTTAGACTGGTTTCCGTCGGGCCCCTCGTCGTAGCCAGAGTCCGGCTGCGGGGGAAAACCAGTCAGAGGGCCAGACCTAGGACGCGTGGTCTGTGTGTGCACACGTGGTTGGGGACTGTGGACGCACGTCGACGGGCATGGCCCCAGCTAGTCACTTGTTTGTGTTTACTTGTACGGTGTTCGCGCCTCGGGTAGGACATACCACGTCAGGCGGGTCACCTGCGGTGCGGTGTAAGACGTCAGGGGACGCTACCGGCTGTGCTTCTAGTGGGTGGTACTCCTGTCGAGTACGGAGTGACAGACTATAAGTTTTCGTGGCCTTGACCTTCGGGTTTTCGGTCGTGTCGACCGTTAAGTCCTTCGGCTGTTTTGCCGTGGCGCGTGTGTTGGTCTTCGCGTCGTGAGTCTAGTGCTAGTGGCTTTACCGTGGTTCTGTCTTGTGGTGCGGTACCCGCGATCGGATGGTCGGGGTTGCACCTTGGACAGCGTGTCCAGGTTGGCTGTGTCCGGGGGACAGGCCTCTGCGGCATGGTTGCCGTGTGTTGTTACTTCGGTAGGCGGTACTAGCGTGGTTTGGTGGCTTCGACGGTGTGATCGAGGTGCCTTCCGGTACAGTAGGAGTAGCTGTAGTGCCGAGTTTTGACCGGCCACCGGTTTGCTGTTCCTGCTGTAGTTGTAGCTCTCCTTTCCGCTACCGCCGTTGTTTCCGGTTGGGGTTCCGCGGGATCCCTGCTGAGTCTCTGTTTTGGAGACTCATTCCCTGCTTTTCAGGTGTTACGGTTCTTCCTCGTGGTTCGAGGACGCGGAGCGGAGGTTCTCAGTTGCCAGCTTGCCGGGCCGAGTGTTCACTTGGCATGTGGTACGTTTTACTGCTTTAGACTGTACTTTCTGTTGGACTGGACGCTGTTGTAGCTGTAGTTGTTCTTTCTTTCAGCTTGTTGTTGTTGGTTGTCCTGCTTTATTTCCTATTTCTTTGTGCCTCCACACTCCTTTTAGCCCTTCCGAGCCCTCCCGGCTCGTGGGCGGCGGTGCGAGTCTCGGGTTATCGGGCCTTCCCGGTAATCGGATTCTCGGGTCGTCACACTCGTACTCAGCCACTGTCAAGGATCGTTGCTTCAGTGCAGCAAATTCTGCAGCTTTCTTTTCCTGGACTCGGTCCGAAAAATATTTAGCGTTGAAATGTTCAACGAATTCTTCCCAAGTAACTTGGTCTTGATTTAAAGTAGCTTCTATTGATTCCCACCAGCCTCGGGCATCCCTTTCAAACTGAAAGGTAGCTAATAAGACTTTATCTTGATCCGTGCACTGCATAACACGGAATATACGTTCCGTCTCCCTGATCCAGTGCTCTGCGTCATCCGGATTAGTAGAACCCATGAATTTGGGAGGGTTCATGTTTTTAAAGACTTGGTGGAGACTCCCTGTTCGTTGTGCTCCTCCTTGTGCTACCTGTTGCAGCACCTGAGTCATGCCTTGAAGTGTACGCTGCATGTTGCGCCACTGAGCACGTTCGGCAGCCATCGTCCTACAATTACAATAACTAGATTAATACGTGATCTCATTTAGAAGCTAGCATTTCTATGTTAACGTTAACCCTTGGTTCTACCCAACCTCACCGGTTAAAGGTTAAACCTATCCTTGGACTTGGGTTTCCTAGGAATTGAATACCCTAGGCTCTGATACCACAAAAACTGTCACGCCCCGAGAGCGGAAGATACCCGGAGACGCGTGACGAGTTTATATCAATCATGTCAATCAGAGTATTAGTGTATTCGACACCAAAATCAGAGATGCGCAAAAGTAAAGATAACCCAATCCTTTATTCCTTCATAAGAATATGTCTATTACAAACCTTTGAAGTACTAACTAAAATAAAGGAAAAATACAAAGCTTGACTCAAGAAAATATAAAAAAGACTAGATAACACGGAAGAAGCTCTATCTCTTTCACTCTTGATTTTCCCCATCCGTTTGAGTTCCCTCATCGTCGGACTTACCTGAAAAGTAGGGAAACACTAGGTGAGCGAACGCTCAATAGGAAATTATATCTCAAGAACTAGCAAAGGGTTTAAGTGATTACATCTTTCATGAATGCACTATAGCTATGCATGCTCGCATAAAACGACAAGATAGAGAGAGTGTATAACAATAAGATAGCGACGAGAACTAGTCATGAACTTTCAAGAACTTATATCAAAAGATATCAAGATATTCAAGCAAGTGTATTCATCATGTCATGTTGGAATTTGGCTATCACGTTCAAGCACGCAAGTATGAAATTACCCTTTTTCGGGCCACGCAAGTCATGTAATATCAAGTCAAGTACAAGATTTGTGGAATGTTCAATCAAGCTAGTCATGCACTTCGGTATAATGCCAATACCGTGATCAATCAACTCCCATGAGCACAAGTACTTTCGGGTGCTCCTCCTAGGACCAGATCGGACCCTATATGCGCAGGTATTAATCATGTATTTTAACATCCACTTTTGTGTATAGCCAATATGGAATTTCAAGAATAAAGCTTGTAGACATGTAGGATAACTTGGATAGAGTAGAGTCCAAAAATATGACACTTGACATAGAATGGCGATAATAACGGTACAATCACGATCATCGATAAAACTAGGTGGAATTGGTTCCCTAACTTGGGTACCATGATAAACAAGTATGGACACTCTTTATATAGAATTGAGGTCCACATGAACAACACATCAATGGCAAGACGTCCTCATTCTTAATATAGAATTGAGGTCCACAAGAACATCATGTTGAATATAGAATTGGGGTTTACAAGAACAGCATCAAATGACATGATAACCTCATCCCATTAAGAGAATTCTCATGATACACACTTTGCATAACATGAGGGCCGGTATACCATGTTTCTTTAGAGTGACATGGTAAAAATAGTGTAATGAGTTTTTATGGTACAACCAGCTCAGTCGGTCTTGAGGGAATCCAAGGCTCGAGGAGTCTTACGGAGGTCTCTATGACTAACTCGCTAGTCCAAAGGAACGGAATGTCCAATGGAGAGCTTGTATGTCAATGAGAATTAGTGGGTAAATGATAAAACATCATGAAATATGGGACTATATTCACGGACTGGAATATAGTGCCGATATATATATATAAGTATATATATGTATGAAACCCTCGGTTAACAGTAACAGTGTAAAATAGTATCACAGGAAAATAGCGACTTAATATAAGTCGTTACTTATAAAATTAACGCCTTTCTCAGGGGCGTTTATTTACAATTTGACGACTTATAAATCAGTCGTCCCTTCTGTATTTCTATTTTTGCAGAATTTAGATAATTATGGAATATTAACAAAAACGCGCCCTGGACAGGGGCGTTACTTTTCAATTAGCGCCCTGGTCTGGGGCGTCAGTTCAATAATAGACGACCTTGTGCAGGTCGTTAATTCAACAATTTTTCCAAATTTCAGATAATAAAATTTCAGGGACAATTTATATAGTCAGGACCAGAAAAATAGCAGAATTCATTCATGATGAACATGCATTAGATTAGGTTCATGGTTTCATAGATATAGAATTTTAAATATGGTTAATTATCAATTTATATGAAATTGACGACTCCTAGGTAGGGCGTCAAAACAAGAATTAGCGCCCTAGTGTGGGTCGCTTCTTTAAATTAGCGCCCTTGTCAAAGGCGTTTCTTTTTAAAATTACATGGAAAACATCTGAAACCATAATAAAACTATATGCATGTATGACAGAAGGTATTACTAGCAACTGGAGTTAGTTTGGGCTACGTTCTTGAGAAAACCTACTTGATTAAGATGTGGATGAAGGACTCGTGAAGATTCGTGAAGACAAACGATACTCTGTTTGTAACAGAGTCTTCTGATCACCAGAAGAGGAAGAAGAAGAGGATGAAGAACCTCACGTTCTTCACTTCGACAGAGAGTTACTGCAGACTTCCTACATAAGAAATAATGAAGATCATTAATCATATAACCTAAGGTAAAAGAAAAAGAGGAAGAACATTACCGGTTCTTCACTGACGACAACAGCAACACAGAACGTCAAACAGCGGTCTGGGTCGAGTAGCAGGATATTTATAGGATTTTGGGGATCCTAATAGGGTTAGAGTTCTATTGGAAGTAATACTTTCATGATAGAGTCCTTACCATATTCCATCTTTGTCGTAGTTATCCAGAACTTGCCCTGGATAGACTCCTGGGTCGAACGAAACTCGAACTGAATTAACGTCTTAAGCGAGGGCGTTAATTTAAATTGACGCCTTGTGAAGCGTCATTTCTTATGTAAAACGCGCCCATGTAGAGGGCGTCACTTATACTTGCCCTTTATTTATTTTCGGCCGTTTGGGAATTGACGCCCTTTGGTGTTGGCGTCCTTTTTAGAATTAACGCCTTATGTAAGGGCGTTTCTTTTCAAAGTCGCGCCTTGACCAAAGGCATTATTTCCTCTTGATTAATGATTTACCCATTTAGGCTCTTTGTCATCTATTTATTTATGTTTTATTTTAATTTGATTTATTTAAAAATCTTATTTTTATGAGGGTTGCTACACGTCCAATGACCTCCGAAAGAGGTATGCCAGGGATCTCTGGTCGTTTTGCCAATAGGAGGACTCATACATGAAATCCTTGAGGTGAATGAAGGGGTTGCCAGTGCCATTGTACCTACGGTACGTGGGCATTTCGGAGGGAGGAAGATGGATGACCGGAAGGATTGGCAAAGCAACCTCTGGGGTGGATTTCACGTCCACCATTTTCTTCAAATTCTGAAATTGTTCGTCCATCCTATTGAACCTATTGAGGAGCGATTGGGCGAGCTCCTCGGGCGGTGAAGGTGGCACTTGCCACTGGGGAGGAAAATGTCTTCCGGAGACTTGAGGGGGGAACCCTGAATGAGAGGGAGCTGCCGGGCCGCCGATAGTTGGCCCCGACTGAAGTGGTATGTGGGGAACAACAGAAGTTTGAGATTGTGAAGGGAATTGGAATGAGGGAGGTTGTTGGCTCGCCTGCCCTTGAAGCGAGGGAGATTGGATGGCTTGCGCCAGTGAAGGAGATGGGATGGCCTGCACCGACTCTTGGAGATGTGCGATGGCTGGAGTTGATTCCTGTGGAGTGGAGGAAACAGATTTCCCCTTCAGAATGGCATGCAGGGCCCGGAGCTGTTCAGATGTAAGCTCCGTGTTGGCGAGGACGCCCAGCAAAGAGGAGATGTCATGTGGTGGGGACGTGTCCCCTGCAATAACCTGCACCTCATGTGAGGGCTCATAAGAAGGACCCGCGTCCATAGCATGGACTCGCGGCTCGACTGACTCACCACGACCAGGGTGGTTTTCCTCAAAAAACTCGTGAGCCATGCTCACAGTTTTTCCGGAACGCAAAAACATACACTAGCAAGCAAATAACAGAGATTATCAAACAAGTGGATGCCTTTACGCCCTTTTTTGTGTTTTGATTTTGATGATTTTTATGTTTTTAACCAGATCCGAAGTTCACACAAAATAAGGACCCTAGTTCGTTTTTGTTTCACCACCGTGTCAGCTAGGGGCTCTCGTCTCACCACGAATGGGTCGACTAACTCTGGGGAACTTCAATGGTACAACCGGCCCAGTGAACGAAGAGGATATTCTTCGATGTCGGGGACTTACGGAGGTCCCAGTTGAGGAGATTCTAGTCCGTCGAGAGGAATTCCCGAACGGAGAGTCCTTCCTTCACAGAGAGAGGGTGATCCTTAGAAAAAAATGAAAAAGAATAGAAAAGAGGGGTGGATGTATGCAATGGAATGCTGACAGAGATATGGGGCACAAAAGAAAAAGAAAACAACCAAGATATAACAACACACAAGAGATAGTAAAGCCAATCACAAGAAATTGCAAGGGTAACTGAAAAGAAAACAACTGAAGTCCCACCGTGATCGCCAATCTGTGAGCGACGTCACGCGGCTTGAGGAACGAAAATGCGGAGCGCGCGGTCTCCTCTTGTTTTATCTGGCTTTTGCTGCAACACAAAAAAAATAAGAGAAGGGAGAAGGGGCCACCACGGGAGATTGCTCCGGCGGGGCGAGCGGGACAAACGCAGTATGATAAAGATAAGAGGAGAGAGAAGGGGCCACCACGGGAGATTACTCCGGCGGGGCGAGCGGGTGCAGAAAATAAATAACGAAAATTGAAACAGCCATTGCGGGAAGTAACTCGCCGCGGCCTCGAGAGTATAGCAGAAGAGAGATATGACAAACTATAAGAGATATAGCAAGATATATATAGATGACGGAATTCAAACGGCCATTGCGGGAAGTGACTCACCGCGGCCTTGAGAGTATAGCATAAGAGAGATATGGCAAAATATAAGAGATATAGCAAGATATATAGATGACAGAATTCAAACGGCCATTGCGGGAAGTGACTCGCCGCGGCCTCGAGAATATAGCAAGCAGATATAGAGATATAACAAGATATACAAATAGGATGACAGAATTCAAACGGCCATTGCGGGAAGTGACTCGCCGCGGCCTCGAGAATATAGCAAGCATATATAGAGATATAACAAGATATACAAATAGGATGACAGAATTCAAACGGCCATTGCGGGAAGTGACTCGCCGCGGTCTCGAGATTATGATGTAATCGCTAGGGGTCGAGGACCCCAAAATGAAAGAGTGATCGCGCCTACCTCACTAGCAGGAAGTGGCGGGTTGCTTCTTCCTCCCCCTTCGGCCGGCCGACGGAGAGGGCTTTCTTCGGTTATCCTTGTAAAATAACAGACAGTAGATAAACGGAATTAGAAAATGGCAGTGTAGTATCAATCTCTTGCAATAAAAAGTAATGAAATCATGACGAGACACACACCAGGTTGGTGTTATTTTTAAACCCCTCTCAGACACGAGTAGGAGGAAAATGCTATGATGAATGGAATTATACAAATGTATATCGACGAAGATTCCCTTATGAGGGGAGACGGAGAATACGAGATGATGAATGTAAAAGAACTAAGAAGAAAATGGGAGAGAGTTGGCTTATTGAATGCGCCGATGGCGGGATCCGGCGGAGCTTCGGCAGTGTAGGGACGACGTGGAAGCGCGGTGGACGAAGACGACCTTCCTCTCGCGAGCGTGGGCACCCGAGAAGCCGGCAGAACCTCCCCTACAAAAGACCCCAAGGGTTAGAAATGACTCCGGCAGCCTCTGGGCTTCGGCAGCCTATCGGACCTCTTAGAAGCTCCTTTCGGACTGAGGGGGGGAGGCCTCTATTTATAGGGTTTCGGAGGATGGAGGCGTCCAGGACCCTGGACGCCTTCATCAAGGCAAAAATAACATTTTATTTTTTTTTATTTTTTTATTCTGAATATTTTAAAGGAGGCGTCCAGGCAACTGGATGCCTCCATAAAAGCACACCGAACCCCCCCCGAAAGCCGCACGCGGTTTGGCACAACGCGTGGTTTTGATCGGCGCCCGTGATTCATAAATGGGCGCGTCTAGTTGGCAGGACGTATTCACAATTTGGATTTTTTCTCACACGACAAACCGACCGGCGGACGGGGGGTGCCCGTGGGCAAGATGATGGAGGCGTCCAGTCAAGTGGACGCCTCCATGAAATTATTTTTTATATATTTTGTTTTTTATCATTATTAATGTTATTATTATTTTTTATATTTTGCATTTGATGGAGGCGACCAGACAAGTGGATGCCTCCATGATTTTATGATATATATATATATATTTTTATATTTTTGTAAATTTGAAAATAATGGAGGCGTCCAGGGGCCTGGACGCCTCCATAAAGACCTCCCGGATCCCCTGAAAATGCGTCGGTAGCCGTCCGCCAGACATTCTCCTTGTTCCGAAAACTTCCGATGCGTCCGATTGGGGGTGATGCCGCCCGAATGTCGCATGATTTCTGCAACTAGACGATTTCCGGATGCCGAAAAGGCGAAAGAAGACTAAAAAATAGGAAGCACTCAAGCGATTCAAAATGCGAAAGCCGCTGCGGGGCGTCGCATAGTAATATGAGATTCTCTCAGGGGACGTCAGGAATAGCGTGTCTACAGGTAGGGCTTTTGAATTAAAAAAAAATAAATTAAAAAATAATAATCGAAGTTTAAGTATCAAAGTAATTTAGACTTTAAAAAGAGTTAATCTTGGATTAAATGATGACTAACCCAAATTTAACCATATATCAAAACGAGACAAGAAGATTCTACGAGTTCAACGTGGCCCCAATGCCTATACTTGAGGGGGACATCCTCGGATTCACCTGATGTCCACAGCCTGGCATAGCCTTGTCCCTCCTTATATGCTTCTCTTGCCCTCTCTTCTATTATGGCCCTACAAGAGAGAGAGAGAGAGAGTGTCCCTCCTTATATACTTCTCTTGCCCTCTCTTCTATTATGGCCCCTCTCTTCTATTATGGCCTTACAAGAGAGAGAGAGAGAGAGATCACCTCCAATTTCCCCATCTCCGTGTAGTGCCATCACGTATCTTCTCTAAGGGTATTTTGGTCAAAATGTTCATCATTAACTCAAGAGGCACACCACTACCGGGGCAAGCACACCATTTGACGAGTGACAGATTAACCTGCATTTAGCACCGTGATGCCACGAACCTCAAATTTGAGGTGTCCTTCAAACCATCATCTCCCTCGATTCCGCAAAATCCGCTTTGCCACGAGGAAGGGGCACGTTCGTCCAAATGCCAGAGAGAAATGAGCATATGGGGTACGTGGCAATGCGATAACTAGTACTCATGGAAGTTGTCTGCCATATGGTGTAGACAGAGGGAGGGTAGGTGATAAGTGTACATTTTTAGTAGTTAATTTATGATATACATATTTTTTATGAGTTTTAATATTAATAAATATACGCTTATCATAATTTATATTAATCTAGATCAAAATATTTAGTTTGATGAAATTAAGTTAATTTTAATAAATAAATTCACTTATTTTACGGACATGAAAATGAAGACGGCAAGAAATTTACACAAGTTTACACAATAATAAGTCAAAATCGATTAAGGTTGAAAAGAAAAAGAAAAAGAAAAAGAGAAAAAAAAGAGTGCAAATAGATCAAAAGTTTATGTACTTGTTTAAAATAAAATAAATTAAAAAATAAAAAAAGAAGCGATTGGCGTTAGATATATATATATATATAATATCATATATATTATATATATATATATATTATATATATGGCGCTGGTGGCGGCATGCAGGCGGATGGCCAGCTTCGAACGCAGGCGTGCGAACGAGGTCGGCAGGCTTGGGAGGTCCGCGGGAGGTCGGCAGGCGAGGCGGGCTTGCGCGAACGCCAGACGGCGGACCCTGGCGGGTCAGCTTCGGCGGGTTGGTTGCGGCTTCTTCGTCGGCCAAAGCGGGCGTTCTCACACGGGCGAAGGCTGCCATATGGTGTAGACAGAGGGAGAAAGGGGGGGTAGGTTGCAAAAGAGAAAGGGGAAAGAGCAACTACCATCCCCCTTCGTTCTCGTCGATCAAAACTGCACGGGAAGAAGAAACAGAGAAAATTCAGAGAAAAAAAAAGAGAAGGAAAGGAAGGGGAAGGCCGCGGAAGGGGCGGCCGGCGGCGGCAGCGGTATGGACGGGGAGAAGCTGCCGGCGGTGTCGTGGAAGACGCCCCTGGTGTTCCAGTCGAAGCTGCTCTGCCTCTCCCTGCTCTACCTGCTCACCTCCCTCTTCCTCTCAATCCACGTCTCCATCTCTCAGACCGGCTGCGTCTTCCGCTTCTCCCCGCTCGCCCTCTCCGACCACGAGCGCCACCTCGGCCATCCGCTGTTCTCGTACCCAACGGTCTACGGCGAGCACAAGCACGCTCTCCCTTCCTCCTCCCCGTCCCCCACCTGCGATTCCCCTGTTCTCTTCCCAGGTACGTACGCAAAGAACATGTAAAAGATCCGACCTTTGATCCGAAGTCTGCGGTTTCTTGGGTTGGGTTCGTCCATCAGATGGGTTCGTTCTTCGTTGCCGTGTGTGCAGATTACCTGGTGGCGTTCGAGGAGATCCAGAGGCTGTCGAGGAACTGGTCGTACCCTCTGCCGGTGGCTGATTCCCCTGTTTTGAGGTACATGACGGGCAAGAGGGGGAGCTTCGCCGGGAATTTTTCGACCAAGGAGAGGCAATCGTATTTCAGACGTGGAAATAGCGACGGTGGTGATGGTGATGACGACTGGGATTCTTCTGTAGAGGTTCCCTGTGGATTCTTTCGTGAATTCCCCATCCCTGAATCCGGTTGGCTCTCTCTCTCTCTCTCTCTAAATCTTAATATGCTCACCGTTTTCTTCTTGTTTCTTGTTCTTGTTTTTAATTCTGAGATTTGTTGTGTTTACACGTATTCCTCTTCCATAAAATTGACCTTTTTTGGCTCTACAATCCAATTATGCCAAATTCCTTGCTTGCTAACTGATTCAAGAACTTTTAGAACTTGTGGGTCTCTTTGGTTTCTCATTCATGAGACCAACTAGTTGTTCAATTCTTTGTTCCGGACCTGCAATTCAAACACCATGTGTCTGTAGATAGTTCTCCCATTGTCTTAATAGAATAAAGAGTAGACACCACCTCATTTTTGCAATTCGTTGTTCTTGCCTGCAACTGCAACCAAATTATATGTGTTCTTCCACATTCTTCTCTCATTTCATTGCGGTAAAATTGCAAGAGTCATTTTCATGATAGGTCACAACAAAGTGGATTGGAAGAACAAATAGCTTCAAGGGTTCTTAGCAAAAGCAATTCTTTTTCCCATATTCAAGTCCTTCACATTCTTCGTAGTGATTTTCTATTGTTCCCTCATGAAAGAAACATCTCAAGATGCGTTTGTAGGGTTTCTGAGTTTCCTTCTTCTTTCTGACGGATGCTCTGTGAATTCTTCTGATCTCATCAGACAGAGTGGCCATGGAGAAATGCAGGGGGGTGGTGGTGGCCTCGGCCATCTTTGGAAACCACGACAAGCTCCGGCAGCCGAGGGGCGTCGGGGTGAAGTCCCTGGATACCGTCTGCTTTTTCCTCTTCGTCGACGACGCCACCCTCCGCGACCTGACCAGCCACCGCATCCTCCCCGGCGAGGGCACGCAGATCGCCAAGGTCGGCGTCTGGCGCGTGGTCCGGCTTCCGACGGCGGGCCTGCCGTACCGGAACCCAGCCACGAACGGCGTTGTGCCCAAGCACCTCCTCCACCGGCTCTTCCCCAACTCCAAGTTCAGCATCTGGGTGGACGCCAAGATGCAGCTGACGGTGGACCCCCTGCTGCTGGTACACTCCCTGGTCATCGCCGCTGGCGAGGGAGGAGCCGACCTGGCGGTGTCGATGCACCCCCTCAACGTGCACACGATGGAGGAGGCGGTGGCGACGGCGAGGTGGAGGAAGTGGCCGGACGTGGAGGGGCTGAGGCAGCAGATGGAGGCCTACTGCGAGAACGGTCTCCAGCCGTGGTCGCCGGCCAAGCTCCCGTACACCACAGGTGAGCTGCAGGGTAGAACACTTGAACCAGAGCATCCGAGAAGAAGGCGAGCACGAGTCCGGTTGACTAGTTTACATAGATGTGATAATTTGACTAGGATTTAAGTTTAACCTACTTATGAAGTCAGCCCTAAAAGAACATTAACTAGTTGACTCAAGATAGTTCTGACAGAAATGACATGAAGCTAGTGGACAGATCTGTGGGCTTCAGATCAGAGCTTCGTCTCCATAATGGGAACGCCTTCAGACTTGGCACCTACCAGATTGACTTGAAGTCCAATTAGTGACATCGCATTCTACTTTCTGACTAAACGCTTACAATTCTAGAAGAACAAGGTTTGAAGCAGGCCTAAGATTTGGAACGAGTCTAGACAAAGAGAGAAAGAGAGCGTAACTTTGTGGCTGAGATGTCTTTAGTCAAAGATGGATATATACACCATACATACATATATCTGTCTGTGTTGTTGCTTTATCATGTCTGTCTTGACATATATATATATATATATATATATATATATATATGCAGTCTGACCATCCACAAAGCACAGGTTCATTGGATATATATTTTCTCACCCATTAAGCTCTATTAATTATACCAAGTACACTTTGATTAAGCCACTCTACCATAACCCATATCTTTTCCTGTGTATGTACACTACAATCTACTATACTCTTTATTCCGTTTGATTATCCAAAAAGTGTTCTGTAGGTGCAGCTTAAACTGCATGGTTAATTAATTAGATTCTCCCCAAGTGGTTATAGGCTCAACACGGTGCATGGTGCTAATGGAAGAACTCTTGACGACTGTGGGTGGTGGGTGCAGATGTTCCAGACACGGCCATCATACTGAGGAGGCACGGCCTGCGCAGCAACCTCTTCTCGTGCCTCCTGTTCAACGAGCTGGAGGCGTTCAACCCCCGGGACCAGGTGCCTTTCGCCTACGTGAGGGACCTCATGCACCCCAAGATCAAGATCAACATGTTCCCGGCGGAGGTGCTGGAGCAGATCGCCGTCGAGTACCGGCACAACCTCAAGCGCCCGCAGGAGGAGGAGGAGCCCAGCGAGGGGCGGGCGCGGGAGAAGAGGAGGAGGGCCTCCTCGCGGGGCATCGCCGGGAGCAGCTGCGAGGGTTACCTGCAGAAGATGTGGGGGGAGGAAGCCAACGAGAGTGAGTGAGCTGTGGTGGATTGTGATCATCAACAGCATGCAGCGGTAGGATTAGCAGCAAGAGAGCTCTCGGTTTCTACGGAGTTGGTCCCATGCATATGTGTTTGGATGAGTAGAGCTCTGTATGTATAGCAGAACAACCGTGAAAGGAGAAGATGCCAGCAGCTCTCCAAGGTGCAAGGATAAATTGTGATGGATGTGTGTATAAGGGGAGAGAGAGAGAGAGAGAGCATCTGCGCGCAATGGCCTCTGAACTCTATATAGGAGATGGGAGGGTGGAAGCTTTTGCACATTCTGGCTTCAATCTGTTCATAGGATGGATGCTTAATTTTGTCCTTTTCTTTTACGATTCTTTTTTTTTTGTTTTCATAATATTCTTTTTGGAGGTTGGCGTTTGGCAGACGTACTGCAGGTGGAAGACAGGATAACAAAGAGTACGTAGTGGAATCCTTGTTTATTCAAAGTTCAAAAACTTGGTTGGAAAGGCATCACGTCATGATTGGGAACAATTTTGTAAGCGCCGCTCTTGTGGGAAAACTAGTTTAAGTAGACGTGCTATATATCCCGCGTGTGTATATATATATATATATATATATATATATGTTCTAGAAAAAAAATATATAGTTTTTCTATCAATGTCAATGTTCGATCATCTGCCTTTTTTTCGGTAAGTATTTATTATTATTATTTTTTAACGGGGGAGGGGATAACTGAGGTTTGAATATTCCGAGACCTAGGAACATCTATAGTTTATCAAAAATAAAATATGACTATAAATCTATTTCAACATAAATGAAAAAAAAATCAAGTCTTTGCACTTAGTCCCAAGCATGGAAAAAAATACAAATTCCACGACTCTCTTTTCCATTTTCTTTAAACACGAGTCTTTTTCAAGTGGTGATCGATGACCTCAATCACTTATTCAACCTTTCCCTTTGGTTCATGCTAACTTCTGACTTCATCTGGATGGCACTTGGAATAAGGTGTGGATTAAAGTAGTAAAATTTAATGTAATTGAATTGTGAAAATTAAGAAGCAGACTGTTTCTTTAAGTGTTTCTCTAGTGCTAGCTGCAGAGGGAGACAGTGAGAGAAGTTGAGGCACATAATTAATGATAGTTAGATCAATATAATAAAGTACTTGAAACTTCTAAGACTTTATGGCATATTATATAAATGGAATTACGTACTTCCATAATTTGGTATTGTCAACGATTACCAATTCAACCATGAAAAGGGCAGACAGAGACAACTCAGCACCATTTAAATAAATATTGGGTATTGCAAATATTATGTGTAGAGGTAGAAAATTGTTATCTTGGACCTCTTACTACACTTTTAAGATTTCTTTGGACGTTAAAAAATTCTAAATAGCGTCAGAGTTGAGTTTGGTCACAGGTAATATTTAGTCGCTGTTTCTACCATATTAGAGACCATCACATTGGTCGCTAAACCCTTAACCACTAGCAACTAAAATGATTTTGATCGCTATAGATTGAAGCTAAAATGACAAAAATATTGGTCATAATTATGAATAAATATTGATCATTAATTCTTGTTGGTAGCTAAAAAAAACTCTAAATAATGACATAGTTAAATTTAGTCGTGATTAATATTTAGTCGCTGTTTCTACGATATTAGCGACTATCGCATTGGTCGCCATCATGATAATATAGTTATTATATTTGGTCGCAATTAATTTTTTATCGTTATTTCTATAATATTAGCTACTATCACTTTTGTTTGCAATTTAGTATTTGATTTTTATTTATGCAATGTTAACAAGCACACCTTTTAGTCACTGATCGACTATTTATTTATTTATATTATAATTTTAGTGGCTACTAATTTTTATCATAACTAAATATTTAGTCAACATTATTATAATTTTGATGACTATTAATTTTAGTCACAACTAAATATTTAGTCACTATTTTCATAACATTAAATGCAACATCCATTCATTTACTATCATCAAACAAAAATATTAAAAAAATCTCATTCATTTGTTATAACCTTACAAAATATTAAAATACCACTGAACTAATGTCATACCTTCTCATTGTACCAAAAAATTATATTAAAAGGGCAAAAAGTGATTGAATGTCTTGAAAATGTAAATACAAAAAATAATATGCTATTGAACAAAAATAACTTTCATGATCTTATAATCTGCAACATGAATCAACTGATGATTGAGAAGAGGTTGCACCATATATAAAATCAAACCATTCTACAAAACAATGAAAAATAAAAGAAATTAAATGAGAATATTAATATTTAACTTAATTTGATCAACAAGATAAAAAATATATTTTTACCATGATGAAGATGGTGGAATATTATTTCCATTCATCCAAGTCATCAAAAATTATATCTTCCTCTGTTGATCCTCGATCAAGTTGATCTCGAAGAGTGGCCACCTCCTGCTCTAATTGTTTCTCTCTAACTGTGGGTTGACTCGAAAAAATAGCTCTAGCTCGCTGAGGTGGCTTGGGTCCATGTCCACGACCACGTATGTATCCAGACGTCCTCCCAAGTATCTCAGTACATATGTCATCTTCAGCAATAGTGGTCTCACACTCCGTAGATTGTTATTACATTTGTACTATACGCTCCAAAATTACAAAGAGATTTTTAGACATCATATAGCTGTACTAATAAACATGAAAACTAGATGGTGTCATAGAATGCCATATGTCACAAAATCCCATTGGCACATTCTCTCTTCAAAGTCTCTATTTAAACATAGTCAAAACATGCAGAACTAACAATATGCTTGTGTACGACAAAAGCATTACAGTATGGCAATTCAGCCATAGAATCAGTAAACCAATTGAAATGTTCAATTTTAGTTGAACCAATCTACTATATGTAATCAAATGGGAGATACAGGCAATCAATTTTAATGTCTATGCATATATTGTCTATTAAATAGATGATAGAGGTGATAGTACAAAATTACGTGAAATCAAATATAACTAAACTATTCCACTAGCTTACATAAAGCACCATCCCATATGTATAAAAAGAAACATGACATATATAGGGAAGACATGACATGTCGTATCTCTTCCTGTTTTCTTTATTAATCCAACACAAAATAAATAGAACATTCATGAATCTTGCTATAGGTTAGACACCATTAAATCTATTGATGTAGAAATCCATTGATGGCTACACCGGCTTTCCTCTTCTCATTTGAAGTTTTGCATGATTATCTAGTTCATACAACTGTCTTGGCGTGATTCCCATACTTATTAGGTCTAACTCCATGAGTTGTCACATGAAGTATATAGATTAATTATGTATGCTGAACAATGAATCATACATTGTGGAAATCAAAATTAATTTTGCATGGCTACACCTGCTTTCTAGTACTCTAAAAAATACAAATTACTTCATTCTGGAAATTCAATTGCACTGCATAATGTCAAATGTGTGAACAATGTAAAATTGTAACTTTAAAATTGTTTGCTATGGTGGTGCATCAAAAGGTAACCCACCAGTAAAGTGTATACTAAAACATACTTTTCCTTTCTGTCTTATTATACATTTCTTCTTTTCCTCAAATATTTATGAACATGGTCAAAAAGGAAAGTTGAGCTTTTCCGAGTATTTTACACGCCCATCTTAGACGGCTATGTTGCTTTTTTTTTTTTGCTTCACCAATCAATAAGATACATGTATTAGACTCGACCAATCTGGGGCTGCCACGTCACTAATGTGAATGGTTCATGTTTTGGCCAACCATGGAGCAATATGTAGCCTATTTAAACCCAATTATAATGCATTAAGGCCCAATACCAGCAGCCTAACAAGGCCTAAATGATGTTAATTAAATTCTGAGAAACTTTCAAATAAACCTTATGAATGTTAACAGTTGCCCTTTCATCCTTTACCTTAGAAAATTGCTCATTCAATTCTCAAGCCTTTACCAATTCAAGAAAGGCCATGGGTGTGGGATGTTACACCGTGCATATTTATTAACTTTTCTCATCAAACTCAACATCTGAAGATGCATACCAAAAACTGATGCGAGGGGCAAAAACTGATGTGACAAAGCCTTTAAGAAAATGCTGAGACTGAAACTTCTTTTAGCCTATCCAGGTAGGCTGCCTAGGCATATAGAAGGACACTTTTTTAGAAAGAGCTCCTTTATCTCCGGCCATCTTTCTTTCAATAACCTCTCCATCATCCTTCCTTCTCCCTTATGAAACTGCTACCAGCATATATCCCTGCAACTTGTCCTTGATTTCTTTAACAATGGCACTGCTTGACCAAGGAATTCCCACTGCTACTTCAACTCCCACATATTTCATAGGACAAGGCTCGTTCGCCTTCTTCACATCCTTAAACTCCAACTCTTCCAAGCCTCCGTCTTTTGTGGCACTTACCTCTTGCCATCAGAGAACTTCTCAGAACCTCCTTTGTCTTTAAGGAGTATGCCCTACTCCCTTGCAATTAAACATCTCATTCCATTTCTACATTTCTATGATGTTCATCCAAATGCCCTTCCTCTAATCATCTCAAGCAGTTAATCCTATGGATAAAGTGAGGTTGTCTTTTTTTTTACCACACTTTCCTCTCACCTATCAACCGACCTCAGGCATGTAATCATGCTACTCTGACCTCCATTAACAGAGCTCCAGACATTTTTGCATTCCCCCACTACTTGAATTGGCTATGTTGAAGTCTCTCAAGTCCCAGATCTCAGGGTGATAGCCATTGCCATTACCATTACTGGTTCCCCGAGGGACACTCCTCATGTCCTCCCCATACTTATTCATTTTTTCTTGCTCCTCTCTTTCAGTGAACTTGTGTGGCATTTCTTTCGACTGATCTTCCCATATTTTGAACATAGTACAGCCCACCTAAGATATAAATGTCTTAGGTAATTTTGCTTGCACAACTGACTCAGCTGAACTGCATTTGTCCTCATCTGGACTGGGATACAGAAGGTGATTTCAGACATTCTGGACTGCTGGACTGAAATTTGCATTTCCGCATAACTGTATTGGTCTGCTGTTCTCAACGTCAAGGTAAATTCTGATAACATGAGTTCTGCAGGGAATTCGGGCTGCCTGAGAAAATTCAATTCCATTTTTTTTACCAAAGGGTGCAAGTTGCTTCGATTTTTTTTAACACAGATATAAGGTCTGAAACTGTTGCTTCCGGTCCCACCCTCATGTCCCTTTCCGACTGTAATTCCCTCTCAGCAGAGTTAAAAAAATTTTTTGAGTTGCTTATCTCAGCGTATAGACTGGTGACCTAGGAGCGGAGGGCTGATATCTAAGTGTCTAGTTCTTTTCTGCATCCCCTACTATTTAATTTTCAAGCTTTTTTCAGGTTGTTGAGTCCATTTTCCAGATCAGCAACTTTGTCACAAAGGGATGACACTTCAGCATCTAGATTCCTTTGTTGTTCCCCATATAGTGCAGTAATAGGTGCTGCAACCTAGACTTTCAAATTCAAAATTAGATACGCGTTACCTGAGATGAACCGATTCAGCTTTCTGTTCATTCAATGATACACTATGCTGGTTGCAAGGTAAGTGTAAAAAAAGAAAAGAAAAAAAAGGGAAAGGATTCGCAGGGTGTAGTTCCGATTGATTTCATTTCTTTAGATGGAACTTTATCTTGAATGCAAGGGCTAACCCTACATGTAGCATCCTTTCTTGCATCCTTACAGAAACACCAGCAATCAGTGGGACATTTTTTTAATGCATGTCACTGTCTATAATCCCAGAGAAGTGTGATCTTCCACAACCACTGGTCCCAAATATTTGGACAACAAAGCTTGCGTGGCTGATGGATTGAAACACCACTATCTCACCCACTTGTATGGAATGATACAAGACAAATTCATTCCATCCCTGCTGAAATGCCAAACAGTAGTATGCCTTCAATAATTTTACCTTCCAGTGATGTCCATCTGAGTTTTTAAGACAAACTTCCTGACTAACCAAATTTCCCAATAGACAAGCAAACTTGGGTGGTGCAATGTGACATGACAAGGTATTCACTGCTAAAAAAAAACTGAAATAGGGTGATGAAAGGCCATCTGGATCCATGATCTCAGTCTTCACAGGTTTCAAAACAGGTTCTTGTAAACAAAGCTTGATCTTCTTCTCTTTTGTGTGTGTGTGTGAGACAGCATCCTGCTTCACACCATGTTCATGTGACTCATTCATTGTATCGTAACCTTCCTTGCTTATGAGAATTCTGCTCATCTGTTGAGGGGCATCTCCAACTGAGAGAGCATCATTCTCTGCAGGGATAGTTGCTGCATTACTTCCCACCGTGTACAAATGACAACTCTGAGCATGATGATCATTATCAGTAGGGCTAGTCAATATAGTCCTTTCCGCACTTTTTCATCTCTGCTTCCAACCGTAGGTGCAGAACAGATATCCTTGAGGATAACATCAGAATGGAAGGAAATCTCCTTGGCTGTGGGTGCAACAGAAACATTGCGTTTAGCATTTTTTTATATCATTATTGGGCAAGTTAGCATTTGTACCATGTGATACTGAATTACCAATTGAATTTTGAACAATGTGGCAAGTCCCCTCTTCATCGACAAGAAATCTATCAGTAGCCTGATTTGTCCTCCTCAGACACTATATTTTTGTTATCTAGCCCAGAAATAGGTGATTCAATTACCAACTTTTGTAGTTGGGGTCTTCACTCAAACTCATTTCACAACTAATTGGTGCAACATCCAAGCAGCATGTTAGGGAAATCCCCATCTCAGTAAGAGAATGCGTAATGTTAGCTTCATTTCTGTGGTCGGAAGAATCGATTCTGTGGTCGGAAGATCCCCATCTCAGTAATGCCCACTGCGCCCTTCTCCTTTGTATCAGGCTTGGCCCGATCGAAGTTGGCCCATCTCGTTTCATCTGTTTTTTTTTGTTTTTTTATTGGCTCATTCTCTTCTCTTCTTCTCTTCTCTTTTTTCATTCTTTTATCTTCTTCTCTTTTTTTCCTTTTTTTTAAACGCCAACAAATCTTTAGCCTCTTTTTGGTAATTGCAGATGCAGCTTATTATACTGAATGGTAACACAACAATGAAGCTTGACCTTGCAAGCGAGGCTGAGGTGAATTTCATTTGCTCTTTGGACATTCTATTGTCTTTGCATATCTAAAATGAATAAAATTATAGATCAGAAACAAGGTTGTTACCTTTTCCAAGTACTGAATGTATGCTTTGATTTTCTTGTGGACATTTTTGCATGTTATCATAGACTCATATGAGCCGTATGCACAGCAGCACAAGTGAAATGAGCCAGCTCATTATTGGGATACAGAGTGAAATGGGCCAGCACACTATCAATATGTAGACACATCTCAGTTTCATTATTGTGGTCTTCTACATGTTTCATTATTGTTCAGCTAAAATTTATGATTGGCCTGATTTTAATGATCATAGTTTAAAAGGTCTTGAGGCGGTTGTGAGGTACTTTCTGTAAGCCTCATAAGGCGTAAGCCTTAAGGCATAACGAGACGTAAGCCTTAATAGAGAAGAAAATAATCTTAAAATAATAAAAAATTCTAAAAATAATAGTGATTTTCATGTGTTAATACTACATCAACTCAATGATAAATTCATGTTATTTCAAAAGTACTAAATTATGAGCCAGCTTTCTAGTGCAGTTGGTTCGTCACCCTTCCCCATATGGGGGAGGGCCCGAGTTCTAGCTCGATTATCCCCTCCCTGTTAAAAAAAAGTACCTACTCAGAAAAAAAGTATTGAATTATGTTTTAAAGATAACAAAAAAAATGTAAATCTTGGGAGTACCCAACAACAACTCATTACATCATCTTCTCAAGTGATGCACACGTCTCAATTAAATACGTTGTGGCGGTGAAGGCGGTGAGACGTATCACCTCAATCAAAAAAAGGCGTAAGCCTCAAGTAAAAGACATGAGACACATGTCTCAAGGCGTTTTTCTAGTACCTCACCTTGAGGCTTAAGCCTTAGTGCCTTAAGGCGTCACCTTTTTAAACAATGTTAATGATACATGTCTATGATGTGGAATCGATATGTCAAACTATTGCCTTATTTATGAACTTGCTAGAAATTCTGATTTTTTTATATGCTCTTGAGCTATAATACAAGTGCTTAGAAATTTTAGAATCTCTACATATGCACTAAGAAATTTTAGAATATGTACACGTGTTCTTAAGTTGAAACTTGAACTATATCTCTGTCTTAAACTATACACACATTAGGTTTATTTCAGTTCTTTACACACATTACTATATATTTGTCTTAAACTATACACACATTACTATATCTATGTCTTAAACTATCAATGGAAGAGGAAATTCTGCAAAAATTTATTGATGGGGAAGTGTTCGCCTACAAATTAAACAATGCTTTCAAATAGTACTCAAGAAACAAAATAAAACTGCATTTATGATATGGTAAGATAGTTATAACATATACTTACATAGTTTGATTGTGCTTCCTCAGAATCCCATGCCCTAGAGGAATGAGAAGTGTATGCTTCCAAGTAGAGCTCAATTGGGCCGCATCTCTATATTATCACGAGTATAACTAATCAACTACAAGTTATAAAATTATTTGTCCAGGCACATAAACAATACAAAATAAGGGCTTGCGACCTTTACCAGATCATGTTGATAGGCCACTAGTGTCTTGGTGCCCATCTTATGAATTGTCCTCAGTTTAGATCGATTAGTGGAGGTTGGGTCCCGATCGATGTATAATATGTGCCCGTCTTGACAGAGTGTTCTACAATGCTGCTTGGGCAACAAGGATGCCATTGCTTTCGATAGTTCACCTCGCTCGTGATCCTTCTAATCACCCTCCATTGCTGGTTAATCTCTCTAATGCAGCGAAGACTGCAGCCAGATTCGTCTTTTAGCACATGTGGCTTCCAGATTCTTCTTCTTTCTTCTCTGTTGTTCAGAAAGCTTGGGATTCTATCACGATCGATCATCCGAATCATAACTATGTTTTACAACATAAGCTCAAAACACTGAAATCGTTTCTTCGCACTTGGAAAAAAGAAGTGTTCGGGAATATATTTGACAAAGAAGTGTTTAGGACAAGACACACAAACACGCATGGGCACATAGGGGAGAGTCTTAGCGGAGGAACCCAAGCGAACACCGGCGGGGAGGAGGCACCAGCAGCAAGGGATCGCAGTAGAGGCACCACCGGCGGGGAAGAGTGTCCACGTGCAGAGGAGAACGGCGGGAAAAGGGGAGGCCAAACATCCGCGTGGAGGAAAACGGCGGGGAAGGTGAGGCTGGCGGGGAAGGTGAGGCCAAACGTCCGCGTTGAGGAGAACGGCGGGGAAGGGAAACGTCTGCGTGCAGAGAACGGCGGGGAATAGAGGAAGAACGACGGGCAGACGAAGAGGAGAATCCAGGTGAACACCGGCGAGGCGGCTCCAGCGACGGGGAGGGGGAGGCCAAGTAACGTCCGCTGTAGAGAGGAGAACGGCGGGAGCTAAGGGTTTTTGATTTTTTTTTTTTGCTCCTTTGCCCGCCAACTAGAAGAAGACGATTCTGTTTTAACAAAAATTATTAAGTTTAGTTTTATTTATAGATGTATTTATTATTTATTTTTTGACTAATAGATCTGTATGCCATTTTGAATATAATAACATGATTCAACTATTATGAAATTAAAAATATAAAATTTCATGAATATACTGTGATATATATATATCTAGCTTAGACTGAGATTATATTTAAAATATATAGTTTTTTCTTATATATATATAGCTTAATATTGAGATTATATTTACAACATATTTTTAATATTTTTGTTTAAATCTACTAATTTGATAACATTGATTAGCACAAGAAAAAAATTAAGTTTATTAATTAATTTATTTTATTTTGAAATATTTTATTATCTATAGACCTAACCAATCATAATTTGACATATATCCCATACACTATTCATATATTAATTTTTATTTAATTTTACAAATTTTGATTGGTTAGGTCATATTTATCTAAAAAATATTTTTAAGAGATGTCATTAAAGTTAATAATAAAAATCTAATTCTTTAAAAATAATTATATATGTTACTATGGTGTTTGCAATTAATGTAACGAGTTCGTAATTCGTAATGTAAATATATCTCTAACTTTAGAATCTTTATTATTAATCTTAATGACCAATTTGTAAGAAAATATATTTATCGATTTTTAAAGAAAATTAGCAAATACAAATAATGTCAATAGAGAACTAAATATCAAAATATAATTATCAATTTGTTGCCACCGTCACCATCATCTGCCGTCATTGAGTCTGTTGCGAACAATTGCGGCACGATCGCAACATATTAGTGGTGTCAGATCGTACCTGACCACAACCGACTTAGCTAGTACGATCGACACGATAAACTTTGTTCAATCTCTCCTTGGGTTAAATGTGAATCTTCCTCCTATTTCCACAATTAAAGTGAGATTGTATCCCTATATATAATATGTTAATTAACTTATTCACTAAATATATGCTAATCACTAATATTGAAACTACTCTTAATAAATCTTGGTAGCTATGAACTAATAAATTTATTTTTTAACAAATAAGTGCTTAAAATTCATGCTTAATTTCATATTAATTATTTACTTAATTATATTTATTAAAGACAAAAATTGTATTGTAATCTATAATCTAACATTAGTAACCCACATGGTCGCTATCAAGTTGTAACTTAATAGCGACCACATGAAAAAATTGTCACTAAAATAAATATTCAGTGACTACACGTTGGTCGCTATTTGTGTTGAAGCAATTAGCGACCAAAAAATCTTGGCCGCTAGATCCTTTTAAACTATATCGACCAATGTTTCGTCGCTATTGACATGCATGGTGGCTTGTGACGCCCATTAGCAACCACACATAGCGACCAAGTATAAAATAGTCACTATTACGACTATTTAGCGACCAATGTTACGTCGGTGGCTGTAAGCCAAATCTATAGCGACCATTGTATTATTTTGGTCGCAAATATTACTTTTCTGCGACCAATTGTAATGGGTCACTAATAATTTGGTCGCTACAGACCCATTTTTTTGTAGTGATATATCACTCATCTAGATGGTATCTTTCCCATATCCTTAATAGACACGCACGTACGTGACTTGGTCATCGCAAATTGTTTCATTTAAATTCGTTATGAAAGTAAAAAATGTCTTTACTTTTTTATTATTTTTTTTGAAAGTTAAAGATGATTTTTCTATAGTATTGTTCACAATGATTTAATATTTGGCAACCGGATGGAATTGGCAAATTCCCATTCTCTATATCGTATATTTAGATAAAAGTACAAAAAAATTGCTCAAAAAAGACCCATGCATGTTTTCCCCCATCTAACTTGGCAACATGCAAATATGTAGACATTCCGAACATTCTAAAAGGGCATGGATCTAGGCATGTCTTTTGGCATGTGAGGTGTAAGCATGTCTCGAGATTAACGGGGTGTTTGGTTACTATTTCTTTCCTCTTTTTTCTCTTAAATTAAAAAAAAAGTAAGAGATCCTCTAACTCTGTTTGATGTTCCTCTCCTAAATTTTTGGGAGAGAATCTCATCCCGTGTAATTCTTCGTCAAAAAAAAAATAAGTATAGATCAATTTTTTTAAAAAAAAACACCCACGACGTCTCGGGACTTCCCCCACCCTCCCACTCGCGACCCCCCCCCCCCCGCCCTCCCCCGCGTCTCCCCCTTCCCTCCCTTCCCTCTCCCTCCCGCCGGCTCTCCCTCCCTCCCGCCTGCCGGCTCTCCCTCCCTTCCCTCTCCCTCCCGCCGGCTCCCCCCCTCCCCTACGCGGCCGGCGGCTCCCCTCCCCCTCTCCGGCGTCCCCTCGCCCTGCTCAAACCCTCTCTGCGCACACAGCAGTTGGAGACGACCAGAGGAAGCCGCGTCCATGGCCCGCTACGACCGCGCCATCACCGTCTTCTCCCCCGACGGTCACCTCTTCCAGGTCGTGTACGCTCTCGAGGCCGTCCGCCGCGGCAACGCCACCGTTGGCATTCGCGGCAACGACACCGTCATTCTCGGCGTCAAGAAGAAGTCCTCCCCCTCCCAGCAGCTCCACCGGGAGGCCCGCCACCACCCTCCCCCTGATCCCACGTTGTCCGCGGGGAGCCGGCGACTGCCACCGCCCCCTTCCTTCCCCTCCTCGACGGCGATCACGCCTCTGGAGCCCTCCGATCGCTCCTCCCCAATCCCCCGCCCCTCCCGTTACTTTCTTGTCTTCCAAACATGATGTCTAAAATTAAAATTTTGTGTTGTTTTTGCCAAACGGTTGGGACTTCTTTTTATCAAATTCAAAAGTTGAGTTAAAAATCAACGTACCATAATTTTTGGGGAAGAAATAGTTTCTAAGAAAAAAATGCTCCCAAACAGCCTATAACCTTTACATATTGTTTGCAATGTAAAATTGTATGGTATAATTACCCGCTCCTAGCAACCTTCGCTCCCAGCTGCACCTCGGCCAAGGCTTCCCTCCCAGCAAATATCACCACTCCGCTCCCAGCGACACCTTGTTTAGGGACGATCTGAACTTCGAGCGGGAAAAGGTACACCCACTCTCCTCCCCCAATTCTCATCCGTCCCCCACCCCGGCAACCTCTCACCCCGACACTTTTTGATGTCTTATTCTTCTCTTGATATTCTTCTTTGGGTCATCTTTAAAATTGTAATATCTCTAGGTTTCAGATCTCTTTTCGTGGACTCCGGATTTATTTTATTAGAATTTTAAATGCTGAATTTCGAATTGCACCAAAATTACAACCTTTCTAAAAATTTTCGTAAATATTTAGTCCAAAAATAAAGAGGAAACGACATGCCGACAATTTCAATTTTTTCAAGATTTTAAGAAAACCTAAAATCTTTTTCCCGTTAAATGCCACGTCCGCTTTCCTCTTCCCCATTTCTCCTCCTTCCTCTCCCGATCTCCCTCGTTCCTCTCCTCTCCTCTCCGACTGCTGACAGCGAGGGCGAGGAGGATCGAGACGACGCTGGTGTGCTAGGCAGAGTGTAGGCACGAGATGGAGGTTGTTCGTGTGACAGGATCGTGATTTCTTTAGTGAGATTCGAGTTCTTGCACGGATCGGAGGTATCCAAGGTTCTGAAGCGTCGTTGAGGTTGGGGGATGGATCCCGATCTCTTCTCTCGCATTTCCCTTTTGAATCTGTAGCGATTTAGGCAAGAGAGAGAGGGGTATACCTTATTTTCGAGAAATTTTCCATGTCGGGGCGAGAGCATGAATTGAACCTTCTCGTAGTGATTTCTAGTTTAAATCATGTTTCATGGATGACATTTTCCATAGGATCGATTTTTCCATGTTGTTTGGGGGTTCGTGCTTGTAATAGGGGTGAGTCGGGTAAGGGAATGACCCTCGAGAGCTTGTTCTAGATAGGGGACCCTCAGCAGGAGGCGGCCAGATGGCATGCCGCCTTGTCCAGTCTGGGCGGCTAGGGTTCTGGCCGCCTAGAGGGCTGGGTGGCCACAGAGGGAGAGCCTACTGGGCGGGGCCGCCCAAGTTGCTGGGCAGCCAGAGGACTAGAAGCCTTGGCCTCTGTAGAGGGCGGCTAGTGGTATGGCCGCCTAGGACCCAGTCAGCCAGATGCTGGGTTTTTTGTGATTCCACGCGATTAGCTGTTCCAGTCGATAGATTAGCTACCCAGTCAGATGTTCTTGGGTTTTTGTGATATCAAGCTTCTTGTGATGCATTATATATATATATATATAATGGATTAGTATGAACCGGTGATATTCTGGTGACTTTTATTTTTACAGCGAGTTCTCATCTTTAGTGATCTTCCCCACTAGTTGTAACTTTTCTGTGCATGGGGGTGCGGACTCACTTGAGAGTGATGGAGATCTAGTCCCGATGAGATGATTTTTAGATTGGTTTTCATAGGGCTCCCTTGTCGTTGCAGTCTGAGTCTGGACTGGGGGGAAAACCAACTAAAGGACCCGACTTAGAGTAGATAGTTTGTGTGTGCACGTGTGATTGGGGGCTTTGGACTCACGCTGACGAGCGTGACCCCAATTAGTCATTGTTCTGTCGTTACTTGGTTACAATGTCTCAATTTTCACCTGAGACGAGAAGGGAGACTCCTGGGGTGCAGACTAAGATGTCAGTGAACGCAACTGGCCTTCCTTCTAGTGCTAATACTCCTATCACTTGAGCGGTAGCGACTCAGGTTTCCTTCTGTCGTAGTTTAGTGATTCGACGGCTTAATGTAATTGCTATATGTGATCGAGACGTAACTTACTTTCAAGTAGTCGTGGTACTCGTGAGACGTGACTTATAAGACTAGCGCGGTGATACTTGTGTAGATTTCTTTAATTGTTAATTAATGTGTCCTCTGTTATTTATTCATTGTTCTTGTTAATTATTATCGTACTATCGTATTTATTATTGTGAGGTAGAGATCTGTGGGACTCCTACTGTGCCGATGAGATAAGGCTCACTCCATTTTATTTTTCAGGTGAGACGTGGCTTACGCGTAGTACATCCGAGACTCCTCGTGGTGTCGAAGGTCAGGTCTAACTGTCAGTTTGCCCGGGATATACCCCATTGTCTTGTACCTTTCTTTTAATCGACTGTACTTGTTTATGGACTTAGATATTATGAACTATATAACTGTTTATTTATGTAGATGTTTATTTCCTGTATTTGTTCTGCATTTATTTTAGATTCTTATATATTCCCACACCAACTAAATAACCTTTCTAAGTCTCCCGGCTCGTGGGTGGCGAGTCAGAATTCGGGTTGAGCTGTTCCTTTATGGTACTCAAATCTTGGGTTGTTACAAAAATCGAAATAAAAAAATGTTGAATAGTTTACGGCGATGAGTGAAGCATAAAATTCACATTTTTTTCTCACACACAGAAAATGCTAATCAGGGTGGAGCTACTTATTCATGCCCTTGAAGACGAATAAACTGTCCCACTCTGTTTTTAAAGAGGGCTTAGTTAATTGGAGCTTTCTAAGAATGAGAGTTGACCATGGGAGGAAGATGGACTGTATGATTTTAAGTATGAATATTATTATCTTTTCATAGATCCAATTATAATTAATCACGATTAAATTTATAGTTGCGATGATAACATTTTTATAATGTTTTGTTAAATAAAATGATACGAGCGTTAATATATTTTCAAGAATGATAATTTTACCATTTAAATTAAAACAATATTTTATATGCAAAAAAGCCCTTTA